>CM065458.1:2786465-3986465 GCA_032872475.1 Leptopilina myrica (nomen nudum)
CCAACTTCCCTAAAATTCCATTTTTTAGTGTTTCTTCTTGAAATCAGTTATTTACTTAATTTTTAAAATTTTTTGAAAAACTTTATCGAGAATTTTCATATTTATTTGTCCACAATTCAATTTTACTGAAATTTCGATTATTCGTATATTCTTAAATTAAATACGTATCAGAAAATAAAAATTTCAAATAATCTCAAAAAAAAAATCAAATAAACTTTTTCAAAAACATTAGTTCTACAGAATTCGACACCTTTTCAAAATTCCATTGTTATGAAAATTCTACTCTAAAATGCTTTTAATATTTAATTAACAAAATTTTTTACTGAAATTCATTTTTAATTGTAATTAAATTCATTCGAAATTTAATTTTTATCGAATTTCAAATTTAAAACTTATGAATTGTAAACATTTTATTTTTTCACTACTTTTAATTAAAATCTTTGTCAGAGAGTAAATCAAAATCAAAGTGAAAGTCAAATTTAAAATGAAAATTAAAGAAAAATTCAAACTTTAAATGAAAATCAAAGTGAAAATGAAATTTATAATGAAAATCAAAGTGAAAGTCAATCTTAAAATAAAAATCAAAGAAAAATTCAAACTTTAAATGAAAATCAAAGTGAAAATGAAACTCATAATGAAAATAAAAGTGAAAGTCAAACTTAAAATGAAAATTAAAGAAAAATTCAAACTTTAAATGAAAATCAAAGTGAAAATGAAACTTATAATGAAAATTTAAGTCAAAGTCAAAGTCAAAGTTTTTAATATAAGGGAAAATCAAATCGATGACAAAAATCAAATAACAAAATCGCTTCCTACTAGTTTTACAAAAAATATCAGAACCCTAAAAAAATTCCCTCTATTTGAACGTTCCAAATTCAAAGTGCAACTCTTCTTACACTGCAATTTATCTGAACAACGACTCTTTCATTTTGTTAAAATTATACAAACACACACACCTTTCGAGAGTGTCAATTATTATTAACAAGAGAGAACGAGAAGAACAAAAAGAAAAAACTTGAGACTCCAATTAACTTTAGAATTTTAAAAACAAGAATATCTCGTCACTATATATGTATACAGATGTGGAAAAAGTTTTTCGCCAATATTTACACACCCACACACACACAGACACATACACATGATTAAACTTGAGTCAAATAAGGCGTCGTATGTAAAGCATGAATTGAATAGCAGTTGAGTTTTAGCGAAATGCAAATTTGCACGAGCAATCGCGCGAAAGCCAATAGCGTTAATTGGTTTCAGGTATAAATTGGCATCGTCTCGTATTACATCCTCCGACAACTCCTAAACTCATCTCCATAGACTCACTCTCTCTCTCTCTCTCTCTCTTCAACTTGCAAAATTATCAACTCTCCATCAATATCCCATTTCCCCTATAGAAATCCCTTTTTTCCCTTTGGCCCCCAAAAAAAGAAATTTTCCAAACAAAAAAAAAACATTTGTAAAAGAGAATGAAAGTCGGGAAAGTTCAACGACCTTGTCTTTTCTCCAGTTTCTTTTTTTCCAAAAGCCGTCTCATTTTTTCTTTAGACTAAATATAATATTGTTTATTTATTTATTTATGAAAATGAAAATTTTATCCGCGATATAATAAAACTTACCCTTTGAATTATTGTAATTTCCAAATTGAGAAAAAAGAGGGACGGGAATTTTTGTTGAGCGATGAAAGCGAAAACAGTTTATATCACTGGTCACTATTTTCTTTATTAGAAAGAACACAATGTCGAGAAAGTTGCACAGGGAGAAAAAAAAATTCTTTTCAAGCTCGATTGATTGGCTTATCGATTAGTAAACACAATATAAACACCGGAAACCGGCAGAAGCACGCCGGAAATGTGGGTTAACCTTGAAAGGACCGGTTCCGACGGTACGCGAAAGTGTTTTGGGTGGCGAATATCAACACGACGCTGGCGACGCCGCTTGTCAGCCGGCAGAATTTCCGGAAATCGATAGGACAACGTCGCACATGCGTAAATCATGCGCGACCATACCGAAAAGGGGTTTTCTAGACAACGCTCTCTCTCTCTCTCTCTCTCTCTCTCTCGCTCTCTCTTTTTCTTTCTCTCTTTCTCTCTTTTCTAAAGTAATGTGAATTTCTTTTTCCATTTGACTTCTCTCTTTCACTTTCTATAGCATTTTTCTTTTACTCACTCTGCTTACTCTTACTCTTCAGCAGACCGCCGTTTTTCTTTTCCCAGTACATGTCGTTGGCATACCGCTTCTTGCAAATTTTCTCATTCGCCTCTTCTCCTGTGTATACGCGCAAACACGAATTCCTCTTGTAAAAGATGAAAATCAATCGAATTTTCAGCGTTTGCGGAATTTGCGAGAAAATCTTGACGAGATTTTTTTTGTTTTTAATCTACTTGACAGAATAGCGCAATTTTTTAAGACTTCTTTCCTTAGAAAACAATTTTTTTTCTGATGATATGATATATATATAAATAATTTATGTTAGAGGATTATCTTCTTGTGCTCGTATTACTACTGAATAATGCAACGTGTACAATATATTGTTGAAGTAATTCTAATATGTCGAGAATTATTCATCGCTTATGAAGGGTTTCGATTCGATGAAATATAATTTTCCTTAAACTCTGCGAAATTTGTATTTTATATAGTGAAAACTGAAGTTTCATTATTCAGAACAACATTTTGTGAAAAGAATAAATTGCAGTAGAACTTTCAAATGAAGGGAAATTTAAAGTTTTTTTTTTTTTAAATTAATCGTATTTTGGAGAAAGTAAAAGCAAAATTCGATTCAAGTTTTAAGTTTAAAATTAAATTTGCATGCATTAAGTAAATTTGTTTCGTTAATAAACGTCAACTTCAACTTCGTCAAAAGAAACTCTACACTGAAAAAAAATTTTATTGATTCAAATAACCGATTAATTGACTATTATCAATTAAATATTTACTTGAATCAATTAATATGTAATGCAGTCAATTAAATGGTATTTGAAACAATGGTTTCAGCATTTTAAACAAATATCATTAAATTGATTCAAATATTACTTGATGCAAGTAAATATTTAATTGATAATAGCCAATTAATTGGTTATTTGAATAATTATTTTTCATTTTTTTCAGTGTATTGAAATGAATTTCTTCATTTAATAAATTCTTAAACTAAAAATAAATGTAATTTTATTGTTAGTAGTAAAAATGTTATTTGGTCAGACAGCAATGTAAGGATTGTAAAATTTAAAGCAGTTGTATGATTTAATTTTAGTCAAACTTTTTAGACAAATTTAATTTGAATTCTTGTCTGACTAAAATCAATCTGTACTACTTGTTTGAAAATTTTAATAAAACTGACTCTTTTTACTTTTAAGCAAAAGTATAAAAAAATATTTAAACATTGTCCGACTAAAATTAAATTGTACTACTAGTTTTCAAATTTTAAATTATTAAACGTTTTTTTTTTGCAAATTACGACTTTTTAATTTGAAAATGCAATAAAACTGCCTTTTTCTGTTTGTAAAAATATTGTCCTTCATTTGAATGTTGAAAATTTTATAGAAAGAAATCAAGATTTTAAAACTCAAAGAAGACAATGAAGAAAAGTAGAAGAAAAAAAAATATAGGAAAGAAGATAAAAGAGAAAATTTCAAAAATAAAACGTAGAAGAAAAAGAAAAAGAAGGGGAAAAAATAGAAAAGGACGAAGAAGGAGAAAAAATAGAAAAAGACGAAGAATAAAAAGTAGAAAAAGAATGAGAAGAGGAAGAGATGCAAAAGAAAGTTAAAGTTCAAAACAATTTCTGATAGTTGATAACCAACAACAAGAAGTAAGTATAACCAATAAAAAATAAATCTAACTCAAAATTGTATTATAAAAATAAATGAAAAAAGCATATTCTCCTTTATATAGAGCAAAAGAAAAATTCAATATTCATAAGCATTTTTACATTACGTAAACGTCAACTTTCATCCCTTTCAAATAGAAAATGCTCAAAGGAGTTCCAAGGCAAATCAAAAGAAGATTGAGAATTTCGAAATTCTTTCTATATAAAGTGCGTGTGATGCTTTGGAGTGTTTAGATATCTGAGATGCTTGCACAATGTCACTGACTGTAGTGAATGCCATACCGCAAACATACCACTTCGAAATCATCTCTCTAATACGACATGCGATATACATACATATATATATGTAGATGGTATATACACATTCACACACATAAATATATATATATATATATACAAAACACTTGAAAACATTATCTGAAATGTTGTTTTCGTTTATCAAATTTCGAGAGAGAAAAAATGCAATAATCTCCCGTTCATTCTCGAGAGGATATGGTAAATAATTGCGTTTTCAAACACAGAGAGATACAATTTATTATTCGCTACTGCGCGTCTGAATCACTTTTAGATCCTTCAAGTATAGAAGAGGAGAAAAATGAAGCTTGAAGGTAAGCTTGGGTATTCATACGGAAAGGAGAGTCTTTCTCTTCAAGAGCTAAAAAAAATTTCCGTCTACAAGAAGAAGTAAAAATAAAAAAATTAAGTATAACAAACATTGTGCAGCGGAAGGCACATGATAATAATAATAATAATAATAATAATAACTGCCTTTTTCTGTTTGTAAACAAATGTATAAGAAATAATAATAATAATAACTGCCTTTTACTTATGTAAACAAATGTATAAAAAATAATAATAATAATAATAATAATAATAATATAATTAACAATAATAATAATAATAATAATAATAATAATAATAATATTAATAATAATCGCAATAGTAATAGTCGTAATAATAATGACAATAATTATAATGATAAAAAAATATTAAAAATAATAATAGTAGTAAAAATAAAATAATATAATAATATAGTAATAATAATAATAGAAAAATTCGCCAAGAAGACATTTTATTTAGAAACGCACGACTTAACAGAAATTATTTCCTGAATCGCTAAAATACGTTTCTGAACACGGTTAAAAGAAGAAAATCCTGTTTTGAGCATTTGACAGCAGCAAAACGACATGAATGTAAAACAAATGTGGTCGTACTGAAAGTGACATTTTTTTCTACTGTTGTGGAAAGAAAAGATATTAAAATTAAGACGGCTGACTAATATTTATTTTAATTTACTTAAAAATTTACAGTTTCCTTATGAAAGTATCAAATTCATACTAAAGTGGATCAAATTGATGCCACAAATCTGGATAAATTTATTATTTGATCCACATTTTTGGTATCAATTCGTTGCCAGTTGATACTTTTAACGTTTTAAGTTAACAGTGTTTCCTACAAGATAATAATAATAGTTTGATAGTTAAAAAAATATAGTTTTCAAATAAAACATTTGAGAAAATGTCAAATTTCCACAATTTTTGGTTTTTAAAACACCAATAATTACGATATTTCTGTTTGAATTAAGTAAAAAATGCTTGGTTAATCTAAACATCTTATAATACTCTAAAAGTTTGTAAATTTTCAAATTGTAAAAAGTATTAAATTTGAATGAAATAAATTTTATTAACTCTTTATGTGACTAAAGTTTCGAACGTTCAAATAAACGAAATTTTTTTTACCTTAAGTATTTTAGACAATTGCTATGCAAAAATTAAAAATAATTGAAATTAAATAATATTCAGTTTAAAACTAATTTATTTTCATTTAATAAAATTTTTTTTGTAAAGAAATACAAATTAGAAGAAGTAAAAAAAATATTGTCGTTCATTTGAACGTTCTAAACTTTTGAAACATTAGAACAATCATATTGTAGTGTTTTCGAAAAACCGATAATAAAAACATTAAAAATTTGAAGAAATAAAGTTTTTTCAGTAGGCTTTAGGATGGCGATGACCGACTATTGTTAGGTTATGCTACTGATTATCAAAAAATGATTAAAATTTTTGTCTGACTTAAATTACAGTTTACTACTGATGGAAACAGATTTTTAAATAATTCGTCGGATTAGAAAATAAATGTAATAACTAAAAAAATAACAATTTTGAAGTTTGTCTGACTGAAGAAAGGATAAACTACTGATTTTTAGAGAAAAATTTAAATGTTTATCTGAGTCAGGTTAAACTGTACCTAATATTGATAAAAAAGGATTTTAAAAATTTCTTGGTTCAGGAATTCTACAACCATTTTAATTTATGTCTGACTGGAAATGTTTTAACTACTTAGGGTCAATTCTACAAAAGAGTGACCTAACTGCACTAAGAAAACGATTTATTTGATTCAAACATTTTTTGTGTAAATCAAACTTAAAATATCTTTGCTATACAGTCAAAAATATTTAAGTTTAATTCAAACATATTTTTTGGTTCACTTAAAGAAATAATATATTTAATTCAAACATAAGTTATGGTTGATTTTAAATTATTTATAATGAACTTTTAAGTTTGAATCAAACATAACATTTTCAAACATATTTTTTGATAAAATCAAAACAGAAAATATGTTTGCATTAAATATAATTATTCAAACAAATAATATTTTTAAATCAAAGAAATAGATATTTTCTATATATTGGGATTAAGCTTACAAACTAATTTCAATAAAACAAAATTACTTACAATTTTTTTTTTGCATTTAAATTAAGTATAATGTTTTCTCAGTGTGTTTCTTCTATTAATACCACAAACTTATTTTTTGAATATTTAAGTATACCGTCTGACTAAAACTGACTTCAACTACTTAATGGATTATACAAGGGCTTGAAGATTTACTGCCTCATGAACTCGAATTTAATCTCAAGTAAACAAGATATCGGTCGATTAGAAAAAAAAAGCTTTCCAAAGAAATGCCAATGTTTTACCTCTAGTTTGAGAAAAAATTAAATTATTTTATATAACAAAAAATTGTAATCAAACGGAAGAACACTAGACACTGAAAGTTTCTTTATACCTTATTTTTATCCCTTCCTTTTTTTGTCTTCGCCCAACATGCGATACGACTCCGTCTTCCGGACGTATATATATGTCGATATTTTTACGGGCTTTTGCATAATCAAGTCATCGATCGACATTGAGTCTATGTCATTCCCTGACAGAATAAAAATAGAGACAAGCCGGGTCGATGTCTCTCCTAGACATAAAAAATACATAAAATTCCTCATATATATACTTTTCCTCTTACGAAGAAGAATTTTCTTCTTCTTCTTCTTCTTCCTTGATTACTGAAATTCGTTCAAGAAACAGGATTAGAAGCAACTTTAGAGGAGAGGCGAGGGGAACAAGTCTCGAAAATGAACGATGTTAAAGGCGCGCATCAAACCGTCAGGAATTGGACAAATGCCAAAAAAATTTTTTTTTTTTTTTTCGTCTATACAAGATCTTTGCCAGGAGATTTTTGCATTGCGTTGTACGTTTTAACTCTCACAGTGAGAGCAATGACGCGGAATCTTATACTTTCTATCTTCGTTGTATTTCTCCCCCTCAATTCCAAGAATCTTGTCATTTCAACTCCCATATTCTCTATCTTATATGGCAATGAATATATGTTTCCTCCCCACCCTGCACCCTCGGGAGACTTGTAGGAGACTATTTGTCGTTGAAAGGATTGTAAAAAAGGGAATATCCACCAAAAGAGTCTCTCTCTCTTTCTCTTTTCTCTCTCTCTCTCTATCTTTTTAAAAAGAAAATTACTCTCAGTGTAAAAGGAAATCACACTCGAAAGATCTCTAAATTGTCCAACCCAACAGAAATGGACACTTACTTGAGAAAATTGCAAAAATTGAGAAAATGGCAAAAATTGTAAAAACTGTAAAACATGCAATAATTGTAAAACGTGTAATAATTGTAAAACATACAATAGTTGTAAAAAACATGCAATAATTGTAAAACTTGCAATAATTGTAAAAATTGTGGAAATTGGAAAAATTGTCGTTCCCATTCTACGATAAGTAATAAGACAAAAAAAAATTGGAATTTTAAGAAAAAGTCGACTTTGTGTAAAATTTGAAAATATCGTAAAAAAGTAGATTTTGTTATCAGAATGATTGCGAAATATAAAACCTGAAAATTATCTCCTTTCTTTTCTGTGTGGAGGAAAATAAAATTTATACTGTTTCATTCTGAAAGAATTTTATTTCTTTTTCAAATAAAATTCGAGACGAAGGTTTTTTATTTGCTTTTTTCTACATTTACATATTATATAGAAATGCAGGACTTATTACTGACATTTCTTTTTTTTGCAAACAGCTAAAGAGTGATTCTGCAAGGTTAAAAATAAAGAAAACAATAAATTCTTCTTTTGAGCATTTGACAGTTGGAGAATGACTTGAATTTAAAACAAATGCGGTCTGACTGTAAATGACATTTTCCACTGTTATTTTAAAGAAGGAAAATTAGAAGAAAAATGACTGAGTAAAATTGTTTTCTATTACTTCAAACTTGTAAAAATAAATAAAAGTTAATAATGATAATAATAATAATAATAATAATAATAATAATAACAACAACAGTAATAATAATAATAATAATAATAATAATAATAATAATAATAATAACAATTATTTCATAAAAATTTAAATAACAATTCAAAGTTGTTAAAAACAAACAAAGTTTAAAAATATTGTCTAAGTAAACTAGACTTTACTGCTGAATTCAAACGTAAAAGAATTGAAATCTGCGGCTGACTAAGACTTACTATCACTACTGATTCTTGAAACACAAAAAATTTCCACTAACGGTTGAAATTGAGTAACTTACTCGAATAAAAAATCAGTAGTAAAATTTACCTTTAGTCAGGCAAAGTTCTCAATATTTTATTGTTTAGTTTCTAAATTATTAGTAATAGTAACCAATGATTAATTAGTTACCTGTCCGACTAAAAGTAAACTTTACTACTGATTTTCAAAGCAAGATGTTAATTTTTTTGTCTGAATTAAATTAGCATTAACTACTGATATAAAGAAAAAAGAAATTAAAAACACATTGTCAGACTCGAAAATAAATAGATAGATAGAAATATTTGAAACGCTGAGAATTTTCAAATTTATTTGAATTTTACAAAATTTCAATTATTCGAAAATTCAGCAACTAAATATATATTGAAAAATAAAAACTTGAAATAATTTGAATAAAAATCCTATTAAACTTTTAAAAAGAATTAATTCAACAAAATTTTCTGTCAAAAATATGAAAAATTATGAATTTAAATGATTCTAGTTAGAAACTTTTTGAAAATTTAATTATTTCTAAAAATGCACGTTATAATGCTTTTAATACTCAAGTACAATCTAAAATTTTTACTGAAATTCATCTTTAAAACCATTTTTATTAGTAAATTTTAACGAGAATTCAATTATTTAAATACAAAAATAAATAAGTTATTAATTTCACGTTTGTTGAAATTTAATTCTCATAAAAAATGTTATCAATAAATTTTTTCAATCATTCAATTCTTTGGACTTTAAATATGAATTTTAATAAGATTTTAAAGAATAATAACATTTTTCGAGGAATTTGATAAAAATTGCATTAAAAATACTTGAAATTCTAGAATGAGTTTTACTATTTATAAAAATAATTGAACTCCTAAATAAATTTTATTATTTATGAAAATAATTGAATCCCTGTAAAAATGTTATTATTTATGAAAATAATTGAATTATTGCAAAGCAATTTATAAAAAAACTTTGTACATAATTGAATTTCTGTAAAAATTTGTTATTATTTGTGAAAATAATTGAATGTTTGCGTAGGATTTGTATTCAAATTTTATTTAATAATGGAATTCTTTTGGAAAATCTTATTGAAATATAGTAGATATTGAAAGTTATGGAATTTTAGAAAACTTTTGAAAATAATTGAAATTTTAACAAGAATTTGATTAAAATTTTGTAAAATAATTGAATATCAGAGAAGAATTTTATTATTTATAAAGAGAATTGAAATTTTGACGAGAATTTAAAAAAAAATTTGAACACAGTTGAATTTAGTAACTGTTACTAAGTTAGTTAGTAAGTACGTAACTGAGTTATAGTAACTAACTTACTATTCTCCCTGGAGAAGCTAAATTCGTTGAATTTTTACAAATCGTTGACTTTGGTGTTTTATTTAAAAGAAAATTTCATTCATAGTTAAAAATAACCCAAAAATACATTATTTTAATCTTTTTTGGTGTTAATCTTATCCTAGAGGGATTAAACTGTTGCAGATTATTTTTATCCATTCTGGTGTTATTTTAACACATAACGTTTTACTGTGGAAATCAAATTTTACATAATTTACAAATTTTTAAATAATTTACAAATTTTTACATAATTTACAAATTTTTACATAATTTACAAATTTTTACATAATTTACCAATTTTACATTACTTACTGCTAAAATGAATAAGGAATAAATTTCCAAAACTTGAAACATTTGGAATTGATAATAAAATAGAAGCTGATTCGATTCAAGGATGAAATTTCTCGGTCAGCGGAATATTTTTACATCATCGCATCTTTATAAATTTTAAACTAAGTCGTTCTCTGGCAATGGCCTTTTTTTGACCGTATAAAACACGAAAATGGAAAGAAACTGTGTAAAAAAGAAAGACAAGGAGAGATCGAGGGCAAATAGGGGGCGAGTGAGAGGGAAAGAAATAGAAAGAAAGAGAGAGACGAAAACTGAAAGTGAGAGTGAGAAAAGGACCAGGGGTGAACGGCAAGCGTTCACGACGGGTGTTGCCATGACACCACGAAAGCTTCACTCCCGTTTTCCAAATCTCTCCTCTCCTGCCCCCATGGGCAGTGTGCTTCGCCTCGTTCAACACCCCCGAATTGCGAGATACTCGTAAAATTACCTTCAATGGAACAAGAAAAGAGAAAAAAAAGGGAGAAAGAGACTTCTTCCTTATTTTTTCCGTTCATTAAAATAGTTGAGGTGGATCAAATGATCATTTTATCACTCCCTCTTTCTCCCTCTCTCTCTCTCTCTTTTCACCACTTTTTATTTCGTGTTTAACGGTCAAAAGTGCTCATTACTATCTGAAAATTAACAGAAACCTCGAATTTAAACTACCCATTAAGATTTTCATTACCTCTCTCTTTTTTCTTTCCCCAATATATATATAGAGAGAGAAAAAGTTATATACCTGTACGAAAAATGTACCATTCAATGTAGAAGTGGAAAAAGAAAAGAAAAAAAAACCTTCGTCTCGAATTTTATTTGAAAAAGAAGTAAAATTCTTTTCAATGGAAACAGTATAAAGAGGAAATCTAAATTTTATTTTCCACCACACAAAAAAGAGAAGAAATGATTTTACAGTTTTATTTATTTTTTTTTTTTTTGCTATCGTTATAGAAAAATTTATCTTTTTACGACTTTGAGTCGTAGATTTTTTTAACCTGTAAGAAATACTTTCTCTAGTCAGTCAGATTTCGAAATTATTTTCCTTCGATAGTAAAATTTTTGTTAGTAATTCTGACTAATGTGCCTTTTTCATACTGAGGAATAAAAATTAATAGCAAATTAATATCACCATAGTTCGATTGAGACTGATTTCTACTTTTTACTTACGAACAATCCCGGAAAATTTCAATCAATTTCGAAAATAATTATTTAATTTATGTTATTTTCCACTTCAGTAGAGTAAATTTCAAGACTATTTGAGAGAAAAAATATTTCGTTCTTTTAAACATTCAAAACATTACACATTTCATTAAGTCTGAACAATTTTCTACAAAAATAAAACTAAAAGAAGAGAAAATAAAAAAGTGAAAAAATAAAATAAAAACTCTGGCTAAGAATAACTTACACTACTAATTTGGAAAAATCCGTATCATTAATTTCCTGTTTGGATTCACACTCAACTAATTTCAGTGTTTTACTTCAGTTTCGGTCTGAGCTGAAATTAAATTCGGTTTGATAATTAAATTTCGACATGAGACGAAACTAAATTCACTCTGATAATTTAGTTTCGATATCAGACGAAACTTAATTCGATCTCCTGAACTTTATTTTCAAACTGACCCGAAACTAAATTCAAATCGTTAATCTATTTTCGTAAACTCCTTTTCGTTGCTTGATGGTCATGTTGGTGTTTATGTCCAAAAACCAAACTAAACTTTCAAAAAAAGACCATTTCTTTCTAAAAACTGGTTGTTTTCGTTTAAAATTGGTTGTTTGCAATTAAAATTGGTTGTTTTCGTTTAAAATTGGTTGTTTCCGTTTAAAATTGGTTGTTTTCGTTTAAAATTGGTTGTTTTCGTTTAAAATTGGTTGTTTTCATTTAAAATTTGAAAAAAGGAAAAATTTCCCTGGCATGACGAATTATATATACTATGAACCGAGTTTTTCGTTTATTAATACATTGGTAATTTTCCCCCTGTTTGATTTACCACTTCCGACGATGATATAGTCGGAATAAATCTGATATTCGCAATTCATCTTGTGTTGAGTTTTGTATCACAAAATGCAGACAAAAGCCCCGGGAACGCACACGCAATGGACACGCGTCGAGGCTTATGGCCTATCTGAATTGCAAATCTGGAACGCAATTAAAAGTGTATCTCGCGCGAGAGTGTAACGGCAAGAGTCGAATTTGCAATTAAGGCAAAAAACATTAACGATCGCGTCGTGTGTGAGTAAGAGTGAGAGAGAAAGAGACAAGGAAAAAAGGATATATTCCGAATGACGTCTACGAAATTAGCGATTATTAAGGGAAAAAATTTTTGTCCTAAAAACAACTGTGTATTTTTTATGTTCTCTTCTCTTTTACATACAAATCCTACAATTAAACTGATGGGACATCTTCACGAAAATATAGCTTCTCTTGTTTTACTTTTATTCTTATTAATCGAATTATCATTCAAACTGCAAAGAGAAAAATACCTTTTTTCAATTTTTTCATAGTTTTTTTAATTACACTACAAAAAAAATTATATTTTTATAGTGAATTTTGACAGAATGTTGATTAAATAAAAATCTAATAATTATTTACGAAGTTGTAAAACAATTTTTAATTATATACCTTTTATTTTTTTAATTTGATCGTTATTATTCTCTACACAGAGAAAAAGGATTGTAACGTTGACGAAAAGATTATATTAATATAAAACTAACAAAATTATTTTGTTGTCTTAAAAATTCAAATTTATTCTAATAACAATATGTTAAAGTAAGAAAAAATTTTTAAACAACAAAAATTTGTCCGTTCTATATTAACAATTATTTTTTCTCTTTGTTAAGTTTTCATTTTTAATCCAATTTATAGAAAAGTCCTTTATTAAAGAATCGGTCGTGTAAATAAATATAAAAAAATAAGAACAAAAATTTTTTAAAGGTTTATTTCTTTGTGGATTTTTAGAAAATCAACAAAAAATTCAGTAAAATTATTATTTAATTACTATTTAATTATTATTTTTATTATTGTTTACTATTATTTAATTATGAAGAAAATTCGAAATTTTTAAAAAAATGTTATTGATTTTTATATAATTTAAATTACTATTTCTTATAAAATTTTATTAAAATTTTTCTATAAAATTAATTCAATATTTATTTACATTCGTTTTTCAGTAAATATTTTTTTAATTTATTTATATTTATATCTTAGAGAATAATTTAATCTAAATTTCCTACCATATGAGTTATCAGTATGTTTAAAATTATTCTCCAAGACAATTTAATAATAATAAAATTAAAATGTTTACGTGGAATTTAATTTTAAAAAAAGTTTTTTAGTTTTACTAAACTCTTGAAAAATAATTTTGAAGATTTGACAAAAACACCCAATATTGGTTACTTCCACGTTGTGCATCTTGGAAACAATATAATTAAAATGCTTTTTTTAAAGTATTTTTTAAAAATTTCAGATATTATTATTTTTTTTCTAGCTTGTTTAATTATATTGACAAAAATGCAAATTTAATGGATTTTTAAAAAATTTTTATCTTAGGAACTCTTCTCCCAAGGCTCTAATTTTACGTGAATTGTTTTTCCCACTGGGTATATTATTTAAGAAACAAAAAATTATCGACCTTTATAATTTTACTGAATTTTTAAAATAAAATTTAACTGTCAAAATTTCCCAAGGGGGTCAAAGTTCGAAAGATAAATCATTGAAACAAAAGATTATAAAATTTTTTCTCAAAGACTTTTGAATGTTAATTAAATTATAATCGTCAATTTAAACTGTTTTTTGTAGTTATTCTGCAATAAAAAGATCTCAACATGTGGTTTGCGTCTAGTTTTTACACTACTTTTAGTGTTAAAATAACACTTCTTGTCTCCTGGGAATTTAATACTTTCAAGAAAAATATATTAAAAAAATTAATGAATTTTTTAAATGAAATATTTTACATGAAATACAAAATTTAAAGTAAAAATTTACATTTAAAAATTAAAACCAATTTAAAAAAAATATTTTCACACATTACTGATGGCAGAAAAAAGTTGTCATTACTAGAATAAGAATTGTTACGATGATAAAAAGTTTGTTAATACAGAACTAACAGATTTGTCCCAACAAAATTCAAATTTTTTCTAATAACAACAAAACTGTTAAAGTAACAAAAAATTTTGAAATAAAAAAAAATTTGTTCGTTGTAAATTAACATTTCTTTTTCTGCGTGGAATTTGAAATTATTTTCTGATAACAACAACAAAAATTTGTCAGTTCTATTTTATTTATTTTTTTATTTTTTCTCTGTCTAATTCATAAAAATATTTTCTTCATTTGAACTTTTTAATTATTTAAATTAGCGCTCGAAAACCCTTTCACTAATCATTTTAATTACACTAACCTTATGATGACCTTCACTAAGAATTTTTTTTTTCATTGATTTGCAAGAATAATAATCAAGATTTCGAGAGAAAAAGAAATCATAAAAATTTCTAAAATTGTTCCCTAATGACATAAAGAGATGGCACACTAGTTTTACGCAAATTTGATATATTTTTCTTGTTTTAAATTTTAATGTTTCTCTCAGATGATTGCCGACAATATCAATTAGTGTGTGTGGTCCCGTATAATTTATCAGAGAGAAATGCCGCTCCTCACTCTGTATACACATCTCGACTCATGCAAGATTTACGAATCAATGTGTAGGGAATAAATGTCGATATACCTGTGGAAGCGATGAGCATCTTGTTTACACGAGAAGAAAGATCGATTCAAAATTGCCGGTTTTATGGTTAACCGGTTAATCGAGCCACCTCTTGATGGATCCGAGTGTATAATCATCATCATCGTCATTCAAGCCCTACCAGTAATTTGTAAGTCGTAAAACAAGCTATATGGCTCGTGTCGAGGGTGACGCAAGTTGAACATGCACTGTAACGCATTCTTCTTTCTCTATAATATTATTGGGAAAATTTTATCTCTATTTTCCAAGTTTCCTACTTCTATTCTCACTCTCATCTCTCTGGAAAATTTTAAAAAAGCTAAAAATGAAAATTAGTCACTGTGACAAATTTCTTTTGACTGTTTTCAAAAAAAATTCCTTAAATATCCAATTATTTTTAGGAAAATTTCAGAGAATTTAATTCACTCAACAATTTAGTTTTCTTATTAAAAATTTCAAAAAAAATTGTAATTTTTCTTTTTAAAAGGAAAAAATGGCAATGTTTTTAAAAATTTTAGGAAATTTTATTAAGTTTAAAGATCGCTCATTTCAACGATTAAAACTTTAGACACATATGCTTATAAAATTTTGTATGAGAATTCAACTTTGAAAAACATTCAATTATTTAATAAATTATATATTTTTGTATTTACTATTTAAGTAATTGAATTCTCGTAAAAAATTATTTAAAATTTAAAAATTAAATTTTCAGTATATTTATAGATAACATTTAAGTATTAAAAATAATTACGTGAATAATAATTGAATATTAAAATCAGGAATTTAGAAGAAGGAATTTTTTTCAATAATTACATTTTGATGAGTAATTTCATAAAATTTTATTAAACTTAAAGAAAATGTAATTCAATTACTTTTGTAATTCTTGAAATTTTTTGTTTTCTAATATACATATATGTATATTTAATTAAAGAAGAACTTTTTCAGAAATTATAAAAAACAATTTATTTGTAGAAGAACTTTAGTTAAAAAGACTAAAAAAATTAAATTTAGGAGAAATTGCCAATGATTTTAGATATTTAATATAGGTATCATTTTAATAAAATCTTTCATAAGAATCCAGTTGTTAAAAAAATTTTTTTTTCAAATTTTAAGTTTTTTAATTATTTCCATAAATAATAAAACTAATGGCTAAATTTTAATTTTTTTAAATCCAATTTTAATTAAATTCTTTGAAAAATGTAATTCTTCTTAACCATTTTATTAAAATTGTCCAAAGTATCCAATTTTTTAAAAATTTGTTTATACAATTTTTTATGAGAATTCAACTTTAAGAAACATTTAATTATTCAATAAATTATATATTTTTGTATTTAAGTAATTAAATTGTCTTAGAATTTTCTAATAAAAATTATTTAAAATTTAAAAACTTAAATTTTTAGTAAATTCATAGATAATTTTTATATATTAAAAATCATTTAAAAAACATTCAATAGTTCAATAATTTATATATTTTTTTATTTAGGTAAATGAATTCTCGTTGAATTTCCTAATAAAAATGATTTAAAATTTTTAAAATTAAGTTTCCAGTAAATTTATAAGTAATATGTAAATATTATAAATAATTGATTTATAAAAGAAGTTTAGTTAAATAAATAAAAAAAACATAAATTTTGGAGAAGCTGTAAATGATTTTAGAAATGCAATCATTTTCCAAATTTTTCTAAAATTCTCTCCAAAAGTTCAATTACCTTTAAAATAATACAATTTTTCAAAAATTTTATAAATTGTCGAATTACAGAAAGGCCTGAATTTGAATTTTTTTTAAATAAAAAAATACTGTTAAATTCTTGTTCAATAAATTTTTTCAAATTTTTTTACTAGAATGTTCTCTCGAATCAATTTTTTTTATTTAAATATTCCGTATTTTCATGAAAACTTTAATTTCTCCTAATTTGCGTTAAATTGGATTTTTATTTTTTCATTCCAACCCAATTGCTTTTTTTAGGAGAATTTACATTTCCCTGAATATATACATTTTTTTACAAAAATTTTTCAAATTCTCTATTTATTGATTTTTTGTTTTACCAAATTAAATTTGGCAATTATTTTTCCTTTTTTGATCGACATTCGCTTTATCTGTTGAACATATTGGACTTTGAAATTATTTAAAAATTTATATGAAATTTTCTTCGGAAAAGTTGGAAAAAATTTAATAGTCCTTTTTTCTAATTTTCCTAAAGTTTAAAAGGTTTGAACGATTATTATTTTTCTTCTACTGAAATGTTCTCGAATTCTTTTTTTCTGTTTTTGGATTTACTTCTTATATTATTTGTAATAAATAATTCTATACTATAATATAAATATATTTCATTATTCCATTTTTCTTTTCATTAAATTTAGTCATTTTTATTACATACTTTTCCTTGTTTTCCAAAAATTCTGTAAATATCTAATTATTTTTAGTTACATTTTAGAGAATTTAATTCATTCAACAATTTAAGTTTCTTTTTAAAACAAGGAAAAAATGTCCAATTTTTTAGAAATTTTGGAATTTTTGGGAAATTTTATTAAGTTTAAAGGTCGCTCATTTTACAACTTTAAACACATGAAAAAAATGAAAAATTTGTTCACAGTATTGAAAATTACGCAGTTAATAAGTTTTTAATTATATACTTTAATAGCTCATTTAATAAATGACAAAAATTAATTGCGAAAAAAAGAGAATTTTATGTCAAATTTAAAATTTTTGTTTCCTTCAATGAAAAGCAATTAAAATTCATTAAACTTCACGCTCAGCAGAGGGCGTCGAATTAATTGAGAAAAATATTCGCCTTCGACGACTATAGGGGTCTAGGAAAACTTTGTCGACAAAATTTTATTCGATTCGATGAATTCGACGCGATTTCTTCTCAACAGAGAATTTTCGTAATTTTTTCTCTCCTTCATTTTTAAAAGTGAAGATTTTAATTTTTTTTCTTTCTTTTTTGAAAATTATTTTCACGGGTTTTTTTTTGTCAAGAGAGGAAAAATGAGTATTTTTTGATCAAGAGAGAGAGAGAAAGAGTGAGAGAGAATTATTCACAAGCATCGAGATGACTGATCGCGTACACGTATTATTGAGAAACGAAAAAATCAATGAGGTAGAAATTTACACCCGCGCACAAAGTTCACTGAAGTTTTCTCTCCTTTTTTTTAGTGAACTCGTTCCTAAATGAAACGCTAAGCAGAAAAGCTTTTCACCAAATTCTTTTTTCGTACTTTACAAGTAAAGATATTTTTTTCAAGGGACGATTGAATTGCGTGCGTTGACTCTCGTGAGTACTGTGTGTCGACGGTTTTCTATTTTTTTTTTTTGTCAACAAACATTACTCTTTTTTTTTAATCTACTTGGCAAAGTTGTCAAAGAAGGATAAAGAAAAAAGTAAAGAAAAAAATGAGTGAAAACCTACATGTACTAAATATGCAGCAAAGTGGAAATTGTGGAACGTAACATTTTTTTTCATTTTCCACAGCGTTTAGAACATTTTGTGAAAATATTCATAGTTTCATGAATATATTTTTTAAATAAATTAAAACCTAATCTATAATAATAATAATATAAATTAATATAAAGTTAAAAATATTAGAGAAGTAAAGACACTGTAAGGTAAAGTTTCAAACAAATGATAATAAAAAACATAAAGAAAAATATTTAAAACCAGACTAAATTTCCATACATTTTTTTAGGTCAAAAAAAATTGTACTGATCCTAAATTATTGTCAGAACAATTCTAATTCATATCGGGATTGTTAAAATTAATTTTATTCACAATTAATAAAAAGTAACCACAGCCGATAATCAGCAGAAGATGAAAAATTTTTTTTAAGCGAATTTTTTTCTCCAACAAAATTTTTCCTTTTCTCCAAAAAAACAAGAATACAAAATCAAAATAAAAATGAAATTAAATATTCGATCGCCTATTCTAATTCCAGCGAAAATTTCTTTTTCTCCACAAAATAAAAACCAGAATCAATACACAAATAAAAATTTTTTTCTTTAACTAATTCTATAAAATTGATAATCAAAATTTAATTATTGAAAAAATTTCTCCTCCTAAATTCTTGCTTCTACTATTCAATTATTATCCACAATTTTAATAGAAAATAAATTATTAAATGAATTTTAATTATAAAACTATACGAGGGTTCAGTTATTTTGAAATACAAAAATAAATAGTTTATTGAATTATTAAATCTTTCTCAGAACTGTATTCTTTAGATGAATTTTAATAAAAATTTAAAGAAAAAAAATGCGTTTATTGAGGAATTTATTCAAAATTGTTTTCAAAATAATTGAAACTTTGCGATGAGTTATTATCTATAAAAATAAATTAATTTCTGAAAAGAATTTCATTATTTTACCAAAATAATTGAATCCCTGAGAAGGATTGTATTATTTCTGAAAATTTTTTTTATACATCATATAATGCATATGTAATATTATCAATTTTACTAAAATTTCTAATTAAATATTTTCAATATTTAAACTTATTAAAGATTTGAAAATTAATTTCAAGTTTATCTATTTATGAAAATGGTGAAGACAACTCTGAAAATTCTTTTGAAATATTGAAGTAAAATTCTTTCGTAAATAATTTCTATAAGTCACGAGGCAAATGTAAACATTTTTAAATCAAATAAATTTCAACTGATTCAAATAAATTTCAATTGATTCAAATAAATTTTAATTGATTTAAATAAATTTCAATTGATTCAAATAAATTTCAATTGATTCAAATAAATTTCAATTGATTCAAATAAATTTCAAGTGATTCAAATGAATTTCAATTGATTCAAATAAATTTCATTTGATTGAAATAAAACTTTTCCCTGATTCCCTGAATGAAAATCAAAATAAAAATGAAATTAAATATTCGATCCTCTATTCTAATTCAACCGAACATTTCTTTTACTCCACAAAATAAAAACCAGAATCAATACAGAAATAAAAACTCGAAAATTAAAAATGCCTTTTAATAAACTAGAAAATGAAAGATTTCGAAACTCGGGCATAAACTTTCAGTGGAATAATAATGAAAAATTCTACCAAGACCGTCAAGTTTAGACAAGAGGAGAGAGAGAGAAGGGAGGAGAAGAAGAAAAATTGGAACAATGTCGGAAATAATTACTGTCCCGTCGCATGTTCCGTCATATTAGTAACGACTAATTATCTATGTTCGCAATGAATCACGACAACAGTGGTGATAAAAAAAGACAACACTGCGCACACACAGACTTTGATGAAAATAAAGTATATGTACACAGGGGTGTTATTTCTCCAATGTCTCTATATATACAGCAGCACGTGATAGTCTAGGACTAGACTGATTCGATGGATCGCGATCCGCATTCGATATCGTGAATGATTCCCGAAAAAAAGGAAGCAAAAGGGAGGAATAACGAGAATCATTTCGATATGGGGAAAATGCAGACGAACACACGGCAATTCCATGCCAACACACACACACTGCAGCGGAATTAACTCCAGGTGTATAAATGTGAGCAAAAATATACGTTTGTCTGTATTAACGCACTCTCTCTATATGGTTATGGCAGGTTTCAGGAGACTTTCATTTTAGTTTATTCATACTGGACCCTTTAAACTTTTCGCTTATGTCATGCGTTTCATCATGATAAAACTGATATGAAAATTAGCCTCAGTTTTTTTTTCTTTATATATATATACACTCTTTCAATTTTATATCTCGTAATTTTTCCTAACCGAAACCATTACCAATGGGGGAAAAGCCGAAAGGAAAATTTTCTCTGCAAAGGGGATAGATTTTTTTAATCTATATAATCACTAGGAATGATATAAAAAAATTTATGGCTTAGTAGTTGATGAAAAATAAATAATAATTTTTTATCCGAATTGAGATTAAAATTAGTGGGAATTTTGACTAATAATTATGATTAAACTACAGAAACATAGTTTCATACCGAATGATGGTAAAAATTGGAAAATTAGTCGCTAATTAATTTTAGCGTAATATTCAAACAAATATAATTAATAATAAAGAGACTTACCATTAGCTGAAGTCCCCTTATTTGTGAAGCTGTGACGAAAACATCTCCATCAATGGATACCTTAAAACAGAAAAGCATAAAAATTAGGAAATTACTTTTAATAAATTATTTAATTAATTTTTTGTGTTTTTTAAATATTCGATTTTACAAATAAATACTAATTTTTACTAATTAATTACTAAAGTGCACTAATTCAAATTTAGAGAATAATACTTTTTTGTAATTACTACTAATTAATTAGTAAATTTCACTAATTCAAATTTAAGGAATAATATTTTTATAAACCAAGGTAAAGTATCTAAAAAATCAATTTATTAATATTATAAAAATAAATTATATTTACAAAACAAGTTCCAATTTTTATTTTTCAATTTTCTGTATAAAAATCAAAAATAACTAATTTTAATGAAAAGAAAAATGGAATAATGAAATATATATTTATACTATAGTATAAAATTATTTAAAACAAATAATCTAAGAGATAAATCCAAAAAACAGAAAAAAAATTCAAGAACATTTCAGTAGAAGAAAAATAATAATCGTTCAAACCTTTTAAACTTTAGGAAAATTAAAAAAAAGAACTATTAAATTTTTCCCAATTTTTGCAAATTTTTCAAAATAAAATTTCATTAAAATTTTTTAATAATTTCAAAGACTAATATGTTCAACAGATCAAGCGAATGTCGATAAAAAAATGAAAAAATAATTGCTAAATTTAATTTGTTAAAACAAAAAATCGATAAATAGAGAATTTGAAAAATTTTTGTGAAAAATGAATATTCAGAGAAATGTATATTCTCCTAAAAAAGTAATTGGGTTGAAATGGGAAAATAAAAATCCAATTTAACGCAAATTAGGAAAAATTAAAGTTTTCATGAAAATGCGAAATATTTAAATTAAAAAAAATTGTTTTAAGAGAATATTCTAGTAAAAAAAATTTGATAAAATCTATTGAACAAGAACTAAAGGTTACTTTTTTTATTTAAAAAGAAATTTAAATTCAGACCTTTCTGAATAAAGATAAGTAAACTTTTTAAGAGAATTTTTGAAAAATTTGAAAGATAATTAAATTTCTAAAATCATTTATTTGTTCTCAAAAATAGAATTTCTTTTTAGTGTTTTAACTAAAATTCATCCAAAAGAAATATCATTTTTAATATTTAAATATTACCTCTAAATTTATGAAAAATTTAAGTTTAAAATTTTAAAAAATATATAATTTATTTAACAATTGAATGATTTTTAAATATTTTTTAATTATTAATCATTATCTATAAATTTGGTGAAAATTTAATTTTTTAAATCATTTTTTTGGGAAATTCTACCGGAATTCAATTACTTAATTACAAAAATATATAATTTAATGAATAATTAAATGTTTATTAAAGTTGAATTCTCATAAAAAATTGTATAAACAAATTTTCAAAAAATTGAACACTTCGATGAATTGTAATAAAATTTTTAATAATGAAATTGCAATTTCATTTTGAAAAATTTTATAAAAATAAAACCTGTATTGGATTTCTGAAATAAAAATAAAGTTTTTTTTTAAAATTAATTCTATAAAATAGAACATTGATAATCAAAATTGAATTATTGAAAAAAATTCCTCTTTCTCAATTCCTGCTTTTACTATTCAATTATTATCCACAATTTTAATAGAAAATAAATTATTAAATGAATTTTAATTATAAAATTATACGAGAGTTCAGTTATTTATAAATACAAAAATAAATAGTCTGTTGAATTATTAAATCTTTCTCAGAACTGTATATTCTTTAGATGAATTTTAATAAAATTTTAAAGAAAAAAATGCGTTTATTGAGAAGTGATTCAAAATTGTTTTCAAAATAATTAAAACATTGCGATGAGTTATTATCTATAAAAATAAATTAATTTCTAAAAAGAATTTCATTATTTTACCAAAATAATTGAATCCTTGAGAAGGATTTTATTATTTCTGAAAATTTTTATTATACATCATATAATGCATATGTAATATTATCAATTTTACTAAAATTTCTAATTAAATATTTTCAACATTTAAACTTATTAAAGATTTGAAAATTAATTTCAAGTTTATCCTTTTATGAAAATGGTGAAGACAACTCTGAAAATTCTTTTGAAATATTAAAGTATAAAATTAATTATAAAATAATTTATATAAGTACCGAGGCAAATGTAAACATTTTTAACTCAAATAAATTTCAATTAATTTAAATAAATTTCATTTGATTTAAATAAATTTCATTTGATTTAAATAAATTTCATTTGATTCAAATAAATTTCAGTTGATTTAAATAAATTTAAATCGATTCAAATAAATTTCAATCGTTTCAAATAAATTTCAATTGATTCAAATAAAACTCAATTGGTTCAAATAAATTTCATTTGATTCAAATAAAACTTTTCCCTGATTGCAAAAATATGTCAAAAATGTGAAAGAAAATGAAAAGAATTGAAATCATCTAATGTACTCTCGTTTACATATGCAAACAAGTAATTTCTATTCCAAGAAGAAGGAAGTGATTAACAGAGACATTTGGATAATTCCATTTAACGAAAATAGATTGGCAATTAGTCACTTGTGGATTCCCGATTTAAACCAAGACGTAAATTGTAATCACTTGAGAGTTCGAGAGAGAGAGAGAGAGAGAGAGAGTTTACAGGGAGAGGATGTATTAGGTATTAGCTTAGCTTCTCAAGACCAACGGTGACGACTGCTTTAAGAGAGTCGTGACAGTTTTATGGCAAGCGTGGAAATAATGCTCGTGCCGGCCTATGCTTCTTGCGCGCCTCTCTCACGCGGCGTTTGTTATTCAACTCGCGACGTTCCTTCGGATAAAGTGCAGATCGTTTCTAAAATAATTGCACCCTCTGACTTAGTTTGCTGCTGAATTATTCTCCACAAATTCCTTAGAGAAATGTTAAGATGAATTCAACTTTTACGTGACGTCCTTTAGCGATGAATCACGCACTCTCAATGGTCAATTCTCATAAGCGACAATAAATTATATTAATATCGGAAAAATACTTCTTTGGCCGAACAAAGGAGAATCATTTTTATTTTCCAATGAATTTCCATCTTTGTTGATTTTTTTAATTTTTACATAATTATTTTATATTTTTATTTAGAAAATAATTATTTTTCATTTTATATTTACCATTAATGTTAATTTATAATTTTATTCATGCAATGAACATACATTCAAAATTAAAATTTTTTAAAATCAAATTAAATTTAAAATTCTTTGAAAAATATTTATTAAAATTCAGAGTAAACAAAATTATTGGGGATTTTTTCTAACACACTGTAAAAAAAATTCCATTTGAAAGTTCAACTGAACGATATTTTTTAAATACTTAATTTTTAATTTGTGAAAAAGTTCTTTCTTTTCTTAATTACATTTAATTTTTGTAAACAATTTTTTTATTTAAATCAAACGTTATATAATGAATTTAAAAAAATGTTCAAACGAATAAAAAATTGTTAATAAACAAATTATTTTTTTACTAACAGTAAATTTTAAATATTAGAAAAATTCGAGTGTATGCTCATTTTCCGCTAGAGCTGTTGACTATTAATTTTTGCAAACAAAAATTCAATTTGGCCGAAATTGTTAAATAAACAATTTGGAAATATAGTTCAAGGGATAACAAAATTTTAATCAGTAAATTATTTTTTTAAAGCCCTGAAACTCAAAAATTAGAAAGAAAATAATTGTCTACTGATTTTCGACTGAGCTGTGGAAAAAAGAATGAAAAATTTGATAGATTTTCCAAAGAAATCTACCAAAATTTTCTATAAATATACAATGGGATTTTTTTATGGAAATTGAAGAGATTTTCCGAATCAACGAATTTTCAGATATAAATCTAACAGAAAACTTTGTGAAAAAAAATTGATTTTATTTTATTTTATTTATTTAAAATGAAAAAATTGAATTTTTGAAACAACAGGAAAAAATATTTTTCCTTCACAAAAGCGTTGACCTAAAAATTGAATATCGAGGGATAAAAAAAAGAAGAGAAAAGAGTACTAGAACTAGTCAATTCAGAAGAAAAAGTAATATTTTTTCTTAAAACCCAGTTTCAATTGTATAACCAGATCCAGATGCTCGAGAGCTGCTTACCCCAAGGGAATAAGTAGAAGAGAAAGAGAGAGGGTGTTTCGTCTGCATTTAGAGTGTATTTTATTTCTCGAAAGTCTTTTCCTTTTCGCGCGGGTTTTTTTCTCGCGAACAATAATACACGTCTCTTCATTGTCATAAAATGCTTAAAAGAACAGAAGACACATAGATCGATAATGACTCACATTATACTCTCTCTCTCTCTCTCTCTCTATTTCTCGTTTTTTCCCCCTTTTCCATCTCTCTCTATTTTAACACTAAAAAATGCCTGATGTTTCAAATAAACTGCGTGAATATATCTTTTCATTAAAATATTTCTAAAGATTATAGAATTTTTTAATTCCATAAAGTCAATTGTTTCCAAAGAGCAGATGAAAACAATTTTTTCAACAAAAAACCACATTCATGTCAATCAAAGGAAAAGTTTATTTTACTGAATCAATTGTTGTCTTTAATCATCTACAGCGGTTAAAAAATTATAATAATAAATTAAATTTAAATTAAATTCATTCATTATTTTGATAATTCTATCAAAAAATAATAGAAATTTTATGCAAAAGTCAAAATAGAATTTCGAATAATTCGATAAAAATCGTGATTAAAAAATGTAATGAATAAAATACTTTTAAAATTATTTCAAAACAAATATTTGAAATTTTGTTGAACAATTGTGTTAATCGAATAGAAAATATGCAAGTTATTTTACTTATTTCGAAAAAAGACTAAATTTTGTTAAAACAGAGATTTCTCTGTTTTTTTATTTATTTCTAAAAGTAATTATAATCACTTCATAAAAATCGTGATTCATAAAAAAAATTTTTTTCGGAAGTAACATTTCTGAATGTGTATTAAAATTTAAATCTACTAAGAGTTCAATAACAAAAAAATTCATTGAAATTTGTTCATTACTTTCAAAAATAAATGTTTTCATTAATAATTGTGATTAAAAAACATAAATTATGAAAATTTTTACAAAAAAGTAACTCAACATTATTGTAAAAAAATGCGAACAGAAAATATGTTTGAATTAAGGATCCCAAAGTTCTGAACGTCCAAATGAACGAAATTCATTTATTTCTTCTAAAAATTAAAGTTTCATGGTAATTATTTTGCTTTACTATCCAAAAAATTAATTACTCAGTTTGTAAACGTAAAATTTTAGTTTATAAATTTTTTTATAATTAGTAATTTATTAAAATATCTTCAATAAAAAATATTTCGCTCATTTAAACGTTTAAAACTTGGGGATCATTTGAATTAAACAAAAAAAAATTATTAAATTAAATGAAACAAAAATATTATTTTTGAATCAAAACAGTAAATATCTACGTCGGTGGAGTTCACAACGTTTATTGATTTCAGAAAAAAATTAGTTTTTTAAGCAAATTTTTGTAAATTTTTGTAAAGAAAATAGTACGATTAATCTTTTGAATAATGATTCACTGATAAAAATATTTGTGAACAAAAAATGTTATTTTCTTGGTGGGAAAAGAAATTTTTTTTTATTCAATCGTTGATCATAAACGTTGCAAACTTCACCGACGTAAATATTTTCTATATATTGGAATTAAGCTTACAAACTAATTTCAATGAAACAAAATTACATGAAATTATTTTTTACTTGAAACAAGTATAATGTTTTCTCAGTGTAAAAAAAACTATTATGTTGGGTTTACTCGCGAGCAAAATTCGGTTATTTGAAATAAACTTGACAAGAGAGATTGCAATAAGACTTTTTATCATATAAAATAGACATTAAACTGAATATACCTGTCATTCAGGGATGTCAAGTCTCATTCAGAGATCTCAAGACATTTTTCCATTTTGGCGTGAAGAATCAAGAGGAAATTTGCAGTGCCTAACGTCGGTGTATGAATGTGTGTGTGTGTGTGAGTGTAGGGAATAGGTTTCTTTGGTCGGAAGCCCCCTAGCGAAATCGATTATGAAAATACGTCCAAGGAGATCGACCCTTCTCTCTCTCTCATGCGGTGGAAGCAAAGTTAGCTGAGAAGACGCGGTCTTCTCTTGGTATTGGATATAGGGGTGAGACGGGGGGATCTTTTCCGCGTGGAATATTTTTCCTCCCTTGACGTCGATGATAGCTCAAACCATCTCTCCTTTTTCTGATCTGAAAACTTACGTTCGCGAAAACCGCATTTTCAACGTCATTCAGAGGATAAGATCCGTCTATTTCCGCTTAGTGATATCAAATGGATTCTTCACCTCACAAACTGTCGAGCCAGCCTTACAACTTACGTACTTAGCGTTTTATATTCAAGTCAATAAAAATAACTTATGCGGCAAATTCTTTTTCAAAAGAAAAGAAAAATTTTAATCTTTCCTCTATAATGAGAGGCTTAAGATTCGGAAAAATTCTCCCTCTTCTTAATTTATCAAATTACCAATTTTCTGTAATCGACTATTAAAATTGTGCGGTTTCAATAAACTATTCTTCAACCAGTAGTTTCAATAAACTATTCAACTAGTATACCCAGAAAAAAGCTTCTTTCTTTCAAAGAATGTTTTTCAAATAAAAAGAAATTTGTGGATTGATATAGAGAAAAAAGTTTCTTTAATTTAGAGAAAATATTTCTTTAACTGTTTTTTGTTGGCTCAAAGAAATGTTTCTTCGGATTTAATAAATCTTTTTTTAAGGCAAAGAAATAAATGATTAAAAGAAATAATTTCTTTGAATGTTCTCAGCTTTTTATTTGTCTTAAAGAAACTTTTCTTTGGATCAAAAATATCATTTTTGATCCAATTTTTTCTTTGGATCAAAAAATAATTTCTTTGATTCAAAAAACCTTGAAAACTGTTTTTCTTAAATGTAAAGAAAACTTTTTTTTAACTCCAACAAATTTTATCTTTAATTCAAAGTTTGAAAAAACGATTTTTTTGTTTCAAAGAAATCCTTTTTCTGGCTGTAGGTTCAATAAACTATTAAACTAGCAGTTTATTTATTTAGTATTTACTCTCCACTGAATTCAGGTTTAAATTTTAAATTAGAGTTAAATTGTTGTCGAGAGAATGTGAGTGATGCCCTTCTGCGAATTGTGTTCGGAGAGAGAGGGAGAGAGAGAGAAAAGAGACCCTTGCAACGAAGCAGCAGCAGCAGCAGCTATTTGCTGCGATTAAATGGATGATAGCCCAATATACACGACTGGGATGTCACCGTCACTCGTTCCTATCAGTAGGCAAGTGTGATTGGCGAATAATTGCCCGCGATAGTTCATAATCAGTGGGACGTAACTTGGCGGTGACCAATTTCAAATTGTCGTGTTCCAACCCCTCTGAAATCATTTTAACCACACAACAACAAATATATATATACATATACAATATTGATAAAGTCGAAACAATTTTAGAAAATAATTGAAATTTTCCCGTTAATCAGAAATAGGATATTGAATTCATCATCATCATCATCATCATCATCAGGAATTGTAAAGTTAGTTAGTGATTTTTTAATTTCTGTAAAGTGGAAACTGAAAATTCATTTCTTTCCTCATTTTTGCTTAAACTTTAAAAAAGTATATACAAAATTATAATCATACTGTAAAAAATGTAGGGAGCTGATGAGTCGAATTTTTATTTTTAGTGGAATTCTTAGCAAATAATAGAATTGATTTTTGAAAAATATTTTTGTAATGCTAAAAAATAATCAACAAATAGTAAGTTTTTCAAAAACACTACAATATGATTGTTCTAATGTTCCTAAAGTTTCGAACGTTTAAATGATCGACAATATTTTTTTTACTTCTTCTAATTTGTATTTCTTTAGAAAAAAATTTTCATTAAATGAAAAGAAATAAGTTGTAAAGTAAATATTATTTAATTTCAATTATGTTTACTTTTTGGATAACAATTTTCTAAAATACTAAAAAAAATTTCATTCAATTGAAAATTGGAAACTTTGGTCACATTTGTTCTATGATTCCAATACGATTATTCTAAAATTACAAAATGATTGTTCTAAAATAATTAAATTTCCTAAATAATTTTTGAATAAATTCAAAATAATCAATTTTCTTGAAGAACTTTGATTGCAAATTTTTTAAATAATTATTTCTGCAAAATTTTAGTAATAATTGTATAAGAAATTAAATTTTTAACATATTTAAATTACTTTGAAAATAAATATACATTTTAAAAAATTATGAAGTAAAAATTATAATAATTAGTATTTTTATGAAAATTTTTCGATAATTAAAAAAAATAAACAATTTAAAAAAATAAATTTTTAAAGAAATTTTAAAAATGGTTTTGTTTTCTCCAAAATTTTACAACAATAATTCGAATATTTTTCATTTAGAAGTTTTATGATCCAATCAACGAAAAAAAATTGAATTCCACTTTGAAAATAAATATAAATTTAAAAAAATTATAAGGTAAAAATTTAAATAATTAGTATTTTCAAAAATACTTGAATGTAATTCTTCGAAAATAATAGAATTTTTCTAAACTGTTTTTGGGGATAATTATTAATTAAAAAAACAAATTGATTTATTGATCAAATTTTTTATTTTAAAATTTTTTAAATGATTTTGATTTTGCTAAAATTTTATAACAATAATTCCAAGACTTTTCCTTTAGATATTTTATTTATTTTATGATTTAATCAACGGAAAAAAATTTTGATTCTCCTTTGGAAATAAATATAAATTTAAAAAAATTATAAAGTAAAAATCCCAATAATTAGTATTTTTAAAAATACTTGAATGTAATTCTTTGAAAATATTAAAATTTCTTATCAAAATTTTTGGATAATTAAAAAACCTAATCAAATATTTTGAACTACTTTTTTTTCACAAAATTTGAAAATTTTTTTGATTTTTCCAAAATTTTATAACAATAATTCTAAGTTAAAAGTATTTCTGAGACTTTTCATTCAGATATATATTTTATTTATTTCATGATTTAATTAACGGAAAAACTTTGATTCTTCTTTGAAAATAAATAAAAATTTTAAAAAATTATAAATTAAAAATTCCAATAATTAGTATTTTTGAAAATACTAAAATAATATTCTTTGAAAATAATAGAATTTCATTAAAAAAATTTTTCGATAATTAAAATAACTAATAAATTTTTTAAATGACTTTTTTCACTAATTTTGAAAATGATTTTGATTTTTCCAAAATTTTATAGCAATAATTCTAAGACTTTTCATTTAGATATTTTATGACTTAATCACCGAAAAAAAATTATTCACTCAGTAAATTAAGGAATGATTACACAGCAATAAATAAATAAAAAAAAATTAATTAAATTTTACAAAATTTTACTGTCTTGAAAACATATTAATTAAATATGTTTCGAAAATTTAATTATCTTATGATTTTCTAAAAACAATGGATTGTTTAAGACTCAATCCCTTCTATACAAATTAGGTTATTTGCTACTGTGAAAAATATTAAAAATTAGAACAAGTAAGTTTCTAATAACTTTTTCAACAAATTTTAAATGTCTGCCAGAAAACGGATGGACCTATTACTTCTTAAAAGATGAGTTGAATCTTTTGTTACATCTTAATTCTTATTGATGCCGATTTGCAATCATCGCAAAAATTTTCTTGTTAAGAAAATCAATTCAAATCGTATTTAATATTAATATTTAATATTAATTTTTAATATTAATATTTAATATTAATATTTAATATTAATATTTAGTACTTAGTATTAATATTTAATGACTTACAATCCCGACGCACTGTCTAGAGAACAAAGAACGATATTTTTATTTTCAGCAATCGATCGATCAATCAATAGTATAAATAAAAATTTTGTCTCCCGATGTCTCAAAATTGAATTGTACTTTAATCCCAAAAAAAATATATATAAAGTATAGAGGAAACCCCTTTTTTCATTTGAATTCTGCCAAGAGCTGCTTGCGTGCGGGTGGGTGGGATATTCGATTTCCAATTTTATATAGGATATTTTCTCAATTCCTGTGTACATGTCAAGATGACTCGTGAAATAGCAAAAGAGAGAGAGAGAGAGATATAGAGTGAGTGAAAATCGATTGGCACTTTGGACAACAAAGAGGCGTCGAGCGTATGTCGAATTCACGAAGGGTCGTCATCATGTTTGATTAAGCTTCCAAGGGTTTACTTGGTTCGGATTTTATATACATATTCTATATATATATATATATATATGTATGGATGTATATTATTCCTACGTGCTGGATAGTAACGCAATACGATTGTATTTACTCTGTACGTCAGGGACGGTCCCTTTGAGATTTTGGCTTCAGTAATAAACCGCCCTGAGGTTACGATTAGAATTGAGCGGCGGCGTCGATGCACCCTATATTTAACTTTTCTATATACATACATACGTACATAGAAAAGTATAAAAGTGTAAGTATCGTATTACGAACTAGAAGCATTTTTCGAATCAATTGTTCGTGGCCGTTGGCGCGAAAAATTAACAGGCGTCGATATGAATAAAATTAAAATCGACTTACTCTAATGCTCTCTCACTCTCGATGTTGAGATATTTCCATATCCCATCTTTGCCTTTAGGAGGACAATTTTTTTTCTCCCCTTAGAGCAAAATCGATTTTTTTTCAGTGTGTACTGGATATAAATTTCTGTTCATTGCGAATTTTATTCAATTTTAAAAGGGCCTTGATTCAATTCGATATATAAATCCTGTATTTTTAAGAACTGCGCTATTTTCAATATTGTATTTTCCCTTTTGAACAGGCTTTTCTGACTGTTTTCATTTTTACTTCAGTTTTCATCTTTTCAAGTTTCAAGAAGAAGAAGAAGAAAAAAAGCGATTTAAAAGAAGAAAATTGAAAAAAGTTCGAAACGAAACCAAATAATATTGAGAGAAAGTGTGCTAAAGTATTTGAGAAGTGCGCAGAAAGAAAAGTAGAAAATAATGTTCAGAAGAGTAAAGTTAAATCCGGGTTGGCACTAAAATTTAATTTTACTTTTACCCGACGAGATTTTCCCTGATTACCAGAAACATTTTGACTTTTTCCCTGAATCTGAAGAAAATTCCGATTCACTCTAAAAATGATTAGAAACTAAAAAGAATGATCGCATTTCTTCACGTTTCATAATAATTAAACTACACGAAAAAAAATCTTCACCTGGATTTTTGACAAATTTCTTTGACAGTATTCAAATTCATTTGTTTACAATTCGATTTTACCAAATTTCGATTATTTAGAAAACCTTTAATTAAAATATATTCAAATATTAAAACTTCAAATAATTTCAAAAAAATCGTCAATTAAACTTTTATAAAAAAATGGTAGTGAAATGTATGAAAAATTCAAATTTTCAAAACTATGAAATTGAAACCTTTTGAAGAATCAATTATTTCTAAAAATTCACGCTCTAATGCTTTTAAAATTCAATTATCAATCCATTTATAAATCAATTTTTACTAGAAAATTCTACTGGACTTCAATTATTGAAATCGGAAAATAAATAATTTATTGAAGAATGGATTACTGTTTCTCAAAAATTGAATTCTATTATAAACAATGTTCTAAACAAATTTTTAAACAATTAAATTCTATCAACGAATTTTAATAAAATTATTAAGAATTATTACCTTCTTCGTATATGGAATTCTACTAAAATCGTATTAAAAATGATTTAAATTCTGTTATAAGTTTTATTATTCATATGAAAATTACATTTCTCAAAAGAGTTTTATCATTTTTAAAAATATAATTGAATTCTTGTAAAAAATTGTATTATTATTAAAAATCATTAAATTATTGTCATGAAATTTATAAAAAGTTTGTAAATAATTGAAATTTTGGAACGAATTTCAAAAGACTTTCTAAGAATAATTATATTTTTCTACGCATTTGATTAAAATTGTTTTACAAATAATTAAAATTGTTCATTGGATTTTATTATTATGAAAGTAACTGAATAAATGTACCTATAAAATTATAAATTTTATTATTATTTATGAACATAATTAATTGTTTGCGTAAAATTTTACTAAAGTTCTTGAAAAATTAATTATAGAATTCTTTTTAAAAACTTTTTTAAAAATAGTAGATATTGAAAATCATTGAATTGAGGAAAATTTTTCATAATAATTGAAATTTTACCAAAAACATTATTAAAATATTTGAAAATAATTGAAATTTAACCAAGAATTTTATGAAAATGTCTAAAAATAATTGAAATTTAAAAAATATTTTGAGGATAATTGAATTTTTTTGAATATATTTTTAGATTTTGAAAATAATTGAATTTTTGAAATCAATTGCAATTTGTAACTTCTCCAGAATTCAAATTTTTTTCTGTTTTTAATTAAAATTCTTCTATAAATCAATTATTCCTAATAATTAGTAAATTATGTATTAAAAAATTTAACTAATTTTAGAAAAATTCAAATTATTGAAATGTTTTAAAAGCACAAGTTCCTTAAAATTTCTAATTAAAATTCATGAAAACATAAATCTTTTAAAATTCAATTAGTTTTGAAACATTTTAGTAAAATTATTTATTAAAAATTTTATTGTTTCCTGTAATATTAATTAAAATCCCTGAGTTCGACTACTTTTCTTAATTTTTCCCTGATCGTCATCGTCATTTCATTACATTGACTTGTAATTTTTTTCTAGAATATACAGAACGACAAAGTTAGACAAAAAATTCAAAAAAATCTAAATATATCTTATTAAATAAAAAATAAAATTCAAGCATATTGTTATGTCTAACCTTATTATTATATTCCCTATTTTTTCTCGATTTAACTTTAATTTAGAAAAAATTAAAGTTGGGACGAGGTTGGATAAATGACAAGAATAAATTTATTTGAACACAGTATATTTAAAAGAGATCAAAATTATGGAAAGATGAAATGAGCACTAGCTTTCTAAAAACGAGTCTTAAGTGGTTTCTCTGTTTACCTTAGAACAGCAAGTTTTTGGTCCTGGCTGGCGCCGATGAAATACAATGGCAATTGTGTGTTAATGGGTTACTAAGTGGTGCAGGTAGATGATTTACGACACTCGTAAATTAGGCAGTTGAATGGATATTGTGCTTCTTTTAGCTTTTGTCGTTACTCGAACAATCTTTCAAACACCAAATTTGACTTCAAGATTCACTGAATTTAGAAATTTACGTAAAGATCAGGACAACTACTATACTGGGGTTGCGAGCACTATCACGAAGAGAACCACTTGTTATGATGAAAAAATTAAGACTGTAGTACAGGTGACTACTACTACTACTGACGATTACATTTTTAAGACTTCTGTAGTGCGGGTGACTACTTCTGATGACTTCAAATTTTAGACTGAAGATCGTTTGATAGTCTGGCTCTTTTTATACCCAAATTTCCCTGTGTATTTGATGAATTGTTACAATTTGCCATGCATTTGAAGCAACTATACGTTTTACCATGTATTTGAGGCAACTATACGTTTTACCATGCATTTGAGGAACCTTTGTTAGAGAAACACTTGCGTTGACTCAGCTTTTAGATAGCACGTGTTCACATCCTCTTAGTCATATGTTTTTTACAATTTAATATTATAGTTTTTATGTTGTTGTTAATTATTTATAGTTATTACATTTGTTATTAACATTTTGTTATTAATTTGTTGTTAACATTTTGTTATTAATTTGTTATTACAATTTGTTGTTAACTTGTTATTACAATTTGTTATTATTGTTTTACATTATTATAACTTGTTGTTAATTATTACAATTTATTATTATCTTGTTATTATTAACTATTATTTGTTGTTATTTCGTTGTTACAAATTATTATTAACTTATTATTAATTGTTATTTTGTTGTTACATTTTATTACTATTTTGTTAATATTTGTTATAATTAATTATTATTTTGTTATTATTGTTACAATTAATTATTATTATTTATTGTTACAAATCGTTATTATTTTTGTTATTATTAACTATTATTGCTGTTACTTTTATTACTATCTTGTTATTATTATTATAATTGTTTATTATTCTTATTTGGTTATTATTAATTATTATTATTTTGTTATTACAATAATTATTCGTTTTTAAACATTATTATTGTTTAAATCTAATTATTATTTTATTATTCTTATTATTACTATTTTCATTAATTAATAATTATTTATAATTGTTAATAATAGGTTAATAACAATTATTTATTGTTATTTCTATTATTATTATTTATATTATTATTAATATTGAAAAATACGTTACGATGACGTAACACCTCCCCCTTCAGAAATTTGGAAATTGAAAAAAATGAAATTGAACAATTTCCAAATTCTTATTTTTACATTCAAAGCTAAAATTTACAATTGTATTAAAGTTAAGCGTAAAACAAACATTTTTAGAAAAATTATTTTTTTTATTTATTATTATTTTTTTTTGTTTCTTCTTTTTTTTAACACACACACTCAATTTTTAAGATAGGTATAAAATAATTAATAATTATTATATATAACTAAATGTTTAGAAGATAGCATGCACATTTTTTATTTGTTTATTTATTGATTTATTTTATAGCGAGAGAAAAAAAATTGTCTTAATCTTTATATTTTTATTATTTTTCTTGTAATTTAAGCCATTTTTTTTTGCTACATGATATCTTCCGAAACATCTTTCACAAGAATTGCTCCATTTAATTAATTGGATTTTATCACTTCAAATATCTATTGCTTCTTTTCCTTCGTTAAAATCATATTTTTGTTTCAATCTTATTAGCATTATTTTTGTTAATTTTTTTTATTTCCTAATTTTTTATATTTACTTTAATTTAATTTTAGAATGCGTAATATAACAAAAAAAATAAGGTAGTATGAATAGATTTTCTAAAGTAAATTGCTCATACTATTAGTTTTGTTTACATAAAATGATAGACGTACTAAAGGTAATTAAACAAGAATTTTAAACCAAAATTATATTTGTAAATATTATTTAAATATCTACTTTTTTTGTATTTGAATTTAGAGACTTTAATGTAACCTGATACTAAAAAGTTTGTTTGGATACAAATATTTATAAAATTTTATACCATTGTTTTTAATTTAATATGTTATTATGTCAAATTTTTGCTTGTATAAAATATTATGATATAATGGATCTCTTAAATTTTTGGACCAATATAGTATTACAAAATTTATCTAATTGTTTTAGAAATTATTAAATGATTTAATCAAATCAATTTTTATCCAACAAGTGACTCATTAAATTAAATTTATTTTTTTATACTATATAAAATATGTTAATGTCCTTTTGTTACTAAATTGTAAGAAGTAAGATTTAATTTATTCATTTGAATTATAGTTGTTCTGAAATTTGGGTTATTATTTAAAGTGTATTTTTTACTAAACAAATATATTTTACTTCTTACATATTTTATTAACGATCATTTAATTTTTTTAATTCACAGGACATTCTTAAGATTATCTTTTTATCATGCACTAAAGTGGAATATATAGATTCAGATTTAACGTTTACTTGTATAAAAATTATGTTATTTGTAATTTTAAAAAGAATATTAAGAGAAGATGTTTGAGTCTTTAAGTGTAAAATTGAAAATAGAAAGAATAGTAAAGAAAAGTAAAGATAAAAGAGTAAAATAACTTAACCTTAACATGCTGCTTCTTACTTTCCCTAAAAGAAATTTCAATTATTTTATTTTTATTTATTTTCTTGTTTTTGGACAATTATTAATAGATTGATGTTAGATCGCTAAAACAGAAAAATTTATATTAGTTTAAATTCTAAAAAAAAAATTATATTGAATGATGTATGTTTTTATACATAGGTATAGAAAAGTGATTTGTTAGTTAATTTATATAATCTGTATGGTATATTTAAATTACTTTTTAATATATAACTATTCTTAATATTGCATTTTATTTGTAAGGTGGAAATTTTAATTTGTTATTGATTATATTTTATTTAGTTTATCTGTAAAAAAAAATTTTATATAATTTTGAGGTATTGTTTATTCGTATTATTATTTTTTAAAATTTAATTGTATTCGATAATTTATTCTCTACTGGGAGGTGGTTCTGGAGGCGGTCGATATGTATTGTCTAATGATTGAGCCCCTTCGATTAATTGTATATAATTTTTTGTAGGACATTGTGTACAACCATTGTACGGAGCAACTTCCACAAACGAATTTTTTAAGGATGATTTTATTGTTGAAAGGATTTCCCTCGAAGTTACATTTTTAATTTCTGCTATACGTATATTCTGTTGATTAAAATTTTTGCAGTCTTCTTTTATTACTAGGTTATCTTCTTCTTCAGATGATTCTTCATAATTAGAGGTTTCGTAGCCTTGATCAATTTCTTCGTGTTTTTTCAATTTTGTTTTCTGTTTAATATACTCAGGATAATATTTAATTTCATTAATATAATTTTCATTATAATGTTTCTTATTTTTTGTATTACATACCTTTTTCTGTCTTCCTCTCTTATTTTTTAAGGAAGTATTAAAACGTGTGCTTTGTTTCTTTGGTTTACCTTGTTTTCTTTTTTCATGAGCTTCTTCTTCTTGAATTTCTTGATTCTTCTTTTCTTCTTGAATTTTCAGTGTTTCTTGATTTTTGTTTCCTTGTATTTCTACTTCTTGATTATTGTTTTCTTGTATTCTTCGTTGATTTCTTGTAACAACATTACAAGCTTCACTACGTGTATCGTACTTTTCTGTTTTGCAGCATTCATTATTTAACATTTTTTCAATATGGCGGAGATTATTTATTACCTTCAAACTTGAGTAATTATTTCCACTTGATACACAATTTAAGTATTCTTTAAATTTTTCTTCAATTTTTTCTTGCACACACTTATGAATATATTCTTGAGTAATATTTTCCTGAGTTTCTTGAATTTCTTCTTTTTTTATTCTTTGCACTTTATTTTCAATAATGTCCTCAATAGGATTTGTAGATAAGGCGTCAGTGTTAATGTTTTTTGTACTTGCTTTGTAGAACACGTTAATGTCGTATTCGGCTACTGGTTGATCTTTATTTACTTCTTGTGATTGAATTTCTCCTACTGCAATATCTGAATCGTCTGTTTTTAATATAATTGGTTGGCAAAAGTCTGGCCTTTGTAAAGGTGGTTCCTCACAAACTTTATTTATTAATTTATTTAAAGTGTTTTCTTTATTATCAGTCGGAAAAAGGGGTATATCCTTTTGCAAAGGTTGATTAAAAAGGTTTGTGATCTTTAAAAACTTGTCATTATTGTCATCATCCCATATCTTTTTTCTACAATTAGTGGAAATATGTCCTAATTTTTTGCAGTAATTACAAATTATATTTTGATTTTTAGTTCCGAAGTTTGTTGCAATGTTAGTTCGTTGTTCCCTAGAATAATGTTGTTTATTTTGGAAAAAATCTTGTTGTTGATTTTGAAAAAAATTTTGTTGTTTACTTTGCAAAAAATTTTGTTGTTTACTTTGCAAAAATTTTTTATGTTGATTTTGCCTTTGATTTTGAAATGGAGTGTGAAATTGCTTTTGTGGTACGTTCCTAAATTGATTTTGTTGCGGATTTCTGTAATAATTTTGACATTGAAATTGATTAAATATTTGATTTTTGTTATTAAATTGATTTGGATTTGCAAAATGTTGTTGAGTGCCTGAATGAAAATGGTTTTCTCCTCTAAGTCTTAGCAATTTATTAAGTTGAGAACAGTTTGATACAACATGACCGTTTTTTCCACAAGACGAACAAGTGCTTACATTGTTATGAACCATATTAGTTTTTGTTGTTTCTGCAAAATTTTTATTATTTTTAAGATGTGCATTATATTTAATATTATTCTCACTTCTTCGTAGTTCACGTTGTAATGATAATCTTCTTTCTATTTCTATAGCTTTATTAATTATCCCTTGAAGTGTATCAGCTGTTCCAATTCGTAATTCTATTTCTTGTGTAAGTCCTCGCGAAAAACAATCGATAGTTGCTTCATCTAAACTTCTTCTAAATGCTTCATCTATTCTATTCCCATTACTAATAATATATACATCTAATATTCTTTCTGCTGCTTCTGCAATTCTTGAACCGTAAGAAATTACATTTTCGTGTTCCCACATATACATTGCTGCTAATTCTCCTTGTAATTGACATACAGATTTTATTGGTGCGTAAATTTGTTTTAATCTTTCTAATAATTCTTCTACAGTATTAAAGTTATTTCCTATTATAATTTTTCTTGCTTCTCCCGAAATTCGACTTTTTATTAATTTTACTAAATTTGTCTGAACTTGTGCTACTTCAGGAAGCATAGATTTTGCTTCTAAACAACTTTCGATAAAAATGGATAATGGTAAGTTTTTTCCATCAAAAATAGGAACTATTTCTAGAGCATCGCGTAATGAGACTTGATGACTATTTGGCAGATCCATATTTTCTTTAAAATAATGTTTTTCTTTTAAAAAAAATTTTAACCGAATAAAAATAAATTTTTGTATATATTTTGTTTAATAACTTTTAATAATATATGTGTATATAAATGTTGTTTATAAAATATTGCTATTTGATTTGTTTCTAACTTGCATCGCGCAGCACTTGTGTTTTTTGTTCTTGGTAAATAGAAATTATTTCAATAAAGATATGGACAGATATAAAATTTGTAAATTTGGAACTCATGCATATATATTTAGAACACTTGTTATAGATAATATCGTAAATATTATGAGATGAATTGTGAGAAATTTTGTGCACATTTGTTATAGATAATTATGAAATTAATTATCAGAAAATTTGTGAATAATAACAATTTTATATTTGTATGTATGCTGAAAATTTTTTAATATATATTTTTCTTAAAATTTTATATTTTTTAAACAATATTTTATTCTATATTTTATTATTACCCTTTATTTTAAAAAAATTATATTTTTATATTGTTTATTTTATTTATTATTTATTTATTGTTTTATTTATTTATATTTTATTTTAACAATTATCAATTAAACACTGAAATTTCTACAAATATTAGATAATTATCTTGATTATTTATTTTTTATTATTATTAAATTGCAGTTAATTTATTATTATTAATTATTTATTAAAAAAAAATTAATTTGACATAAAAGTAATTATTATATTTGAATTTTTTATTTATTAGTTATTTTTATTATTTTTTATTAGAAATTGTTATAAATAATATTTAATTTGTTATTAAGAATTTGTAAATTTATTATTAAATTTAATTCAATTTATTATTTGTTTAAAAAAAAAATTATTGTTTAAAAGAAAAAGTGTAATTATTAATTTTTATTTATTTATTATTTATTTAGGTATATTTATTATCAATTTGATTATTTGTAAAATAATTAAAAATTGTTTATTAATAATAAAAAAAAATTTGTTATTATTTTTTATAAAAATGACTTTATTATTATTAACAATTATTTATTTACCTAAATTCGAATAAAAAAAAACTCTTTAATAAATTTTTTTTTATTGTTAATAATTGTTTATTTATTTAGATTTGAATCGTTATAAAAATTTGTTATTTGTTATTATTATTTATTTTTAATTTACTAAATTTTTATTTTATTTAAAAAAAAAATTATAAAATTTTAGATTGCTATTGTTAATAATTAATTAATTATGTTAAAAAAAAGAAATTGATCAAAAAAGTGAAAATTTATAAAATTGTTTATATTTATTAATTTATTTATAATTATTTATTAATTTATTTAATTCTAAATTATTATCAGAATTATTTATTTTGTATTAAAAATTTATAAAAATATTAAAAGATATTATTTATTTACTTTTATTTATAATTAAATATTATTATTTATTATTTTATTAATTAATTTTTTTTAAAGAATTATTTTTAAAAAAATTTTTGTTTAGGCATGAATAATTTGAAAAATGTTTTAAAAAAATTGTTATTATTATTATTGTTGTTAATTAATTTATTATTATTTTTTTTTAATTTGTATCATATAATTTTGTTTAAAATAGAAGAAAAAAAAAATTTGTCAGAAATGGAAAATTTGAAAAAGAGAAAAAAAAAATTTTAATTGTTATTATTATTGTTGTTAATTAATTTGTTATTTATTTTAATTTTTAGATTGATTAATTATTTAGTTTTGTTTAGTTTTTAAAGTTGAAAAATGAAATTTTGAAGAATTGTTATAAATTTTTATTATTATTATTATTAATTTTTTTTATTTATCATTTTTAATTTTTGTTTAAAATATTATTTAGTTGTCATTAATTTAATTTATTATTTCCTCTGTATAATTTTTAATTTAAAATTATTTTTTAATAAAAATTATTGTTATTATTTTTTTTTAATAACAATTATTATTATTTTTTATAAAAAATATTGTTATTATTTCTTATGAAAATTATTGTTATTATTCTTTTAAAAAAATTATGTTTATTTTTTATAAAAATTATTGTTATTGTTTATTATAAAAATTATTGTTATTATTTTTTTTCTAAAATTAAAAATGTTATTTATTAATAATTACAAAAATTATTATTTTATATGCACTATAGAATATTTATAAAAAACCATAAAAATGTTATTAATTTTTACTTTGTTTAAAAAAAAATTTATAATTGTTATTAAAAATTTAGAAATTTCGTATAATAAATTAAATTTTTTATTTAAATATATTTTATTGTTATTATTCTTGTATTTTTTTTATGTATGAAAAATGAGTATTTATTCAAATAAAATTATTCCTGTTTTATTCATTTGTTAAATAATTGTGCAAATTAAAACCTATTTTATTGATTTTAGACAGCTAATTTAGTATAAATAAGAAAATCTACTTTTTATTAATTAATTTACTATGTTTTATATACCAAAAATAATGAGTTTTAAATATGACAATTTATATGCACCAAAAATAATTATACTCTTGTTTTTACTAATTCGCGGCGTTATTTTATCAAAATTATGGATTATATTATTTCAACTTAACTATTCTTGTACTAAAAATAATGAACTATTTTTTCAATTCTAATTTCTTTGCATTTATCCGTTTACGACGGCCTTTACACCAAAAATAACGATATATTCTCAAATTAAATTATCCTTGCATTTATCCGTTCACGACGGTCAATGCAGCAAAAATAATAATAATATATTCAAATTAAACTACTCTTGCATTTACGACGGCCTATGCACCAAAAATAATGATGTATCCAAATTAAACTACTCTCGCATTTATCCGTTCACGACGGCCGATGCACCAAAAATAATGAGGTATCCAAATTAAACTACTCTCGCATTTATCCGTTCACGACGGCCGATGCACCAAAAATAATGATATATTCCTTCAAATTAAACTATCCTTGCATTTATCCGTTCACGACGGCCGATGCACCAAAAATAATGAGGTATGTTATGTCTAACCTTATTATTATATTCCCTATTTTTTCTCGATTTAACTTTAATTTAGAAAAAATTAAAGTTGGGACGAGGTTGGATAAATGACAAGAATAAATTTATTTGAACACAGTATATTTAAAAGAGATCAAAATTATGGAAAGATGAAATGAGCACTAGCTTTCTAAAAACGAGTCTTAAGTGGTTTCTCTGTTTACCTTAGAACAGCAAGTTTTTGGTCCTGGCTGGCGCCGATGAAATACAATGGCAATTGTGTGTTAATGGGTTACTAAGTGGTGCAGGTAGATGATTTACGACACTCGTAAATTAGGCAGTTGAATGGATATTGTGCTTCTTTTAGCTTTTGTCGTTACTCGAACAATCTTTCAAACACCAAATTTGACTTCAAGATTCACTGAATTTAGAAATTTACGTAAAGATCAGGACAACTACTATACTGGGGTTGCGAGCACTATCACGAAGAGAACCACTTGTTATGATGAAAAAATTAAGACTGTAGTACAGGTGACTACTACTACTACTGACGATTACATTTTTAAGACTTCTGTAGTGCGGGTGACTACTTCTGATGACTTCAAATTTTAGACTGAAGATCGTTTGATAGTCTGGCTCTTTTTATACCCAAATTTCCCTGTGTATTTGATGAATTGTTACAATTTGCCATGCATTTGAAGCAACTATACGTTTTACCATGTATTTGAGGCAACTATACGTTTTACCATGCATTTGAGGAACCTTTGTTAGAGAAACACTTGCGTTGACTCAGCTTTTAGATAGCACGTGTTCACATCCTCTTAGTCATATGTTTTTTACAATTTAATATTATAGTTTTTATGTTGTTGTTAATTATTTATAGTTATTACATTTGTTATTAACATTTTGTTATTAATTTGTTGTTAACATTTTGTTATTAATTTGTTATTACAATTTGTTGTTAACTTGTTATTACAATTTGTTATTATTGTTTTACATTATTATAACTTGTTGTTAATTATTACAATTTATTATTATCTTGTTATTATTAACTATTATTTGTTGTTATTTCGTTGTTACAAATTATTATTAACTTATTATTAATTGTTATTTTGTTGTTACATTTTATTACTATTTTGTTAATATTTGTTATAATTAATTATTATTTTGTTATTATTGTTACAATTAATTATTATTATTTATTGTTACAAATCGTTATTATTTTTGTTATTATTAACTATTATTGCTGTTACTTTTATTACTATCTTGTTATTATTATTATAATTGTTTATTATTCTTATTTGGTTATTATTAATTATTATTATTTTGTTATTACAATAATTATTCGTTTTTAAACATTATTATTGTTTAAATCTAATTATTATTTTATTATTCTTATTATTACTATTTTCATTAATTAATAATTATTTATAATTGTTAATAATAGGTTAATAACAATTATTTATTGTTATTTCTATTATTATTATTTATATTATTATTAATATTGAAAAATACGTTACGATGACGTAACAATATTATTTTTATTAAATTTTCTTGAAAAATCTACACCATATAAGGTTCCACATAATGTTTTAAATATTTTCCAGAATAGTAGTTAGTAAAAAAAAAATGATTTCAAATTTTTTAAATGTTTTTGTCTAACTTTAACGTTCTGTATATTCCATAAGAAAGAAAAAATACAGATTAATACCTATAAAAGTAATTATCATTCTGCAGAAAATAACCTCAAAATCAGAATTAATAAAAATGTAAAAATAAACGAACAAAATTTATTTATTTCATCTGAAAATAAAAATTCCCCTGCAATAACATTGCGTCACATATCAGAAAATAATTTTGTTTGAGAGCGTATCAAAAAAAAGAAGATGGACCTAGGACCCAATTTTGAGATATGAATAAGTGTCAAGTCTTGTCGAGGATCAATGAGACATACTGATATCTCGGCTGGCTAAATACTCATCGAACTGTAACCGAGTAAGTGTACATACGTCGTATCTCGCTATCTGTGGTTAACGGTGGTGCGAGATCCAATCGTTGCACTGCCTCGGGTCATATCCTGCAAGAAACCATCGACCGAGAAGGCGTCAGTCGTGAACCATCTCATTGGCCCAAGATATAAACCGAGAAATACATCCCCAACTTTCTCGATACACTCACACACACACACACACTCTCATTTTATAAGAAACACATTCGACCAATATCGATATTGCCCCGTGTAAAGTCGATGTATTGCCAAAGAAGAAATTTTCAACTCCCCTGTATATAATCCCGGTATTTCCTTATCCTTCGGTATTTTCTGTAATATTTCAATTTATAAGCTTTAGCATCATCATTTTCTACACGAGTTTATTGGATTATACGACTTGAATTATCTTTCAAAACTATTTTCAAATCTTTTATATGTGTTGGGAAATTTTTATTTATCTACTGTTCAAGTTTTATTATTATGTAATCTAAAAGATGTTTTTTTTTCTTAAAGGAGAACAAAATTTAACCCCAGAACTTCGATCGAGTTTAAAGTGCGAGAGAATTATTTCCGATTTAAAGTGCAAAGGGAAAATATCAAATTTTGTTTTTACACTGAAAAAAAATATTTACTAAATAAATATTAAATATTTAAAAATATTTACTTGAATCAATGACTTCAGTATTTGAAACAAATATAATTTAACTGACTCTAGTAAATATTATTTCATTCAATTAAATATTTAATTGATAATAGTTAATCGGTTACTTGAACCAATTAAATTTATTCAATTTTATTAGTAAATGCTTCATTATTTTCAAATATAAAAGGATTTTTGACTTGGAAGATAATACAATTTTTCTATTCGTCAGATGTCAAAAAAAATTTTCAAACGGAAACAAATATCATTTTTTACTCTAAAGCAATTTTGAAAATTAAAATATGTTGAAATTTAAAATGCTTCTGCTTTCGTGAAGTATACACTTGAAAAGTCTGTAATTCAGATTTAGAAAAAAAAATGATGACATCGAAAAAATATCTCACAGAATATATTGAGGATGGAAAAAAATTGTTTGATTTGCAGATGACGTTTTCCTTTTTTTCGAGTAATTCGCTCCAGAGAGAAACCGGCATGACTCTCCAGAGAGGAAAGGAATATCATTGAAGTTACTTCAGTTTCTTTGTAACTACAGTTCTCCATTGTAACTACAGCTACAATGACGTTCCCCTTTGGGAGCTAAGCGGGGTGCATTTTAAAGTAAACTACTCCAAGTTTTAAGTTGTTTCAGACAGAAAAGTCTTGAAAGAACTTTATGCCCTTTTCAATATTCCCAAAAAATTTTCCAAATTATAGGAGTCATTTTCAGGAGAATCGATAAAGTTTCTTCTTTTATTTTGAGAAAAAAGAAGGAAAATTATATTTTAAGGTACACAGTTTTTCAAAAAAGCAATTTCTTGCAAAATTTCAGATTTAATTTATATTTAGATTGAGAAAAAAAAATTGCAAATTCCTTTAATTGTAAACCTTTTAGAAATCATCCATACTTTAATTTAAAAAAAATATTTAATCATTATTTTTCCATAGCAATTAAGATTTTCCGAAAATTTCAAATTCAGAACATTTAAAATTTCACAACTAATAAGAATCTTATTAAAAAAAAGTCCGAGTGATAAAATCATTATTTTATATTACAGTGAGAATATTGTTACTGTAACTTCTTCAGAAATATGTTCATCATTTCAATTCAATTATTATTGTCTAGAATTTTTAACTTAAAACTCTTCTTTAAATCAATTACTTTTAATAACTTTTTAAAAAGTTCATTGAAAATTTTCAAATTCATTTGTTTACAATACAATTTTACAAAATTTTGATTATTTAGAAATATTTCAATTAAATTTAGTTTAGAAAATAAAACCTTAAAAAAATTTTAATAAAAATTCAATTAAACTTTATCAAAAAAAATTAATTCTACGAAATTTGTCAATTAAAATAGTATGAAAAATTTACATTTTTAAAGAATTTACTTAATTCCAAAACCTTTTAAAATTCACATATTTCTAAAATTTAATGCTTTAAATTCAATTATTTTCTAAAATTTTAACTAAAATTCATTTTCAAATAAATTTCTATTAGAAACGTCTACAAGATTTCAATTATTTAAACAGAGAAATAAATAATTTATTGAATATTTGAATGTTTTCAAATAGGAATTCTCATAAACAATTTTATCAACAATTTTTTAAATAATTGAATTTTTTCGAAGAAACTCTATAAAAGATATTTTAAAATAATTAGATTAAAATTGCATTAAAAATAATTGAAATTCTGCAAAAAGTTATTGTTCATGAAAATAATTGAATTCCTAAACAAATTTTATTGTTTATGAAAATAATTTAAACCCTAAGAAAACATTATTGTTTATGAAAATAATTAAAATCTTGCTGAGAATTTTATTGAAATTTTTTAAATAATTGAATTTAAGTAAAAAAAATTTATTATTTGAGAAAGTAATTGAATTGATGCGCAGAATTTTATATGTAAACATTTTGAAAAGAATTAAATTTTTAAGAAAAATATTAAAATATTATACATATTCTATTTTTAATAACTGAATTTTTGTAAATTTTTTATTATTATTTATAAAATCTATTGAATGTTTGTGAAGAACTTGATAAAATTTTTCATAGATAATTAAATTTTTTTGGTCAATTTTATGAAAATAGTTGTTGATATTTGAATTAATTGAATTGAGAAAATATTTTGAAAATAAACTAATTTTTCTCGATGAATATTCATTTGAGCTGAAATTTTGTACAAATGTCTAAACTACAGTAAACAAGGGCAATGATGTCCAAAAATTTCAATATTTTAAAAATTAATATTAATAAATTACTTTAAAATTGTCAATATAGTAACACATCTAATCAATTTCTTGCCTTTATCGATTAAAAAGTGTTTTATTATTATTTATTTTTATATTATTAAAACTTTTGCAAATCACTGCTCTTCTTAAGTATATTTTAAACTTTTTCACAAAATTTCCCCTCAATTTATTAAATATTTAAAGCGAATTGTGTTCGAAAAAATTGCCACTGAATTTCTAAGAATCGAATGCTGTTAAATATTCATTTATTTCTAAAAATTAAAATTTATTGTAGATTTTTAAAATTTAATGAGTTTTTTTTAAAGCTTTTAACTAAAATTCTTCTATACATATCCATTTTTAAAATAATTAATTAAATATATTATATTTAGAAAATTAACTAATTTCAGAAGAAATGTGAATTTCATTAAATTCAAAAATCTATACATTTTTAAAAATTTTTATATACATTTTCTAAGAGTTCAAATAAAAACCTTTTGAAGTGGAATTATTTAAGGAAATTGTAAACGCAACTTTTTTTATAATTCAATTAGTTTTGAAATATTTAAGTCAAATTATTCATTAAATAATTTATAAGTAATAATTTTATGAAATAGTTCTTGAAGAATTAAAGTTTAAAAAAGAAACTATTGTCAGAAATAGAAAAATTTAAAGATTTTTTTATTACATTTCATGTGAATTTCATAGTTTCTGAGTCAAAGAAGAAAGGAAAAAAATTTAAGAATTATAATTCTTGTTCTCTTTAATTTTTTCATAGTTTCTTTTAATCAAACTTTCTGACTTTTCCCTGATTTTCCAGACCAATTCTATTTTCCCTGAATCCCCTAACCTGAGACAACCCTGTAACAGTAAAATTCTGTCGTTAAAACTTTACGCTTAAAAAAATGTATCAATAAAAATTAGTATAAAGAAAGATTTTTACTTTTCGCCTCCCAACGTAAAAAAATCTTTTACCATCCCCATACAAGAACTTTCGTCCTTTTCTACTTATTACCACTAAAAAAAAATTCAATTCCAACTTGCTTCATTCGAAATCGTGTCTCCTTTGCATTGAAGCTATAAATATTGTAGCAAATAAAGTGCATCAATTGTTTCCAGTGTAGCAATTTAAAAGGAGGGGTTTGGCTCTTTCTCAAGCAATTTACGTCCAGGAACCGGCTGGTAAAACCACTAATGCCGCTTCCATTATAACATCACTTCCGATTTGGCATTCCCAAAGAGATATTCGACGCCCGACGCGCCGGTTTCAGCCCCCTGACCCCCTGCCTCATCTTTGTAGCATTTTCAGAGTGAGAGAGAGTGAGAGAGAGTGAGAAGGGGTGCAAGTTGTGGGGTTCAAATATCAGCGTTGCAATTTCAAGACCTCGCGGCGAGAGACGCTCATTCATATTCATTGCATCAAAGTTGGCTTGGGTGTTCTGCGTATTTACGCTCTTTGATACATACGAAACTCTGTAGAAAAAAGAAAAAAGAGAAAAAAGAAAAACTTTAGACGCTATCAATAACCTGCGCGCATCATATTCATATAATACATCAATGCCTTTCATCGTTACACCCACCGGGGAAATATTATTTATACAAATATTTTCGCACCTTTGACTCTCATTTTTTTTCATCAATGGTCTCTTTTTCGTTATAATTTTTTTCACCTAAAGTGAATAATTTCATATATGTATATACGACATTCTCTCGATTTATAAAAATTTAATAGAATACAGAGAGGGGGGAACTTTTCACGACTACCATTTTTTACAGCTGGGAAAATTCAATTTCCTTTTTTTTTGGTGTAAAATTTTATATACTGTTAAAAAGGGAAAATGAATTTTAACTTTCAATTTTAACAAAAAGAAAATGTCACATTCTCTTCATTTGTTGGCAAAAGGACACATTTTTGAAATTTTGTAATTTTGAAAAGGAAACATTATGAAAAGAGCTCATTTCCAAAAAGGTTTTTAACTTCGCGAAAATATTTAACATTTATCTCTGACGTATAAAATAATTTTCCCTTAAGAAAGTTAAATTTTTTTTGAAGCTTCTTTGCTTCTAGATTAATATTTTTAACAGAAAAAGAGCATTATTTTGCAAAAATGTCACTTTTTTGAAAAAAGGTCTCATTTCTAAAAAGAGTATTTATGATTTATCTCTAAAGTAAAAAAGAATCATCCCTTGCGAAAATAAAATGGCCCCAATGCTTAATTGCATTCGCATTAAAAATTTTCTTAAAAAAGTCCCTTTTTTTTAAAAATGGCACTTTAAAAACAAACACACTTTTCAAAATAATTCTTAAATTAAATAATTCTTAAAATAATTATCTAAATAAACAGGTCTCAAACCCGAATTACTTCTAAAATTCTAATTTTACCGAAAAAGTCAAATTTTTGCCAAAAATGGCACTTTTTGTAAAAAGATTTTTGATACTGTTTGTAATTTATCTTTGAAGTGAAAAAGAATTTTTCTTTGAAAACATAAAATGGTCTCGAAGCTTAATTGCATGTTAATTAACAATTTTATTCAAATGTGTACTTTTTTTCGCAAAAATGTCACTTTCTTGAGACATAAGCTTTTTTCGAAAAGGTTTTGAATTAAGAAACTATTTATAATTTATCTTTGAAGTAAATAAGAATTTTTTTTTGAGTAAATAAAAAGTTAAAGCATCAAAAATACAATCTTTTACAAAAATGGCACTTTTTTTAAAAAAGGCTCATATGCAAAAGGATTCTGTTATGGTGATTGCTTATAATTAATCTCTGAAAATGAATATAATTTTTTCTTTAGAAAATAAAATGGTATTGAAGCTTATTTACTACTAAATTTCTAATTTTATTTGAAAAAATCAAATTTTTAACAAAAATGGCATTTTTTGAGAAAAGGGCTCATTTCCAAAAAGGGTTTGAACTGTGAAACTATGTTTATAATTTATTTTTGACGTATAAAATAAGTTTTACTTGAGAAAGTATAATGGTTTCGAAGTTTAATTCCATCCAAATTAATAATTAATAATTGTAATAAAAGAATGCAATTTTTGTCAAAAAATGGCACTTTTCAGAATTTATCTCTGAAAATTAATATAATTTTTTCTTGAGAAAATAAAATAGTCTCGATCCATTATCGTGCCCGATTTTTTATTATTATTATTATTAATGTAATTAATGTAATTTAATTTTTATTTCAGGAATAAACAATTAAATTCCTGACATTAAAAAAAGTACTAACCCATTTCTCGTCACGATTAAGAAACAAATATTTAAATTTCAATAAAATAACGTGTATTCAAATGAATTAATTCGAATTTCTTATTGAAGTTAATAGTATTCACTTTTGAATGCACTAAAAAAACTTGTGTATTAAAAATTATTTGAAAGCACGCCTTCTTTTCATCGAAAAATGAAAATAAGACTGAAATGAATAATAAGAATGTGAAATACTGTTATATATGTTTGCGGTGACAAATACGTAAAAAGTAAATAATTAGAAAACGACAATTATAATAACAATGGTATTGTCCTGTTTATCAATAGAGCCGCTACATAGAGGTCGTCTGGTATGAAGGAATTACTGTTTCGTACCGTGGATAATTTTTTTTTCCCTGGATGAAAGCGTCTGTCTTCATGAGTAGAATGTATAAACCAAGTATAACATCTGTACTCGTGTACTTTTATATTCGTTTGTATAAATAGCGCATCCACAAATTTGTTGTATATATGACATTCAACTTCATTCGCGCGTTATATAAACGCTGTAAATGAGGGTTTGGTGATTCAACATCAACAAATGCGCTCTATAAAAGTTTTCCCAGTAAAACAAGCTATGAAAATAAGTAATCAGCAAAAAAAAAAAAAAAAAATTTCTTCTTCTAATGAAGTTACTCAGAGTGAAAACAATGCAACAAAAAAAACACGTGTTTCATTTGTTTGAGAAAAATAAACGAAATATATTTTTAAATGTACTGATAGTGGATTTTGAAGAATATGTGTATGTAACTAAAGAATATGTTTATATAACTGAAAAAATATATATTTGTAATTGAAGAAAAGGAAACGTATAAAAGGAAAATTTTTGTATGTGTTGGATCCATTCACTTGGGTTTTCCCTATTATGTTCTCTTGTCAATGCGGATTCCATTCGATTCGAGATTCGATTCGACGCTTTGACACTTGAACATTGTTTAAGCTGTCGCTTCGAAAAGCTGGACATGAACACCTCCAACAAAAGCTGTCGGAAATTCATGAAACCGCAGACCGTCGTTACTCTTATCTCACGCTTTACTTCTGATGTTAATTAGAGGAATTCTCAAATTAACGCGAGAGGAAAAGCTCATTTATTCCAGTAGTGCCATTAAGGAAACAATTGTAAATTTTCATGTAATCAGTGTAGCGACAAAAATTTTATTTTATTTTCCCCTGATTTTCTAGCAGAAATTTACTCAGTTTCTCCGACCCAAAAAAAAAGTATTCTGCTTTATTCCAAAAATAATTAGACACTATAAAATAATGTTACATTAATTTTTGAAAAAAAGTATTCTGCTTTATTCCAAAAATAATTAAACACTATAAAATAATGTTACATTAATTTTTGAATTTCTTCAGTTGTAAAATTATTCGAAAACATCAACTTCAGTTCAATTATTATTTACAAGAAATTTTAACTAAAATTCTTCTTCAGTAATTCAAATTTCTTCTGACATTAGTTAATTTTTTAAATGTAATATATTTAATTAATTATTAAAAATTATGAATATGTAGAATTGTAGTTAAAAGTTAAAAAATAGTCATAGAATTTTAAATGATTTCCAATAAATTTCAATTTTAGAAATTTTAAATAAATATTTAAAAGGTTTAGAATTAAAATCTTTAAAAATCTGAATTCAAAAATTCAAGTATGATTTAAAATTCTTAAAAACTTCTCAAAATTTCAATTATATTAGTAAATAATGAAATTATTCTTTGAAATTAGTTTCAAAATCTTTCCTCAATTCACTGAGTTTCAATATCTACTATTTTAATAAAACTTTACAAAAAAAATCGATTATTGAACTACAATTTTGAAAAAATACTTTGCAAATATCTAATTATTTTCAAAAATAATGAAAATTTCACGGAATTGTTTAATTCATTAATAAATATTCTAATACAATTAACAAATTTTTTATACATTTCTTGACAATAATAATAACCAATCAATTACTTTTACAATTAATAAAATTTTTTACAGCGATTCAATTATTTTCCAATAAAATCAATTTGTTTTATGAATTATTTTATGAATTAAACTATTTTAAAAAAATCAATAATGTTTCTCATATTTAATTATTATTCAAAACATATTAACTGAAATTCATTCAAAAATATGAGAATTCGATTATTTGTAAATACAAAAATATATTTTGTAGAATTATTTAATGTTCTTTAAAATTGAATTCTTTTGATGTATTTCAAGAAAATTTTCAAAAACAAATACATTTTCCGAGGAATTAATTAAAAATTGTATTAAAATATTTGAAATTCTGCGATGATTTATTATTTACGAAAATATTCGAATTCTTGAGGAGAATTTCATAAACATTTTTTAAATAATTGATATTTTTCGAACAATTTTATATAAATAATTTATTCAGAATTTATGCATAATTTATAATTGAATAAAATACAATTTTTAAAGAATCAACATTTTGACAAGAATTTTATTAAATTTTATGTTTAAAATTAATTGAAAGTTCGATGAGAATTTTATTAAATTTTATTTTTGAAAACAATTGAAATTTCGTTAAGAATTTTATTAAAATTTTTGAAAACAAATAAGTTTCTTCGAAGAATGTAAATACTTTTAAAAAAATTGAAATCCTGTTACGAATATTTTGCAAACTTCAGCAACGATTAAAATTTATATTAACCAAAACAGGCCATTAGTCTTTAAATTAAAAAAAAAATTGTTTCTAAATGTTGATAGTAATTAAGTTCCTCGTAATTTATTATCTGTATATAGACAATAGTAAAATTATCTTTTAATTTGAAAAATCTATTTTTCTCAAACTGAATTCCCTTTCAAAAAATTAAAATCCCTTTCTTTTCCTAATCACCGTAATTCCAGCATCAAAATTGATTATTTTTCTATATCCGCATATTTTCTAATTGGATCAAAATTTTTTGTCCTTTTATCATTGACAAAAGCAAAAGGGGTGAAAAATCGTGCAAGAAAACCGTCAAATAAAAAGTAGATATGTTTTTATTTTATGATTGGTCTTACGCTAAAGTGCACACAAAACGAACCATTAATTATCGAACAACGATGTCGGCATTCAAAGGGAAGTTGATTGAACCCGAGGGTGTGCGCGTCTGTCTATATATCTACAAAAAAAATGTATGAGTCTCTTCGTTTGTGTGTGTATGAGAAGTGGTACTTTAATAACGAGAAAAATCTAACACTCGCAGTGTCAAAAAAACTTGCGGTGCAACCCCTCATATATACTTGGGACTTCTTGCCCCCAATAATTGTGCACAACGGGTGGCTACTCACGTTGTTGTTACATTTGACAGTTTCCGACATATGAGGACTCACTGTTTCGAGAGTGCACGCGGTACCGAGTTATGTGCATCGAAGTCCTTAAAGTGGTCCTTCATTCTTTTTTTTTTACTTCTTCCTTTCATTCCATTATGGCGGCACCTCTCTTTTCTCTAAATCTATTGTCCAAATTTTGCACCTCCTATAAAACCCTCACGAAAAATCGTTGTACCGTTCCCAAAAACACGCCCTACTTTTTTTTTAATATTGATTCATATTATATAATTATTTCATCTGTTTACACACAAGTCAAAAACGAAACGTAGGTTGTTCTCAAATTTCGCAATCTGTTCGGAACAATAAATTGCTAAACAGTTTTATGATTCAGTGTCACATTTAATATATATGGGAAAAAAGGGATCATTCTGTTTATACAGATATTTGCCGTTCATTATAAATTATCAACGAAAAAAATTTTTGTAATGGAATAAAATATTATAATTATAAAATTATCAACGAAAAAAGTTTGTGTAATGCAATAAAATATTATAATTATAAAATTATCAACGAAAAAAGTTTGTGTAATGCAATAAAATATTATAATTATAAAATTATCAATGAAAAAAATTTTTGTAATGCAATAGAATATTATCTTTAATTTAATATTTCATTTTACAACAAATTATTATCAAAAAACATAAACTTAAATCTTTTTGTTTAAATATTTTTGAGTCAATATTAATGCATTATTTTTAATTAAATTACTTTGTGAACAATTTTTTTCGCTCATCAACGTTGTGGACTTTAATTTGGTTAAATTTTCCCAGTATTAAAAACATGGAATTTTATCCGGATAGAAACAAATTATTGGTATTGAAGATTCTTCTGATAATTTATAAAAAATTGTAATTTTAATAAAGGAGGATAGTTTCTTCTTTGAAATTAAAAAATTATCAATTCCGTAAAAATTTTGCAGAGCTGATAAATGTTAAGTAAACGAATCTGAGTTTTAAAATTTTTCCTTTGATAATATTATTTTATTTTTTAATGTCTAATTATATATTTTTTAAATATTTATTTACTTACGAAATAAAAATGCCAGAAAACGTGTTGTTTCACTCACCTGAAATAAAAAGAGAAATAAATATTTAATATAAGAATTATTATTAAAAAAACTAAAAATGAAGACAATAAATAATAATTTCTGTATTCATTTATTTGCAAGATTTCTAGTCAATTATTTTTTCTTTCATTTTTATTTAAAATTCTTTTCTAAATCAACTACTTTCAATGATTTTCGACAAAGTTTTTTAAAAAATCCAGTTTTTCAAAAAAAAAAACCAAACCATGTAAAATAATTCTAAACTTCAGTTGTTTTTAAAATTAAATTTTACAAAATTTAAATATATTTTATTTCAAAATTACAATTCAAAAAGAATTTAAATGAGAAAAATTTACTTTAGAAAAAAAATTTTAATTCAAATTTACTCTATAAATAATGAAACTTAATAAAAATTTTCTTAAGTTTCAATACAATAAAAATATATCACCTGAAAAAAATCACAATTAAAAAAATTTTTTTTATACAAAGTGGAAAATAGAAGAATGTAGGTAATAAAAAAATTACAATTTAAACAAATTTTTTTATACAGAGAGGAAAAGAAAAAGTTTTAAGGAATTTGATTAATTAAGGCGAATAAAAAAATAATAAAAACAGGAGAATTAGATAAATATGGGGAATAAATGTGATACATTTTAATACTAAAAAAATTCATTTTAAAACACTGGAGATTTTAATTTATTAATAACTAATTAAAATTTGATTAATTTGAATGATTATGTGATAATTACTTTTAAAATGAGATGATAAAAAATAACCGAAAGAATAATTGAAAAAAAGAAATTGATAAAAAACAATCAAATTATATAATTATTTTAAAAAAATAATAAATTCAATATTTTAAAAATTTATTAATTTATAAATTTCTTTTCGGATAGTCGATTTTTTAATTTATTAAAAATTAATTAAAATTTAATTAATTTTTTATGATTATGATAAAGTGGAAGGAAATTTTAATTATTCCCTTATAAGACTGTGAGCGATACGATTTTTTTACTTTTCCCTTTCATAATTCCGGTTTGATTGATTTTTTTTCCATCTGTAATTGAGTTTCACAATTCTTATTGAAAAATTGTAAAGAAAGTACTGAATAATATAATTGCTTTCTTCTCACCACTTCCAATATGGTCTCCAGTGGACTTTTTTATGTCATTCTGATTTTGTGTAATTTCATTTTTCTTCATTAATCTTGTTCACTTAAAAGTAGTATTACGATGGTTTTTCTTATTAAATATATATGGACTTTGTCTGTAAGGACAATGAATTTTCGATTTAGGTATTTAATTTAATTTTAAGATATTGGAAATCTTTAAATGAACTAAAAATCATGGAATATGGAAAATTATGAATCATTTAAATAGTGAATTTAAACACAAAAAAATTTAGGCAATAAATATTATACAGAAGTGAATTAAATTTGATAAAGATAAGAAAAGAGAACCGAATTCGATTTCTATTTTTATTAAAGAAAAAATATTTTTATTTCCACTTAATGCTTTCAATTAAAAAAAATGTGATTTTTCAAACTATACGATAACTGAGCGCACAAAAAACGTAAGTTGATTACTATGACAATGTGCATTGTAAACAATAAATAAAAAAATAATTGAATGAATAATAGTAGAAAAAAAGGGGAAGGATTGAAAATCCCTTTAGTACGTCAAACAATGGGGGAGAATGAAATGAAAACGTTGAATGAATTTAGAAGAGTTTTCAATTAAAATTTATCAATGGCAAAGCCGAATTCCAGAATTCTATCGTTTTTTGGTCCTTGGACGAGCTTTCAGTTCGAGAGAAAGGTGAACAAAAAAAAATAGAAGGAATCACAGGGTGGGAATGAAGAAGGTGAGAGAGTGGTCGCGAAATGAAAACGGTGGCCCTTTGTCGAATAACGGAAAGGTTTCTCGCCTGCGTCCGACACATTTGGGGAAAAAAAATTGAGTCGAGCACACATTTTCTCCACGCAATACCATCATCACAATTACTGCCAACACCAATATCTAACATTTCAGAACAAAAAAGAAAAAAATGAAAAAAAAAATTGTGGATAAAGCATATAAAGAGAGGAAAAACTGGGACACACAGTCTGTTTATCAGTCACTATATATTTCTCTTTGTAATTCGTGTCAAACATGGGACATATAAAAATATGAAACTAAAATAAAAAACTACAATTTTATGAAAATAAAGAATTAATGTTTTACTGTGTTATATAAAGACTTTAATTTTTGAATAATTTCCGATTCAAAATTTAAGAAATTCACTTATTAACTATATAATAAATAAATTATTATTATTTACTATTTTCTAAAATTTTGAAAGAAGAATTTAATTATTCTTAATGAACAGTAAATTTTTTTGGAGTAATTCAATTATTTTCAAAACAATTGTGAGAAAACTGCACGAACGGATTCAATTATTTTTCTAAATTATTTCTTTATAATTTATTTAAGACTTTAATTATTTTTATAAAAATGGTAACATTTTTTGTTGGAATTTAATTATTTTTAAAATAAAAAAAATTACAACATCTTTTAAAAATTTTTGGTAACTTGTAATAAAATTTTTTTAAACTCGATTATTATGATCCTAAAGTTCTAAATGTTCAAATAAACGAAATTTATTTATTTTCTCTTTAATTTAAATTTTTATTACAATAATTTTTGTCTCACTAAAAAAAAATTAATCATTATTTTTCTAAGTGTAAAATTTTATTTTTTAATTTTTATTGCAAACAGTAATTTATAAAAATATTACTATTAAAAAATATTTCATCCACTTAAACATTCAAATCTTGTGGACCACAAATTATTTTTATAAACAGTGAAATTCTTGCCAGAGATTAAATTATTTTCAATACAATTTTAATAAAATTTCACGAAAAAATGTAATAATTTTCAAATTTGTAGTGACATTTTTCCTAAGAAGTTCTTTATTTTGTAACATTTTAAGAAATTCTTCGAAACATTTAAACTATTTTTATAAATAAAACATTTTCTTGAAAGAATTAAATTATTCTTAACAAACAGTAAAACTATTTGCAGCAATTAAAATATTTTTAAAAAAATTGTAATAAAACTGTGCACGATAAAATTCAATTATTTTTAATAAAATTTTTCGAAAGAATTTATTTATTTTTCGAACATTTAATAAATTCTTTGAAAAAATTAAATTATTTTTATAAATAAAGAAATTTTTTGGGAGAATTCGATTAATCCTGCTCACAAATAATAAAACTTTTCAAAATGTTTATAAGAAGTTAATTATTTTCAATGTAAAATTTTACGAAATGGATTCAGTATTTTTGGTAATTTGTAATACAATTTTTTGAAACAATTCAATTACTTTTATAAACAATAAAACTCGTTGCAGAAATTTAAATTATTTTTAATGAAAATTTAATAAAAATTCACAGACGTATTAAATTAATTTTTAAAATTTGCCGTGCAATTTTTCGTAAGAATTCCATTAAATTGTAAAATTAAAAAAAAAATTTTGAAAGAATTTAATTGATTTTAAAATTTGTAGTGAAATTTTTACTAAAAATTCCATTATAATTTAAAAAACAATAAATTTCTTCTCAGGAATTCAATAATTTTTAATACAATTTTAATAAAATTCGCTGAGTATCGACGCAACTTCAGAAGCTTTATGTATATTTAATTTATATTTTTGTTCATTTCAGTGCAGAAAAATTAAAAAATTCAATATTATTTAACAAGAGAAGATAACATCTACTTTTATTTTTTTTTATCTTTCATGCCATAAATGCTCGAAACCTTGTCTTTTGTTATTAAAATGTTTCCAATTCGAAGTTTGTTGGTTAGGTGACGCCGAGGAAAAAAGAGACGCGCATGCGCGAACTTTTTTCCCCGGCGTCACTACTTTATTTCCCTCTGACGTCACCTAACCTTCAATTTTAATCAGTTAAAGTTTGAAAATTGTAAAAAATTCAAATTTAAAACAGAGCAAATGCAAATTACATGTTTAAAAATTTCTCAACATTAAAAACCTCGCATATATCTACAAAATAACCCTGCTTGACATGACATTTTTTTTTGTCTGCGCCTCTATTTTTATTTTAATAGATAAAACCCCATTTTCGGGTTTTAACAATTACATAGATGAATAAAATTAAGTTGTCACTCTCGAAAAGCGTAACATTCATAATTCAATACGTAGGAAAATGTCATTACAGTAGCGTTTCGGCGAAAGCAATACGCTATGTCGAATCGCGATGTGATTTCGAAAGCGAGTGTTTACTCTGTTGAATGTAAAATTTCAATTAACCGTGTGCCACGACTCGATTTGATTATCGAACTCGGGGGGGCTTGATTACCGATTCAATTGTTGTAACAAGAGGAGCTTGCATCTATTTGCCTCATCCATATACACAGCAACTTGCATATATACCCCCCCAACAAAGGCTTATTCTTCAGAGTAATCCTCCTAAACCATATCTTTTATGTACTTCACCACCCGATCACCTATATATTTCTCTCAATCAATTAAAGAATTTCACACACCACTTTGACAACATTGAAACTTTTCTTTCACGGATTTTTAATTTTTGGTTTAAAAAAAAGTACGGGCAATAAAATGACTGACATTTTTATCTATAAAAAACGGCAATAAATAAAATTTTTGACACTGACTATCGACGCTAAATTCAGTGTCGATAGCGTCGACTCTTAAAGGCAATATTCTAGTTTTAAAAAAGCTTTTAGGACAATTTGAAAATAGGAGAAAAAAAACTGAATGGCTTCTCTGTGTATAAAAATTAATCCACCCGCTTCTGGATGATCCGATATATACATACAAAGTACATAGTGCAAGTCAAGAGAGAGAGATAGAGGGAGGGAGTGAGAGAGAGAGTTGATTGGAGGAATTTTGAGTCGCTCATTTTCCAGGAACGATGCAATGTCTGACAGTAATTGTCGCGGAAAGATCGCTTAATGGCCCTCGAGAAGCACACCATCGCATTACGCGAATTTGCGGTAGGAACGCAGGTACATATACCGACACCTAACGAAATTGTCGCATTACGCCGTTTAGCGTCATACCCATGAGTGTTATGGGCTGACAGTATTCTATGGGAGAAGTTTCACAAGCGAGGGTTGAATTTTCTGTTAAAGTTACCATCTTTGCTCACTCAATTCCCTAACTGACTTTCTCAAGATCACTGCAGAAATAGAGCAATTATCTTCTCTCGGAAAATATATATATACGTGCGTGCGTTCGTGTGTATAAAGTCCCTATTTGCGAAAATACAATATATCTACCGCGTGCACATTTTCCAAAGTGATGAAATTTACTCTTAATTGCTGCTAAAATACTTTGGCCATTTTTTGTTCTTTTTTTTCTTTCATTTTTTTTATGTCATTATCATATCTTTTATTTTTATCAATATTCTATCCTTGTTCTCTCCTTGTTCTTCTTTTTTATTTTTTCCTTTTGAACTCTTTTTGCTTTTTCTCTTTCTTTTTATATTCACATTTTTCTATTTCTATTAGAATTATTTGACTATTATTTTTATAAATACTAGCGATATTTTTATAAATAAGTTACTAATTAAACTTATTTTGTTAAAAAAGATGCTAATTTATTTCGTAAACCGAGATTTTTGACGAACATTTTTAAATTCAATATGAAGTTGCTACTCTCCACTTGCGAACGCCAAGGTCACCGCTAGGTGGCAGTTCAGTTTCTTCTTGGAATTTCTCTCGCCATCTGCCGGTGACCTTGGCGTTCTCAAGTGGAGAAATCAAACCACCATTTTTTTCCTCAATAACTTTTTAAAATTACAAAAAAATATTGGAAGAACAAAATAATTGTTTTCAGTTCACACTCAAAATTATTTTGTCCCCCAATAACTTTTTAAATAAAAAAAAAAATATTGAAGGAACAAAATCAGAAGAATTGCTTCTCAAATTCTTTTGGAATTTTTCCTATAAATTTTCTTGAAAAATATAAAAAAAATATTAAAAACATAAAAATTAACTATTAAAAATTATGTTTTAAAAATATTGTCCTAAAAATGGCAATTACAATCTAATCTAATTTAAGTGGCTAAAGATTCGAACGTTCAAAAGAACGAAATTTTTTTTCATCTCTAGTCTTTTTGATAATTATTATCTAACAAAGAAAAATAATTGAAAGCAAACAATATTTAGTTTAGAATTAATTTATTTTTTACCTAAAAAAATAACTCTTTGTAAACAAATTACAAATTTAAATCAAAAGAAGTAAAAAAATAGTGTCGTTCATTTGAACGTTGGAAACATTAGGAACATTCTAATTTAAATTTTCGAATAGTAAAAACAAAGCTCTAGTTTTTTAGTTACACAGTAAATGCATCGTTGCGTAATGGTCGCTTGGAAGTTTTTTAATTCTTTTTGTCATTAAGAATTGAAAATTCTTTTTTTTTGTAATCTAATGCGACTAAAGCGACTCTTTTGTTCTATAGAATTGCTCCGAGGTCTGTCATTCTATTATCATCTTCATGGCAACAGAATCATTATATTTTCTTCCTTCTTGGCATTTTTCTTTTCCTCTCCTTCTATCTTTTATCATTATTTTATCATCTACTTTTATTCCTTCTTCTTAATCTTCTTTTCTGAAGCATCATCCTCGTAATCAACTTTTCTCGTTTTTCTTTTCTTTTCTTTTCCTTTACTTTGCTTTTACCGCTGTTTCTTATCGTTTTACAACAGGGACTACAAAATAATTATCATTTTTTCCTTTTCATTATCTTGCTTGCAGGTTGTCTTCTGTTTATTTTTATCTATCTTCTTTTCTCAACTGTGATCAATTCTTTTTTATTTCTTCTTCTCGCAAACAAGAATGTCTCTTCTTTCGAGACTTATCTAAAATTTTATCTTAAATTATATAATAAAACTTTTTTTTACTATGCAACAAAACTTGATATTTAAAATCATTCTGACATGTGTCGCTGCGGAACTCTGGGAAAACTTACTCCGGATGTAGTGAAAGTTGCAAAGCGGAAATGTCCCTAAATTTTAGACAGTTTGCTTTAATTTGTAAATAGAAATAGTTCTTCTACAGTTTTTGGGCAAAAATTATAGTTTCAAAAATTTAGAATTCTAAAACTAGAATTATGTAGCTTGCAGTTTTCGGAGGATGTTAAATTACTAATTAGCATGCGTCCAAAGTTCTACTGATTCAGCTTAATTTTTAAATCGCAGTGGTATCTGAACTTTCATTCCCTTATTATTCTACTTTTCAGTAAATTAATATTTCACAAAAATCTGTTAGATAACAATATTGATTTAAATTTTTAAAACTCGTAGTACTTTCTCAAACATTGAAAACTCGTTGGATTTGACAAAAATACTTTTTTTAGTGTAAGTAAATTTTATTTGGTTTAGATAAAATAATATTTTGTCCTTTCCACCTAAAAATAAATTTTTTCCTATTCTATTTGTCTTTTACGAATGTCTAATTTCTATTTAATTTTTTTTTTTATCAAAAACATCAGTTATGCATTTTGGTCCATTATCATTCTTACTGGAATGTGGATTGGTATGCCCATCGAAGCAACCAAGGGATTCATGTATGGAACGACCAATAATGCGGGGATAATGCCGTTAATACTCACGCTAATGCGTTTAATTTTCGACGCATTATGTATCTCAATTTCGAGCGCAAAGCGCCAGTTATACGCGCGTTTAAAGAAAAAAGAAAAATTTTACACGAAATTAATTTTTACTACATCATAAAATTCTCCCTTTAGAAAGCATAAAAAATATATTTCATGTCACACACGCAAGAAATTTTACGAGAATGTATACTTAATTCTTCATAGAAATTAAAACGAAGAATAAAAAGAATTGGAAAAATTTTTTGGAAAAAGAATTTTTCATTCGCACGTGAAATATTTATTTCTTAAAAATGTACCACTATAAAGTGTGCATCGATCTGTTGAATATTTCAAGAATCTAGAAATCACTTCTGTGATTACTTTACCATCTTCCGATTTTCGTTACCTGGTGAACCGATTTTGTTTTACCTGCCGTCGGTATTTTACTTTAGGATTATGTTTGATATTTTAGTTCAGAAAATTAAATATAAAAGGGTTTATTTTCAAATACTTGATTTCCTGTTTCTTTTTTTAAACTTTTAATTTAAATGACAAAAATTACATTTCAAATTTTTTCTTCTAATAACCAATATTCTTGAATCAAACTAAATTAAATTCAATAATTACCAAAAAATCTTAATTTCAGTCTAATAAAATTTACTTCAACTGAACCAAATAATATTTATTTAAATTGAACCATACAAAATTTATTTCAAACAATTGTAATTTATTTGAAGTAAACCAAATAAAAATTGATTTGAATTGAACAAAACTCAAAAAAGTATGAAATAAGTTTTTATTTAAACTGAGCCAGAGAATATTTATTCCAACCAAATAAAATTTAATTAAAGCTAAATAAAATGTATTCAAATTGAACTAAATGATGATTTTTACATTTTAATCAACCACAAAATATTTATTTAAAGCCAAAAAAATAGATTTTTACACAAAATTTATTTAAACTTAGCAAAGTATAACTTTCCTTTCATCCAATTAAGTTTAATTTAATTGAACCCAGTAATATTTTTTTGAACTAAATTAAATTTAATAAGATCCTAAAGTTCTGAACGTTCAAATCAACAAAATTGATTTATTTCTTATAAAAATTAAATTTTTATTGTAATTATTTTGCTCGACTATTCAAAAAATTATTACTGAGTTTGTAAACGTAAAACAATAGTTTAAAAAATTCTTTATGATTAGTAATTTCTTAAAATATCTTCAATAAAAAATATTTCGTTCATTTGAACGTTCGAAACATGGGAATCATAATTTAAATGATTTAAAACAAAAAAAATTATTTGCATTTTTCCAAATAATATTTATTTTAATTGAACCAAATAATATTCATTTTATTCAAATTAAATTTATTTAAACTTAACCCAATAATATGTCTGCAAACCAAATAATATTTATTTGATCCAAATATAATGAATTTCTTAACAAAAGAAATATTCTTTGAATAATTAAAATTAAATAATGCAATAAAATTTTATTTGGACCAAATATTTACTTGAATCATTAAAATTTATTTAAATTGAACCAAATACAATATACTTGATCCAAATAATATTTCTTTGTATCAAATAAATTTCTGTTTGCCTGTAAGACAAAAATACCTTTTCTCTGATCATAAAAACATAAAAAATTCGTATTGTAATTAAAATTTTCCATTTTTCTTTCCTGCTTCCCTTTTTTTTACCTCCTTCTAACTATAATTACACCTGACATCCACAAAAATATTTAAAACCCAAAAAAAACCACAATTTTCTAAAAGCAAAAAAAAAGAGGAATCCCTTTTTCCCTCGGTCTCTATTTAAAAATCACATTATTTGGGGGAAATTTGGCGAAAAACTAGAGAGCATTTTTACAGAGTAAACGTAAATGCAGTGTAATACGATCAAAGGAGGAGAGGATCCTTGGATCCTTTTGATGGTGCTCCGGCGAGGATGTGGCAACAACGGGCAACCAATGATCTTGTGGGAGCACTGGCCAGAAGAAGAAAAAGTCTAAAGCTAAACACCTGAGAGAAGAGAGCCGTCGAGAGTGAGCGTGGTTTTCGAGAAGCACAACACACAGTGAACAGGAATATTTTTCGACTCTTTAATTTCCTTCCGCGTTCATGACTGAAAATATCACACATCACGTATCATTTCAAACCGGTATAATAGCCCTCTAACACAATCTCATAATCGTGATTCACTCTTTGTTGACACTAATTCGATTTGTTGTGATTTCATCGAAAATTTTACTTTTCGCTAAATCACACACTCACACATATATCGATATAACGATTTTATTATATATATATAGAGAGAGAGAAAGAGAGACTCTTCAAAAGTATATTCTCTCAAACGTTTCTCCTCACTATATACAGTTGTGTTCTCGCGCTCCGAAAAATCAGGCAAAAATCATTCGGTTTCAAGGAAAAGGAAAAGAAATTGTTTACTATTTTATTCTATGTCTTCTGGTTGGAATTTTATTTTTGATTAAAATTTTGTAATTGAAAATTTAATAAAAGTTTTCGTAACTTTAGAAGTTTGTTGTTTAAATATTACTTGAAAACACGCTCGAATGAAATCGTTTATTGAAAAGTGTAAAACGTGTTTGACAAGTCTGCTCAGTACCTGGGGATAGGGTTTTATGGAGTTATTAATGGACTAAAGGTAAATATTTTACGAAATATATCTTTTAATAGTTCATTTAATTGAACTATAAATTAATTTCCAAAGTTTAGGAAACAATTTTTTTAATATTTAACTTTGTTGAGATTTTTTCCTTTTAGTTGATAACTTGCAATAATCATAAAACTTTTCACTATAACTCTTCAATGTCTGCATCCACTAAATGTCTAAAGTTTTCAACTTGATAGATTTACAATTAATTAAAATATTAAATTAAAAAAAAAATAAAAATGAAAACTATAAAATAAATAAAATATATGAATCTTTATATTGAAGAAACATTTATTTGGCTCAAATAAGAATGATAAATATTACTTTTCTATTACTAAGCAAATATTTACTTGTATGAAACAATTTTTATATGAATCAATTAAATGATAGTTGCTTCAAACAATTATTGGTTCTTCAATTATTTCAATTATTGGTTCAAATAAAAATTATATGATTCGAGTACTTATTTGATTCAAATATTTATATGTCAGTAAACAAGTAATCGATTATTTAAATAAAATAAATTTTTTCTCAGTGTATTTATTTTTAATAATTAATTTAAACTTTTTTACCAATTTCTATCTAAACTGTATCGAAAATTCCTTATTCGCTGAAAGTTTAATTTTATTTAAAAAATATTATTCAAACAATTCAAAAGAAAATTATAAAATAAACAGAAGTATTTGAATATATATTAATAAATAATATTAAACAATTAAATTATTACTCACAATTTTATAAACAAAAAAATAACAAAATTTGTTAAAATATTTATTTATTTAAAAATAATTAATACCACTGCACTATAAAAAAAATAAAAAAATAATTATAAGTAAATATAATTATAATAAATATTGTTTCAGTGGAACCAAATTTTTCTAAAAATAAATAGTAAATATAAATTGAAGATAATTCAATGTCATTTATTTTGCAAGTTTATAATTCTTGAAGAATATCCAGACATGTACTATTCCGTTTACAATCGTAATTTATTAAAATTAAGGCAAGTCGTCTGCAATGATCCTTACCAAAATTTATAATGAAAACACTTTATAAAAATTTCAAGTAATGAAAATTTATTTTTTATTTATTATTCATCACTCTGCTTACTTACATGGAAGAAGATATAAAATTTTCAAAAAGTGATACTTAATTCTTCAATTTAAACTTTAATATGAATATATTAAAATAAGTTAATAATAAACAAATTATTATTACTATTTTTAGTAAAAAAATAAATAATAAAAAATAATTAAAAACTAATCAACTTCTCGAGAATTATAGTTTTTTTCACTACAAATTGTAAATTGTTATACAATTTTGATTTCGATTTTTATTCTTCTATTGTAAAGTATAAGAAAATTAACCAGAAATTGTATTATTTTGTTTTAATTATGATTAAACCCAAACTGTAAATTGCAACATTGGTCTCAGGTGAAAATTTATAATTATTAAAGAAACTTAAAAAAAAGTTGCATATTTATCAAATTAATGACCAATAATCAAAACATCATTGACAGTATATTAAATCCAAATGGCGAATTTTCTCCAGTGTAATATTTGCGTAAATTTCAATTACAATCACGAATAATACAATAAATATAAATATAAACTCCATAAATGTCGCTCTTGTCATTTTAACGGGCTAATTTTAATAAAACACGACGCAGATAACTGATATATAAACACGATACGAAATTACGTATATTAAACGATAAATTCACCTCGAGAGAAATTGCTCCAATTTTTTTTTATGAAAAAACCAGATTTTCACGCAAATCTAAATTCTATCGAAAATATTTCTGATGCAAATATCGAATTGCTTTTTAACTATATCTTTGCACACTCGGTGCAGGATTATTTTTTTCTACATTTATATATACATGTACCTTTAGTAGCTGCAAAACGTGCGAACAGACGCAAAGATAAAAAAGATAAAAAACGGTGAAAAAAGATGAAAAAAAGCAAAAAGAGTGAAACTGATAAAACGGGAGAAAAATTTTGGTTGGACACACTCATCCTTCATTTGTATATATATAGAGGAGGTCGCGCACAATCGACGGATGGTGCGTTCGAAAACTATACAAAACCAAACTAATTAAAAGGGAATCAAGCGTCGCTTGCTGTGTTATACAGATCAGACGAGGGCTTGCTTGTTTCCGCATGGATGGGCAAATCAAATATTAATCGTGCAATTAGCGCCAATTGTACTTTAATCGGTTTTGTTTTTTTTTTATTTTCAAAATGAATGGTCGACGGATGGTGTGACAAGAATTTCTAGGGGGAGGAGGAGGAGTTATAACGTCGACACGCGCCACCATCCGTTTCGTTTGTCATCAGTCACTAAACTCTGTGACTTGTGGTCTAATTAATTTTTAATTAAATGTGAAAAAAAAGAATTTTTTCATTCCACGCTTTCTCTATCGTATATTAACATTTGGGGAAAAAAAACCTGACTGATACACAGTAAACTATGCGAGGAAATAAAAAAAATTTTGTCTCTAAATTTGGAATTAGAAATTTAGTAATAAAAAATGATGAAAAATCGTCTACCAAATGGTTCAGTAATAATCTTTTTAAGATATTTGAATTTTGTTAAAATCGTTTAAAAAATAATTGAAATTTAACAAAATCTTTTTAAAATAATTGAATATTTGAAAAATATAAAATAAATAATCAAATTTTTATAGAATTTTAATTTACTTTGTTCGAAAATAAGAAAATGTTCAGCGATTATAAAATTGTGAAATAATTTCTTCACTTGAGAACGCCAAGGTCGCCACCAGGTGGCAGGAGAAATTCCAAGAAAGAACAGAACTGCCACCAAGCGGTGACCTTGGCGTTCGCAGGTGGAGACTAGTAGCATCTCCATATTAAATTTCAAAATGTTCGTCTCAATATTGGTAATTCTATTATTATTTATAATAAAATTCAGACTTCAAAAAAACTCTTTGGTCTTAATTCACTAATACACTATTTTCAAATTTATCATCGTAAATTAAATTAATTGTAAAAGGTTGTAAATCGTAATTTTTTTTAACTATGAAATCAATTTTAGTCTTCAAATTAATACCCCCAAAGATTTTCTGTGCCATTATAATAATAAACAGAAGCAGATGAATTAAAATGCATTTAATTTTTTCTTTTTTGGTAGAAAATTAAGAAAAGAAAATGGGAACTAGGGCAGTGGCGGTTGGTGGATCAACAGGAGCTGTTGTTACCGGAGAGGCTGGACTCGCTGGAGTTCCAAGACTTTTAGAAGATTTAGCCAGGCTCTCAGAGGACAAAGAATCCGCTGATATTGTCTTTCTTCTAGGAAGGGACGAAACTCCCGTTTATGGCCATAGAATTATTCTTCAAGCGAGGTTAGTAATTCAAATGAAAAATTCTCTAATATGTATTTAATTGATACGGCCAAGGAAATACACAGAAATTCCTTCGTGTGTAAATAAATTCCCTCTTGAAAAATTCCAATACAGATGTAATTAATTAGAGTTTTAATATACTTTAATCTATTGTTAATTTTAATTTATTGTTTTAAGGAAGAATTCGATAAAAATTTACCCCAGTTTCGTAATTTTAATTAAAAATGCCTTCTTATTTTATTTTTGATGAGAATCGAAAAATAATTACAACATTAAAAAAAAAGTTTAATACAAATAATTTAAACTAAATTTCATCGATATTCATGTTGAAATTTTTATTTTTAAAGGTTTTTCATTAAAATTTTTGGGAATTCGATTATTTTCGAAAATCTGCAATTAAAACTCTTCAAATTTTGATTTTCCAAAATTTTAATGAAATATTTTAAAGAAATCTAGTATTTTTAATGATGTTTTAATTTCATATAATTTTTCTAAACAGAATTTTATTGATTTTTGTGTTCAAATGTTACAGTAATTGATTATATTTCAAAATCTACAATAATTAAAACTCTTCAAATTTTTATTTTCAAAAATTTTAATGAAATATTTTTAAGAAATATAGAATTTTTAATGATATTTTATTTTAATATAATTTTTTTAAACAGAATTTTATTGATTTTTGTGTTCAAATGTTTTAGTAATAGATTTTATTTCAAAATCTGTAATTAAAACTCTTTAAATTTCGATTTTCCAAAATTTTAATGAAATATTTTTAAGAAATCTAGTTTCAATTATATTCTACTTTAATTTAATTTTTTTTAAACAGAAGTTTATTGATTTTCATGTTCAAATGTTTAACAAATCGATTATTTTTTGAAGTTTGCAATTAAAATTCTTTAAAAATTGACTTCAAAAAATCTTAATAAAATACTAGAAGAAAATCTATTATTTTCAATTAAATTTTACAAATTTTCAATGTAAAATTTTTTTAATTATATATATTTTAACAATTCAATTGAATTTAAAGTATTCAATAGTAAAAAGAAAACAACTGAGTACTTTGCACTTTGAAACTGACTTTTACTAAATCAACTCTACTACTAATTGTTAGGAAAATTTTACAAACAATTATTAAAATTCTACAAAAAATAATTGAAAATTTACTAACAAAATTGTAAAATTTTATTAGTAAAATCATTGCTGAATAATTTGGTAAACTATTTTTCATCATTTCCACAGGAAAAAAGAAGTGTTATTTTAACACTAAAAGTAGTGTTAAAACTACACGCAACATTTTTAACCAAAACTGTGTGGTTTTAACACTACATTGGTGTTAAAATAACAATAGAAACTGTTAAATTAACACTAGAGGGTGTTAAATTAATATACATTTTAAATGGGGTTAAAATAACACAAAAATTGTGTTAAAACAACATAATCTGAAAACTACACGCAACACATTTAACACTTATTTTTTTCTGTGTCGACAGTAACGTTTTACTGATCCAGATGTAGAGAAAATTTTCTGACTACTACTAAATATATTTAAGTTTTTCAAACTTTTTTCGTCCAACACGAAACTAAATCTAATTTGTCAATATTCGTCACTAGTTTTGTATCAAAACGAAAAAAAAATTAAAACTAAATTGTCAATTTACTTTCCTCTCAAGCATCGGTCGCCGTTAATTATACAACTAAAAAGAAAATTAATGCTCACAATAAAAAAATAAAAAAATTCCCTACATTATTGAATAAAAACGAAGCTCTTCAATATCTCTCTATATATATACATACAAGAAAATGTCGAAAAAATCTTGAGAAAATCTCAAGGCAGAAATGAATTTTAATTAAGCAAAGGATTGTTAAGAAGAAACGAAAATCAATCGAGAGTTCTAATTAGTCGGGGATAATCCCGTGAAGCCTTGCAGTTTTCTCTCCTTTGAATCGAAAGAATTCTAATTATTAAAAAGAAGATTCGATGATACTTAAGAATGTTAGCCGGAGAGACTGGCAAGGAACTGGAAACACGAGAGAGAGAGAGAGGAAAAGGGGTGGGTGTCACTCCCCTGACTAATTGTAAAGTCAATTATAAAATCCACGTTCGTTCAATGCTGACAATACCCCCTCTCCTTCCTTTCGATAAGTTTTTAGTGAATAGAACCTTTTATAACTTTCGGGAATTTATTTATCCCTTTTTTTCGATTGGCTTTCTCGCACACTTTTTCCCACTTTTTCCCTTTTATACACCGCATATCTGATGTGCACATCTCTTTTTCATTTCGCACACAGCGTTGTCACCCTCTCGCACACTGGTTTGTAGTCGAATATTGGGAAATTAAGTTACGCATGCCCATGACAGCTTGAACAATGCGAGACTCTGTATACAATGAAAATTCAGTTCCAATACCCGTTTCTCTCTTTCTCTCTCTCTCTCTCTCTCTCTCTCTCTCTCTCTCTCTCTCTCTCTCTCTCTCTTTCTCTTTGACAAAGTGACGACGAAATGGAATTGAATCAATAAAGAGTGAAATTCACTCACAGAGTCGCGAATGACATACACAAATCGCCTTTAGTTTGGATTTCGATTTACTCGAGTACGGTCAATGGTACTTGGGAGGAAAACTGATAGGATTATTGTTTAGTTTCGCGCCAGAGAAGAGCGCGGAAATTGGAATCTCCAAAGTGGTCTGTTGAGATGATGGAAGTATAAACTGAAGCGAAGAAAGTAAACTTTCAAAACAAATTGAACAAAAGATTCGTATACTGAAAAGAGAGAAGAGAGCGAGGTGGTGCACAGAACATTTTTTTATTTCCCTAGATTCATTCGCTCTCAAACTATATATATATATAGTCAAAGTTTTCAACTTCTTTCATTAAAATCGTAAAACGATCTCTATTATTCGCGCTATATTCATTTCTCAAATTTATTAGGTTTCTACTTTCATTGTTTTCGTTGGAGTACATTTTCCGTGGCTTCATTGTTTCGGATAATTTCAAAATTCAATGTATCAAAATTGTTGGCGAAATTTTTAGAGCGCACAGTATTCGATTATAATTATTGGGGAAATTTGCTTGTGTTACAAGAAATTTTCGTAACTTTGCTTCAATAAATGTGCCACTAGCAATTTCATTTTTAAACAAGAATCGCTTCTTAAATAAATCAAAATTCTCAATAAAGAAACTTAATTTACAAAAAATGTCTTCTATATATAATATCAAAAAAAGTCTTGAATTAAACTTACTTCTAAGACTCTAATTTTATTTCAATATTTTTATTATGTAGAAAATTATAAACATTTGATTTAAACATTTTTTTAATAAAACGCATTTTTTCAATAATTTTCTTAATATTATTATTAAGATTTAAAAAAATTTCCCAATTAAACCTTTTTGAAATTCAATAATTAACTTATAAGAATGTTACTATAAAAGATAACGATTTCTTCACGTTTTATAATAATTAAGGATGACTTCATTTTATAAGACAATTTTCAAATTCATTTATTCATTCAATTTTACAGAATTTCGACTAATAGGAAATTCTTCAATTAAGTAAACATTTCAGATAATAAAAACTTGAAAAAATTTATAAAGAAATTAAATTAATCTTTTTCGAACAAAATTAATTCTACAGAATTGTCGGTTAAAAATATGAAAAATTCAGATTTGCAAATATTTTGATTTGAAACCTTTTCTAAATTCAATTATTTCTAAAAAAAATCTAGCTATAAAGCTTTTAAGATAAAGTTTTTATTTTTATATTATTATCTAAAATTATAACTGAAATTAATTTTTAGATAAATTTTTATTAGAAAATTCCAAAACCATTCAATTATTTAAATAGAAAAACAATGAATTTATTCAATTGAACATCTTTAAATTAAGGACTGTCATTGAAAATAACTAAAATTTTTGAAAATAATTCAATTTTGAAGAAGAGTTTTATTATTTATAAAGATAATTGAAGTTTTAATAAAAATTACATTATTTTCAAACTAACATTTCTTAACTTAAAAAATTTTTTGAGAGACAAAATGGTTTTTTTTGCCACTTTTTACTTTAAGAATATAGATTTCTCAAGAAACTTTTCCTAAAATAAAAAATATTGTAATGTAATTTATTCCCTAAATTTATGTAAGCGAAGTTATATTCCTGAATTTAGGATAAAATTTTTTCAGCTTGAATTTCGAAAAGGACTTTTGACCTTTTTCAAAAGTATTTTATATTCAATATTCTCCAGAAGAATATTCAACTTTCTGCAAGTCTGAAAATGATATAAGAAAAGAATTTTATCCTCGCGAAATAGGAAAGAAAATTTCTAGCTGTATTATTGAATTTTCTCTAAATCTGAAGCAGTAAAATTTTCACTGTTCTCCATCAGTCATTTTTCATTATTCATATATAAGTTTTGAACTCTCCAATGAACGAATCTTGTGCATTTTCATTTCCATTAATAATAAAGCAGAATTTATGAGAATTAAGAATATGAGATAATTTCATTTATTTATAAATTACTGAAATAATTTTTATTTTTCATTGACGTCTAATGAAATTTCATTGACAGAAACAAAAAGAAAGTTTCACTGATTTTATTCCCCATAGGGAGGATACTTCAAAATTTCCCTATAGAGAGAGAAATTTTTGAGAGAATTTTTTTTAAACCTAAAACCATAAAAGAAAGGGTTTGACATTTTTTTTTTATTTCACGAAAGAAAATGTTTTTCTACTCTCAGCTTATAGACGATAACTTCAGGGACGTTAAATAAAAAAAACGTAAAATGATAATTCGGTGAAATGAGAAACCAATGAATAGCAAATTCGGAAAGAAACGGAAATTTCATCAAATGAAAATCTAGTCAAATGCAAATTTTCTTAAACATAGCAATTTGACTGATGGAAAAAATAAAAATTCAGTTATAAAGGAGAATTTTAAATTCAGATTCAATCAGATGCAAATTATTTAAATAAAAGACTTTGTTCAATTCAATTATTGAAATTAATAAGAAATGAAAAAAATAGAAAAAAGATTAAAAAACAAAAAAAAATAAAAGAAAAACCCAAAAAAAAATTTAAGAATATTTTAAAAAATAATTGAATTCCTGCAAAAAATTTATTATTTATTAAAATAATTAAATTGATTACAAGAATGTTATTAATATTTTTTTAAATAAATGAAACTTTTGAGAAATTTTATTGAAAATAATTCAATTCCTGTAAAAAGTTTTATTATTTAAGAAAATAATTGAATTCTTTAAAAATTTTTTATCAAATAATTAAATTCCTGCAAAATAATAAAAATTTTTGACGCTAATGAGAAATTTCCAACGTAAATTATCAAAAAATTAGGAGAAAAGTATTTTTGTAGGCAAATTTTAATTATTTTTCGCTGGAAATTTTTATTACAAATTTTACTTTTGTCAATTATTTAAAAAATTCAGAATGTAAAAATTATTTAAAAATAAAAACCTTTATTGTCTTCTGCGTAAAAATTATTTCTTTTTCAATCATCGTTGACTGATTGAAACAATAATTTTGATAAACAAAAAACAATAAATTTGATTCAACAATAATTGAATTGTTTCAAAGAATTTGATTAAAATGTTAAAAAAATTGAATTGCTGTTAAGAATTTTGTTAATATTTTTTAAAAAGTAATTTAATTCTTTCGAGAAATGTTATTTATTTTTCTGCAAACTTGACGGTCGTTTTCTTCGAAGAATGTTTATTAAAAATTTGACAATAACTTAAATTAAATGAAGAATTTTATTATCGACTGATGATAAAAATAATTTTAATTCAGTGAAGAATTTTATTATATATAAAAACAATTAAATTCTTGCGATTAATTTATAGTTTTAAATGTTTCGAAGCACGAAATTGTAATAAAAATTAATTACTTAATAAGTAATTTCTTTTATATTTAAAAAAATATATTTTATATCTGAAATTATTTAAAAAATCAAGTTGAGTAAACATTCAGGGAGAGTTCTAAATTAAGATTCCTGCACCGACATTTATCGACACCATGTGGTTTGAGTCCTGACTAACAGGTTTGAGTAAAGGCTGAAAAGTGTCGGTAAATGTCGATGCAGGAATCGTCGCAGCATTTCTACTAAATATTTCAGGTTTTCAACCTGAAAATTATTATTTACGAAAAAAATAATAATATTAAAGGGAATTTAATGTTTCACAGGCGTGAAAATTGTTAGTATTATTATAAATACTTATTAATAAATAAAAAAATATATAAATAAATAAAAAAACGAATAAAAAAATGAAGAATAATAAAATTAATCCTTTTAGAGCAATGGAGACAATAAAAAAAATGTGTATATTTCAATTTATATTCAATATCTAGAATGAAAATTTTCTTTTATCGTTTGTGACTGTCCACGTACCAAAAATAAGCCCTGACAAAAACATGTTTTCAAACGAAAGCTTTCAAGATGTTTTTTATCACAACATCTGCTCGTATGGCATATCCAATCATAAAATCCACTCTATGAGTGTTTTATCCCATTTTTTTTCGTCGCACAACGCAAAGTGCGCGAGAGGGGTTGATTTGACTTTCCGCAAGCGGAAACCGAGCGGTTTTTGCGAATCGGAGATCACTAAAAGTTGTACCATAATCGCGTGGTCGTTAGTCGAGGAGCCCGCGGCAATTCAACCCTTGCCATGGCTTTAGCTTTTAGAATATATATAGTATATGCGTGAACGAAACTCTGTGCTCTGTTTCTCTTCTTTTCCTCAAAGCCCACGGGCTATAGGCAACCCTCGTAAGCGCAGAAGGCCTATTCTTTTCTCGCTGCCACTCGTTGATTTTTGGTTTTCTTTGATTCCGTCCCGACTTTCGTCTGTGATTAGAGAAAAGCTCTCAGTCTCTACCTCTTTCTCTCTTTCTCTCTCTCTCTTTTCCATTCTACTTTTTTCTTTTTTTCTCTATTTTTTGTTTCTTTTTTTTTTGCTTTTTTTATCTGTACAGTATTATATAACGTCAGTGTGTTTTTTTTCTTCTTCTTCTTTTACTTCTAAAAAAAATAATGTTTCCACTTAACCTCGAGTCGTCAAAAATGTGATTTATTTTTATTTTAAAATCTGTGTTCATTTTCTTTTCTATATTTTAAATCATATAATATTAATTGGAAACGTCATTAAATTTAACCTAGATTTTCAAAACATTGATATGGATGCAGTTGACTTGAATGTGCTGATTTTTCCCCTTGCAATTTAAATTTCTATTATTTTTCCCGTCAGTTCGTTTAGCATTAAAATCTTAATATTTTTAATGTCGAATTGGAATTTTACTGAAAATATGTCAGTAGATTTTCATATTTTTTTATTTATAAAGTATTTCTAAAAAAATTTACTACAAATCTTTAAATGTTCAATTATTTTCTTTAAATGTAATCTAAAATTCTTCTTTCAATCCACAATTTAAAAATTTTACTTATTTCCAAACATTTTTACTATAAATTTTATAAAATTTAATTATTTTCTAAAATTTTTAACCAAAATTATTTTCTAAATCGATTATTTCTTTAATAATTTTCAGAAATTTAAAATACTTCTAAAATTTTATTCTTAAATTTTTTCCAATATAGAATTATTTTCCAGATTGTTTTACTAAAATACTTTTCTAAATTCAATTATTTTTTAAAAATTTCAGAATTTTAATTAATTTAAAAAATTGTGTTACTCTAACTTCCAGAATAATCATTATTTCAATTGAATTTTAAACTAAAGTAGACAAAAAGTTTTAAGCTAAAATTCTTTTCTAAATCAATTATTAATAATTTATTATTCAATAATTTTAAGAAATTTAATTATTGTCATATATTTTGATTAAAACTATTCCAAAATTTAATTTATTTTAAAAATTTTTTAAATGAAATTTAAATCGATTATTTTTTTATAATTTTTAAATTTTTATTTTTCAACTTTACCAATATTCAGTTGCAAAAAAAATGTTATTTGATTCAAATAATTAATTACTTGTCTATTATCAAATAAATATTTACAAAATATTTACGAAATAATAATTGTTAAATTCTTTCTCCTTTAAAATTTTTATTTTAATTAATTAAATGGTAAATGCTTCAAATATTGAAATTATTCGTATAAATACAATTTATTTAATTCAATTAAAATTTATTTGACTCAAAGTAAATAATTATTTGATTATAGGCAAATAATCGGTTATTTAAATCAGAATTAATTTTTTCATTGTATTTTCTAGAATATTTACCTAAAATTCTTTTCCAAATAAAAAACTTTTTTAAAATAATTTTTAAAAATTAAATTATTTCTATAAAAATTTGTACTACAACTTTTCGAATAATAATTATTATTATTTGAATTGAAATTTAAACTAAAAAAAGCAATGAAATTAAAAATAAAATTCATCTCAAAATTGATTATTATTTATTATTTAGTAATTTTCAAGAATTGAATTATTTTGAAGTATTTTTATTTTATAACTTTTCCAAAAATTAGGTTTTAGTTCTTTTTAGTTTTAGTTTTTTTAGTTTTATTAATTTTTTAACTCAAATTCTTCTCTAATCTAATATTATTCTTGTTTAATAGTTTCTAAAATTTTATTCTTAGACTTTTCTAATAGTTATTTATTCTCCAGAATTTTTTTACAAAAATTCTTCTCTTAGAATAATTTAAAACAATTTTAAAATAATTTTGAAAAATTTAATGATTTATTTAATTGTTTCAAAAAATTGTTACTTTAACTTTTCGAATAATATAATTATAATTATTATTTGAACTGAATTTTAAACTAATAGAAAAAAAATCCAATTTTTTTATAATTTCATTGTTTTTTAGAGTTTCTAAAATAATTGAGAAAATTCAAGAACAATTTAAAATTTTTAATATATTTTACATAGTATTTCTATAAAAATTTGATATTTTTCCTCCACTTTGAGTATCTAATTTAAGTACAATTATTCAATGTAAATTTTTTTTTATATTTAAGGAGTACTTTTTAATATTTGTTACCGTTTTAAAAAATTCTTGATTGTAAGTAAGTAAGTAAAACTCAAAAATAAGTTTTAAAAAATATGTAAAACTACATTTTTCAAATGTCAATGATTTGGAAAATTTATTTTCAAATTTTGAATTTATCACTGATAATTTCACTTTTTGGGACAAAAGTTTTGTTGTTATAATTTTTTGAGAAAAAGAAGAACTCATAAAATGTTTAGAAATTAACGTGTGACATTATCCCACAACACGACGATGAAGATGATGATGTTTCTCACAGTACTTTTTTTTTTTTTTTTTTTTTGATGAAATCGTAAATTATCACGGTTTTACGCTCGACGTTTCCCGACGCAAAGTTAAAGGTAGACTTTTAGCGTTTTTCATGAAGGGGAAAATGGGGTATAAAGGTTCTGGGGTGGGGCGGGAGGGAGGTCACAGAAGGTGGAAATACGAAACCCGCCGCTCAAGAGCTGCCAAGCAGGTACCTTGGTGTGTAGCTGCATCAAAGTTCCATTTGCCTTTGCCCCCAACATGCCGTGCCCTTTGACACATTTCTTTTGATTCAAGGTGCGCTTTATGCTTCTGCGACACATTCAATAGGTCTTTTGCTGTTGATTCTGTTCTTTAAGTCATACTACTACCCAGCACTGTTTAGAATTCGACTTTTGCATTTTATTCGTATACGTGTGTACTCTGAGAATTTAATTGCAAATTAGAAACAGTGGTGTAATTTTGGATTTTTAATTTAATTCTTTATTACACTGAGAAACCAATATATTTGAATCAAACATTCATTTCCCACTGAAAGAGCGTTGTTATAACTAAGAAAATGTAAAGTCTGTTTGCAGTTTGAAGTTAGTTGTTTCCTTTTTAACTTCCCAAATTTTTTAAAAATTGTTCTGTTTAATTCTCTTTTATTTTATACCTAATTATAATGTCATAAAAATCATTAAAATTCTTGTGAAGAATCTTACATTTTAGAAAAATAATTAAATTCTTCAGGGCTCGAAGCAGTGAAAGTATTATCAATTCAATTATTATTTTTCACAATTTTTAATTAAAATTCTCCTTTATATCGATAATCGATAATTTTTAATAATTTTCGAAAAAGTTCTTTGACAATTTTCAAATTCATTTTTTTACAATATTTAATTTTACGAAATTTCAATTATTAGTTAAATTCTTTTATTAAATAAATATTAGAAAATAGAAACTGCAAATAGTATTAAAAAACTCAATTAAACTTTTTCAAAATAATTAATTACAAAATTCAATTATTTTTTAAAATTCACGCTATATTGCTTTTAATATTCAATGATTATCTAAAATTTTAATTGAAATTCATTTTTATGAAATAAAATTCAATTTTTATTAGAATATTCTACTAGAATTCAATTATTTAAATAAAAATAAAACGCTATTAAATAATTTATTGAAGAATTTAGCTTTTCTTAAAATTCGATTCCAATAAAAAATTTACAGGAATTCAATTATTTTTAAAAATTTTAATAAAATTTTTGGCATAAATTAAAAAATTAAAATTCTTAGCAGATGTTTAATTACTTTCAGAAATTTAAATAAAAATCAATATTTATGAGAAAATTATACCAGAATTCAATTATTTAAATACAAAAATAAATAATTTATTGAATAATTGAATGTTTCTTGGGATTCAATTCCTATTAAAAATTTTATCAACAAATTTTTAAACAAATTAATTCTTTAGACGAATTTTAGTAAAATTTTTAAGAATTTTTTCGAGGAATTCGATTAAAGTTCTATTAAAAATAGTTGATTTCCTAAAAAGAATTTTATTATTTACGAAAATAATTGAATCCCGATAAAATTTTATTAATTATGAAAATAGTTGAATGATTGCGAAAAAATTTATTTAAAAAAATTTGTTATTAATGAAATTCTTGTGAAATTTTTATTATTTTTTGAAAATAATTGAATGTTTTGAAAGAATTTTTAAAAACCTTTCAAAATAATTGTATTCAATGGAAAAAATTTTTTAAATATTTTTAAAAAATAAAGAGAAATTTTTTTAAAAAATATTATTAGTTTTCTACAAAAATTTCGAATGGATTTGAAAATCTATTGATTTAAAAAAATTGAAAAAATAATAATACCCGAGATCTAAAATTTGAAAATGGAAAAAAGTCAAAGTAAGGTATTCAAAAACCAAACTTTTTCTTTAGATAATAATAATAAAGTACATTTCACTTCGTTCCTCAATTTAATTCCAAACCAAGAATAAAACCATCCAAAGTCATGGATTATTTTATGAATATTTAACAATTTTCTTTAAGCCATAGCTTCTAATAATTCAAATTTCATTTAAAAATATAATGAGCAAAGGTATAAATTAAATTTCCTCAAAGACCGCGCGTATACTTAAGCTTTCCTCTTTTTTTTTTTTTAAAGAAAAAAAGGTATTTACAAAAGTAAAGGAAAGTATAAAAGCAACCTTTTGCATTAAGATACTTTACAAATGCAAGAAAAATTGTACAAACGACTTGAGTGAAATAAACGCGACTTATTCACAATGAAAGAAGATAAAATTTTCTCCCATTTCTCCCGCATCTTCAATAAAATATCTCTAGAGAATAATAATTTTAAACCAATTTATGAGAATTTTCATTTCAAATTATTCTTCAGGGGGAGAAAAAAATAATAATTTCTATATAAAAAGTTGCTTTTTTCTTTTTTCATCAAGATTATTATCATTTTAAATTATCTCCTACGTCTACAGATTGAAAAAAAAATTTTGCCAAGGGGGAAAAAATATATATATATATATGAATCATAGAAGTAATATGTATGTGTATATATGTATTTTTTTAACAGAAGGGAAAGAAAATTGATTTTGTCCTCCTTTGCTCTTCTCTTGATCGTGCTTAAGTTCACGTGTGAGATGATCATTAACATCAGAGTATATATATAGTATATAAAAACTACAGTAGTTATGCATTTTCCTGTGGAAAGCGAGCTTTCTGACGAAGTCAATTAAGCTCTTTTGTGTGACAAGAGAAGCACAGCAAGAAGTGGTGATAACTATACAACACTAGGAGTGAAGCGTGCCAGTGAAATAATTTTTCAAATATACCATTCTGATTGTAATTTTCGTGCAAGCATTGTCTTCTTTTGAATTTTTTTTATTGGAAATTACGCATTAAATGTAGTGAACACGATTCATAAAAAATCCTCCACTCCATTAATTAAAGAGTGATTTATTGAAGAAAGCTTCTCACTAATATAAGTTTACAACTCTTATGCTTAATGTAGATAAATAAACAGAGATAAGCTATTTTCTCAGAGTCGTAAAACTACCTTTTTGTGTAATTAATTTTTACTACTATTTAACTTATTTACCGCGTCGTTCTTTTTACCATCGCGTCTTATATAATTAATAACGTGCAGTAGACAGTTAATTAATTATTAAATTTAGAATTTTGATCTCAATTTTATGCGCATGGAATTTTATTTCGTTCATTGATTTAAAAAAAGAAAAAAAAAGATTATTACTTTTTAATTAATTTTAAATTCGAACGAATTTTTTTACTAAATTATAAGTGTAATTTTTCGAAAACAATTGAATTTCTTAAGAAAGAGAAAGAGAAAAAAGAAAAATGTAAAAAAGAGAAATTTCATCAACAAATATTTGAAATTATTAATAAAAAAAATATTCTAATTTCTGAATAAAACTCACTTTTTTTGGAGAAGCCATTTCGAATCTGTTGAAGATGCTGATGTTGATCCTGGTGATCTTGCGGAGACACACACACAGACACTACACTATAAGAACACAAAAAATTCGTTCGATAAAAAAATTAGAAACATTAAATAATAAAAATTATTTTCTACAAACAATAATATAAAATAACTTCAAAATAAATACGTAGCTAAAGTTTCGAACGTTCAAATGAACGAAATTTTTTTCTCCTTAAGTGTATTTTTAAAATCACTATTACCCAAAAAATAAAAATAATTTGAATTAAACAATATTTAGACGGAAATTAATTTTTTTAATCTAAAAAATTTTTTTGTACAGAAATACAAATTAGAAGAAGTAAACAAAATATTGTCGTTCATTTCAACGTTCAGAACTTTACAAACATAAATAAATAAATAATAAATTAATTTAGTAAATTGATAGTAAAATTCTAATTTAGTAATAAGCTACATAAGTAAATAATTTAAATAAATTAAATCAAATAAACTTCTAAATAAAATTATTCATAATTAAATAACAAACCAAATAAATAAATATTTTTTAAATAAAACACACACGAGCACTGATTTTAAAAATACAAATATAAAAAATAAAAAAAATTACGCGCAATATTGAACGAGTTTTTAAATGATAAAGTCTCACGAGCTTGACATGCGCAAAGTAAATGAAGAACTGAATTTATAGGTGTAAATAAATTTATGCGTAGCCTTAATTCCAAAGGAAACAACGAGACAAGGACGGACTGTTTCGGAAAATGCAGATAAGAAACTCAAACTTGAGAGGACACTAGACCCCGAGAGTGAAAACAATAACAACATAAACCCTGATTTAAATTTGTCCTTCAAAGTGATATTATAAACGATGCAATTTATACTTATAGATTACAATATTGCCTGAGGGTACAAAAATATTTTAAGGGCAGGGGAATAAAATTTTCAAAAATCAATAATAGACAAAGGAATTTCAATCTCTCTCTTTTCAATTCAAAAAATGTCGAGTCCAAAACTTTAAGCAAATCATCCGATTATTATAAATTATAATAAAGACATTTTATTATTCTTTTTAATTATTTGTAATTCTTATTTATTTAACATTTTTATTATTTACTACTATATTTTTAATTATCATTTTTAATTATTTTTTAATTATTTGTAATTCTTATTTCTTTAACATTTTTATTATTTACTACTATATTTTTAATTATCATTTTTAATTATTTTTTAATTACTTTTTTCAAATCGCAAAATTTCGAGTTAAATATTTCCAACAAAATTTTTTATTTAAAATAATTAATTATAATTAATTATTTTTAATGAAAAATTTTTATTTGGCTCAGACAGTTTTGTAGCAAACAATAAAAACAAAAATTACTAATAATTTTAATAAAAAATTTTATTTTATAATAATAAGTAAATAATAAATTTGTAGCAAACAATAAAAAGAAAAATTACTAATAATTTTAATAATAATAAGTTATCATTGTATTTTTTATTAATAAATTCCTTTTTATTTGTCGCTAATAAATTATTCTCCAACGGATTTAAATTTTTTATACTCTTAATTTTTTTTTACTCTTAAGTTCTTTATAAAACTTTTCTAATTCTAAACGAAACTATATTTCATTTCCTTTGTATTCGAGCTTATATCCGTTAAAAAAATTGCATGAATACTTATTTTGCAATAAGTTTTATTGAAACAATTTTGTTTTGTTTTGTAGAAACATCCTAAAGGCTAAATAGAAATATTTTTTCAACATTTCCATTTCAAAAAAAATACTTTTTTTGTTATTTGCGATAATTTCACGAATTCCGATTCGAAATAAAATTATAAAAACAAATAATTTCGAAAAAGTAAAGAATTTTTCAACTAATAAATTAAAATATTTTTAGATGCAAAAATTTCACGGGCGCCAAAAGAATTGGAGCACCCGGAAATCCAGCTCCCGTTCGAATGCCACACGCTCATCCAGAAACATTTCGTCAATTCGTCCATTATATCTACACGGGAAAGGTAATTTCAATTATTACACGTTTTTCTACTCTCAATAATAAATATGGCATTAAAATTTTAAATTATATAAACGCAAAATTCAAAAAATGAAAAAATAGTTTAAAAAATTAAATTTTTTATTTATTTTGCCCCTTATTATAATTTTTGATCCCAAAACATCTTCAGGAAACTCTACAAAATTTACAATCAACGATATAAAGAAAAATTGTTCTCAATCGTTGATAATAAATTTGCCAAACTTTACTAAAATTAATACCTAACAAAAGTTGTACAAAGATTCATCATTTTTCATTCGTCTCATTTTTTTTTGCCTTCGTTACCGTTGTTTTTGCAGATAATGCTTCAAGACAGTGGAATTTTTGAAATGCTCGGACTTGCACAGGAATTAGGCGTCGAGGAACTTTGGAGAAGCTGCGAAGAACACGTGTCGGCGACACTCAGTCCCGGAAATGCTTGCGCCCTTCTCACTGCAGCTCTTGATGCTCAAGAGCGAGTTCTTGGTACGTAAAAAGCGAGACTTTTTAATTAAAAGTATTTTCTAATTAAATAAATTCCTTTGTCAGCAATTTTTTTTAGCCTTCAAACAGACGCAAAATGTACACATGTCAAAAAAAAATTTTTTTCGAACATACATTTAGCTGTAAACTAAATAATATCCGCAAAAAATGCATGAGCTCAAGTTGAAAAAATTTTCCAGCTCATTTTTTTTTTAAATCAAGAATATATTTTACTCGTCATTTTTCTCGGAATTTTGAGGAAACAAATGTTTTTATGAAACATATTTTCAAAAAATGGCAAAATAGGACTAAAAGAATTATTAGGAAAAATATTAATTAAATTTTAAATAAATGTAAATTATTAAAACAGAGTTTGCCACGAAAATTTAATTTTGTGTTTCCTTGATATCTAGACAAAATTTTGACTTTTTCCCTAATAATTCAATTTTTATCTTGAATTTTAACTAAAATTCATTCTCATTTTTAAATCAGTTTTTATTAGAAAATTCTACGAGAGTTAAATTTATTAATTAATTTTTTCAACTACTTGAATATAAAAGTAAATAAATTCTTGAATAATTGAACACTTCTCAAAATTGAAATCTCATAAAGAATTTTTTTCTCAAATTTTTGAATAATTTAATTTTATCGACAAATTTTGTTAAAATTTCTTCTTAATTATTTTTTTAAACTTTGTTAAAATAGTAAATATTAATAACCATCGAATTTCGAGAAAATTTTTTGAAAATAATTGAAGTTTTGCCAAGAATTTTATCAAAATTTCTGAAAATAATTGAATTTCTTGGGAGAATTTTGGGAAATACCGAATTTTGTTATTTATAAAGGTCATTAAAATTTTGACTATGATTTTTTAAAATTTTTTAACATAAAATAATTTTGGCGAAGAATTTTAATGAAATTTTGAATAAGATTTTCAATTTTGTGAGGAATCAATTAAAAATTGTATTAAAAAAATCATTGAAATCTTACGATGAGGTTCATTATTTATGAAAATAGTTAAATTCCAAGGAAGAATTTTGTTTGTATAAATAATTTAATTTTTGCGAAGAATTTTATTAAAATTTTCGAAAATTTTAACTATTATTCGTTTGACGAATTACAATAATAATTTTAAGAAGAATTGTAATTTTCAAGAAATCAATTCAAATTGTATTAAAAATAATTGAAATTCTACAATTAATTTTATTATTTATTAAGAAAATAATTGAATTCTTTCAGCGAATTTTATTAAAATTTTTGGACATATTTGAAATTCTGAGAAGAATTTTATTATTTATAAAAAAATAATTGAAGTTTTAATGGAAATTTTTAAGAAAATTTGAACTTTAATGAATTAAGTTATTCCAAAAGAAATTATTGTCAATAATGGAAAAAATTGAAGCTTTTATATTAAAATTCGTGGTAATTTTATAGTTTACGAAGCAAACAAAAATGCAAAATTTGCCTATAAATTCTGAAAATATAATTTTTCTCAGTATTTTTAATGAAAAATCTGATATTTTCTCTGATTTCTCTGTCCAATTGAGAATTCTATTTTCCATAGCTTTTCCCTAAATTCCCTGACCTGTGGCAACCCTGAAGAAGAAATATTTAATGAATTTATTATTCAAAGAAATAATCAATTACAGAAATTACATTCTATCTAAAAACCAAATGCAAAAAAAAGAAGAAAAAAATGAAACTTGGAAGTTGAAAACTAATGCAATTTATCCTAATGGAAAAGCATCCATTACGATCAGAGAGAGAGAGGCACTTGTAAAAGAGCAATTTTTCTTTTTTGAAAATACTCTACCGAGACATGAGAATGAAAACGACGAGAGAAAGAAGCTTCGGATAGAACAATTTTGTGATCGATGATTGCATATTGTTGAAGGAGAAGAGGAGGAAAAAAAATGAAAATAAAAGAAGAAGTAAAGTGCAAAAACCGATATGCTAGGTGACAGCAAAAAAGGAAATTGGTAGGAGAATAAAGGGTGTCCTATAAAAAGTGACATTCCCAAAGCGCCATCAATCTTCATTATCTTAATTTCGGTGCACAATACACACATCTATATATAGATATAAATATATATAGTATATGACCACAAATATGTGTTGGTGTTATATCCCTAGATATCGGAGGGAAGTTGGAACCCATTGTGTTTGTTATTGCCCTGCGGGCTCAGAATTTTCCGTTTATCGTTCGGAAGAAAATTGCTATGGAAGGTAAAATGAAACGAATGGAAAAATCATTGGTTGTGGTCTCGACAATTATAGAGGCAGACATTCATTTTTTATATTGTTCCTCACTCAGTTCTACTAATTCCATTTTTGTTCCGATGCGAAAAAATCAAGTTGATTTGCGCAAAGTCCATTTTCCAGTTTTTCTAAACAAACAAAATTCCTGTAATTCCTTTTATTTTCTAGTTTAATTCAGTTCTCAAAATATATTGAACAAATAAATTATATTTCTAATAATAATAATATAGACAAAATAATATTTTTTATACTTTCATTTTATATTTTAATTTATAATGCTGAAAATTCTTTTTATTACACAGAAAGTTTGTTTGATTTGAGTAAAACTTATTCCCATTGACTGTTTCTTGTAATTAACAGGAACTGTAATAAAGTAATTAAAAGTCGAGAGAAGACTTTCTTAATTACTTTAGTTACAGCGAAAATAAAGATTAATGCTCATTTTCCCTGCTTTTTTTAATTTATCAAAATTTACTTATAGCATATCAAACATTTAATTTTTTTTTATAAATTTTTGTTAAATAAACAAAGTAAACAAAAATAAGAGTGCATGGAGTATTCTTTGCACTCTAAATAATAAATCTTTCTCGACAAATTTTATAATAGAAATTATTTAAATTCACTGGAAAAATAACAGATTTTAAATGTAAACATTTGTGTAAATACTTCTAATATTTATTTAATAAAGTAATTGTAATAAATAATAAGTCTAAAAAAATAGGTACATTACCGACAAATTTGAAAAAAGTTGGTGACTTTCCAGAATGGTGGCAGCACTTTATAATGCAAAAATTTTCTTTTCTTTTTTCGATTTCTTGCTTTTGCTTTCACTCTTGCAATATTTAATTACCAATGCAAAATATAAAGAAATACTAAATTAACTTTTAAATATTTTTTCGATTAGAAATCAATAAAACTCCACATTTTTAAAAACACTTTTTCACATTTCTCACATTCTGACAACATGCCGCCGGCTCACGAGGGAAATATTGTCGCTGGAGGGACAACAAAACTCGGAATCGATTTGTAAATTCAACTACTTTTACTTATTGTCATCTTTGGAAAACTTACACATTTGATATTATTTACAACAATGATGATATTTTCCCCAAAGAAACTCTAATCATTTCAAAACTATATTTTCATTATCTGTGAACTTTGCAGGAAACTGATACTAACCTCAACTTTTCGTTTCTTCGAATTTTCATATCAAACATTAAAAAATTCTTATTCTACACCTTTCTATCACTGCAATACAAACTAAAGCAACTTTTTCCGCAAATGACATGATTAGACACTAATTTCAAAAAAAATTAAATAAAAAAACAGATTTGTTGTTCCTCCACTCTTCCGACCATTGACACCGGCGGCAGCCATACTTGTTCAATGCTGCCAACGCCGCAAAACTATACAAAGTTGGCGACATTGTCGAAGCGGCAGCCATGCCACTTGACCTTGCGCATGCGTCTAATATTTACAAGCTTTCCGGCGTCTGTTTACGATTGTCGTACGTACACGTTGTCTAAACGAAAACGTAATTATTTTTCTAAATAAAACTATACGAAAATGTCGTATAAAGGTCCACAAAAAGTGCAAAAGGTGATGGTACAACCCATCAACCTTATATTCCGTTATCTACAAAATCGCTCGCGAGTTCAAGTTTGGTTGTACGAGAATGTTAACCTACGAATTGAGGGACACATCGTCGGTTTTGACGAATATATGAACCTGGTGTTGGACGATGCCGAGGAATATCATGTCAAGACGAAAAACAGAAAGACCCTGGGTCGTATTATGCTCAAAGGTGACAATATAACGCTTATTCAAAACACAAATCCAGGAGCAAACTAGTCAGTCAACATAACCTCCAACACAACACATCCATTCCCTTGACAAACTACTTTTTGAAAGAGAAAATCAGATTTTTGAAGTTGGGACACAACAGGGATATCTATTTTGTATCAATTTTCTACTTGAAACCTGTTTCTACCGACTATTTACTGTCGTGTCTTCAAGTCGATGCTGTCAACATAACCTCAACAACAACAATGCTTGAATAAACATTGAGTTCCTGAGGCTCCGATTTTCGCTTTGGATGCTTTTGTCAACATCATCTTCAATTCGTTCTTGGATTACAGTGTCAATATGATTACCTCACGTAAACCTGCAGTGGAAGTTTGTAAACATTGACTCTTAGCTTGTTGATAAGGATAAACAAGTGTTGGGATTTTTCGGAAAATTTGTATTTCAAAAAGCAATCTGTACATTACTTTCGTAATTATTATTCTTTATTTCCAAATTTCATAAAATAGAAAATGTTTTCAAAAGATTAAATATGCAAAATTGTTGAAATTTACAGTGTTCGTATTAAAAAAGAAAACAATAATCAAAGTTATTTTTTGTTTACAAAATATGTAAAACAAATCGCTCGTAATTTAATTAAAAAAAAGTATAAAATTCATATTTTGTGTTATTTTTAATTTGTATTGCAAAATTCCCCCTTTGGTTTAATATGGTATTTAAATGTTAAGAAGACTGTCAGTTAAGTATTTTTCCATTTATTTTCTAATTTTCTAAAGTATGTTGGATTAAAAGGAAAATATTTACTTTTCAGGAGGCAAAGGAGCGTGTTCGTCATTTATCGAGAGATGTTTCGCATTCATAGGGGAAAATGCAGTGGACACTGTGAAAACTCCGGCATTTTGCAATCTACCGAAAGACGCCTTGGTGAAATTAATTTCTTCCGATTATCTTGGTCTTGAAGAGGAAGATGTCTGGAGAGCCGTTTTAAATTGGGCAAAATACCAGGTAATTTATATTGACCAATTATTATTTTGTAATGAAAAAACAAAGTTCAAGTATATTTTTACGCCTTTTCATTATAAAATTATAAATATTCTTGTAAATGAGAAAACGGTTTGAACAAAGCAAATATTGACTAAATAATGTTCCTAAAGTTTTGAACTTTGTAGTAATGAATTTTTATCTTCTATTTAAATATTTTTTAGAATTATTTTGGTAACAATCAGTCTTCGCACTAATTGAGTAAAAACTATTGACTACATTTTTACGATTTGTTACTATTTGGATATTTTTGAGATTTGTGACACTAAAAGCAACTTTTTTTCTTTTTACTTTAAAGAGAGAGTGAATTAGCACGATTTAATTCCTGTATTTCTTTAGAAGAATTCGATTATTTTCAATAAAATTGTAATTAACTTCCTGGAATGAATCCAAACATTTTCAAAACTTAATGAAAAAATTATACAAAGAAGATTAAATTGTTTTCAGAGATAATAACATTTTTTTAAAATAAATTCAATTAAATTTAATAATTAAAATTATTTAACAAACATTATTCAAGTTTTAAAGAATTTAATTTAGAAGCTTTGAAAAAATGATTCTTTTTTAAAAATTGAAATTAGATTTTTTTTAGATAGCAATATTGTCGTAAAGGATTTGAAAAAAATGAAATAATATTTCCACAAGTGGACATTTTGTCAAACTCAGTTGAAATAAATTTTATACTTTAAAGAATTTTATTTTTGCACTTCTAAAAATTACTTTTGAAAATAATCTTATTTTTGAAGAACTCTAAATAAAAATTTAGAAAATAATTGTATTTTAGATAAATTTAGAATTTAATTTAATTTTTCGAAAGCTACTTTTTGTCAATCTTGCAAACTACTTTTTGCTACTTTTTTAAATTAGTTATCGAGCGCGAAGCTTGTAAAATAGAATTTCCAAAAAGCAAAATAATTTTTATAATAAAATACAACATTTAAAAAAGGATTTAAAAATGGAAAATATATATCGTCGTTGATTTGAACGCCCGAATATTTACGAACATTCTAAATATATTTTTAGTCTATAAAAATTAGACAATTTTTTTCACACTTTTTAAAAATAATTCTAGGCCGGAGTCACACAACCAACGCAACATTGGACTGAGGAAGAACGCGCCAGGGTTTGTCAACATTTAGCCGGAGTGATTGGTCACGTGCGCCTTTTGCTGATTGACAGTCAAGTTTTTGCAGAGGAAGTCGAGCCAACTGGAGCAGTTCCCATAGAAATGTCATTGGAGAGGTACGAATTTTTCAATGCCGATCGATCGAGCCACTCAAAATCCTCAAGGTACGACTTTGTGGGGTTCTTGCTTAATTTCCGAATCATCGGGTCTTGTTTGTGATTTAGATACAGGTACGCAGCCTTGCCGAATAAATACGCCGAAGTGTGCGCTGACAAAAGACTGCAACCTAGAGTTAGTCCATTTCTATTTCCCGGATCGCAAATTCTCTCGAGGAATAAAATGCCTTTTCAACGTTTACTCAATCAGTGGTTTGGTGTTCCGAAACAAACCTGGCATTTAGTTTATCGGTACGTGAAAACCTTTTTTAATTGAAGTTTTTAAATAAAAAAAAAGGAATTAATTGGAAATAATTTGATGGGGATTTTTTTTCAGGGCTTCTAGACATGGTTACTCAGCTTCTTCTTTTCATCGTCATTGTGACGGAGTTTCTCCAACTTATGTGATAGCTGTGGTAAATATTGCCAAAAATGCGTAATAAATAAATATTTTATTTAAAAATTCTGATAAAAAATTAGTACAATAGACAAATCGAAAAATATTCGATTTAACTGAAAGGTAAAAAGTGGGTAAGTTTGCTATTATTTTGAATTTAATTTTTCGTTGATTCTATTTTTTATTAGGGCTCTCGAGGCGAAATTTGCGGAGGATTCAGTGACGTTCCTTGGGGAAAAACAAATGCCAAAGGACACTATGTCCCATCTGAGAAGGCTTTTCTCTTCACATTAACGAATAATCAGGACGTTCCACCAACGAAATTTGACATTGTCAAGAAACCGTTTGCAATATGCTATCATCCAGAGTAAGTTTTGGGCAAATTTTTGGTTTCCACACTACGAAAAATTCAGAACATTCTAATGAATAACATATTTTTTCAATATTAAGTAGTTTCTGTAATTACTAACTCCAGTAAGAATTGAAAACGTAAATTCACCAAATTAAATCTTTATAAATAATTTCTTTAAGATCGAACACAATATTATTACAAAAAAATTTTAATTCGTAACAAACATATATAAATTTCGTTATCCTAATTAATTTTCAAATTTCGAATCTGAAATAATTGAATTCTTACATAGAATTTTATTGTAATTTTCGAAAAGATTTGAATTCTTTCGAAGAAAATGTTTTAAAGCTTTTAAAAATAATTAAATTCTTTGGAAGAATTTAATTAAAATTATAGTGAAATTAGTTGAATTTTTTTTTAAAGATTTTTATCAAGACTTTTAAAAATAATTAAATTCTTTCTAGGATTTTTATGAAAAATTTTAAAACTTATTTAATTCTATTCGGAATTTTTACTGAAGTTGCATTAAAATTAATGATATTCATTTGAAAAATTTTAGAACTTTCTAATCTTTTCTTATCTTTTCAGTATTGGACCGATTTTTGGAGCTGGCGCTGATCTTCTGATTTCCAATAATTGCAACGCCAATATGGACAGTTACAGTAATTTGCCCCACAGTTACGACGGGGAGCATGCATCGAATTCATTACTCATGGGAGATTATCATTTTACTGTGGTTGATTACGAAGTTTTCACTCCAAGCAATGCGTTTCTTAAATCACCCCATTAAGCTCGCTTCACTGAGTAAGATTATGTAAATATATAGTTTAAAAATGACTTCATATACGAAAAACAGAGATAAGCTCAACAAATAGACTTTCCAATTGAATACTCATAATTTATCTGTTATTTATGTTGCCTGTGAACATACGATTTAGACCTTAAAGCAATTATTACAATAAATCATTTTTGAAAGTGTAAAGTCAATTTTTACTGCTAATTCAAAGAACACTTTCGGTAAAAATAGAATTTTTATATATTTTTCCTGCTGTGGTAAAAAAATTAAATTCTTCATTATAGAATTATTGGTTTACAATTTTTCCTCGTGGTCAAGAAACTAAAATACTTTTTTAAATCTAAAAGAAAAATATTTCTTTACAAATTCGTTAACTAGTGAACTTCACAAAAGTGTAAAATTTTTATATTTTCAAACAACTTTTTTTTTTTACTAAATATTCTTAATATTTTTTGTTTCTTTTAGTTTTATCGACTGTTTTATTTTCTTGAGCTTTAAAAACGTTATTTTATTGATCAATGAAAAAAATTTTTGCATTGTTGACAAATGTGTGTGTGTGTGTGTGTCTGTGTATGCGGCTTTGAAGGTAAAAATTTATGGGGTAGAAATTCAGTGGTTAACCATAGTCTTCCTGGAATAATGGTTTTAAAATGTTCGCATGAAGATTTAGTCTCGCACGCGAAAATAAACACATATTCCTTAAGGATGAGTTTGAGCACGACATCGACCTGGTGATTATTCAGTAGTAAAAGTGCTTGGGGGACGCGGTCGTGTTTAATAATGAGAAGTGAACCAACCAGTGGTAACCCCATGAACCGCGGTCACATAAACCACGGATTTATATGCGAGGAACATTGCGCGAGTTACGTTCGCTATGGCGCGAATTTACAAGATAAGAAGAAAGAGAAAAAAAAGGAGAGAGAGAGAGAAAAGAAATTATGGCTCAACAGGAACGAGGAAGATGAAAACGAAGAACGTCGAATAATTCTGATGCTCTTTCAAATTCCCACGTCCGATTCGATGGGATTTAGTATTTTTCTTTTATTTTCCAAAAAACTGTTTGGATTTTTTCCGACTCTTTATGAACGTATTTTCTACAAATACAATTTTTTTACTTTTCTTTAAAATACTGCAAGGAAAAACAATTTTACGGTGTAAAATGCAACTTAGATTCGATTTTTAAAGAATGAGAGAAATAACTTCTCTGTCACCTTTTTTTATGGAAAATAATTCATTTGTTCATCTATATTTTAAGAGACAAAAATCCCTTGGAAAATATATCAATTTTTTCCCTTTTATAAGAAAAAAATTGTCGTTACAACTTTTTTTCTGTTTGCTCCTTTTTCATTGAAAAAAAAATGTTACTATTTTCTTTTCTACTAATGTGGGAATAAAATATTTTCACTGCAAACTAGTGAATTAAATTATCATTGTACGAGATAAAATAAGGGGAAAAAATCGAGTTGCTAATTAAAAGACCACCACGTTTTGCTTTGAAACGATTTAAGAATGAGGATAAAGCTTGTTCTTTAGCGACGATGATACAAAACACTCCCCTGCGATTATACCGTGATATATCTCAAAGGCAAACTAATTGATATTTGAACTTGAATCGTTTATTCGAGTAAAGGCGGATTGTAAACGCGCACACCCAAGGGAGAATACTTCATGTACACACGTTGAATATTCATGCCGACGAGGCATTATATGAGTTAGTACCATCTTCTTCTTTGGTCGGGTTTATTATGTTACCTATTTATGCTCGTAACCTTTTCTTGAGTTTCGCAAAGAACATGTCTTTCATTTTTTTATTTCTTTATTTATTTTCTTTTATTTTTATTTTTATTTCCTTTACGCGAAAACGACTACGAAAATGATGTTGTCGTTGTCATGGGACACTTAGCTGTCGAATGCTTTCTGCGGTTTTCGTCATATGTATTTATTTTATTCTCAAATCAAACGAGATTCCCAAGCAAAATGTAATTTATCTTTAGAAAAATTCTTTCCAAAATATAATTCCTTTCATAATTTCTCTCATTTCCATTTTTCATCTTTTTATTTATCATCTCTCATCAGTGAGGAGGAAAAAATTTAATAGAATTATTTCTAAATTATAGTATTCCTTTCCGCTTTTGTTTGTTATTATAATTTTCTTTTAATTCAATTTATGAAATTGCCAATTTTTTCTTCACTCTGATAATTACGAATTTCAATTAGAATTTTTTTTAAGGTATTTAGAAACTTTTTTTTGTTTCTTTACTTTTTAAATGAGTAAACAGAATTTTTTACCATATTTAAAAAAATTTAATAGTCTACAAGAAAGTAAATTAAAATTTTAAAAAATGTGTTTTATATTAGACTTATTAAAATTTTAGATAAATAATTAAGTTCCAGAACTAATCAGATTTTTCTAAATTAAACTTTAAAGAATTCTAAGTCTTGAAGAAGAATAAACAACAAGCAGTTAGATATTTAAAGTAAAATTCTTAAATTTTTGAATAATTGAATTTAGAAATTAACAAAAAGCCAGGGAATAACTTAATTGCTTTCGGAATTTTACTTTTTAACCAAAAAGTTATTAAAATATTAGAACCTTGTCCGTCAAGAAATAAATTAAAAATGTTTCATAATTATTTGTTTCGCATGCATCGGTTTAGAAATAATAAAGAGACAATAAATTTGGATAAAAATTTTTGTATATATTTTGCAGAAAGTCTTCATTGCTAATAACTTATAAATCATATATAAATCTCGATTTTCTTAACAATGATTGACGTTTTGTAATTTTGGCACCGCATAATTTCTATATGAAAATAAAAAAAAATGAAATAATTTTCCAGTCGATTTTTTCTTCTTTTTTTTGTATACAGATTTTCTCTCGTTGTTTTGGGAAAATTTAACGAAAAATACATTATAAATTATACAAATATTGCCAAATAAATTTAATTTAACTTAATTTATACAAATAATAAGCAGCGTATAATAAATGCAACGAATCATTATTAACGCACCTTTTTTTTTTGCTATTTACAGATTATATTAATATACTGGCCTGCGTCCCCTTAGTCGCATAAAATTGATCAATCATTAGAATATGTACAATTATTTTGACCCTGTTTTAACAACGTCATTTTCATTTGTATAAGACATCAGAGATTTCTCAAAAAATGTCCATTTTCTTATTTGTTTTTTTGTTCAAAATTTACATTTGTCCGATTTTGAAATTAATTTTAATTACAATTTATTTTTTACAATTCTAATTAAGAAAGGTAACGTAAAAATACTGGCCTCTCATTGACTTTATTCGGAACTAATTCGATATATGATAATAAATTGCAAAAATTTGCAAAATTTAATTTCTCGATGATTTGCGTGTTTCTCATTTTTTTAAAAAAAGCAGAACTTAATTGATTAGTTTAGAAAAAAAACTATTTACAGAATTTTTTTCGTTTTAGAAATATTTACAATTGTAGATTTACAAGAGACAAGATTTCGTTGAAGAAAATTTGTCGAAATTTTTTTTTTACAATTTTTTTCCTCTTCTTTTTTAGTTTACCCACCAAACAAAAGTAGTAAATTATTTGTGAAGTAGAAGAAAGTTAATTTTTTTATAAATATATGGAAATTATTTTTTAAATACGAAATCGAAAAATATAACTATTTTTTTTCACCCACAAGTCAAATTGTTATTTGTTTTTAATTTTTTTTAATTTTATATTTCGATATTTTCGCACGGCACACGGAGAATAAATTCTAAAACATCAGGTATGAGGGAAGAACCGTGTTTTACAAATCGGTTACTCCTTGAGATCCGGTGTGCGTTAAAAGGGAACTTGTGTTCTAAAAAGAAGACCTTGTATCTGTGGATAAAACGCTCGTACAGAAATTACTCGTTTTATAACAAGATTAAAACCACTTGTCTCCTTGATATCATCTCCAAAGGGTACAAAACTTTGACTAAAAAAATGGGAAAATAAATATTTACTTCCTATATCGTTCTAATAAAAAAAAAGTTTTTCTATTTTTTAATAATTAATAATTTTGAGAAAATGAATTCGATAATAATTTCGGTAAAATTGTTTTTGTACAACTTTTTTCGAATTTAAATAATAAATTTTTACTCGATTGGAAACAATTCCTTGATTGATTCGTTGAAAAAAATTTTCGAAAAGAAAGACAGTGGAAAAAAGTATTTTTCGATATTTGGTTTCTTTACTGGACAAAAAAAATACAAACTAGGTGAGAAAAAAATTTCAGTAACTTTTACTATTTTAAAGTAAAATAATTCGGAATTTGTTCTGTTAAAATTGAAAAATAAATAACTACAAAAAACCTATAGAGAAAATTAGTCAAATTTTGCTGATTCGAAAATAGTAAAAAATGCGGAGAAATTTCTGTGAATTTAGATTTTACTAGAAATTAGTAAATTTACTTTATTTATTATTTTTATGTGACTTTTTTTTACTATATGGAGAGTAAAATTAACTCATTTTAAAAGAAATTTGAACGGAAATTAGTAAAGTTTACTCTTTGAATAGAAAAAAATTGCCATACCAAAAATATAAGTATAAATTTCTGCCTCTTTTGATTTTTCTATCAATAGTTGTAAAAATTTATTTTATTCATACTTTCAGTGCAGTAATTTTTACTATTTTTAGAGAATGAATTTAACTAGTTCCATGTAAAATTTTAGCAAAAAATTACTTAAGAATTCGGAGCAATTTTGGTTTTACTATGAAAATAGCAACACTTACTTTATTTCTTCTTTTCTTGTGTAATTTTTTACTATTTCGGAATTTTACGAAAAGACATTGGAAATAAGGAAAATATACAATTTTACTAAACTTTACTTCAAGAATTGTGAAAATTTGCCAGAAATCCTAAAAATTTCGAGCAATTTTGGTTTGATTTTGAAAACAGTAAAATTTACTCTATTTCTTTTATACGTTTGTCAATTTTTACTAATTTGGAAATTTATTTAAAGATAAAACAATATTAAATAGAAATAGAGAAAATATATAATATTACTAAAAGTTACATCGAAAATGGTAAAAATTGACAGAAGTATTTAAAAATTCCAGGTATTTTATGGTTTTATCGTGAAAATAGTAAAATTTACTTTTTATTCGTTTTGTTCGTCTAGTAATTTTCAGTACCTGCGAATAAATTTTTTTAATTAGTTTTCGAATCAAATTTTGTCGAAACGTAATAAAATTTGTACTAGAAATAGTAAAAATTAGAGAAAAAAGTTTACCTTCCACTGTGAAAGTAGTAAAAGTTATACTTTTTTCCTTGTAGAAATTTGTTTCTATTTCCGGCAAATAAATTTTACTAGTTGCAAAAATTCTTAGTATAAATTAGTAAAAACCTAATTATTCGAAAGTAGTAAAAATTTTAGCACTAGAAATGTAGACAATTTATTGATAATTTACATTTTACGATACGAAATTAGTAAAAATTACTTTATTTCTTCTTTTCTTGTGATAATATTAATTATTCCTGGAGATTAAAATTTACTTGTTCCGAGGGAAATTTTCGTAACAAATAGTGAAATTTACTAAAATGTAATTTTTTACTCAAATACCAAAAATGCTCAGAAATTTCTATTAAGATTTTACAATTCGAAAGAAGTAAAATTATTTTATTTCTCCTCTCATTGTTTTTTCTTTTTAATTTTTATTATTTTCGAAGAGTAAATTTGACTAGTTTGAAAAAAAAATTTGTTGGAAAAATTAGTATAAAATGCACTCAATCCGAAAAAGAGTAATTGCTCCAAAATTCCAGTGGGTATTTAGATTTTACTTTTTAAAAACTAGTAAAAGTTACTTCATTCCTTTTTTCCCCCACATTGTATAAAAAGAGTTGAGAATACGAAGTTTACATTGGTATCGAAGACTTGTAAGATAATGTGCCTCGCACTTCGACATGTGTTTTCGAACATAGTCCTCAATACAATACACTGAGAACATGTGCTTGTTCCCTGGACATATTTATCATGGAACATGGCTAAAGATAGAGTTTAAAACTTTTTAGTCCATTAATAAAACAAAAAAAAATTTTCTCTTTATAAAAATTCTCATCTGTCTTTCTTTTCATGTTTCAAAACATTTTTTCCCGAAATTCTACCGAATTCAATTCGCGCAATAATTTTAACAACGTAATAATAATTTCTCTTTTCCTTCACTTGATTGTGAAACAAATTCTTTTTTTTTAAATTACAAAGAACTCTGTAGGTTTGACTTGATTTTTCTGAAACTTGTTCGGATTTTTAAGTTCTTGTTTCGAATGTCAAGAACTTTGTACCTTACAGGTTGGAGAAAGATCACTGAAAACCAAAACAAATGTGCTTTGACGATTATTTAGAAAAAAGGCAGAACTTTTTTAAAGAACTACGGTTTCTGAAGAATTCCCTTTCTACAGAAAAGAGGAAGGATTTTAGTCGTTTTGTTCCCTTTGTAGGAGAAGAATAAAGACAAGAATTTTTAATTCCGTTCCTTTCGATCACAGATTCGACCAAATTTTCACCCCTCGTTCAAAAAATTCATTCCAGAGAATTTTTTCGAACAGAAGTTGGAAAAAGTCCAAAACAGAAGTTGAGGACAAAAGTTGAAAAAAGCAGTTCAAATTCGTGTTGTTAGATCAATAGCGACGTGTCTCCTCTTCAACGGTGGACTATCCCTGTCACTGCAATTATCATCATCAATATCAACATAATCATTATTTCTACTATGCTTCACGGAATTGATTGTCTTCATTGACAAATCCATGGGATTATCCTGGGGCGGTAGTGGTGGAGCACTGTCAGAATCAGGTGTTCCTGGCGGTGAATCAATTTCCGATTTAGTCTTCTCGTTTCTCTCAATTTTCAGCATTCCATCTAAATGATAAAATCTCTTCGAGTACAATTCATCGTCATGCTCATCACTGTCCGGTGTGTTCGATCTTGTATTATTGTTATTGTGATTTTGCGCCAAACGATCATTGTTGTTGGTGCAATTTTCATTGTCTGTTGAGTGTCGTGTATTGTTGGTAATTGGCGATGTTTGATGAAGATTATTGTTCAGTAGAGGATGTGTAGCACCGTGGGAATTTGCATAGAGATGATAGGGTGAGAACATTGATAGACTCGGAGGTGGTAGGAATGCTGGCGGTAGAAGGGACATTCCACCGAGATGAAAACCAAGGGGAAGGCCCATTATTTCCTTGCCCAGATTTGACAGATCGGAGGGATGATGGAGGTGGGAGAGTGGTCGGAAATTTTGATGATAGGCGGCTCTCCTTTCGGACACTTCGACCGAGCTGTCGCTGTTGTGCGATTCTGGTGAACTGATGCTGGGCGATGTGGAATTTTTGTAGTCGTCGAGTCCTAGGAGGAGGACGTCGTCCTTACGGGGTGTGTGATGCATTGCGACTGGACTTGTTAGATTTGGCCTTTGTTGTTGATTCTGGTGGTGGTGTTGTTGATTCTGGTGCTGTTGCTGCTGCTGTTGTTGTTGTTCTTGAAGGAGGCAGTGAATTTTGAACCAGTTTGATCTTCGACCGTATCTTGAACCGGATTTTGACATTCCGACGAGGAGGCATTTTCGCAGTCGACAAGCTTTGCAGGCTGTTCGATTCTTTTTGTTTATCACACACTCGCCTCCGTTCTTGCATTCCGATATGCTGTTCAGGTTGTTGTAGGAGCGACCAAAGAAGGACTGAAAGCAAAAAATTAAATCTGGTTAATATCGATGAAATTAAAGATTCTCAAAAGAAAATGAAAGTAAATACAACTAAAAATCTGAATCAAACAAATGATCCAAACCTAAAGAATAACAAACAGAGATATAGTAGACAAAACTGAAATAAGAAATAAGTCGGCAATTATGAAAATGCTGACGAAACGTGTCGATTATTCGCGCTCAGGAGTAATGGATCACACGCTGGTACATAATTGTTTTATAAATGGTGTTAAGGCGGAGGAAATGAGAGTGTAGGTTTCAGAAAGTGAAAAAAAATGATTTCCAGCGACATAGTCACGGAGCTCTCCTTATAACCAGGTGGTTTGAATTTATATTTGTGGGATAAATTAGCGTAACCACGCGCTCTCATTGTCTTGTATATTCATCGAGAGCGAAGGGATCCGTCGAGTATAATGTCCTTTACTAACTTTAGACGCGTGCGGCCTACTATACTATCGTTTGTGTTTAAGTTAATTGCCCAAATGGTGCAACAAACACAATTCCGACATCATTGTTTCGCGTTGGTGTTTCATCTTTATTCTTCTCTCTATGTACACAAAACAATATAGATACATAATATATATCATTGTACAATAAATCACCTTGTAATAAATAAAACTTTTTTTTACCATCATTATTTACTTTTAGTTTTCACGATACCATCTCTCTCTCTCTCTCTCTCTCTCAAGGCTGATGTGGCTATTCTTTTGTGTTCTGCTTTAAATCTTTTGACTTCTGCTCTTCATTTTTTTCCAATGGCAAGAATATTATTTATGATTATACAAATAATATTATGTAAATAATATTTGTAAATAATTTTACTACTGAGAGATATCTTCAGTGGAATTTAATTTAAGAGTCAAAAATTAATGTTTAGCATTATGATGAACTTGTAAAAAATTTATGCCGAGTAAATATGCAGCAAGTGGAGTAGGGGGTAAAAATTTGAGTGACAGAAGGAGCGAGTGGACGATAACAATTTACTGATGAAGTCACGAAGCGACAATTTGCGCAATTCTGCCACCAACAGGTAGGTAAAGCGTAATGGTAGCATTTTCTCGATTGTGTCATCGTTTTCTGTTGCAGTCGCGTGCACCCGTGTCCATAGACCGACACCAAGAATTACAATTGCCTTATGATGTTCACGGTTTAATGTCTCTTACCAAACAAATGTCCATCTGGAATTTCACATGTTTTTTTCTCATTCCCTCAAAAAAAAAGAAGCAAGGAACAAAAAACATTATAGAGACAATTCCAGTATCGTCAAAATTACTCATTTCAGAAAGACGAAAAGAAAATTCCACAAAATTAATTTTTCTAGCAATTTATAGAATTATTATTATTAAAAGTAATAATAAATGTTTTTAATAAACTACTAAACTAAATAGGAATTTTTTGTTAGAAGCTTTTGAAAAAAATTAAAATGTTGCATTTGTAAAAATTCCATTAAAAAATTTCAATTAGTGAGAAAAATTCTACTAATTAATTATCTATTAAAAAATAGGAAAATAAATAACTGAAAACTTGTATTAAACAATTAAAGAGTGAAATAAATTTTCACTTTCAATGATAATTTAAAGAATAGAAAAGAGAAAAACTCTACAAACTAAAAGCGAGCTAAAAGTGAAACAAAACCAGGAAAAGTTCGATTAAGTGAATATAATACAATTTAAGTACATATTTAACACATTAAAAAGTTTTTTTTTTACTCCAATCAGACAAATTACACGTTATATTCGCGCATACGGTAGAAATTTTATGCCACTTAACATCTAAATAATCAGGTAACATATTACTCCCAAGATCTCTTATCTTATTAAATCTTATCTCCTCTTTATAAAGATAGAATTTAGCTTTCTAATAGCAAATTAGGCGGGAATTACAAAATTGTGTGAATATAATACGCGCAAGTGAGTGCTGTCTAAGCAATTATTTCAAGCTTATAAGAACATTAGATACGCTTGTTTCTTTCTAATTTCTTGTGTTTTAAAGGAATTATTACAAATAGTATATTTATGTGTATACAGACAACAAAACTCAAAGAGACACAATTTACAGAAGGGGGACAAAAAAAATATAGCGCTCTTTCTCAATATATAAAATGGGCGTCGAGGACTCGTCCTAAACATGTGGAACGATTGAGAAAAGCGAGAAAAAGAAAAGAAAAGAGAAGGAGGGAATAAAAAGGAAGAGGGAGTTTGATTACAAGTTGCAATTTGCTTGTAAAGTTTGTCGTGTGTATATATATTTTCTGTTTCGGTGGTGCGCTCAATGAGAGCAATAGGTCACAGGAAGAGCTCGTTTCCAGGACAAACGAACCAGAAACTATTAATAATATTAACGGCTAACGAGTGGAAAAAAAGCGAAAGTGGACAAACCCACCTCTATTCCATTTGGTTTATACGATATGATATTCTTTATTTCTTTTTGAAATTGCCGAAACATGACCGCGTTTCGTTTTATTTTTTCTTTACATACAATTACCCAATTATATGGTGCGATGGGAACTTCGACATTTTTTGTTTTTTTTCCTATTTTTCAGTCATTTGAAACAATTTATTAATTATTATTAATTTTATGCCTGGCTGCTATGTAGGAAAAGTCTTAGTCGATAAAAACTTGATTGACTTATTCAAATGGATTTTAGTATTATTATTTACACACATAAATAATATTCTTGCCATTGGGAAAAATTGTTTTAAAAAAACATCGTCATTTACCTTCGTTTAATTTGGAATTTAGACGAATTATAAAATTTCAAGTGGATCAGCTGTTTCGTTTTGTCGCCGCCATTTTGTTTCTCGTAATTCTTAGAAGTGACAGAGTGCAGCGCGAGAAAGTTTCAAAAATAAGTTTGAATTTGAAAATAGTAATTAGAAATAAATTTTAGTCACAGGTTTTTCTAAGGATTTCAAATTAAGACGAAAACGTTTTTTTGTCTCAACTTAATAATTCTTAGAAAAACTGTGATCATAAATATAAAACTTTTCTTACAAAAAAAAAAAAATAAAGAAAGAAATAATTTCAATAAATCTTCCTGCAATTATTGTCTCTTTAACAAAAAATTACTAAAGACGAACTTTCTTCACTTTATAACACACATAATGAAATTATTTTCCTTTATAATTAAATTTCCGCTTGTTTTAGTGTAACATTTTTGACGCAATTTAATTCTACCGGAAAAATGATAGTCATCAACAAAAAACATTATATTGTGATTTGTAATTGAAGTAACTAGGAATCTGTTTATGATCTTGATGAGGTGATTATGGTTTTTTCTACACATTTTCCCTTCGACCTAGAGTCATTTCCGTTTTCATTTCATTTCAAAAAAAAAAGGAAAAAAGTAGTGCCAAGCGTGCAAAGAGGACGTCGTTATTTAGAACTTGGTATCCACGCGCCTCTATTCACCAATTCAATTTAAGTCAAGGCCAATATTTTTCTTTATACATTCAATTTACATATTACACGAAGAATACAAAATTAGAGTGAAAGTAAAGGGATCTGTGAAATAGGCATTACTCTTCCTACGAAAAATTATGAATGACGAAAGAATCATCTTCTTCTTCTTTTTTGCCCTATAATATAATGACTATGTACTTATTTTACAACAATAGAGAAATTTCAAACTAATTGACAAAATTAGTGAAATATGAGTAAGAGGAAAATAATGTTAGTAGCAGGTGTGTTACAAAACATTTAATTTTGTTTTTCCTTAACATTTCTCCAATTTCCGCAGAGGGAAATTAGACGATACTCCTCAGTTTTTTTTATGAAACAGTTTTCGTGAATTATTTTTATTTACTTATCAAAAAATAATGTTATTCCTTACTTTTACACTTTAAAAATAAAATCCTCGAAAAATTCGAATTTTCCACAAAATTCTATCTAAAACATTTTGAAATTAAATTATCTGCAAAAATTTCAAGTTTATCTTCTTTTATTTCTTCTTTTTTCAATAGTTAGAGATTTTGTTATTGTTGTCGATATAAAAATTTGCAAGTCGAACCTTAAGAAATAAAAAAATGTTTTAAATATTTTCCAATGGCAGAAAAAAATTATTTTTCTTTTGTTTTTTATAGAAATTTGATGTTATTTCTAGTTCTTTTTGTAAAATTATTATTTATTTACTATTTTTTGTTAGTTAGAACAATTTATTATTTATGGAAATATTGGAATTCTTCCAAAGAATGTTGTTTAAATTTTCGTAAATAATTAATTTTTGTCAAATAATTTCATGAAAATAATGTAGTTTTTTAAGTAATTTTAGTTGGAAATTTTTTAAATGATTTAATTTTATAAAAAATGTTATTAAAACTGAATAATAATTGGAGTTTTTAAAAAAATTTCATTGCAATTTTTAAAACAGTTGAACGATCCAAAGAACAAATTTTTTAAAATTAAATTTAAAATTTCTATTGAAAATTTTGAAAGTAATTGAATTTACAAAGAATTTTTTTCTTTAATTTTAGGAAATAATTAAATTTCTTCGAAAAATATTATTTAAATTTTGTTTTAATAATTGAATCATTTCGTGAAATTTTATTACAATTTTGCGAAAAATAATAAATAATAATTAAATTCTTTCCAAAAATTTTATTAATCTTTTAGGAAATAAATTAAATTCAAATAATTAAACTCTTGGGAATAATTTTACTATTTATAAAAATAATTGAATTCTTCCAAAAAATATTATTCATCAGAATAATTAAATTCTTAAAGTTTTGAAAATAATTGACAAGAATTATTTATAATATGTCTACTTAATAAGTGAATTTTTTAATTTTTTCATGTGAAATTATTTAAAACTAGATATGATATTTGAAAATATGAAATTTTTTAATTTGCAAAATAATGATGCAAATGTAAGTAATAAACAATAATAAAAATATAATTTGAAAATTAAAAATTTTTTAATTTGCAAAATAATAATGTAAATGTAAGTAATAAACAATAATAAAAATACAACAAAAATAATTGTAATAATTAGAATTAGAAAAAAATGGAATTGATACTACACACAACTGGAAATTATAATAAAGAGAACAATAAAGAATCTTGTCTTAGGAAATGTAATCGTAAATTAAAAATCAATTTTTGCGAATTGAGAATAAATAATAAGCAATGCTTATGAGAGGAAGACGATAAGTATAACAATTTCACAGGGTAATTACAGGTGAGGTGATTATGTCAGATTTTTGAAAAGTGAAGACTGCTCAGTTTTTTCAAAGTGAATCATCATTAAGAGACTTAAGCACAACGCTCTACATAATTTCCATTGTGTAACGCGCGCGCGCGCGTCCATGAACGAGCTTGACTCCTCGCGAACGAGCGCGCGATCTGCCTGCTCGTCCATATGGCTATATACTTCAATTTTCCGCAGTAGATACCTATATACAATATAATATAGTTATAAGAATATGGCTCGAAAAAAAACACAACAGAGAAAAAAAAGTGGGGCCCCTTCCGGCGCTTCGCACTTGTCCGCCGCAATTGTTTCCGCCCTAGTTAACGATTACGTCATGTCGACATTGTTTCGTTTCGTTATTTTCGTTTTCAGGCCCATCGTAGCATGTCACCGTCCCCTCCTATGCCACCATACCGTCACCGTAGCCAGAGCACCATAACCATCACTATCGGTTTCTCTCCACCATGACCATCTATCTACTCCTCACGGCTAGCCGATACATTTTTCTTTCTTTTTTCTAGTTTTACTTTTTTTCTATTTTCTTTTCTCTAACTGAAATTATGTTTGCTTTCACTTTAAAATTCGAATTAGTAAGGATTTCGTGTTTTCTCTATGGGGGATTTGATATTTTGTTAATTTTCGAAAAAAGAGGAAAAGAAAAGTATCAAGAATTTTGGTTGCGGTTTTTAATATCCCACAAGTTTTCAATGTTCAAATGAACGATTTTTTCTTTTAAATAATTTTTTTTTAAAATTAATATATTAAAATAAAAAATAATATAAAACAAACATTTCAAGAAAAAGAAAGAAAGAAGTTGTTTTTCTAGTTCATTTTGATCGTTCCAAATTCGAAAGGATGAATTTTTTTGTCTCAAATTTTTTTCAAAACTTACTCTCTTGAAATGAAGAACAATGGAAATTGACATTAAAAATAATAAATTAATTAAATCAATAAAAATTAAATAAAAATTCAATTAAATTAAATTTTGTTTTATTAAGAATAACCTTTCTAATTCAAGAAAAAATTGTTTTTAAGGAATCAAAATTTGAACGAAGAAACTTAAACATTGTTGTTCATTAATAAATAAATAATAATGAGAAAAGAAATTTTTCAAACAAGAAGATATTAAGAATAGTAAACATAAATAACAATTAAGCATTTTTTTTAAGTTTTGCAAAACAGAAAAATTTGCGAAAGTAACTGATTTTTTGTTTGAAAATTCAAAAATTTCAACCCAATGGAAATAAGAAAAAAACCTTTTTTTTAAATTCTCCAGATTCAAGGACTGAGGATTGTAAATTATTGAAGACAGTTCAGGTCCCCTGACACGCATGCCTAGCCAAACGTTTAACCTCACCTCCTTGTACACCGAATCGAGAAAGCGATTGAGCATTTTGCGAAACTGTGGTCAATATTTGTAAAAAAGAAATAGTATAAAAGAAAAATTAAAGAATCGTTCCGTACAAAATTTAATTTAATTTTCCCCCAGATTTCTTTATTCAGCGCTAAAAATTAAGTTTTAGAATGTTATAAGAAAAAAGTAGTTGTAATTAAGAGGTATAAAATTAATTATTAACTTATGTTTAGTCATTTACTTGTTTTTCGTTTATATTCTAATTTTTTTTTCTTTCCTCATTATAATTTTTTTTAATATTATTAAATATTAAATATTATATAAAATATTAAATATTATATTGTATTATATTATATTTAATTATATTATATAATAATATTTTATTATTCTTTTCATTCAATTTATCGAAATCTATTAAAAAAAATAAAAAAGATTTTATTCTCTAACAAAAAAAAAAGAATATTAAGAATAAATAAATAAGAAAAGAATGAAATATTTACCAACCAAATTCTATCAATGTTGCTTTAAAAACTAATGTTTCAAAATTCCTTTATATGCAAATTTTCGAAAAGAGAGTATTATAGGTATTTTTTCCTATATCAAGATTGATTGTTCGCGTAGACAATTTCTGTTTACATAATTTACCGCATATTTCAGTTTTCAGGAAGTGAATCTCTTTAATAATCCAGAATGTTTATTACCTTACAGCCCTCGCAGGTGAATGCTCCAAAGTGAAAACCTGCCGCAGGTTCTCCACACACCTTACACTGCTGATTCATCTGAAATGTAAAAAGGTAAATAAATAACAATTGTTATTAATATTAATTAATTTATCATTAGTTTTAATTTACCATTTAATTTAATTTATAATTTTAATAAATTTATTTTATTATTTTATAAATTTTGTTCTATTAATTTATAATTTTATTTTATCACTTCATATATTTGAATTAATTAATTTATAACTTTATGTATTTTAATTAACTAATTATAAATTATTGTAAATTAAATAGAAAAAAGAATGACTAGTAACAAAACTGTTGTTGAGGAGCAAAATGGTGGTTCAATTTCTCCACTTGAGAACGCCAAGGTCGCCACCAGGTGGCAGGGGAAATTCCAAGAAAAACTGACGTGCCCTGGCGGTGACCTTGGCGTTCGCAGGTGGAGATATGTATCTCCATATTGAATCTCAAAATTTTCGTCTGTATTCGTAATTTAATAATTATTCATAATCAAATTTAGAGACTTTATCAATTAATATAAACGGATTTCAATTTTTAATTTACTTTTCTTCTCGATATTTTTAATCTTCAATTTTTTTATAGTCTTAGGATTAATTTCAACAAGTATCAACACTTTTCCTAAAGATTAGTGAATAATTATATTAGTAAAGTATGTAAATTATTTTTAAAAATACATTATTAGCAAAGCAAAGAAAACTTATATCCCAGTCAGAAAAAAATATTCAATTTATGTAAACGTCTACTCTTTATATTTATAGAAACACTATGACAGTTATAAACTTTTTTTTATATCCACTTTTTAAGAACAAAAAAATAATAAATACGGACGCATTTCGTTTGCAGACCACAAAGAAAAAAATTCCCGGAACTTTGAAAAATATATCTTTTACTTATATACAATATTTTTGCATTGTGCGGTGAGAAAAGAAGAAAAAAAAGGAACAATTCCCTTCCAATTGTCTATATATAAAAATTATGTAATTATCCGATATTTTCATAACCACCTGACAAATCCACATAATGTAATCGTTATCGCGTATTTTGCTATGATCGGTCGATTGCAAATGGAAATATATAAGAGAGGTTTCAAGTTGTATTGCACAATTCACTTTGGAGCGCAAATTGTTGAATCGTTGCAAAGTGGTGCGTGTTACATTCAACGAGCGGAAAACTTCACAGTTTTTTTTCTACTTTTCTTTTCTTTCCTTCTTCAAAAAGTTCGATTATTCGTTTATAAGATTTCCTCTTTCTTGCTTATTATTATACCTCTATAATGTAGTCATATAGTGAAATATGGGCCACAAAGGAATGATGATTCCTTTTCATGCTCTACTTCCCTTTTCTCATTTATCAATATTGGAATTTTCTATTAACGATATAAATTTTAATTGCTTTTTTATTTTTATTTATTCTTTTTCTGTATTATTATTATTTGTCATTTTTACTATGCAAGTTTCTAAGAACGTAAAATTAGGACAAAAAAGGAATAAAAAGTATTATAGCTCGAAAAATGCATATTAGTGACCCATATTTAAAGTTTATGGAAAAAATAGGAACAATCGCGACTTTCATACATGACGTTCGATTGCTAAGTGGGAAAGTAAATTTCAGCTAATGGAAGAGACATCGATTTGTTTAATCAACGGTGTCTCTTTTTCCTGACCTACACCCTAGAGTAGTTAGCACTTCTCTTTTTTTTTGCTGACTGAGAGAACCGGATGGTGCGCTTACAATCTTCAGTGCGAAATAATAAATAAGTAAATAGTCCCCGGCGCACTCACTCCGCATAGATTTCAAGGGTTTTCAATTCTTCATTTTCTTTCACAATGCCATTAAATTTCGTAAAAGTATTTTACAAATTGGCAACAAAAGTTCAACAAAGCAAAATTTTGGTATAAAAAATACTAAACTTTAAAAAAAAACTCGAAATGAAAGGCTTGAAAAACTTGAAATTAATTTTAAATTAAATTTAAATTAAATTCTAACATAACTACTAAATTTTACAGAAGTTTTTTAAAGTTTATAGTATTTTTTAATGTCAAAAATTTTTTTTGTTGCCCTTTTTCTCCAATTTGTAAAATACTGTTATAAAATTTATAATATTTTCTCTCTCCGTGCGCTCTCCGTGAAGAAAAGCAAAAAAAAAATGTTTAGGTTATGTTTGTAATTTTTGAAATGGAAATTCAGACAATAGATCAAGTCTCAAACATAAACGTTTGGTATTTACTTCTCATTGCAGCTTTAAAAATTAATAACAACTGATTTCAGTTTTAAAAAATTAAACAGAAACTTTTTATTAAGGTATAAAAATGGGATAAACATAGCCTCCAAATCTCTGAGATTTGAAACATTTTTCAAAATAAATGAATAATTAGAGAAAAACATATGAAAATTAATGTAAAAATCAGAGTTAAAAAAATGCAGACATTTGTGTTAATGATAGTGGAAAAAATATAAAGAATAAAAAAATTAATAAGAATTAAAAAAAAATATAAAAGTAGAAAGAATTAAAAAAAATATAAAAGTAGAAAGAATTAAAAAAAGTATAAAAATTAAAAAGAATTAAAAAAGAGTAAAAATTAAAATGAAAAAAAGTAAAAAAAACTTTTTAAAATTAAAAGATAAATTAAAAAATGAAATAATGAGACGAATAGAAAAGTTTCTCTATTTATGGCCAATAAATATATATGCAGAAGCAATAAGGACACTTGAAAGAGAAGAGTTTCACCTCACAGTGATCTTGCAATTGTCAAATAGTTAAAAAAAATGTTGACTGAATGGCGTAATTATTGTTGGGTGTGTTTTAAGTGAATTCGATTTCGATCTTCACGGCTGACAATTTGTTTCGTGTTAAAGGGAATAGGAGAAAATAAGGCACGGTTCAGATAGAGGATTAGTATAAAGTGCTCCAAGGAGAAAGAGATCGACTTATCAATCTGATCTTCAAAAGAGATAGATCAATGGGTTAAGTCGATCCATAGTGAGACGTGCGAGATAGTCCATTGAATCCTCTCCCAAGCCCCTGGTGTTCCGCAACCTGGACTGATTACAGGTGTGTATCCGGCATTCCATTCAGGCGAATATAAATAAATTACGCTCCGCAGTATTTCACACCCGTGATATTATGCACTTTATTGAAATTTAATCGATTATCATTAAATCATTTTTTTCATTCTTCCCGCATGGGTGTATTTTCTTATTGTCATTTTTACTTTATTTTTTACTGGAATTTTCAAAGTGAAAATAAAATTCTGCCGAAGGGAAAATGAAAATGAATGTGAAAATAAAAATAAAATTCTGTCAATGCTAAAATGAAAATGAAAATAAAATTCTGTCGAAGTGAAAATGAACGTAAAAATAAAATTTTATCGAAAATGAAAATGAATGTGAAAATAAGAATAAAATTCTGTCAATGTTGATATGAAAATGAAAATAAAATTTTGTCGATGTAAAAATGAACGTAAAAATAAAATTCTATCGAAAATGAAAATGAATGTGAAAATAAGACTAAAATTCTGTCAATGTTGAAATGAAACTGAACATAAAAATGTTCAAATTGAAAGTGAAAATGAGAGTGAAAATAAAATTCTGTCAAATCGAAAGTGAAAAGGAGAGTGAAAATAAAAATCAATCAAAGTAAGAGCGAAAGCGAAAATAGAACAGAATCTTTCAGCTCAGAAAAAATAAGTAATAATCAGCTAAAAGATCCATTTCTGCGCCCTCATATAATAAACAATAATGAAATTAAAAAAAAAAGAATTCCATGTGAACACTCATTTTGTATATATATATACCAAGAGACCATGAATTAGATGGTTATCGAGGCGAAAAATAAAGACTTGTTATAAAATTACTTGGCAAACTCCACCTCATTTTGATGTCGCACTTCATTTTGAGATTATCTTCATCTGGCATTAACGAAATGGTTGTTTGTTCTCTCCTTGACAAAACAATATTATTCAGCACCTCGTTAACGGTTACTCGAGAGCATATAATGATGAACACCTACGTCTCGATCTCTATCAAACTTGAAACGCTCAATTCTCCATACATATAAATACGTGTACCGCAGACATTAAATCGCTTTGAAATTACTTAGAGACGCGTTATATTATTATTATTATTATTATATGCGCGACTTAACGCAGTATTTATAAATACAATGTTGATTTTTCAATATAATATATTTATATAAGTGTGCGCAAAATGCAAAAAGAAAAAAAAATAATAATAAAATAGGGGACGATTATTACGAGAGAGAAAAGATCTCATCAATGATCGCCAAGAGGCAGACCTTGGTTGCGCGATCAAGAGCCGTGAGAAACGTAGCAGCGGAGGTCTTCCTACCGGCGGTGTCGGTGTGCAAACTTTCAGCGAGCAATCACTATGAAAGTGATTATTATCGATTCATGCAAAATGGGGCTTCGATAATAATCAATGATCGTCGATGATCACGCGTTAGTCTTTAAATCCGTATTAGGAGGGTTTTTTTTTGATTCGATAAAGCTGTGAATTTTTCGCGAATGAAAAATCAATTGAAATAGGGCCCTAGTAAGGGCGAAACTTGTTTTCCTATTCAATGTAATGGAAAAAAATTAAATGTTTAGAATTTATAAAAAAACTTCTTAATTTTTGTGTTTTTTGTCTTCTCGTCTTTTTTTAATTTTTATTTAATTGACGCTGATTTTAAGCTTGAAAAAATATAACCCTTTTTTTAATGGGACCTTTATTTATTTAAATTTAATTTAATTTAATTTGATTTAATTATTTTCAAAAATTAAAAAAAAAATTTCGTCAACATTTCAACTATTTTTTTAATATAGCAAATTTCTTCTAAAAAATTCAATTATTTACAAAAGAATAACAAGAGAATAAAATTCATTTGAAAAATTCAATTATTTTTATAAGTAATTGTATTCATCACAAGAATTCAATTACATTCAAAAAGTAATACAAGTCAGTTATTTTCAAAAATTTTCGTCAACATTTCAATTATTTTTATAAATACAGCAAAATTCTACAACAAAATTCAATTATTTTCATAAGTAATAGTATATTCATCACAAGAATTCAATTACTTTCAAAAGTAATACAAATAAATTAATTTCAAAAATTTTTGTCAACATTTTAATTATTTTTATTTTAAGTATAGCAAAATTCTTCTTCAAAATTCAATTATTTTTAAGAATTTTAGTAAAATTCATTTGTAAAATTTAACTATTTTCGTAAATAATAGTATTCATCACAAAAATTCAATTTCTTTCAAAAGTAATAAAAAATCAATTATTTACAAAAAATTTTCATAAAATTCATGACAAAAGTTCAAACATTTTCCCAAATTTTTTCTGTATTCAATGAATTGATTTACGAACATATTCTACTATTTTTAATAGAATTTCCCAAAGGAATTGAATTATTAAACAAAAATTTTGATAAAACTTTACACGAACATTTAATTATTAAAAAAAAATTCTTTCCAGATATTTAATTAATTCAAATATTTAAAAAAATTTCGTCAACAATTCAATTACTTTTTAAATATAGCAAAATTTATGATAAAAGAATTTACATAAATGTTGTCAAAGAAGTGGTAATTCAATTATTTTCATAAATTTAAAAAACTCTTTCAGGTATTTAATTATTTTCATAAATAATAAAATCATTCGGAGGAAGTCAATTATTTTCATAAATAACAATATTTTAACAAAATTTCCTACAAAAATTCAATTAAATTTCAAAACAATTTTGTCAAAATTCTACACGAATATTTAATTTTCTAAAATTAATAAAAATTTCACAGAAATTAAATTTTTAAAAACAGAATTTGTAGAAGAATTAAAATTATTACAAAACAATTTTCACAAAATTTTTTATAGGATAATTAATTATTTTCTAAAAGAATAAAAAATTAAATTTTGATTAAATTCGTTGAAGAATGTAATTAATTTTAGCAATTCTATGAAAATTCGCCGAAAGAATTCAATTATTTAAAAATTTGTCGATAAAATTATGTAATTTGGAAATTTCAATTTTGAGAAACATTTCCATAAAGTTTTTTGATAAAAATTGATTTTTCGGGAAGTTACTAATAATTAAATAGTTTTGAATTTTTACTAATAAGAGAAATAATTAAATTTTGCAAAACTTTCAAATTATAATGTTGGAAAATTCAATTTTCCCATACTGTAAATTAAAAATTTTATGGATCTAATTTTTCTATTTATGGGTCCAATTTAAAAGTTTAATCGTAATTTTTAAAAATTACTCCAAGTTTTTATTATTTTTATTTTATTATTAATATATTTAATTCAATATAGATAAAGAATTTCTTTTCCTCATTTACAACCTTAGGGTTGAGTTGTGGCAAATAAAAGTAAAAAAAAAATTATTGTCACTTTTTTTACTTTTACGCTCGAAAACACGTTTTTTTCTCTTTCCCAAATTGCCGTCACTGCCATATTTGAAGGGAGCGTGAAACCATTGCAATTCTTAAGGTGTCTATTCATTTATATATATTGGTGTATACAAGAAGTCTTTGCGCGCACCCGAGGCAACTATTGCACCGCGTCGAGATAGTAAAGAGCCGAGGCAGTATTTCAATTTTAGATTGCTGTGATTTCAAAGCACACGAATTTTTTCTTCTCGCTCCAAACACAATCTCGTCGATGTGACTTTAAAGCCTTGGCGCGCAGCAGCAGCAAAAAAAAAAGAAGGTAAAGCGTGTCGGTAAAGTTTTTAAAGATTTTTCCTTTTTTTTTGCCGACAATATTTTCTCTCTTTCTATGTTCAACAAACAGGACAACAATTACTGAGGATTAGAGTTTATGACAGTGTTTTTTTTACGCTTCCCAAGTTTGGACGACGATTTTTTGAATTCCTATGGAGGACAATTGAGGCATCAATAGAGTAAAAAAGAAAAAGAAAAAAAAACACGATAGGAAAAAAAACATCTTTTTTTTATGTTGAATTACCTCCAGTCGTTTTATGACAACGAAGAATTGGACGAGCAATATAAACGTAAAAGGTGCAAATCGGATGAGAGCTTTGAGTAAACGAAGTCCTGCTCTCAGGTAAACTTTTTTATGGCACGCTTCGAGCTGTTGTAATTATTGGTATAAGGTAGTAAAAAAAAAAATGACGGAATAATGTTATTGAATATGCTTATGATGAGCTTTTCACTGCACCCGAGTTTTTTTTTTCTCACAAAAATCCCTTCGTAATTTTTTTTTCCTTTTTTGACACTAATAATAATCGGAAAATTGTCCCCACACGCGACGAAAGTGTTAATTTGTTAATTATAAATTTTTGTTCATAAAATAGTTTTCTGCTAACATAATATTTTAAATTATCGAAAAAAAAATAAATAATATCATTTTTTCTAATCATTAATTTTTAATTTTTAACGTATCTTCTGATATATTGTATTTAATTTATTCAATTACAAAAATAAATAAAATAAAAAGACATGAATTAAAATTCTCTTCTTATTTGCAAAAAAGTTTATCCGAAAAATATTGTCATTTGTCATTCTGCAAATTTCTTTCAGATGTTTAGATTACAAAATATTTGACTTTCAAACATAATTTTACGCTCCACTTATCGTAGAACAGTTGTGAAAACATTTGAGTAAAGGAATCCGGTTCAAGTTTTCAGGTACATATAATTTATATATACGAAATAACGTTGACACTTTTTTTAAAAAAATTTCAAATTTTTTACGCCCTCTCTTTTCTGCAATAAAACTTTCTGTTCAAGGTCGCACACGCTCTTCGGGAGTTTTTTTTTTCCCTACTTTACTTTCTTTCGTTTTTTTTTGTCTAAATAGGAAATAGTGTATAATATACAAAAGACATTTTTTTCTGCTCGAAATAGGCGACGAAAATTGGTGAATTGAAATTTTTAACTCTTTTAGAATTTAAAAGAAGAATTAAATATTTTCATACTTGTCCGCCTTTTTTCAAATAGATATTTCTTTCATTTGAATTTTACTAATTTAATTTCATTCGGTTCTAAAAATATTTTCTAAACTTATACTGTTAGAAAGTGGGGAAAAATGAAATTTATTTGTAGGAAAATTAATTTTTTTAATTTTTAAAATATTATTTTCTCAAAATGAAATTTTAATTTTGAATGAAGAACAAAAAATTGTCAATATTTATTTGATCATTTAAAACTTTCACTTCTTTTTTAACTTTATTCTACTTATCAATTTTTATACAATTTTTATTATTTTCGTAATTTAAAACATTTCTTCCAATGCTTCTAAATTTAACAATATTAAAACTTTCTTCTGAAATTTAAATATTTAAGTTTCCAAAAAATTTGACATGGTTGTATTTATTTTTATTTTCTACTTTTCATTTATTATTATTATTATATTATTATGAAAAAAACAAAAAGTTATAAATTCAAGGAAATCAATTTCTGTAGACTTTAAATGACTCTTTAATTTAAAAAAACAACATTTCTTGGACTTAACGAAAATATTTTTTAAATCAAAGAAATTTTATCGTTAATAAAAATAAATAATTCTTTAAATTATTATATTACAAAGAAATGATTTTTGAATCAAGAAAATCTTCTTCAATTCAAAGAAATTCGATTTTTTGAATCAAAAAAATTTTTCGGTTGATATCAAGGGAAGGAAATAATTTTACAATTTAAAGAGAAAAATTTCGTTGAAACAAATAAATTGTTTTCAAAATCAAAGAAATTATTTTTGAATCAAGGAAATTTTCTTTGAATCAATGAAAAATAAATTTCCAATTGAAGGCAATTGAATAGCTCAAAACATTTAATGTCTTTAAATAAAAAAAAATTGAAATAATTTCAGTCCTTAATATATAGTAAAAATCATAAACTAAATTTTTTTTTCACAACAGAAAAAATACAATTTGACAGTTGAAAAGCCCCTTTCACACACAAGCACAATAATTATAGCTACACAACAGGGATTGGGAAACAATTTCCGAGAGTGAAAACGGTCACGACCTTGATACGGTTCTTTTTTTTTTATTCTCCTCCGCGTCTTAATCGCGCGAAAGTAATTAAGGCTATGGTTTAATAGACGCGCACGAGAAACACTATACACAACGCGGATTCGTAATACACGTCGGGGAAAAAGGAAAAAGCAGAGAGAGAGAGAGAGAGAGAGAGAAAAAAAGAACTTTAAAAAGAATGGCACTTGGAAATTGTGTAATAGAACGCATCCACGTGCGCGTATCTCTATTATATGATAAAAAGGCTTCAGTACAATGTTTTATGTATGGAACGCATGCTTACCAAATGGAAACTACCTTTTTTAATTGCACGTCGGTATTAACAACATTATAAACAATCCGCAATATTTTTCATCCTATCCCCATATTATATATATCGAATAAGCTTTTATATACATACACCTCTCGAAGCGTGACGAAACTTTTGATATCCGTCATAGTTCCATTATTAGTGTATTATATCTGTATATATGAAGAGGCAATTTGTATGACGTTTCTATAAAAGTGAGTGCATTTCTATAGTTTGCGATCGTAATTGTTTCTCATGGAAAAAATGTTCTTTATCAAACGTGCAATTTTTCTCTCGCTTTTTTTTGTAAAAAACAAGAATAGTTTTGTGATTGGAGATTTTTACTCTTTCAGTTTTAAGAAAAGAGGCTTTATACTAGAATTTAGGAGAAATGCAAAAAGCTTCATCCTAAATTAGCAGAAATTACAATTACTACAGTAAAATTTACTAAATCCAAAGCGAAATCAATCAATAATTTAAATTAGTGTAAATATTTTTATTTCTACTAATTCAAAAATAGAGAGTGCAAAAAACAGTGAAAAAAATTTATTTTATTCAAATAACTGATTACTTGTCTATCAAATAAATATTTACTTGAATCAAATAATTTTTATTGAAATTAATTAAATAATTAATATCGTAAATCATGTTTGAATAAACATTTTCAGTACTTGAAGCAAATTTACAATTAAATTGACTCAATTGAAAAATTATTTGATTTAAGTAAATATTTACTTGACTTAAGTATTAAATATTAAAAGTTTCGAATATTTAATCGATAATAGTCCACTGAAAAAAGTTATTTGATTCACCGATTATAATTGCTACCAATTATTTGACTATATACTATCAAATAAATATTTACTTGAATCAAATAATTTTCATTTCAATCAAATAAATTGTATTTAAATCAAGTATTTCAGTATTTGAAGAAAATATTATTTAATTGATTCAAGTAAATATTTATTTGATAATAGTCAAATAATCGGTTATTTAAATCAAATAAATTTTTTCCCAGTGTTTTGAACTATATTTTTCCATCTATTCGTTTTTTATTTTATTTTTTCTCTTTTTAGAAAATTAATTTAATTAGCTAGCTGACAATATCAATTGTTTAAAAATTGAGAAAATTATTTATTCAAATAAAAGAACAATAAAAAAACACAAAAGTAATTTTAATTCTTTTTTCTGCTTTCGTTTGTTTAAAAGTTTTTGTAACAATAGATTTTTACTTAATAAATAAAAAAAAGAATTGAAATGGAAAAATCGGGAATTTAATAATAAATTAGAAAACATTACTTATAAATATGGTAACTTCTATACAAATTAATTGGTAAAATTTATGTAAAGTCATAGTCACTAATTCAAATTAGTTCAGTTTTACAAACAAAAAATTATAGAGTATAAAAAATTGTCTTTTTCACATCGCACTTTATACGACTGAAATTTAATTTAATAATTTTTTTGAAAACAAACTGAATTTCACTGTAAAAAAATATCTCTTATTGCTTCAAATCTAATTTTAGGTTGAAAAAAAATTAATATTAGTCGAAGTGTTTGTTTATAATTATTTTTAAATAGAACTGTTTTTTGTTGGCTCAAAGAAATGTTTCTTTGGATTTAATAAATCTATTTTTAAGACAAAGAAATAGATGATTCAAAGGAATAATTTCTTTGAATGTTCTCAGCTTTTTATTTGTCTTAAAGAAATTTTTCTTTGTATCAATAATATCATTCAAAGAAATAATTTCTTTGATTCAAAAAACCTTGATAATTGTTTTTCTTAAACGTATAAAGAAAACTTTTTTTAACTCAAACAAATTTTATCCTTAATTCAAAGAGTGAGTTTGAAAAAATGATTTTTTTGTTTCTAAGAAATCTGGGTGTAGCAAATAAAAACGTTGCAAATAGCAAAAATTTTGACATGTTCTTTTTATCTCCATTTTGATATCTTAAAAAAAATTGTTTGAAGAGAAAAATGAATGGAATTTTTTTCTCACTATAGCGAGAAAAATCCCCTTCTAATAAACACCCTCAATATCCAGAGGATTTATTGCTCGATCGCTAACTATATATAGTAATGTGTGCAATGATTAATCAACGTTTCGATCAATCGAATCGACTTTTGCGGCATCAATAAGAAAAAGAGAGACTTTATTGAAAGGTGGCTCTCTTTGAAATAGGAATAGAAAATAAATATATATATATACATAAGATTATATAGAAGCAAAAGAGCGCGAGTACAGGTATTTTAATCTTCTATTAGCTCAATAGACATTCGAGAAGTGTATATCGTAACGGATACATATAAACAAGCGATGGGAACAGTTATATACGTCGACTGATATCGTGAGGATCGTTACAGATAATAATCTTTGCCAGTTCGCGATATGTCTACTGATGAATTAACTAATTACATCGCGATCAATGATCATAGCGAGGCGCTTGATTTTTCACTCGATGATCTTGCAACCTGCATTTGTAAAGGGAATGGTATTATAAAAGTTGTAAATATTGTCGAACCGTGACGCTTGACGCTATTCGTGTTTCGATTCAGAGACAAAGAAATCAATCGTTTTGTGTCTTGTATATATATAAGAGAAATACAATAAATATATTTATACACATTACGAAATGCGAGAGCATTTTCTTCAAACGCAAGGAGTTATTTCGAGAAGAAAAAAATTCGCGACTAAATTGAAATAAAAAGTGACATAATTTATGCGCATGGTTTGAGAATAGTTTGATCGACTGACAATTACTAGAAATTCATCCCGAGCTTTTTTTCGCTATTGGGCAAATATCGTTGGCTTATTTTTATCTCTATATTATAGTGGAAAAAATTTATTTCATGCAAATATTCAAATAAATTTGAATTAAAAATAATTTTAATTACATGAAAATATATCTATTCAGTTAAAAATTAATTTTTTCACATGCTGAATTATCATTTTTACTAAAATGCAATACTAAAAATATTGGTTTTCATTTGTATGCTCTTTAAATGTATTCAAATGCATAATTTAAATTCTTTAAATTAAATTCTTTTGTCAAAAATTTTCTTCAGGACTAATTTTATAATCAAAAAGTTCTGAATGTTCAAATTATGGAAATATTTAATTACATCTTCTTTGACAAATTAAATATATTTATTCCGATAATTTTTGGTCACTGTAAAAAATATCAATTATTAAATTTCTAAAAGGAAAATTTAGATTTTCAATTTTTTTTTGTTTGCAATCTGTAATTTATGAAAATATTTTTAATACGTTATTTTGTCCATTCGAACCTTCAGAACTTGTGAATCATAAAATTTACAATTTTTCCTGATCCATCACAAGTTTTGAAGGTTCGAATGGAAGAAATAATTTTCAATGAAAGTATATTTCCTAAAGTATTAGTTATGCAATAAAAATTAAAAACTTAAATTCTACATTTAGAAACTTTATAAATGTTTTTCGTAAAGGAGGCAAAATTATTGTAATAAAAATGTAATTTAAAGGAGAATTAACTAACCTTTCTTTTGAAGAAACAAAATGTTTTTACATAATAATAATAATTTTTATTATTGAAAAATTGTTCCCAATTCCAATAATAAATGGAAAAAGATTTCTTCCTTTGATATAATGAAGATTTTTTAATAAATTAGGAATTTTTTTTTAAATTAAAAACAATAATACAAAAAATAATTATCCGACCACAAAAGCAAATACTGAAAGTCTATTTATGTACTATATTCCAAAATTTATTTATATATTAAAAAATTAAAGATCTATTAAATATTCCGAATATTTGGAGATTTATTTATATAATGAATATTTGAAAATTTATCTCGATAATAAATATTCGAAAATATTCATTTCTATATACAAAACCAATTATTATAATTAAAATACTAAAAATATCTAAGAACAAGAAAGGAATGTAGAGACTTGGAAAAAATATAGTATAACCAAACAGGCACACTTTAGTAAAGCGTAACAATAAATTACCCATTAAATTTCATATAAATTTCGATTAGAATTAAAATTTATTATAATTAATTCACGATCTCGATTAGAGAAACGGAAGAAACAGTGAAAACAATTTTATCGTTTACCAAATAAGTGGAAAAAATAACAGAATTTTAAGAAAGAATAAATTTTAAATACATTAATGTAAATTAAATATAGAATAAAATAAAATAAAATAAAAACATAAATATATACAAATATATTTTTTAAATACACGCGCATATATATTATTTTTCTATATATACGAAATACGTAAAATATTTCAATTAATTCCTTTACTTTACTGTACTCTTTTATTTCTAGTAATAAATTTTTAATTAACTTTAGCTAAAGACGATCGAAATAAAAACAATATATAATTTGCGGAGCATTATAGTTCCGCATACTCAATAGAAAATATTTCTCGCACAGAACATTAATTGAATTGTTGACCTTCTTTCGCAGATAATACTGTGAATACAGTTGATAATAATGAAGTGAGTGTAAATATTATTTAAATATTACTAAATATATATATACATATTAAAGTATCAAAATTTTCAAAAATTAATTCGCTAATTCGAAAGCAAAAAGTTTTACTAATTTATTTATAGAGATAAATATAAATTGTAAAAATATATAATTATTACGAAACATTATAATATTTTGTAGTAAAAATACTAAAAATATCTAAATTAGTGAATATTCACTAATATGAAGCAATTGATACATTTTTGCTATGATTTAAATTTATGGGAGTAATTTTCGAGTAAATTGAGTTGACAAATAAATGTTTACTTGAGTTAAATAAATTTTACTTATTCACATTTTCTCTCATTGAAATTTTGAATGTTTAAGTGTAAGAGATTTTTTATGTCTAACTGTTTTTTAAAATTACCATCCAAACATGAAAAATAATGTAAAGTCAATATCCATTAATGTGAAAATTATTTTTTTGTAATGATCAAGATAATAATAATTTTTGCTTTTTGTTAAAACCATTTTAATACAATTATTTTGTAATGAAAAGCAAAAAAAATAATAATTATAATATAATAATAATGAAAATATTAATATAAAATTAATAATGACGAATAAACGAATAATAAAAAATTATAATGAAAATAATAACAAATATCAATAGTAATAATGAAACTACAATAAAATTCAATCAAATTTATGTCCCTAAGCTTTCAAACGTTCAAGTGAACGACGAAATTTTTATAATTGTTTCCAATTTAAGTTTCATTACACAATATCCTTTTTTATAATAAAAAAAAGTAATTGTTATGAAATGAATATTTAATTACAAGATTTTTCATTCTTGTCTATTATAATTATTAAAAATATCAAAGCTTTGAGAAATATTTCCTTCATTTCAACGATTTTAACTTTTGAATTGTCAGAAAAATTTTAATTGATTTGGTAATTCAAAAATGTTTTCATTAAATTTTTATTTATTAAAATTTTTTAATTTTTAATTTTTAATTCGAAAACTTTGAAAAAATTCACAACCTTTATGATTATAAATTAGGAGAAGAAAATATTTTTCAATATAAAAAAATTTCGTTAAAGAAAAATAAAATAAAAGCCATAAACTAAGGAAGTTAAAAAAAAATCTTACCTTTCAATTCGTGTTAAATTCGCAATTAATCAAAAATCCCAATTTTCGAAAAATCGTGATATCCTCACAAGTTGTGTACAATGTTCACTGTTTCCAAAAGCACCATTATTTTTTTCTTTCAAAATCACAAAATCAGTCACCTTCACTTTTTATTTTTTTTTTGGTATAGAAAAAATTAAATCAGAAAAAAAATTAATCAACAAAACACAGTCATTAATCCTCCAAGCGAGTTTTTTCAGTCCAAGTACAGGTGAGCACAGAAAAATTTTTCCTTACGAAAATTCACAATTCGTATCCAAATTCATTTATCATCACTATTCGAAATTCAGTAGAATATTGAAAGAAATCAATAATTATTTTTCCACAATTTCAACAAAAAAAATATAGTGAACTATTTTTGGAGGTCAAAAACAAAAAAAAAATGTAATTATAACCCTTGAATAAAATAAAACCGCAAAAACAAAATCGGTTGCTTTTTGGCGGTAGCGCGGGTGTTTATATATTATATATAGAAAAAAAACAACAACGCAAGGTGTCAATGCGACGATGACTGTTGGGTGAATGATCTTTTGGGAAGTGAGGGTGTCTTGATTGTTAAATCACTCCCCACCTGTGTGAGAGAACCTAATGATTTTGGTCTGTCAGTCAGTGCCAGACGTACCAGCGAATGGCACGCTCACTATACACTCGTCAGTGGGCCCTCGTTTTTTTTTCTTTCCTTTTTTTTGCCTCTCTTTTCTTTCTTTGCGCGCGCAAGCGATCTCTTTCTCTCTTAACTATGCACGTTAGGGGGCCTTATAGATACTGTTTGTTGAATCGCAAATGCAAGGTCCCATCCACTGTTGTACAGGTGGGACGTGGGTCCTGAGGGTTCCCTTTAACATCAAAGAGGGGAGGGGGAAATTCTCGATGAATGTGGGACTTACCTTCGTGGGTCCACAATGCGTAGTAGGAGGTGGAAAGGTGGAGCCTATTTTGCGCCCCTCTTTCTTATGGTCCCTTCCTTTTTCACCTTCATATTTCTACCAACCACCACCACCACCACTGACAACGACAACAACAACATCAACCACTACCACATGGACTTCATCGGGTCTATGACTTATCGAAAATCTTCACGCAACTCTTTTTTTTTATTTATGTTTGAATTTGTGAATAATTAAATTTGAATTCAGTGAATTTATTCGATTCAAGGAAATGCGGATCTTTTTCTTTTCTTTGTTTACGTTTTTTGGGTGATGGGTTTTTTTTCTTTATACTCTGAATTTTAAATTTAAATCTGAATATGAATTATCTGAATTAGAGCAGAATTTCATTAATTTATTTAAAATTTATTATTTATTATATACTAATACTAATTAAAAAAAATTCTCAGTGTCATTTTTCCTTCTCTTCAATTTTTTGTCTCTAAATCTGAATTAGTTCAAAATAACTAATTGAAGGTAAAATTTCGATTGATTATTGGCGTTGGTAATGAGTAAAAAATGATAAATTACTATAACATTTGACTATTAATATTTTAGAAAGTTTTAGAGATAGTTTAATTGAATTTTACAAAATTTCGAATTATATACTTCATCTAATTCTAAAAAATTCCAATTATTCCTAGAAATGATAATTTTTGGAAAAAATTGCAATTAAATGTTCATTGAAATCAATTGGTTTTTTTACTAATTCTATTGGGAATGAAAAATTTTTCAATACATTTAAAGAAAATTTCAATTACTTATAAATTATAATATTAAAATTCTTTAAAACATTCGATATATTTTTAAACTTTAATGAAATTTTTGAAAAAAAATACAATTATTTATCATGAAGTTGCACAACAGTAAAGTTAATTTTTTAGAAATTTACTTTCAGTATATATAATTCCATATGAAGTAGTAGTTACTCACTAATTAAAATTGTCCAAAACTGTAAATTTTACTAAAATTTAAATTCACTAAAATTGTAAATTTAACTAGAATTTAAATTAACAAAAATTGAAATTTACTAAAATTTACATTTACTAAAATTGAAATTTACTAAAATTTACATTTACTAAAATCTGTAAATTTTACTGGAATCCAAATTTACTAAAATTATAAATTTTACTAGATTTAAAATTTACAAAAACTGTAAATTTAACTACAATAATGTAAATTTGACTATAGAGTTGAAATTAACTAAAATTGTAAATTGTACTTGAATTAAAATTTATTAAAATCTTAAATTTTACTAGAATTAAAATGTACTAAAATTGTAAATTTTACTAGAATTGTAAATTTCACTAGAATTGTAAATTTTACTAGAATTGTAAATTTTACTAGAATTGTAAATTTTACTAGAATTAAAATTTACTAAAATTGTAAATTTTACTGGAATTTAAGTTTACTAAAATAAAATTTCATTAAAATTGTAAATTTACTAAAATGAAATTTTATTAAAATTGTAAATTTACTAAAATAAAATTTTATTAAACTTGTAAATTTTAATAGAATCAAAATTTACTAAAATATTAAGTCTGCAAATTTACTACAATTGAAATTTACTAATATTGTAAACTTAACTGAAATTTAAATTAATTAAAATCGTAAATTTTACTATAATTGAAATGTACTAAAACTGAAATTGACTTAAAATGTAAAAGTTACTTAAATGAAATTTTGTTAAAATTGTAAATTTTACTGGAATTAAAATTTACTAAAATATTAAATCTGCAAATACTACAATTGAGATTTACTAATATTGTAAACTTAACTAGAATTTAAATTAATTAAAATCGTAAATGTAACTAAAATTTAAATTTACTAAAATGGTAAATTTTACTAGAATTGAAATTTACTAAAACTGAAATTGTCTAAAATTGTAAAATTTACTTAAATGAAAATTTATTAAAATTGTAAATTTAACTAGAAATAAAATTGATTAAAATTGAAAATTTTACTGGAATTGTTTATCCGCATTGAAAAAAAGGTAGTGTACCTACATAATAATAAATTTTCTATATGTGAGAAAATTTTGCGCTCTTAACTTTTGTGTAACGAGTTGATCACAAATAATCACACTATATATATACTCTATTCTTGTGAGGAGGTGAATTTTCAAGAATAAATTGGAAAAAATCGCGTCTTCTTGGGCAATGACTTTTTCACGCGCCTCTAAATTTACATAGGGAAGAGTTCGTTTTGATGTTTGAGAAAGCTGTTTGTATTCCAGTCAATGCGAACCCTCCGGCATGAACTAGGAAAGTTTCTTTGGTTTTTGTCAATTGAAGAAAACACGCGGATGTTCCAAAGAGAAAACGATCCGAATCGTGGGAAGCTTGTTAACAACCTCCTCTTATTTTTTTTTCTTTCTCATAAATTGTCAAAATCGCTCCTTTCCCTCTTATAAATCCAAATAATAAATATTGTTCTCGAGAAATTGTTCGCAAAAAATAAAAATTCTGTCGCTTAATTTTAAACTTAATTCCAAGTGGTGAAAATTTTTTTTTTAATTTTTTAAAACTTTTTTATTTAAGTTTCTTTAAAGAAATTTATGTTCTAACTGAATTTTGTTTCCATTTGAATATATAAAAAGGTACAATTGGAGTAAGCACCATTTTGCGATTAATTAAAAGAAAAATGAAAATTTTAGCAAAATCAAAAAATGATTTCAAATATTAATTAAATTACACAAAACTATGTTAATTATTGCGTCGAGAAGAGGTCACGATTTTACCGAGCGATAATTACAATTCCCATGTCTATATAGAATCACTATATAACGCTTTTGTTTTGCCCCTGAGCAAAATCATAATTAACTAAGTATACGCCTTCACACATTTATCGAGAGACGCGGATATATTTAAGCTATACGTTCATATATACACACACAATGGATTCATCAATTTTATTCAATACAAATAGAACTTTACAATGTGTTAAAGTGTTAACCTCCGGGCCGAAAATGTAGAAAGTGTAATTTCTGACAGTTATGGTAGAATAGATTCAGTTGAATTACAGAACAAACAAAGAAGAAATAGATATATACTGCTACTACACGAACCAATATAATATAATGTAACATTTATTAATCACCAATTCATTCAATTTTAATAAATTTATTTCTCTTAGAGAAATTATTTTTTTAAAGAATAATAAACGAGAAAAAGAATAAATAAATTAATGTTTGCATTACTGTTGAATTTTTTTCATAAATATAGGTCAAAATAAAATCAAAAAGTAAATGAAACAATTAAAAAATAAAAAAAAGTGTAAAGAGCTTTTTTCAGAAATAAAGAAAGAAGAAGAAGAAAGAGGAGAAGGTAAAAATAAAAAAAGTAAACAAAAAAATCATTAAAAAATAAATGGCTAAATAAGTTTTTGTTTAACTTTTAATAATTGAATTATTTTATAAACAAAAAACAAATTTTTGTTTGACTGTTGGAATTTTTCATAAATAAATAAATTCAAAACAAACAATAAATAAAGAAGAAGAAAAAAGAATAAAATGTACAGAAAATTAGTCAAAAAAGAAAAAAACAAAAATGAAAACTACAAAAAAATGAATGAAATAGAAAAAAATAAGAAGTACGAAGACAATAAATAAAAAAATTAAAAGTACAAAAAAAAAGAAAAAAAAATTAAAGAATGAAAAAAGAATAAAAACTACAGAAGCGATAAAAAACAAAAAGTAAAAACTTAAAAATAGAAATAAGAAACGACGAAAATATAAATTTTTGCTATACTATTGGGCTAAATTCATAAATTAATAAATTGAAGATAAAAATAAAACAGAGAAAAAGAATAAAAAATAGAAAAAATAATAAAAATTAATTAAAAAACAATGAATAAAAAATTAAAAATGGAAGTAAAAAAGTGCACAAAGGTGGAAAAAGAAAAAAAAGAAATAAATAAAAATTATGAATAAAAAAATTTTGAATAGAAATAAAAAACTCAAATAGAATAATAAAATAAAAAGGAAATAAATAAAATGATATTTATGAATATCAAGTTCAAACAAATCTAAAATGATATTTGTATAATAATTATATTGCGTGATAGAATTCGTGCAATATTTCCTAAATTACAAAAGTAATTTCGAAACAATTTATTACCATTAAGAAATCTAAATTATACATAGTCAAATTATGATCTATAAAAATCAGAGAATAGTTAATAAATTTTAATTACTTTCTAAACTAATTTAAATTAAAATAAATTTAATAGGAAACACTTTTTTCTCACTCTCAGAACATTTTATTTGTACATACAGGAACGAGTAATAAAAATATATTTAAAAATAATAATGATTATAAATTATGTAATCACAATTTGTAACTAGTTAATTTTTTCTCCTATACATAATATATTTTTTTTCAATTCTTCAATTTTCTTCTAATCACTAATTAATTATTCCATACCACAACAATTTTACGACATTTTTTTAAACTTTGTTTTTTAAACCTGTTTATATCAAAAATACGTTGAGAAAAACAAACAAGTATCTACCTGCGCAAAGTAGTGCTTCTAAATTTGTTTACCATCAACAATGTAGAGAACAATTATTTTAGGACTAATCCAAGTTTTGAATTTTGTTTTTTTTTAATGTTTTTCTGTTTGTTTGCACGAAGGTCTGTGTTTGCCTCGAAAAATGCCTCAAATTTATCTAAAAATATTCCAAAAAGGGAAATTTTTAAACTCATCACATTAAAAACTGTTAAATCTCGAAAAGATAGTCATCACAGGTATTATAAAAACTTGGAAGGAAACATTTTTGTGCACCTATAATGTAGACATTTAATCTGGTCGAGAAAAAGAAAAAGAGAGTGAGAGAGAGAGAGGGAGAGTAAAGGGGGATTACGAAAAATTACTCTACTTACCAGAAAATATAAAGGAATAGAGAAAAAAAAAATAAAAATAATAAAATACCGTAAATATTTTGACAAAAATTGAACTTTTTAAATCGCTTCGAAAAATTCCTACTATTAAGAAAGGTGGGAAAAAGTTCGAACAATGTAAAGAGAACGGTAATATGGTCAGGAAAAAGGGACGTGGTCCTGTGTCATAAAACGATAATGATGGTCCCTATACAGATCACTTAATCAGGTTTTTGGGTTTTACGGGGCAACTTTTCTCAAATGCAAAGTTTCCTCTCAGCACTAAAAGTATATCATAAAATGTCGGCACAAAAATGGTTTTATTATCATAGGTTCCTTTTATAATAGGCAAAACGGGTGTACCCTCTTAAAAAAAAAATAACAGAAAGAATTGGTACCGTTTTTAACTAAAAAGTAGAAGTTCTAAGCTTATCCATATTATAATCATAAACTAATAAATTTTTTTCGTTTTTTTTTCTTTTTTTCCTCAAAAAAAAAAAAAATGTTTTTTTAGGTTCTTTTTACCTTTACGATATTTCGTCTCGGCCTAGTTTTTTGCTTAAGAGTATTTTCGAGTTATTACTTTATTGCAGTAGTTTTTTTTTCTCTCGACTATTTTATAAATGTATATATATATATATATACGCCTTACCCCAATTCACCGTTATAAAAAATGCAAAAGAAGGGAAAAAAACGAGCAGAATTTTTTTTTTTTTTGCTACATCAATATAGTGGATGACTTTTTTCCTGTACCGTTATACAATCGTAATGACTCTAAAAAAATTTCTTTAAAATGACCCCCCCTTAAATTATCTTAAAAAAATTCTTTTTACTTCAATTCTCGACTTTTTAATTATTTAATTATTGGAAAATTATAAATTACACTTCTTTGAAATTATTTTTTTAAGTAATTATTTATTTCGACTTTTAAAAAATTTTTGTCGACTTGTTTTTTTTGGTGGGGGAAAAAATTATATTATAAAAATATATATTTACTTGAATCAAATAATTTTTATTTCAATCAATTCAGTGGTATTTGCTTTAAATAACTAATTTCTTGATTCGCAAATATAATTTATTTGACAATAGACAAATAATCGGTTATTTAAACCAAATAAACTTTTATGTGTCTATTATTATTAATTTCATTATTATTACAATTATTATTGAAGAATTGCCACCAAAGATTAGTTTTGTTTTTTTCTGACTTTTCATTGATTTCCTTCTTTAAATCACTTATTATTAATAATTTTTTTGAAAGTTCTTTAACAATTTTTAAATCAGTTTACAATTCAATTTTTACAAAATTTCAATTATTTGCAAATAAAAACTAGAAATTCAATTATTTCTAAAAATTCATGCCATATTGCTTTTTATATACAATTATCTGATATTAATATTTAAAACAATTTTTATTGGAAAATTCTACGGGAATTTAATTATTTAAATACAAAAATAAATAAATTATTGAATAATTAAAATGTTTCTTATAAAGAATTTTTATAAAGAATTTTATAAACAAATTTTTAAGTAATTGAATTCGTTGGACGAATTTCAATAAAACTTTTAAGAAATTTTTTTTTTTGAGGAATTCGATTAAAATTTTTTTAAAAATAATTGAAATTCTGCAATAAGTTTTATTAGTCATGAAAATAATTGAATTCTTAACAAGAAATTTATTGAATTTCTGTAAAATTTTTATCATCTATGAAAATAATTTATTATAAATGTTTTTTGTAGAATTTTATTCAAATTTTTAATTGATTTTTAATAACTTAATTCTCTTTTGAAAAAATTTATAAAAATGGTCGATATTGAAACTTATTGAATTTGAAGAAAATTTTCTGAAAATAATTCCAATTTAGTCAACAATTTTATTAAAATGTTTTGAAAATATTTAAATTTCGGAGAAGAATTTTATTATTCACAAAGATAATTGCAATTTTTGTTAATTTTCGAACAAAATTGAAATAATTCTGTGCACTTTATCTCGTTTATGAGAGAACTCTCATGCCATCTGGACGGCAACTCACGGAATTATACTGGCGCGAAATTCAAATTTAACAAAACAAAAAAGTAACAAATCAGGTGAAAATTATTCTTTGACTAATATTGGTCCGTTATTTAAATTCATACACTCTTGGGTAAATAATTGGTCCAATCTAGAAAGAAATTATTCCTATTTTTCCCACAGACAAACATTTAACGTTTTACTAACTTAAAAATATTAATTACTTGATACTAATAAATATTTAATTATATTATTTGATACGAATAAAAAAATTTTTTCAATACTTTCATACGATTATGAAATTTTGCAATAATTTGACACGAATAAATATTTATTCAACAAGTAAACATTTATACATGAATCAAATAAATTTTTTGTACAGTTCTCAAATATTTTGAAAATCTTTTTCTCTCTCCTCTTTTTTTGGGAAGAAAATGAAAATAATTATTCGAAAATAAATGCGTTATTGTGACGCATAAATTAGAAATTATATTCTTTGGGTAATAAATTACTGTAGTCTAATAAACCCACATGATGTACGTTCCTTAGATTTATGATTCAAGTTTTATCAGGTGTTTTTTTTTTTTTTGAGAAAAATGATTTGAACTTTTAAATGATGAGTTAAGTGGGGGATTCATTGAGAGTTTATAATGTAATTCGGATGAATTGATGACTTTCTAAAAATGTGGAATTTCTTTTTCTCTTTTTTTTACTATTTCTTTTTCAATTGTCGACTTGAACTGTCTTTCAGTGAAGAATTGTCTTATTAAAAGGTGCGGCTGAGATGATGCGGTTCTTCGAAAACTTTAAGGAAGACACGCATGGCCTGGTAATTGCGTTCTATGCACTGAAAAGAGATTGCGCTAATCCTTTGACCTTTTCTCTCAACTTTGTTGCTGACTCGAACTAAACATTTTTCCATTCGTCGATATATACAACTTGAGAGAGCAGGAGGGAATCACCATTTCCCCCTTCATACCCCCCCCCCCCTCACCCAATGCCGATTTCAAACTTACTTTCCTTCGCCTTCTCAAAGATGGCTCTAGGTGTTTTATCTTCTCCACTGTTATCTCCATCCCCTTAATTTTACGAAAAAAAATTTTATTTTACAAAATTAGAAACTTTTTATTAATTTTTAAAACGAAGGAAAACATTAATTTTAATTATATAACAGAAAGTTATAATTCGAAAAAGGTAATTCTTTTCTTTATAAATAAATGTTTAATAAAATGTCTCACATTATTGTTATAAAACTGTTTAAAAATTACTTTTAAAAAAACTTTTTTTATTTCAATGTTTAAAACTTTAGGAAAATAATTAAAAGGAATAAAAAGGGAACAAATAATTATGATTTTTGAACACAGAACAATTATGTTTATTAAAAATTGGAAATTTTTCACATGTAATTAATTTTTTGGGAAACTTTTTAGAATAGTAAATAAAATACATAAATAATTCATTATAATAAAAAATGTATCAATTAAAAGAAGTTGACGAAAATTATAATAATTAAAAATTTAAAACTAATCAAATAAATAAAAATCATATTTGAATTGAATTCTTATATAAAAACGTTGAATGTAAATTTCCAAACATTTGTCAACCATATAATAAAAATTATCCCCTATTCATATATCGGGAACAATAACATATATTGTTCGAACTAATGGAAAAAATGATTAATTTTACAAAGACCTTCAAAATCGTAATATATGTGGCACAACTTTACACAATTATGAAGTTTGTGTGCACAAATTGCCTCACAATTATTAAACAAAATTTTCAATCACGACAGAATGAAAGATTACTAAATTGAAGCTTTCAATAAAAGAAACAAAATTTTTCTCTTCGTGAAACAATAAAGTATAGTAAATAAAATATTGTAAATATTTTCAATGTTGATAAAACGATAAAAGGAGAGGAGATTTTAGACAATTTCGAAATGCGAGTGGCACCTGTTGCCTCTATTTTAAGGCCGAATGCAAAATCCTTGAAATTTTTAAGTATCGAAAAATTTTTTTTTTATTTTCAAAATTTGTTCTCTCAATTTTTATTTATTGTTCTATTTATTTTTAATCCTATTGTTAATTTTATTTTGTAGCTCATCTCATTCTCTCTCTTTCTTTTAATTTGATTGCAACATTTTTTTTTCTCCATGTTAGAATTATTTATTTTATTATGCAGCTCTTTCTTTTATTTGATTAGCAATTTTTTTCTCCCTTCAAATGAATTCCTTATTTTATCGAATAAAAAATTGGACAAAATAAAAATCAATACACATGATTGATTGGATTTTATATGCAAAAAAAAAGAAAGATGATTGTCTTTTTTTTCACGCAGATTACGCGAACGCATATAAAGAAATCAACGATTGATTTGCAAATCTCATCATTCGCACACACACACACACACACACACACATAAAGCATTCAGAAGAATATCAATATATGCTAATTTTCTTAATCTATGTATATACGCGCATTTTTAATATTCTCGTGTCCGATATTATTGTTGGTTGATTTAGAAAATGCGGATCTCATAATATGGGAATCATTATATAGTTACATGTAGGGAATATAAGACAGACGGGAATTTTGTAATCATAAAGAAGATGCAATCGTGTTTTTCTCAAACTCATAAAGAGACAACAACACCTCGTAAGTAATGTGCGTAACGGACTTGGAAAAACTGCTACATGTCAGTAGATCATTCAATGATTTGCAATCGACGGCCTAGAAAGGAAAACGAATTGCATCTCGTCTATATATTTTACCATATTATTGATCCTTGACTGTTTCTGTGGCGCTGTTAATTTTCTGCTTCATCATCATTTCGAATGTACTTTTGAACCGGATTTATTGGCAGTTGTAAAGTTGTTTTCTCTTCTTTTTTGTAATTTCAAAGACGAACAAATTCGGGAGTCATTTTTATTTTCTTCTCTATTTTTTCTATTTTGCTTTAATTTTTAAATACAATCTTTTCCTTAGTCCTTCTGTCTTATTTTTGTTATCTTTTTTTACCACAAGAAATTTTAACAATCAAATTATATGCATAAAAAACAATGTTTGTATGCGTTACTGGTCGTAACTTTTACTGTATATCTCCGGAGTAAATTCTATTAATTCCGCAATAAAAAAAAATTTAGTAGAAATTACTAAAATTTACTAAGGAAGGATAAAAATATTTCTGTATTGTAATAGAACAGAAATTGTCACTCAGTTATCAGCAACCGTTTCATTTTGGAATTAAAATTAAAATTTTTTAATTTTAATTTTTCAACATTTTATGTTAGTTTTTAACAAAAGAATACTCAACAATAAAATTTCATTTCTAAAATCAAATATGTGTGTTGATAACAAAGTTGAAGCTTCATCTCTAATTATTTTCCAAGTTTTTCATTTCCTACAGAAATTACTTTGAAAATAAGTTGTGTATGAATTATTGATTTAGTCCTGTGATTTTTCTATGTCCTTAGAAATGTTGAACCAAAAGTTATACTTCATGCGTTACATATAGTATATTTTTCAAGGTTTAAAAATCCATATGCTTCTGCGAATTTTTAATGTTTTTTTTATCATTAAAGTAAGAAACAGTTGTTAATATTTACTAAACTTTTTCAGTTTGTTTATTATAAATTTCCAATAGTCCAATTTAATTTCTAGTTTTGCATTTTATGAAACTTAAGATGATTGTTGATGAAGATTGGAATCCAAAGAAATTAGTCCTCAAAGTTGTCAAAGAATAGTTCTTCTAATTTTGGTTGGTATGGACGTGATTATATCATCCACATATCTATGGGAAACAAATCGGTTTAATTGATGACCTTAAGGTTTTAAAGTCGTCCATGAAAATGTATGCGAATGGTTCAGAAAGTGATGAGTCCGTTAGCAACGAAATTTTCAAGATTCGAGTTTATACGTTGAGATCAATTTTCATTTCCATTCCTCCAGAGTGATGGCTCATTCCAACATTCAGATTCGCAGAAAACAGCAACGCCTAATAATATTATTTTTTCCTCTGCATTGCTGTCGAAGAAGTAATGTTTCAAAAACTTCGCCGATAAACTATTAAAACAATTGATTTGCGAAATAGACTTTCGCGATTTTATGAATCATCGCCTAGAAATATAGAGGTCTTCATTTGTGAAGAAGGAAGGAATAGGTAGAAGGCAGAAATTGAACGAAGGTGCGTGGTCGATGTAATGTGGGAGAGGTCGAAGGAGGCCAAGAAGAGGTCGCGCACGAGGCACGCATGCCGGAATACGCAGCGACTACGGTGTTCATAAAGTCTCAGATATAGAGGAATTAATACGAGTTGGGGTGTTGGAACATATATCGATATTCTATGACGGTATACATATAATATCCACATGATGAGGAGCAGGCGCAAGATTTGCCACGAACTTCCATAAGGGTAATATCTACCTGCCTCCTTCAACCCAAGATCGATCCAGGAGTTGAGCGAGCGCAAACCTCAGCGAGGTTAAACGTCCAACGTATCTCAAAACTATTCGAGCTGAAAAGTCATCATCGATACTCGATACCTCGCTCAAACATCCTAGGAAACTCAACCGTCCACGAGGAGAGTTATGCATTATATGCTTTCTGCAAAACTAATCCCAACTGCTAATATAATCCCTTGCTTATATGACTCGTTATATCCACCTGAAAAAAAATCCCACAACTCGAAGTAAAGGAAATGAAATAAATTCTCGAAAATTGATTTCAAATTTAATGTCATTAAAGTAACGTAGCAAACTAATAACAACCCGGAACGAATTTTTTCTACATATAATTAAATTTCTCTATAAAATCTTCGATTTAGAGAACTAATTTCAGAATTAACTGGAACAATAACTGACAAAATTTACGATTTTGAGAATGTGGTGGAGAAAGAAGGTTCGTTCCAAATTTAAAAAAATGCTTTCTGTACTTATATAGAAGGAATGATTGAATAACGTTAATAACAGCTTCGGAACTTGTATATTACTTCCATGTCGAGCACCTTCCGACACTTAATATTTTACCGAATGAATTATTTAGTACGTTCATTGCGTCGCTGGAATTCAGGGAATTTAATGTTTTTCTCTTCGGCGGTAAATTTTTAATTTACTTTCATAAATCATTTACCCTTTCCTTTATATATACATCTATACAAGGGATTAACTTTATTTCAGTATTCAATCTCATCAATCAATCATTGTTATACCATTAAAGTACCAATCGATTAACCATACATATACATTAACCATCATTCTGCTAATTATTAATAAATTTACTGCAATGGAAAAATACTAATACTTTATTATTATTCATTAAGAATTTAATAGTTATTGCAAATATTGTGTCTCATAGAAGAATTTAAAAATAATGTAAACTAAAGAAAAATTAACCGTTGTATTTATTCTTTTCACGTATGAAATTAGATATAATAGTAATGGAAATATTAATAACTATTATTCTTAATTATTTTTGTATTTATATTTATCATTATATTTAGATATTCTTACATCAATTATAGTGATAATTAAATGTATGTAATGTAAGTAATACTATTAGTTACTATTGTTATTGCTATAATATAATAATCATTATTATAAAAAATCAATATTTCCTGCATTTTGATTAATATTTTAATTTTAATTTCACTCGATTTTGCACTTTGACCAGCTAATTTATATATAGAGTGCAAAGTTGTATGGAACTCATAAGTACGGATACATCAAGGGAAGCATCAGCTACCACACGTGAGATCTTCATTGACTTGCGACATTGAGAAATATCTCACCTCTGCATCGAAACATTCAACTTGCATCGGCAAAGTGCTAATCATGTCTAAAGTGCGGAAAATAGAAGAGGCAGCCTCCCATTAGTGTGACCGCATCGAGATTAATAATTATCATACATTGGGTTTGAAGTTGCGAAAAAAAATAATATAAAACGAAAAACAAAACCCCATTTTACACTTTTTATCATCGCTCTCCTGCTGTGGCATCACGTCTCAATGCAAACGCGATTATCGTAATTTCTCGAGCTATTTCTTATGCACGTGTATTACAGAGAACTTGTTCGATAAGATCAACTCGCGCGCACAAGATCTAAGGGACGCAAGTGTGGGAAAATTAATAAACTTTAAATATATGCACGCCGTACTTTAGAATTATTTCAATTTTACCTTATGTAAATATTTCACTATATAAGAAATTTATTTTTGGAAACTTTGAATAATATTATTAATATTGAGTTGTCGAAAATTTTGACAAAGATGTTTTATTTAGTATAAATTCTTCCAACAATTACTGATTGTAATTAAAAATTAAAAAAGTTGATTAAATGAATTGAAAATAAATTATTCTTTAATACCTGATGCAAAATTAACATATGATTTGAAACAGAGAAAGAAAGATATTCACGAATATTAATTGTTATACACGAAAAAAAATATTCACCTGGAATAGCTAAAAAATTTCGTTAGGTTAGTCAAATGTTTAGTTATTTTAGTTAAGATTTTTGCTACTTGTGAAAAAGTTCAGCAAACATTAACAACTATTTGTCTTAAAATAATTCTTTGAAAATAGTACAAAACCAAAAAAATTCGAAGAAGCATTTTGAATCCTTGAGAAATTAACTATATATATTTAACGCATGAAGTGCAACTTTTGGTTCAATATTTCTAAGGACATAGGAAAATCACTGGACTAAATCAATATATTAAACGCTACACAAAGCTTATTCTAACAGTTAAAACGATAGCATCTAAGGAAAATGAGGAAAATTTAAGGAAGGGCGTGCAAAAATAGTATTAAAAAATATAGCAAAAGTCTAGGAAATTTCCAGTCAAGATTGTGTAGTTTACTTTAATACTGCAAACTGAGAAGACGGACAAGCTTCTCTTTTTTCAGTGTTAATGTTAAAATAATTTCTGATATGCAATTGTTAATGTACAGTTTGCTATTGACCATTATCGGAACTGTTAATCTAAAAGATCCGACCAAACATGATTACCTAAATGGATTCACAAACTATCTGCTGAAAGAATCGAAATTGTATCAGGTAATTTGGAATCAATTGATAATTTTAATCTTCTATATATATGAAAATAATATTACTATGCTTATGCATGTTACTGATTGTTTTATCTTCGTGATTTAAAATTTTTTGATTTTTTTGGTACCTAAACTGATTTTGATATTTTGGAGAAAAATTATAATTTTTCAGACAAAAATTTTGATTTTCCTGTTAAATCACTTAAAATTAACTACCATATTACCCAAAAATAGACAACATCAGATAATTTTAAAATAAATTTGTTCTCAGAACAATTATCTTATGTCTCATATTAAGTTATCATTTTCTATTTTAATTATTTAATTTAAACGTTGCTTATAAAGTATTTGAATAAGTGAATATGTAATTTGATGTTTAATAATAATAATAATAATAATATAATAATAATAATAACACTGTAAAAACACTGCAAAAACAAGTATCTTTTTGGAAACAACTTAAAAGTGATTACCAAAGTATCTTAAAATAAGATGCCTCTTTTTACAGTGAATAATAATAATAATAATGATACTAATTGAAAATTATACACGGAGAAAAATCGATTATATGTGATATAATCCAGATTATACTTCTTATGATATTTTTACATTGTAACCAGAATTATAAAATTGAATATCTAAGTATTACCCTTTTTCAAATTATTGATCATACTAATTTGGATTATAAACGTTTGCATCAATATAATTGGTCTTTACGTTATTTTAAATAAATAAAATTTTGATAAATCAGAATTAACCCATAAATTGCCTAATAATAAAATTGAAGAAAATAAACATTTGAATTTGATTGTTGCTAATAATTTATTAATTTGATTAATTGATCAATCCCTAAATTTATTTTTTATGACATAAACTTATTTATTCGTAAATTTCTGGTAATTTCATTTTTATAAATCTACAAAACTTTTTAAAAATTATTATTAAAATTATTATCAATTAAATAATAATTGATCAATTAATTATAAATAAATAAAGTGTTACTAAACACAACATTTATACTTTCTAAATAAGAAAAGGTTAAAAATAATATTCCCTTGTAATATTTAAACTAAAAATGGCTATAATCAATAATAAGCTAATAATAAATAAATACATAATGCTATAATTGTTTTTAGATTTATAAAAATGAAATTACCAAAAATCTACAAACCCGGAATTTATAAAATTTTAAATTATAAAATGTATAATCTGTTGTCAATACCAGAAATAATTCTAAAACATTAAAAGGTTGTAAATAGATTATAACGGGTAATAATCAGATTATATTCAGTATGATCTTATTTTCTATATTCCTAATTGTATAATTCATTTTTCTCCGTGTAATTTAAATTTATGTTAGTTATTAAATATTAACATTACTGTATTAGGTAATGTTTGTTGTTGGCGACCACATGACGAATTATTCAAGTTCAAGAGTAAATCCTCTCGTTCGAGATGTTGCCAAGCACTTTCCAACTATCAGCATCAGCTTGTCTTCATTTCGATATGAATTTATCGAGACCTACTACTCGTCTTCTCTACAAAATCCCAGGAAAACGACATTGTTTATTCTATTTCTCGTCGGCAAATCAAATGAAACTATGATTCAAGCAGGAACCGTCGGTGAGCAACTGGAACGCCTGTCAATTGGAAATCAACTTCCAAAATGTTTGATCAGCATTTTATCACAAAGCAATTCTGCAGCAATAAAGAGATTGCTTCGCACTTTTTGGAAGAATGATTTTCTTGATATTGGTGTAATGACACAATCAAACGACACCCAGGAATTCTTGACAGGCAACAAATTCGATCAATTGACTTTGCACCAGATGAATCCTTTTGCTGGAACCTTTTCTCACAAGAGAGTAACAGATGACACTGAATGGTTTCCGAACAAACTGAAAAACCTGCATGGTCAAAAGTTAAAACTTCTGTTCCAATACGGAAATGTTTCTGCTATTGCTCTTAATAACAAAAGGGAAATGAAATTAGGTCAACTTTTTACCACCGGCATTAATTGTAATACAGTCTTATACATTTATCCAAGGAAAAGTATCATCACAATTGATAAAGTTCTTTATGGAAACAAAATAGAAATGGTATTAAATAAATACAATTTCTTTCGTAAAGACGATCAGGAATTCTATACTGTGAAAGAGCGTATTACAAAAATTGGTTCTGCAAAAGCTATAATTCCTATCAATTCAAGAATTACTAAGATCACAGTAATGTCCGAGGAATTAATTCCTATGGTATGTGTAACCATTGGTACGATTGTCTTGCTAAGGATGACAGCGGTCGTGCTGAAATTGAACAGAAGAACATGGCAAACATTTAACATCAGTCGAATTGTAATGGGATTGTCCAGCACCAGCGAACCGCAAGTATTATCAGAAAGAATTATTCTTGGAGTATTGTTGCTAGGTTGCATTGCTTACTCTAGCTACTTTTACTCTGTGATTCTGGACATCAATTGGCGACCACAGGCGGAAATAACTACACTCAAGGAATTGCTTGACTCCAGTCTGTCACCTATGACAAGTAAATTTATAAAAGATACCATGTTGATGAGTCCTATCTTGGAAATTCAGAAATTAGGCACAAAATCAACTGTGTATCCTGATCGTTGGGATCATGATACATGCCTGTATTTCATGTCTGACTATGAAAATGTAACATGTATAATCAGCAATCCTGAAGAACTGGTTGGAAGTTTTGAATTAATAACACAAGAGAAGGTCATAAAGATACTCCCGGAACCTTTAGCATATTACATTCAGTCATTGAAGATGAGATTTAATTCACCATACATTGGACGCTTTAACGAAATAATTCTGCGAGCCTCAGAATCTGGTATACTGTCCAAGTTGATGGATGATGATAAAATGGAGCAACATAGTGTTCCATCTGCACCAGAGGAAATTTCAAAGGAAAAATTGCTTCCGCTGCTTTACTACATTATGGCTATTGGATACACTTTTGCATTGGTCGCTTTTATCGCTGAAATCCGAAGCAGCATCAGTTGGTCGAAATTTCGCCAGTTTTGCAGCAGTCGATTGATCATGATTAGAGAAATATTTTGGTAAGAGAATATTTTTTTAAGCTGTTGAATATGGGGGAAAGTGGTAAATGGGAGCAGAACCGGGTAAGAAAAAATAAATTAATATTAACACCGAATAAATGAATAAATTATTCAATTCACCCTGTGTTTGCCTTTCTTAATCTTTTGAGCAAAATAAAACGAAGATAATTGCAGAGAAAGAAATGTTTGGAGGAATTTGCACCGTGTTTTCAGAATAATTCCAAACTATTCGGTTCTGTCACATTATTTATTTAATCATGGACAGGCTTAGTATTTATAAATGTCTTTGTGTGCATTAGCTCTATTTTATAAATTAACAGTATTAGTAATAATCAAAAGTATTAATAGAAGAATTTTAGTTGAAAAAATCTGGGAAGTATTAAAAAAATTCAAAAAAGCAGGAGCAAAACGCCGATGTCTTTAGTTTTATGCAAAAGAAAATAAATAATTAACTTCTCGGAAAAGTATAACCATTTTTTATTTACTATTCCCATAAAAATTGAGCGAATTATAAGGTTATAATAATGTATGATTACTATTGTCATATTAAATTCGGCCGTTGGTTATAGGAATAAAGAGAATCTTTTTTTGCTCCACTTTCCCCTATTACCATTGTCGAATGGTTACAATTAAAGAAGTAAATTATTCTTTTTAATATATAAAAAAATTACTAGAAAAGAAAAAAAATCGATAAAATAAATTTAACCTTGTATGTTCCACTTTTCACGTTGGTGTTTAAAATAATGCAAATAGTTTATAATCGATTGGAAAGAAAATTGTATTTCTAAAAAGCAACTTTTTATTTACCTAAGGGACATAGAAAAAGAATGGACACTTTTTTTATTAATATTAAATCGAGACAAAATTCTTGCATCGCAACCATTTTTCTCGATTTGATATCATTGGAAAAATGAATTTTTGTTAACATGGAGAAAAAGGGATTGTTACATCTACCAGCGGATTGTTAATACAGAAGTAGCAAATCTGATTTTTTGTTGTAACAATTCTTTTTATTCTCTAAACAAATTAATTGTTATGATAACAATTAATTTGCTAAAATTTCGAGTTAGGAGAAGAAGAAAAACTGTTTCAAAGACAAATCAGATTTGCTAGTTCTATATTAGCAATCCGCTAGTAGATGTAACAATTCCTTTTTCTCCATCGAGGTAGAATATTTGTTTCTATATTTTTTAAATGTTTGATCCTTATATATTTTTGCGAATGTGTTTTAAAAAAATGTATTCAATTCTCTTGATGAATGTATAAAAATGTATTATTTGCTTAATAAATGGTGTGTTCTGAAATGTTCTGTTCTGATTTAAAGTGTGTACACTTGATTGCAAGATGAGACATTATATTTCCGGACATGAAAATTTAAGTGCCGAAATTAAGTAGGTGGACATAAAAATTATGGGTGCGGTGATGAAGAGGGCTTTTTTTGCAGCGTTGAATCGCGTTCATAAATAATGATAATAAGTGATGCGGCAAATGGAAAGTGTTTTAGGTACTTTATTATCTCTCCGCTAAATAAGGTTTGTTGCACCATTGCACACACTTAAGATATATAATTATTGTCGTAGCTTCTGCTTTCGCTCGTTTCTTTTCTTCCATCTTGTATACTTTTTCTTTTTTTAAATTCAATGATCGAATTGGTGATTCATCTTCATCACTTTTTTTTAAAAATATATTCTTAATTGGACGAATAATTACCAAACTGAAGTGTTACTATTATTATTACAGAATTGTTTTGCATATTAGGAAGGACGGAATTTTTTGTGTCGAAAAAGTATAGATTGGAAATGTTTTCTTTTTGGGTCATAACGAAGGGTTGTTGAGAATGAAAAATGCTTTTGAGATTCGTTGACGTGAATATAAGGAAAGTCGTAAACAAACTAAAGTGGTCACGGTTAATGAAGGGATCCTTCGGTTTCATTGGCGTATCTAATTTTCGCGAACGAGGGAGAAAAGAGTGAGAATATCGCGTGCAAGGAAACAGTTAGTTTCGTATGGTATACGCGATTCGCTACCGTGTTTCACTATCACCATCTTAATGCCCCTCAAGTCGAACTGTCATCCAAAAAACGCAAATTTTTCCCTTCGCCAAAAAGTTTGTATTTCGTGTATAAGAAAAACAGTTTCCAATCAAAAAAAGACCGCTTTCGGAAGACACTGTTTTTGTAAAAAGAGTATTTTACTATAAGAACAAGATTTTACTAGGAACGACCAATAAAAATATGGGTAAAACATCGGTTCAATGAATACGGAACTGTGGAAATTTCGAAAGATTCGAAATCGCAAATGGAGGAAATAATTTTGCAATAACGCTTTAATATGCTTCGGGTCGAAGAGTCCATAGGGACCGTTACGCGATTGTGCTCACCCTTTCCTTCTTCTTTGGCATTTTAATTATTACCTGCATTAACCCTTTCGTGAACCCGCTTATAAGCGTTGCGCGCCGGGCAAGTTCATATATCGCCTCATTGGCGAAATTACCCGCACGAAGGGGGACAGAAGTCGCGTGGAAAAGTCAAGAGATCGTGAAGCTAACGATTGGAAAATTGATACGTCAAGATTTTATCAGAATTGACTCTGAGAGTTTGTGTTGTGCGCTATTCTGCTATTCCCGTTATTCAAACGCAAAGAATATAATATATGTTGAGAAAAAAAGGCAAATTTTTTCTATTACTTGCCTGATAAGAGTGTTTATTATTACGTTGAACAACATATATATATATATAGAGTTCCATAGGACAACATATTTTTTTCACACAGTGCGCTCGCGCGCAAAGGATGATAATCGGATGGGTCAAGCTCTTTTAGCGATTCTCGTATTTCTTTTTTTTCCTAAATATGATACGATAGCCGTTTATAATCAATTACCGCTCGGTAATTGTATGCTAATTTTTCACGTCTGCTAATTCTGTATGGTCATTCACGAGCTTAAGAAAAGGGAACTTGTGTATAGGAGGAGAGTATAAAGATGTGCTCTTTTGATGATAAATATTTCTTCCCAATGGATCATTATGTATTTTTTCTACTGCTATTCATAATAGGAGGATACTTTAATTTAATTTGGAAAGAATTAAAATTTGTTTTGCCAAAATGAAATATAAAGCTTCCTCGTAAGGAAGCAATAAAGAGAGGAAGAATGAGAAAAGAAAGAATTATTATTTTATTTTCTCCGGGAGAGCAAAAAACGAGAAAGGAACAAAAAAGAACTAAGAAAAAAAGATGAAACAAAATTTTTCAAGGAAAAAATTGTTTTTCTTTCAAAGCGGACGGAACCAAACATTTTACTTTGTTTAAAAATTTATTAATTCCGAAAAATAAAAAATTCTCCTTACCTTCCAGGTGAGAGAGACACCTTTTCTTTCTTGACTTCTCATTTTTTTTTCTTACACCGCGAAGAGTCATCCCCTATTTGCAAAAATGGCGAAGTCATTGCCTCTCACACGTCTCTCTCTCTCTCTTTTTTTCTCGGTTCGTTTCGTCAAAAAAGTTTCGATTTCAGGCAGATGTCAGGACAGTTACACAATATACAGTACTAATCGTTATTGACACCAGAAAGAAAGGATGAGTTTCAGAAAAGAAATAATTTTTTTTTCTTACTCTCATAGGGGCGTGTTATTTTTACAAAATGAAAAGTGATTATATATATTTTCTTCTTTCTAGATAGAATAACGTATTATATACATCACTGTACTTTTAGACAGCTTGTTTTCTTTATAATAATACGTACATGAAAAAAATCTTTTAATTTTACCAAAAATAAAACAGTTAAGAGAGTTGAAAAATAGTAAATCTTATGACAGACAATTCTGTTGGAGTATATAAAGGAAAAAAGGATGCCGCGCTTATATTTTAATGCAACGAAAGCTCTGCAGTATAAAAAGCTATGTAAAATTTTGAAGCTAACTGAAATTTGATTGATAATAATTATATTTTTTTATGGTTATCATTGTTATGATTATTAATATTATTATTTTTAATATTATTATTATTATTATTTTTAAAATGATCATTAACTTTATAAAAAGTATAATAATATATCAAGCGGAATGTGACATTCAATTTATTATAATGCAAATTACAAAATTTTTTTATTTTTACGCATTTAATTCTAGAATTAAATAATTTACATACATAATATTCTTCGCAGAAATTAATTTTTTTAATACAATTTTCATAACATTTTCTCAGGTATTCAAATATATTTAAAACAATTTTAATAAACTTCAACAATAAAGTATTTAATTACAATTTTTAACAGAAGCGATTATTTTAAAAACTTGAAAGAAATTCTTCATAAAATTCAATTACTTTCACAATTTTCAATGAAAATTATTAAAGGAAATTGATTGCTTCAAAAAATGCAAAGAAATTCTTCAATGGAATTTAATCCGGATTTTAAAAATTTTTTAATAAAATTCTTCGCGAGAATTAAATTTTTTTCATTAATAATAATATTCTTCGCGAGACTTTAATAATTTTCATTATAATAATAAAATTCTTCGGAGGAATGTTATTATTTTTAATTAAATTGTAGTAAAATTTCGCGAGAGAATACAATTATTTTAAAAAATATTAATTAAATTCAATTATTTTCAAAAATGCTGATAAAATTCGTCGGAAAAATGAATAATTTTTTTAAATAATAAAATTCATCGCAGAAAACCAATTACTTTTAATAGTATTTTATTAAAATTTCTCAACAAAATGGATTTCTGTTATAAAATATTTAATAAATGTTTTCGAATATGAATACAATAATTTTGAATACTTTAAAAAAATTCTTTCAAAACATTCAATTATTTTCAAAAATTATGTTAAAAATTCTTTAAAATGATTTAATTATTCTTCGCAAGAATTTAAATGATTTTTATGTGACATTAATTAGAAATAAAATTAAAAAAAATTAAAAAGAACCATTAATAAAAAAGGAAACGACAATTAACTTCTAACTGTGAACAGATTATCAGAACATAACGATTATTAATGTAGATTATTATTATTATTTTTAACTAAATAACTTTTTACAACATTTAGAATTAAAATAGAACATGAAACATAATCTGCCGGAGTCACTAATTTATAGCTGTTTCTACTCCATTGCGTTTGTGAGAGAACTTCCATGCCATCTGGACGGCTGCTCAGAGAATTAAAATGGCGCGAAATTCAAATTTAATAATAGACTGAGTAAAAAAGAAAAAGAAGGGAAATTGAGTAAAATTAACTATTAAATAGATTATTTAAAATTTTTTAATTCCCTGATATCGTGACTTACAAAGAAAGAAGGAGTGAAGTATAATAAAAAAAATTAAATTGTGATTTAACACTACGAGAACATTAAATTCTTGCAGACAACAAATGTCCGTTGCTCATGCAAGGCGCGTCCAAAAATGTGAGAACGTTCTAAATTACGCCGTTTCTCGCCATATATACACCCTTCTCTCTATATATACATCTTTCTTGGGCCTTCACATATTCATCGTGCTTTGAAGAGAAGGATGCTTTGGGTAAGTTAATACATACTCTCTTTCGTGCCACGGAATGGTCCAACTTTTTTTTCCCTCCTCTTCCTCTTATTCCTCTTTTCTCTCTCTCTCCTTCTTTTCTGTTCTGATTACACATTCTATATAGTCCTTCCATCGTAACTTTTATCCTTATTGACTATGGAGATACCTTTCTTCATTCGAAACGAGTCCTATCTCCATCATTTCAAGTGTTTTTAATGTTTAGCGTTTTATAATTATGGTATTATTCGACCAAGAAGTCACTTTGCTTCTGATTACGCCGATCTTAATGGCCATTCGCATGGTAACTGCGAGGTTAACTTACTTTTAATGGGAGCTGCTGCTCGAAAGGAGACCTTTTTTTTCCCCTCCCTCTCTCTATACACAATCCGCGTATGTGTGTTTCCATTTTATTTTTTCTTCTTTTTTTTGGAAGGGGGAAATTTTGTTTTTTTTTCTGTTTCAGAGCTCGTATATTTTTGAGCTTCTTAATTGGTTCTAATTTCTTACTTTGCAGTCCAATTTAATTGTGGCGAATAAAGTTTATTTCACATCATTCATGCGGAGAGGGAGGGTGATGAGAAGGCTGTCTTTTAATCGTAATGGATAATTTCACTCCTTTTGATAGTTAAAAATAAGATAAAAAACAGTTCGAACCTCGTCCCGTTAGAAATTAATTATTTTTTCGACTCTTTCCCTAAACTGTGGAGAAAAAAGGGGATTTTTTTCTTTCGATTTTTTATTATTAAACTGAGTTGCTTAAAGTTTGGGAAGTAAGGAAAATGATTAAAGAAATTCATTCATTTTCAAAAGTAAACCAATTTAAAAACATTCTCATCAAAATTTGAATTATTTTTACAAATAATAATGAAATTGTTCTCCAAAGTTGAAATTTACAAAAATTAACAAAAAATTTTTGTCAAAATTACAAATTATTCTACAAAATTTTCATCACTTTAATGATTTTTGATATCTATTATTTTAATAAAATTTTCTAAAGGAAATCAATTATTTAAAAAAAATTTGAACAAAATTCTACGCAAAAATTTAATTATTATTATTATTATAAATAATACAAATGTTACAAAAATTCAATTATTTACAAAATATTTTATACATTTATTCACAATAATTAAATTATATTTTCATAAATGATAAAACTTTTCACAGATATGCAATTATTTTCATAAATAATAAAATTCTTTTTAGGAATTCAATTGTTTTCAAAAAACAATAAAAATTTTTAAAAGAGTTAAATTATTTTAAATGCAGTTTTAATCGATTTTCTCCAAAAATGTAATTGTTCCTAAAAATTTTATTAAAATTCATAAAATGAAATCAATTATTTAATAATTTGTTAATAAACTTCTTTTTAGAAATTCGATTTTAGAAAACATTCAATTATTCAATAAATTATTGATTTTCGTATTTAAAATTTTTAATAAATTAATTCTCGTAGAATTTTTCAATAAAATTTGATATGTAAAAATGAATTCTAAATAAAAATTAACAATAATAATTGAATGTTAGAAGCATTATAGAGTAAATTTTTAGACATAATTTAATTTTGAAAAGGTTTCAAATTAAAATCTTTGAATTTTAAAATTTTTCATACTTTTACCTAAAACAAACATAAAAAACAAGTGTGTGACAAAATATGTTGATCCTTTTCGACTATTTATTTTTTTAACAATTGATAGGTTTTAAAAAACCATTCGTATAATTTTGTAAAAAATACAGATTTTGCATTTACAAAAAAAATTGCCGAATGAAAATATTGATTTTATTTTGTTTAGTAAAAATACATATATTTTATTTATTTATTTAATTTATTTTTATCAAAAAAGATAAGGTCACATACTAAAATTACAAATCCAAATAAAATAATATCGTAATATAAGAAAAAATGATTTTTCATTATTTTTTTTTTTTTTGAAAAAATTATTATTATTACGTTTCCTCTAAATTAGCGGCTAAATGCCCTTTATAACGATAATGCACTACTGAGGCCCCAAATCGTCAATCTAATCCCACGTTCTGATTTTTTTGTCAGTCTTTGAAATCTGCGACGTCTTGCAATTTGCGCGCAAGGTCACGCGTATATATTTAAGATTATCATACACACAACGAGAAAGGGGATAACCTAGTGACTCTATATATTCATACAATTATAAAAATTTACAAGAACTAAGTGAAAACATAACGGAAGGAACATTATTGACCATGAGTGATCTTCATGGTGGCTCATTAGAACGTGATTTTTGATTTCATAAGAAATAAGTTCTATTTAGTATATCTATACATATATTTACAATATTCCTAAAGACACATATTTATATGCAATATAAATTTCCGAACGTTAAATTTTGCAAAGGCAATTAGCATTACGTCGACAATATAAGTGATCTGGTCTTTCAATACGTCACGTGGGCGTTGTTTCACGGAAATCGATTAGGTCCTCGATTTGCAATTGTGTATCAACAATCAGTTATATAGGAAAAGAGAGAAAAAAAGCATTAGAATTGACTTATGTCGTTGGTTAATCCTGTTTCTATGAATAGAAAAATCATTTACATTATAAAGAAAAGATTAGTGGGCGATGATTAAGAGATTTGCATTTGTATTATATAGTATTAGAGCACACAATTCTATATAAACCTAAACTAATAAACTATTATTAGATTATTTAAGCTGAATTCACGCTTCATCAGGAAGAAAAAAGTTTCGATTTGTTCAAATTTTCAAACTAAGAAGAAAAAATAATATATAAGTATAAATAAAAACAAATCAATAAATATAATTATGTAAAAGAGTAAATAAATATAAGTAAAATTAAAAGTGTTAATAAACAAATAACTACAGAAGAAATACATGTGAATGATCATAAAAAATTGTAACTATAAACGAAATAATGTTTTGTTGAATTTGAATTTCGCGCCGTTCTACTTCCGCCACTTGCCGTCCAGATGGCATGATAATTCTCTCACAAACGCCTTAGAGTAGACGAAATACAATTAAAAAATTACTTCAGCCTGTTACATGCTCCATTTTATTACTAAACATCGTAATTATTTTGTTAATAATTTAAATTAATTAAATACTCCTCTCTTTACAAAATTATTTTTTGGTTTTAAAAGAATTTTTTAAATATTCTGTTTCAATTTTTTTTCTCTTTTACAAAGCATATCTTTGGTCATAAGTAAGGATATTTAGTGCCTGTTTTCATTTTCGGCAAAAAAAAAAGAAAATTCTTTTCGTAAAACATTTATATATTTATAATTCCAATTAAAATACTTGGCTGATGTATCTCGAAATATAATACTCTGATTAAAATCAGGGGACTAAATATATATACTAAAACAGTTTCTGCGGATTTTAAAAGTCGGACGATATTATGTAACAAGGGACCGACGACAGGACGCTCCTTTTATGTATAATATAAATTTCAAAGTCCCGCTTTTCTTTCTTTTTTTTTTTGCTTTCTTTTTGTCAATTTTCGACGATTTTGTCACAAATTTTAAACATTTGTCGAAAATTTAATTAGACGCAATTCATTATGAACAAAATTTGCTCATTTTGGTGGAATTAGGATTCTGATTTATTGAGAGAATGATATATGTATATTTTTTCAAAACGTATTTATACGTATTGCAAAATTTTTTGTTTAGGTTTTAGGAAAGTTAAAAAAATTCAAATTTATCTGGACTAAATATAATTTGAATACAATTTTAATTGAGCCAAATATTATTTGAACTTAATTTCATTTTAAAGAAAGAAATATTTTTCCATTCCGAAACCAATATAATTTCACTCTTTCATAACCAGGGGTGTGGAATAAATTTTAAAAAAGCGATAAGAAAATAATTACCAAAGTCTGTAGGAAAAAATGGAAACTTTTTAAAAACTCGTATACACATAAGTGAATAGAGTTAAATTTGAATGTTCACTGGAAATGACTTTCAAGGAGATGAATTGTCTTTATGGAGCCATGAAGACAAATGAATGAAGAGGGAGAGAGAGAGCAGGAGAGAAAAAATGAGAGAGCGAATATAACACTAACAATATAACGGAAATTGTTCCTAATACGTTGACACCCATGCACAATATTATTATCACGATAACTCCCACTCTTTATATACTAACATGCGAATAGCCCATTGAAAGCAAAACTCCGAAATCCTGTTGTCGAAACGAGCTATTGTGCAGTTGCAAACGGTGTAACTATCGTCGGCTACCGTGGCACGTGACAAAATAACGCATTATAACCATCTTTTCGAAAACAATTCATTGTTTTCAGCTGACGTAAACTGTAATTACAATTTTTATTATTTTCTCCACTCTTTTAACACGCATTACAACATAAATTCCCAATACTGTAAAAGCAACAACTCTTTCCTTACTTTCAGTAGCTACTAATTATTGCCATTAAGTCTCTAATTAGTCATTCGAAACTGAGAAACAAGTTCGAATTTAATGATAATAAAAAAAGATTTATAGTTCTGATTTTTCAGTAAAAGAAAATAATAATAAAAAATAGTAAAAATATAAAGATAATAAAATAAAGATGAGTAAGCAATTGAAGACTATAAATAAATAAGTAAATATAAAAAAAAATTAATATGAATATGCAAATATAAGACAAACTGTTTTCTTAAATTTGAATTTCGCGCCATTATAACTCTGTGAGTTGCCGTCCAGATGGCATAAAAACTCTCTCATAAACGAGATGGTTGCTATGATGCAGTACAAGTATCAGTGATTCTTTCAGACTCTTTTTTGTTTTTAATTTAAGTTTTAAATATCGTAAATAATTATTTTATTATTAATAACAATAATATCACTAACAATGATAATACTAATAATAATAATAATAATAATAAATATATATATAATATTTTAAACTAAATTATTATAACGACAATTTTCATTACTTTCAATATAGAATTTAATTAAGAAACTAATTTTTCGAATGGAAAATACAAAATATAAATTTTTATTGACTAATATTATAGAGAATAAAAAAATAATTTTTTAAAACCGTTAAAAAAATTTTTTGTTATTCCTTTCGGAAGGGATTTTTGTGTATAAAGTAATTTGGAACTAATAAAGACATCTTTTATGGAGATATGACCATTTCCAGAAAGCATTATATATGCTGAAGACAGTGACAAAAGAGGTTACTGCAGGTATTAAAATCCCCCAAGCCTAGTAGCTTACGAATAAGTTTGTCAAGATTAAAAAGGTTCGTTAAGTTCCGTTGGTAAAAGTTCCGAGATTTATTACATCCACTTTAAAAAAATTAATCCAACTCAAATCGCTGATTTAAAAATCTTAAAATCGAGTAAAGTCTCATTTTTAAATATACACTGTGTGATAAATAAAAGAAAATTCTTTTAATAAATAAATATGTAAATATAGAAGAAATTAAATTGTTAGTAAAAAAATAGTAAAAAAAATAATAATAAAATATTTAAAAAATAGTAAAAAATTAGTAAAGAAGAAGTAAAAAATTAGTAGAAAAAATTAATACACTGAAAGAAAATGTATATTAAATTTTGTGAAAGTATTTTACAATTTGGAGAAAAAGTGCAACAAACAGAAATTTTAATATAAAAATACTAAAGTTGAAAGAAAATTATGTGCATTTTAGTATAATTGTATCAAATTTCAAGAATTATAATTCATTTTTAATATAACTTTACTAAATTCCACATAATTTTCTTTTAAGTTTAGTATTTTTTATATCAAAATTTCAGTTTGTTGCGCATTTTTCCCAAATTGTAAAATACTTTCACAAAATTTAATATACATTTTCTTTCAGTATATTATTTTTTTTTACTAATTTTTTACTATTATTTTACTAACAATTTAATTCCTTCTATATTTACATATTTATTTATTAAAAGAATTTTCTTTTATTTATCACACAGTTTATATTTAAAAATGAGACTTTACTCGATAAGTTAAGTTAATAAAGTAAGTTTTTTATTTTTTCATAAGTTTTTTTCAAATTTTAGGATCTTTTATATCAAAATTTCGGTTTGTTGCACTTTTTCCCCAAATTGTAAAATACTGTTACAAAATTTAGTATACATTTTCTTTCAGTGTAAAAAAAATTAGTAAAAAATTAATAAAATAATTTCTTTACTGAAAAAATAAGTAAATGAATAAATAATTAAACAAACATGGCATATGAAAAAATAAATGAACAAAAAATGAATAAATAAATAAGGGGATATTAGACAGTACAGTAAAAATGTCGTAAGAATTGTTCTTTATTTTGACAAGGAACTAAATTTATGTAAAACTAAAAGTTCGCTTTTTCTTCGTTGCCCTACCTTTATTTTTTTTAAAATCGGGTCACTTTTATGCAAAGCAGACTTTGCATAGCATTTAATTCTTTCGCGACGACAACAACGACAAAGGTAAAGCCTCGTGCTCTCAAGATATTTCGACACTCGAAGGAGCATATGAGAGTCATCCCAATTCCTCGAGCAACTTTTTTTTCTCCTTCTTCTTCTTTTTTTTACCATCCAGGAAGAAAAGGCAATCGCCCGCGGCCCAAATCCATTCTCAAAATCCTCTCCGGAATTTTACCACATCTGTATCAGGGACTCGACCTTCATCATCAAAACAATACAATTGAATTTAAAATCATTTTACAATCAAATCCCAAGATATCTCGATCGCTATAGGAAATGTTCATTATCACCAATTTTCAAATTAGCATATAATAAGACCAACAAAAAAAAACACACTCGCACTCCTTTTCCATTGTTCATTCATAAAGTCAATTCAATTAAAAAAAAAGAAAAAAAAATTACCAATAGTTCCGAAGATTTAAAAGATTGAAAAATAATTACTTAATTACCACTGTTGTTTCGATCATCCAATTAGGAAATTGTAGTATTTTTTAAAATCAATTTGCACAAAAGAAAAAACAGTAAAGAAGAGAAGGAAATAAAGGAAAATTGAAAATTTAGTTTTATTTCGTGATATTGAATTCCTTGTCTAATGATTATGTAAAGAACACGCGGCAATTAGATAATTTATTTTCCACTAGCGAAAATCCATCAAGTAAAGAATAATTTCATCCGGTATTGTTTTTTTTTTGTGAATTTTGATTAAGGTCTTAATTGAACTACTTAAGGATAAAAGTTCACACATAAATTTTCATGACTCAGTGACACTGAAATTAGACTTCCTTCTTCTAATGCCTTCCGGCCACCCTAGAGTATTGAAGTTGATCCTTGAATCAACCGCAAACTCGTTTCTATTTTCTCTCTCTCTCTCTCTCTCTCTCTCTCTCCTCTAATCGACTTATGGTAGGCAGGTATATCTCGTGAGTAATATCATCCCATTAACCCCGGGTCCGTTGAATGTAAGCATAAATAGAATCGTCTTTGCCAGTGAACGCGATCTTGGGCCAAAGGGGTTAATAAATGCGCGTGTGCACGGGTCAAATTCTCCGCACCACATTCTATTTTTCCCTACATATATATATCTATATACACAACCAAATGAGGAGGAAATTTTATAATTTTTCATTAAAATGGTAAATTATGTTTTTAAAAAGCTAATTATTATTATCTTTATACTATATATATGATTTCTTGATTTTGACATCGAAATCTGTTAATTAAAAAATTAACTCTAAATTTATATTTAATTTCACATTCTAAATTTTAATTATGGTTAGCATTAACAAATCTCGATGATTTTGGATCAATTAAAAATAATCGATTGATAGTTAAATTTCTGACAGAGTCTTTATATATATATATTTTTACTCTCGAATGTATATGAATCAATAAAAATCTTACTGATTGAAATTGTAATGAATCGTTCATTGATACTCTCTAAATCTGAATGAGTAAAAATGTTTACTAATTTGAATTAGTGACTTTTTGCTTTGAATTAGTAAAGTTTACTAAATAAAGAGTAATTTCTACTAATTTATTAGTGAAATTTATTAAATGAATAGTAATTTCTACTAATTTATTAGTTAACTTTATTAAATGAATAGTAATTTCTACTAATTTATTAGTGAAATTTACTAAATGAAAAGTAATTTCTACTAATTTATTAGTGAAAATTTACGATTTCAAAAGAAAAAAGTATAAATTCATAATTTTCACTGTTATAAATATCAAAATGTTTTTGAAATTAATTTAATTAATAAAATTTGACTATTTTTTCAGTTATTTGATTGATGATTAACAATTGAAAAGGACAGTAAGGAAGAGAAGGAAATAAATTTAAAATTTATTAAAATTTATAAAATTATTAAATTTATTTTAACACTTTAAATTTGAATTAGATGAAGTTAAAAATAACTAAATTTTTAGTAATTTTTTTACTAAGAATCAGATAATTTTTCACTAGTCAATTTCTTTTAACTGATTCAAAAGCAAAAAGTTAGTCACTGATTGGCATTTAAAACATAATTTGTTACAGATTTTCAAATTTTCTAAACATTAATTATTATTCATTATTAAACATTAATTAATAAAAAGTTACACAGAAAAAATATAAGAAGTGAAAAATATATTAAATTTTGTCAAATATTTCACAATTTGGAAATAAGGGGACAAAGAAAAATTTTAATATAAAAAATACATTCGAAATTTGAAAGTGTAAAAATGTTTACTAATTTCAATTAGTGATTAAATTTTAGCTTTTGAATTAGTAAATTTAACTACTCAATATTTATTTATATATAAGTAACATTAACTAATTTAAAAACAAAAATTTAATTCTTAATAAATTAAATTAGCAAACATTTTTACAAAATTTAAATTTAGAGCTTAAAAAATTCTGATTATTGCGAATTTTTGGCTAAATAAGATATCACTAATTTAAATTTCGAAAATCGATTTGTGAATCAGTGAAAATTGAAAATAAACTGATGTTAATTGAAATATTTTTTCGATTTCAAATTAGTCAAATTTTTTTAAAACAATTATTAATTCTCTGATTTAGTTTTAAATACTAGTGAAAATCCACCTATTTTCAGTTGAAAAAAATAAATTCTTAAACAAATTGTTTGAAAAAAAATTTTATTTCGGTTCAAATATTTTTTTAGTTCAATTAAATTTCAATTGTATCAGATAAATTTCATTCGAACACTTATTTTATTTAGTTAAAATAATTTTCTTTGTGTCAAATATATTTTATTTGTTTTAAATATTAAATACTTTTATAAATTAATTAAAAATTATAATTATCACTAAAAAAATTTCATTATTAATAAAAAATTATTCAATTTTAGCGAAGGAAATCAATAAAAAATTGATAAATTATTAAATTCTGGTAAAATTTTTATTATTTGTGAAAATAAATGAAATTTTTCTAAAAGTTCTATTTTAAAATAATTAAAATACTTTCCATATTCAATTATTATCTAAAAATTCAATTGAAACTCATTTTTAAATACATTTATATTAGAAAATTTTATGAGAGTTCAATTATTTAGGTACAAAAATAAATAATTAAATATTTCTTATAACTGAAGTTTCTTCATAAAGAATTTCATCAACAAATTTTTATATAAATAAATTCTTTCGGCGAATTTTAATAAACATTTTAAAATAATTACATTTTTCGAGAAAGTTGATTAAAATTATATGAAAAATTATTTAAATTCTACGATGAGTTATATCGTTTAGGAAACTAGTTAAATTTATTTCAAAAATTTCATTATTTATGAAAAAATAATTGAATTATTCAGAAGAAATTAATAAAAAATTTGTAAATAATTGAATTTGGGTGAAATTATACATACGTGCAAAATAAATAATTTATTCAATAATTAAATGTTTCACATAATTGAATTTTTATCATTACAAATTATATCAACAAATTTTTGAATAATTCCAATTTTTCGAGAAATTTGATTGAAATTGTTTATGAAAATAATTTTATTTATAAAAATTAATTTAATATTCATAAGGAATCATAAAAATGCATTTTATATTCATAAAGAATTATAAAAATAATTTTATTATTTAATTCTATGGCAAAAAGTTAAAAAAAATTAAATAATTGAAATTTTAATGTAAAAAAAGTTGATAAAAATTAAAATGTGTAGAATGCTTAGAAACATTTTACTCCAATATATACCTGTTTGACCCCACTGAAGAGTGAGGCAAGTCAAGTTAATTCCAAACAAGTTAAAACTTTTTCATCAACAATAATAATTTTTTCACTTCTTTTGTCAATAATCTCGGTTAATTTCTATGGCGATTATTCACATTTTAATCTCGCTAACGAGCAAAGTGTATAACCGCATGGATATACGTTGTTATACGAGAATTTACAGCGACGTGTTACTTTTGCCCCTTAGTGCCAATGGTCATCTCGATTAGCTTGGAATATGCGCAGTTCTTTGGAGAATGAGATGGAGGAGAGCAGTGCAACAGACCACCTGTGGACCCTCGTTAAGAAACGTCACAAATTGGTTTAATTAGTGCTCTCATTTGAACTTTAATAAGGCACAGACCACGGTTGGAACGCGTAATTGACTCGTCGCTTGCCCCTAGAAATTCTCCATGTCTGAGAAATTGACCAAGAATCTTGCTCTCCAGTTTTCCCATATTTCTTTTCCCCAATACCTTTGCGTAAAATACATACTCCGCTCTTGTTTTGCACGTGCGCGTATTTCCACTTGCTCAAGTTCTCAAACAAAATTCACTTGATATTTTTCTTCCAACAGCTAATTATTATCCAAGAAGTGAAACAATTTTCTGTTCTTGTTCTTTTTTTGTGAAACAATTACAAAAATACCCCGTATACTATCTGCTAACCTTACACTGTATATAACAATCAAAACAATTACTTTAACTTTAACATTTTTTTTTAACTTTTTGAATAAAAGTGTCGACTTTATCAGAGATTTATTTTTTGAAAAATTAATTAATACATATAATTATGATTAAACGTTTTTAGCAACTACAATTTCCTATTTTCAAAGGGGAATGTATTTAATTATAATTAATTAGTGTCATTTGCGGTTTTTTAGGGTTACCACAAAAAATCTTTTTTTTTATTGCAAATTAAATTTTTTACGAAATTTCAATTATTCAAAAATGAAAACTTTAAATAAAATTTAAATATTATTCAATTATTTCTAAAAGTCCTTAATACAATGATCTTAATATTCAATTGTTACATATAAAAATTGAAATTCACTTTCAAATACGATTTTTTTTAAGTGAATTCAATTACTCATATTACAAATATAAATAATTCATTAATTAATTGAAATTTTCTTACAATTGAATTTTCTTCATAAAGAATTTTATGAGCGAATTTTTACATAATTGAATTCTTTCAACGAATTTCAATAAAATTTAAAAGAATAATTATATATTTTTTTTAATTTTATTAAAATTGTATAGAAAACAATTAAAATTCTACGATGAGTTATATCGTTTATAAAAATAGTTGAATTCGCAAAAAAAATTGTATTATTTATGCAAACAATTAAATTATTGCGAAGAAATTTATAAAAAAATTTGTAAAAAATTAAATTTCTGTGAAATTTTTATTTTTTATGAAAATAATTGAAATTTTTGCAACAATTTTATTTTCAAAATTATTGAAAACTTTTTAAAATTAATAATAATAAGTAAATAATTGAATTACTGTGAAATTTTTATTATTTTTGAAAATAAATTCAAGCCTTTTCAAAATTTAATTATTTTTTCAAATTTACTCTGTAGTGCTTTTAATTATTATTTAAAATTTTAAGTGAAATTCCTTTTTAAATCAATTTTTATTCGAAAATTCAACGAGAATTTAATTATTTAAATACTAAAATAAATAATTTATTGAATAATTATAAATATTTCTCAAAATTGAATTCTTTCGACGAATTTCAATAAAATTTTTATGAATAGTTACATTTTTTGAGAAATTTAATTAAAATTTCATAAAAAATAATTAAAATTCTATGATGAGTTTATAAAAATAGTTGAATTCATTAAAAAATTGTATTATTTATGAAAACAATTGAACTATTGCGATGAAATTAAAACAAAATTGTAAATAATTAAATTTCTGTGAAATTTTTACTATTTATAAAAATAATTGAGATTTTTCTAACAATTTTATTTCAAAATTATTGAAAACTTTTTAAAATTAATAATAATTAATAATATTAAGTAAATAATTGAATAATTGAATTGAATTTTTAATATTAAATTAATAGCTAAAATTTTAACTGAAGTTCTTTTTTAAATAAAAATCCTGTTTACATTTTACCCCAAATAACACTAATATTTTTTAGCTAAAGCAGCTTATTATATTACCTCGAAGGAGAATACATTTAATTACAATTAATTAATATTTTCTAACAGAATAAATAAACTAGATCGACATTTTGCGTAAAAGCTCGACAAGAATTGTAATATTGTAAACTATATAGTTAATGAAACGTACAAAAAAATACTGCTGGTGGTAACTTTTCTACTCACAAACCGAAACTATCCTATATTAGTGTTCCCAAGTAGACAACACACGTAGGGTGATCCTGTTCTTCTATCATAAGTAGGACATTCACCAGAAAGATATCCAATGTCCATCCGGGGATATCTGCAATTGGTGGTGCAATATCCTCTGCGATAGTTGCATCCTCGAAGAACAATAATTGTAGTAGGTGCTGGTTTTATAAATACTGAAGAAACGAAAACAAATTAGCCGCAATTATCAATAATAACACAAGCAATATTATTATTATTATTATTCTTTACAATAATATTATTATTATTATTATTGTTTAAAACAACATTTGTAGTCATATACAAAAGAAGCAGAAAAGCAAGAATTGATTTAAAATTTTCTTCAAAATGTCAGTCATTAATACAAGAATTTTTATTTTTTACTACTTCAAATTTAGAGACTAATTTATACAGAAACGAGTGAATTATTTCTTCTTTTAATTAAAAATGTTCATAATAAAATAAGTCAACAAGAGAGAAACAACGAAAACAGTGTAGACGAAAATTCTTCTAAAAAATCGTATTTATATGATGAAACACAAAATTAAGAACGAAACCCAAAAAATCAAATATATTTGTAATTTTTTCTCATTCTTTCCCCTAATAGACAGTATACATCATCATTAATAATTAATAATTTAATATAAATTCAATATCATCCTATATATCCTGGATTGTTATTATAATTCACTGGATAGTAGTTATTGTAATTATAATATCCTCGATAGTTAAGATAATTATAAAGTCCTAAATTAAAATTATTATAATTATTATAATTATAATTTCCGTAACCGCAACAAATGAAAGGAAATCCTGATACACTGTAATAAGGACATTCACCAGGATAATAGCCAATGTCAACCTGAGGATATGGACAATAGTTTGTACAATATCCTCTCTGATAGTTGCATCCTTGAAGAAAAGAATATGTACCAGGCAGTGGAACTGAAACTACTACGGAAATGAAAACAAATAATCAAAAAATATTTCCAATCAATTTTGTAAAAATTTAGTAAAAATTAAATAAAAATTAAATATATCAAATTATTTTAAATTTACAACAACAAAAAATATTCTCTGGTACTAAAAGAAACGAAAACAAATTATTCACAAAAAGTGCCAATAATTTGTTAAAAATTTAGTAAAAATTGAATAACAATTAAATATATAAAGTTATTAAAAATTAACAAAATATTATTCTCTGGTACTAAAGAAACGAAAACAAATTATCCACAAAAATTTCCAATCAGTTTAGTAAAAATAATTAAAATGGAAATAAAGTTAAAACAAAATAAAGAATAAATTAATATTTCTACTTAAAATTTGCAAACAAAAGAAACCTTTAATACTAACATTATTTTCTTACTTGCAACTGTATTTGTAGTCATGCACAAAAGAAGTAAAAAACAAAAGAAGAGTTGATTTGAAAATTTCGTCATTTTTCGTTTTTTTTACAATCAAGAGAGACAGAAAAAAAGAGAGACAACGAATTTCTCTAACTTTGTTACTTTTCTGTCACCATCTCTTGTTCTACTGAACATTCAACAACCATGAAGAGACTATTTATATTACAAAGAAAAACTATATTTTCATCTCTTTTCGTAAATATATATTTTTATGTAACATTTTTAACTGATGTCTTCCGCCAGAACTATAATTTTTCACATATAATAAATAATAAGTAGTATATAACTAAAATGTATGGCTTTGTTTATTTTCAAGAAATGCTTTTACGATTCTATTTTTTACATTAAATATATATATACATATTTTTCCTTTTGTCATTAACTAAAAATAAATAAAATTGCTTTAAATATTGCAATCCTACTTTTCAAGATAATCGCATTTTTTTAAAATTTTCCGTGAAGGACCGTAATTTTTTTTTATTGCTTGCAAAACTGCGTATACACTATATATGAGAAGTTAAATTATATAATTCTCATGCCCTCCAATTCTCATATTATGGACAAATTCTAAAAACTATTAAAATTACTTTTTAGTAAAATTGGAGTACTCCATTTAGAAAATAAACATTTTTTGTCTAAAAAAAGTAAGAATTTTTTTAGTAAAAGTAAATGTTTTCTATGTAGGAAAAAATGACTAAGTTAGAAGATTTTACTAATAATTAGTAGACGACTTTTTACTAATTCAAATTTAGAGAATACTAATTAGGGTTTAATTAATTTGAAGGAATCAAATTTTTACCAAATTATTTTTGGTTTTACTTTGATTCTTGAAAATTAACTGTGCGCATTCTTTAAAACCAAATTAGTATATACATTTTTGAATTCGTGCTTACTAAATCTAAATTAGTTGAAAATTACCAATTAAATATAGGAATAATAAATAAAATTAATTATTAGTAACAAAAAAATTAATCTTAAAATATAAAAATAAAAAAGAAGTGAAAAGAATTGTAAAATAACTAAGAAATTGTAGAAAATTTTAGTTACTTTTAATTTAAAAAATAAGTACAAACATTACTATTTGTAATTTGTATCAGTAACTGACATTTTGATTAACCGCAATTACATACTTTTAAGTTAAATAATTAAAATTTCAAATTTTACTAACATTTTTATTTAATTAGTTTATTAATTTTTTTAGCATACTGTTAACATTTAAATCAGTGAGTGACATTTTCTGTTAGAAATAGTTTAAAATTGTTTAGTAAATTAGTAGAGTATTTGTACTAATTTTACTAATTACTACACGCAGAGAAAATGAATATTATTTTACAATTTGACGAAAAAATTTCGCCAGAGCGAAATTTTAATATAAAAAATACTAAACATTAAAAAAATTATGTGAAATTTAGTATAGCTATAACAATTCAAATTTTTACAATAATAAAAATTTTACTAATTAAATTTTATACTATTTTTACTAAATTTTGTAATATTTTTATTAAATTTTATATAATTTATTTCAAAATTTAATTTTTTTATATCAAAATTTCGCCTTGCCGGGATTTTCTCCCCAAATTGTAAAATACTTTAAAGAAGTTTAATATTTATTTTTTCCCGTGCAATTTACAGAAAAAAATTCCTCCTTTTTAGTCATCTTTCACTAATTTCAGAACAAAAAGTCAGTTACTACTATAAAAATAAAATCCAAAAACTAATTTTGATTTAGACAGCGATTCAATATTATTATATCAAAAAAGCAACCAAATAAAATGAAAATCAACAAAACTTTTTTAATATATTATGAAAAAATGTTGGTTGTAAATCAGGTGAGGTTTGAGAAAAGATCTTTTGAATAAAGCATATTTTTGATGAAAAGCAAAACAAAGACGAAAAAATTTAAATCGTGTGGTTTTTATCTTTTCTCACTCACTGCTCTGAGTATAAATACATCGTCATTAATTTAACTCCAATATTTATCCAGAATTTGCTGTATTATAATTATAATTATAATTATTTCGATAGTTGCAACATATGAAAGGTAATCCTGTTGTATCGTAAGTAGGACATTCACCAGAATAATAACCAATGTCAACCTGTGGATAAGGACAATAGGTGGTACAATATCCTCTCATATAGTTACATCCATAACTAGTTGACGTTTGTGCAACTACTAAAGAAAAAGAGAAAAAAAATTGTGATTGCGAAATTTTTAAAATTCCCACTAAAACTAACTCTCTAAGTCTGAATTAGTTAAAAAATAAATAATTAGCAGTAAAATGTTGGTTGACTTTTTGCTTTGGCACTTAGTAGAAAAAAAGTAACTATTAGTAGAAAAAAATTACTTATTAGTAAAAATTACTGATTATTAGTATTTTTTTAATTTGAGTTAGTAAAAATAGAAACAGTGGGACTGAATTTTTGCTTTTGAATTAGTAAACTTTGCTAACAAAATTGGTAGAAATTACTATTTGTTAGTATAATTTACTAATTTAAAAGCAAAAAGTACGTTACTTATTTAAATTAGTAAACATTGGCACTAATTCAAATTTAGAGATTAGGAAATAACTAATTTTTAGTAAATAAATAACTAAATGTTAGTAGAGGACAATTAATTATTAGTAAAGAAATAACTCAATGCGAAATTAGTCAAATGTGAATTTTACTAAATAATTAGTCATTATTAACTACTTGACTAATAAATTATTACTATTTGAATTAGTGACTTGCGATTTACTATTAAATTAGTTATTTTTTAACTAATTTAAATTTAGAGAGAATACGATATACAAAAATAATAATACCAAAAAACTAACAAAACTAAAAACACCAATAAAACTAACATACAATTAAAATAAAATTCTCTTACTTGTAGTCACAGTTGTAGACATGTATAAAAGAAAGAAAATAAGAAAATATGAAAATATTTTATATGAAAATTGAATCATTTTTTCTGTTTTAGAAAAATAGACCAAAAATTTTCTCGACAAATCAGTGAAAAAAAGATTTCAACTTCTTTACTTCACTAAGAAATTTTTCATTCTAGTGCAAATTTTTCCAACAACGGAACTATTTATAGTTTAAAAAAACTCAATAATTAGTTTTGTCTCTTTTTCTCGAATAGTTGTTATTATTAATTTTTATATAACATTTTTAACTACTTTCTTCCGCTATAAATGATTTTTTCCTACAAATATAAAATAAATTTTATTGTTTAATATATAGAGTTTTTTTTATTATTTTTGACAAATGTTTTAATGATTTATATCTTATTCTTTTTTTCCTCGAATACAACAATACGTTCATTTGCTTTTGTTATCTGTGTATAGTTAAAAGAACATTAAGTGAATCATATCATGTAAAATTTATCATTTTTCAAAATGTTATAACTGTCAACAGTTTTTTGACAAATTTATTTTTTTTAATTAAATATTAAAGCATGAAAAATTTACTATGAAAGAGTGAAATATTTACGGAAGTCTAGTAAAAAAAACTTTAAAATGAATTTTAGTCTCTAAATCTAAATTAGAATATTAAATTTTTTAAATTTAGTTACTAATCTTATTGATTAAATTAATAAGTAAATTTTTTATGTGAGCTAATAAATATTATTGTATGCAGTCGTGAATATTTATAAGAATGGTAAAATTTCAGATTTGAAGGTTTATGGGCCTCTCAATTTTTTTTTTTTTTTTTTTGATTAGCACTTATCATGGACACGCTAAATGTTATTGTGGAAATAGAATTACTTACCTGGAGACTTCTGTTGATCGTTTGTGATTTACAATTAGACCATAAGACTTCGGCCTTCCACTAGAATCTTACGTAAATTTATCACGTAAGTATATAGGCACATACACGTAAATACATTCCAAATCTAACCTATCGTACGCGCTCCGATTTTCCTCAAGTCAATCGTAAAAAATGTGTTCCTGTCATTGACGCTTTGCATACAAAACAAACTGAATTCTCAATACTTTGTAAACATTAACCTATTGCGTCAAGTTTGTAAAAATAAATTTCAAAAAAAATTTTATATAAAAATAAATTTATATATTCGCTAAATAAAGAAACTATTCGAATACCTACGAAAAAAATTAATTCACACAAATAAAATTTGTTTAAATAAAATAAAATATTATCCGAATCAAATATAATTTATTCCAAAGAAAAAATAAGCATTAAAAAAAAGTTTTAACCATAAATTGAACCAGTTGGATACAACAATTTTGCTAAATCAAATAGTATATCAAATTAAAAAAATTATTTAAACATTGAAACATTGAAACATTGAAAAATATTTAAAGTTATTTAAAGTAAAATAAATAAAATTCGTCCAATGTGGCAATACATTCCCCCCCCCCCCCCCCTCATAGAAATATGTTGCAAGTGATTCTCTGTAAATTTTAATTATATTCACTGGTAGGCATATAAAATTGTGTAATATATTCTTTCTTTTTTTTCAAAGATGGTAGATTTTTCCTTAAATAGATTATCGAGGGGGATATTATATATTATATAGCAATGGATGCGATGATTCATTTTCAAGTTGCGCGGGAAGCTTCGGCGTGCGTCCCACGTTTTATCATAATAAATGCAAGCGCTTGTAGATAATTGCACGTAATTGAGCATATATATATACATAGAAAGTTGTTAGAAGAAAAAGGCGAAGAAAAGCAGGAGAAGGGTAACTAAAGGAGCATCGAACCGCGCGGTCCACTGACCGTTCTTGCAACTGATTACTGCAATAATATGGAGAGTGACAGTAACGCACATTTACATTTATGATGTCCTTCATACTCGATATAAAGTCAATGAACGTTCAATTTTGCGGAAAAAAATTATTCTCCATTTCCATATATTGAAAATTTAATTTACAATTGCTCATCACAAGAAAGGAATTTTATATATTGTAAAAAATAAGCTTTTCTTTCAGTCTACTTTTGAACAAAATTCTTTTAATTTGTTTGGCAAGTTTTACATCCGTTACTTATTTATTTTGTTGTAATAAATTTTACGAAAAAAAATTCCAAAATTCCGTATAAAGCCTCGTGAAATTTATTGTAACAAAATTTTTTTAATTTGAAACCATTTTTGACTAAATTTAATTAAATACTGAATTAATTACAAAAAAATTGGATAAAATCACAATTTCAAATGATAATTTTGTTAACAAGGGAACAAAATTCTGATCTTCTTTGAGAAAAATAAAGATTTGTATTTTTATACCAAAATTTCAAAAATTAATCTATAATAAACCATTTTTTCTAGAAAATTTTAAATATCTTTAGAAAAAAAATCCTTATAATTTCTATTTGTTAATTACGATTTACAACTTCATGCGCGCCAGCGCGGGGAAAATATTATTTACCGTTATTACTTTAAAAAATTTGCTTTTAAAATTTAATGAAATTTATTTTTGTAAATACAATTATTTTTAGAAAAATATAATTATATTTCTTTAAGAAACAACTTTTTAGGCCTTTCTAAATAAAATTATTAAAGACTTCAATTCTTTTAGTTGAACAAGAATTTAGAAATTTATTCTTATTTATTTTTCAAGAAGTAATTAAAATTCAAAATAATTTCAATAAAAAACCTCATGGAATTAAAGTATTTCTAAAAATTGCAACTGCAGTTCTTCTTTTAGAATTATCGAATAAAATTATTTAAAGTTTTAAGAATTTAAAAAAAAAATCATGAAATAAATAATTTAAAAAAAAATAAATTTAAATATTTTTGTATTTTTCCTAATCCTTAAATGTTCAAAAAATTCATTTAAAAAATTTGTTTGAATTTAATTAATTCATAAAATTTCTCCTCTGACGCTTTAAATATTTAATTATTTTCCAAAATTTCAACTCGAATTTTTTTCAATCACTTTTCTATTATAGAATTCATCTACAAGAATTGAATTATTTAAATAGAATAATTTTTGTAAAATCATAAAACAATGTTTTTTTTCAAAAAATACAGTTTAAGTTACAGATAATTTTTAAAGATGAAAAAATTAAATTCTTTAAAATGTAAAATTTTACAAAATTTTCAATTGTCTCTTTGTTTTAAGATTATTTTCGGGAATTCAAGTAATCTTCAAAAAATTTTAATTATTATTATTTAAAAAACTAATTTATTTCAGAATTTTTAAATTATATCTTTCAAAGTTCAATCATTTTTTTAAATAAAATATTTAAATAGTTATTATTCTCTATTTGCTTAAAATTTCGAAATACTTTCGTAAAATCACTCTCTAAATTTGAATTAGTGAATTACTTTTTGGCTTTTGAATTAGTAAAATATCCAAATTATTAATTTTTAAGAAAAATAACAAATTAATATTTTTTTATATTTAAATATTATGATACTTTTATACAGCAATTTGAATTTTAAAAATTGAAATTTAAAAACTTTTTCAATCTTAATTATTTCTGAAAAAGTCTACGATTTTAACACTTTTATATTACTTTTCTAAATTTTTAACTAAAATTCTTTTCTAAATCAATTCTCACCAGGAAATTTGAAATTGGCGTTAAATTAAAAAAAAAATTTAATTTTCGTAATTTAATTTCTTACTCCACTTATTTTAATATTCACAAATTAACTGTCAAACGACAAACAATTTGAACTATGAAACAAAAAATTGGAATAATACAACAACCAAGCCTCTGAACTATTTTTTTAAAACAAATTAAAACATTTTTGGAAATTTTCTTTTTGAATCGTATAATTTAATTTCAAAAATAGAATATTATTAGAAAAAGAAATATTTAGAAAATGATCTTTATTAGAAGAATATGAAAATTAGAAAATCAAGTTAATTAGAAATTTTTTTTTCGAAATTTTTCTTTTTGGGTTTAAAATTGTAGAAGATAAAAATTTTCTAACGATTAAAATTTATACGAGTCAAAGTTGGGGATTGTGCCTCGCCTTAATTAATAAAAAGAAGGTTGTAAAATCCAATTATTTTTCTTGAATTATAAAGCAAGTGATAATTTTTTCCAACACAATTGAAGGAAAATTCAAGCAGGGAAGCTTATAATATACTTAATCAAAGTTACTTAATCAAAGAGATAAGTCTCACGCCGAAGAAAAAAGAAGAATATGATCGTTCATTAAAAAAAAAACACAGATTACAATGACCCTACATCTTCTCCTTCGTCGTCGTCGTCGTCTTCTTCTTCTTCTTCTTGAGTCCTCTATGCTAATCACAATACCATATTGCATTCATAAAAGCCGCCTGGGAAATCATCCATTCGTTGACCCCAGTCATAGGCCATTATAAACATTGTTACCATAGAGAAGAACGATGATGCGCAAGCCGAAGTTCCGCTTATATATATATATATATACACTATAAGGACAGTTTCAATTCGAATATAAGAAGAAGAAAAAAAACCCGCTAAACTCTCTTGTGCTCAACGAAGGATGCATCTGGCGCGAGGTCTTGATATAAACTCTCGCGTCCTTGCCATTTTCTTCAAAGCAGAGAGGAAACGCATCCTCTTTTTGCCTCTCATTTTTCCTTCTCGTTGTTCATGATAGTTTTAAAATCTCTTTCGACTATATAGATGAATTGGAGGAAGCAGAGGGGGGAGAGGCACTTGCAGAATCAGGATCGACACGGGCATGGAACCGTGCATGGAGATCAACGGGAACAGTAAACCGAGAGAAGCCTCGTCGACATCCTGTCTGAATTGCGACATTATTAAGAGAGCTACATGCGCGCCGGAAGTTAAACTTGCGCAATTTTAAGTCCATTGTCTTTAGGATTCCAAAGTGGAATCGTTGAGTCTACCGGAATCCATACGCCAAAAGCAATTGACTCGCGATTCGTCCCTTCCTATCCATCCTCATGCACCTAGAAATTGATTACATCTTTTACTAAACAAGTATTAATTTATTAATAATCACAAAGAAGCACTTTTGTCATTTTTTTCCACATTTGTTAATAGCAAACGAAAAACTTTTCACATTGTAACAAAATTCAAAATTAAATTATTCAAAATTCAAAATTTTTTTCTTCTTCTATTAGTATATACTATTTACTGGATGATGAATTTTTATTTTTATGAGGTTTGTTTTGTATCTCCTTTTTTTAATTTCATTTATTGTTTGCCTCGCTCTTTAAAATTGGATCTCTTTTGTCCATAAACGAATGTCAATGATTTAAGTGTTTGTATTTTTTTATAATGATGAGAAAAATAGTCCATTAGAGTTAAAAAAATAAAAGATTGAAAGGATAAAATAAAAAAAGTGGACCACGTTATTAGTAAAAAAATTTTAGTAAAAGTTTCGGCGATTAGAAGAAAATAATTAGTATATAGTAAAAACAAATAATTTAGAGTTGGCACAAAAATTTTATTTTGGTTTTCCCCTGATTTATCCATGATTTTCAACAATAATTTCTTCAAAAAACAGAAATTCTATATACACCGAAAAAAGTAAAGTTAATTTTTGTTTAAATAAAATAATAGAAACCGTGTCGATTATCTACGAAAATTTGAATAAAAATATTTTTGAAACAATTAAATTATTCTTAATGAAATTAAATATTTAATATCTGTAAAAAATGAAAAAGAAACTAAAGAAATGTCGTCTGAATTTATTTGAAATTAATCAAATTTATCCGATAAAAAAAATTCACTGGAAACTAACCAAATTTAATTTTAACCAAATAAAAAAATACTTAAAGAAAAATAAAGTTTGTATGAATCAAGTAAAATTTATCAGAACTAAATATATTTTTAACTAAAAAATATTCAAACTGAATAAAATTTGTTTGATTCGAGTAAAATTTTTTTGAATAAACATTTCAACCAAAAAATTTTACTCTCAATGAAATAAAATTTATTCAATAAGAGAAGAAAAATGATTTAAACAAAATAGAATTTTTTTGAATGACCATAAAAAAGCAAAAAATTTCTTAGACTAAATAAATTATGATTCATTCAAATAAAATTTACCGGAATTTTATCCAAATTGTAAAAATTAATAAAATAATAAACTGTAATAATAAAAAAGATAAATTTAAAAAAATAACGGCGATAAGTTCAAAAAATTTATAAAATTAAGAATTAATTCTATAACATTTATTGACTATTTATTTATAAACTCATTGATCAAAATAATGTTGAACAATTATCATTTTTAATTTCTTCGTAAATCAATTCTATTGCAATAAATAACAATTTTTTAATAAATACCAATTTTTGTCCAAAAAGAAAGAATTAATAAATCACCATACTTTACATTCGACCCATTTTTAATTAAAAAAGCAGAAAAAAACCCACTTTTTCAGCTCTAGCACTGCTACTATGCATAATTAATGAAGATATTCATTAACTACTCCATATATTTTCTGACAATTTTTTGTTCCTTTTTAGCGATTTCCCTTATACTAAAAGTGACGTTATGAGGAATGAATCCGCTCCTCCTCCTGCCATCTTTAATACATGATTTATGCTGCAGTTGAACATGAAAAATATGTAAACAAAGAGATCAAAAGATCAGGTAATTTACATTAATTTACATTTATTTTATATTTTATATAAATATACGTGTGTATTTCATGGAATTTCGGTGCAACTTTAATTTTTGAGAGAGAGAAAGAGAATTAAAATTCAGATTAGATGAGATAATGTCTATAATAAATAGTGAGAAAGGTGATCTGTTTTTTGTTTTTATATTATATGCGTTCTTTGGAAGCAGAGCGTGAATTTAAAATAAAAAAATATCCTCTTCATTATTAGATATTTTTCTTTCGAAACTTGTTTTTTTTTTCTTTTTGGTGAGAAAACTCGTAAAATTGGAGGAAAATAAAATTCCTGACACTTGACACGTGACTAAATATTTGAATTTCCATTGTTTCGAAAGAAGGAGAAATTTAGGAAATGAAGATATACTTTCATTTTACCCACGGTTAACGAGAGTAATTTACTATTATTTATTGTATAGATAAACTAATTTTTTAGAATTAATTAACCCAATTAACGAAAAGTATTATACCCATGATATTTATTTCAATATTTTTCCTATTTATTTCTTTCTCAAATTCTATTTTTCCTTATTTATTTTTTAGGGTCTTTGATGTATAATGATAAGAATAGAAAAATGTGAAATGAACAAATTTTGTTTTAATCAAAAATAATAATTACAATAAATTATCTACAATATAATAATCAGTAGAATGAAATTTATTAGTTAGCAAATTATTATTCCATGGGTAGAAAAAAGGTTGATTAATACGAGAAAATAAAAAAATTGTTTTTACCCAAAGAAGTAATAATTTTTAATGTATTAGTAATCAACAGAAGAAATTTTTTAATTTGTTAATCAAAAATAATAAGTATTGCGGTTAGAATAATTCATATTTGGTTTAGAACAATGAGGAAGCAAAATAGTCATGAAATGAACAACTTATTTTTAATTTTTGGCATAAGCTTATAAACTGTCTTTAATTAAACAGAAGTATCTGAAATTATTTCTGTATTTGAATTATAAGTATACAATCTATTATTTTCTCAGTGCAGCTATATAGGAGTTTCACTTTCTGTAAAGTGATTTTTTTATTGTTGTCGAAACATAAAGCACGCAAGGAGTGATCTTTGTTCGATGGTCTCATGAAAAACTCAATGCATTTACTCAATGCTTAAACCATTTGAGGTTATATAATTTGAAATATTCATTTATGCGACCACGCCTCGGTAGTATAGCTCCAGTAGGCTTCGTTTCTTGCTGAGTCCTCTACTTCATTAGTAAACGAAATTTACATCTGCCAGGGGAATGCCACTTCAAAAGAGGTGTTCACTACACTTTATCACTCAAAATATCCGCAATGATGATCGCCACTTATCAACATATGTGTCCCAATCGTTTATAAATTTTAAAATCCCTTTCGTAAGCTACACCCAAAACATATCCCCAAATTCTTCCATCAACTATTTTTGTATTTTATAATTTTTAATCAAGAATAAAAAAAAAGCATCATCAAACCATTTCTATCAATAAAAATACTATTTCAAATTTTAAAACATAAAATATATAGTATATAGTAGTAGTAGTTCAATATAAATCATAACGGATGTAATTATACACAATGTTTACTAAGATATCATATAAACGTAATAGAGGAAAAAATTAATCCAGTTTAGAAAGATCTTTGCCAAAAAGAGAGGACCAAGTTTCAGATTATATGAAGATTCGCGTCTAATCGATATAAAAGATCAGCCTCATTGTCTTGAGAGATGAGTCGAGAGAAGATAAGAGGATCTTAAACCCCTCATGAAGTTATCTTGATCTTTCTGAATATGCATGCTCGGATTTAATAACACATCATCCATAGATTCTCAACTTCTTTGAGACGAACAGAAGAGGAGGTTAAAGTTCATCAACTTTTCAACTCTCCGTATATATAATTCTCCTAATGATTTTTTATTACATCCCAAACTCATAAATATATGCGAACTTTTTAAAAGCTGTTTATTAATCTCATTTAAAATAAAACTATGCATCAAAAACCTAATTCAATTCTAGGATAAAATTCTTGTCACCAAAAATCTTGGAAAAAAAGTATTGTTTGGTTTTTTCCGGCAATTTATAAAAAGCTTTCTCCATCTGTGATATTGTTCCTGCCTTTGATTTAAAACTATTTCTTCTAATTTGACAAATAGTTCTTCTAGTGATTTCACTTCTTTCAGTAGGACCTAAAAACAAACTGAAAAATATCAAGTTAGGACCTCGGTCATGACAAATTAAGATCATTTAAGACCATCATGCCATACCATTTTATGGTATATGGTAAGTTTAATTTTTGACGAAACTAATGATTAGTTTCTGTTTTTTTGACGAAAATTAGTTATTTGTTTATATTGCCGGAAGAGTGTTTGGTGAGATTTGTTAAAGTTGAATAATAAAATAGAGAGAGAAGGAGAGAATAAAAGGAGTGAGAGAGTGGGGGAGATGAAAAGATCGAAAAGTCAACGTGGGAAGAGGAACCAAACCGTGAATGCCAGGCATGCCGCCATGTCGTGTTGAAGATTAATGGTGCTTTAATAACGTTAATTGAAGCCCTTGGAAGAATCGATCCGGCGCGGATCGGTCCGTATCGCTTCAAGATACCGATCGATCTTGTGATAAATAATCAGCAACACTGCGGGCGATCGATCCAACGCCTGTGCCCTTCTTCCATCAAGAGCACATACACTCCACCGTGGAACAAACTTTTTAATCATCTTTAATTTCTTCTTGTCGTTTATTGTCACCTCTGTTCACTTGTGTCCTAAAAAACAAAGTTCAGCACGAAAGGCGAAACAAAAATCGAATCAAATATATTTGGGTACAAAAGTACCCAAATAGTATAGCATAATCTAAAGAAAGTAGTAAAGAAATTTTAGTACAATGAGCCTGTAGTTAGCACCAAAAAATAACAAACTAAATTTTAATCAAAATTCCTCAAGATTTCGACATGAGAACATGAATAAGAATTACTGGAAATTTGTTTCAATCGCGTTCGATAATAGACATCAATACTATACAATGTGTTATGTAAATAAATGTAAAGGAATTTTTATTTATTTTTTTTTTTATTAATGTGAACCAGTTCGAGAAATGTCAGAATGAAAACCGATGCCAGTGACTAAACATAATTTTGGATACTCTCTCTGAAATGCCTATTGTTATGCACAGTACATAAGCAACTGCACCAAGCGGCAAGATCAGGGGAGGAGTAACTCTCCATAGCAATGCCCACGTGTTTAGCATCAAACCATCCATAATTTTATGTATCTATATGTCTGCCTTCCTACTGACAACCACCCACCTTAAACCTCACCAGTCCCATAGGGTATACACACTGTGCACTTTATCATATATTTCATATTTTCACAGCTCCGAATATTCTATTCCGTACAACACTTGCATTTTGATATATAATATGCCAGAGCAATTGTACACCTCAAAACAATAGAAAACTCGAGGGAAGACAATGGAAACTTTAAAATATTGGATTATTGTTCAAATCACACCGTAGACTATTATATAGGTGAGAATATGTAGAGAGAGAGATTCAACAATCTTCTGCCCTCCATTTTTCATTTCGGAAAAGTGAACTAAACGTTAATATTCAAGAGGGGAAAAATAAAAGTTTTGAGTAAATAGGGACAGAATGAATATAATTAGTTATAGTAACAATTTTTAAAACTTCTAATGAAATTATTTTTGAAGAATGTCTTTGAATTTTTTCTCAAATAATGGAATTTCTATAATAATTTTAATTAAATATTTTAAAATTAAATAATTGAATTTTATGAAGAAGAATTTTATTAAAATTGCATTAAAAATAATTGAATTCTTGCGAAAAAATTTACTATTTATAAAAGTAATTGAATTGTTCCCAAATAATTTATTAAAATTTTAGAAAATAAATGAATTTTATATGTTTATATTTGAAGATTCCTTCCAAAAATTCTATTAAAATTGTTTCGAAAAGAATTGAATTCCTGTAAAAGATTTTACTGTTTATAAACATAATTGAATTATTGCGAAAAATTTTAGTATTTATAAAAATAATTGAAATGTTTCATAGAATTTATTAAAATTTTAAGAAATTATAAATCTTTTATAAAGATTTTTATAGAAATATTTGAAAATAATAGAATTTTTTTGAGAAATTTAATTGAAGTTGTCTTGAAGATAATTGAATTGTTTCAAAGAATTTATTAAAAATTTAGGAAGTAAATGAAATTTGTGGATATATTTTAACTCTTTCGAGGAATTCAATTCAAATTGTTTTAAAAATAATTGAATTCCTGCAAAAAATTTATCTATTTATAAAATTCATTCAACTCTTGTGAAGAATTTTACTATTTATAAAAATAATTGAATTATTTCGAAAGATTTATTAAAATTTTAGAAAAAAATTGAATTTTTTCGTGAAATTTCATTAAAACTTTTTTTAACAAATTCAACTCTTTCTAGGAATTTAATTAAAATTGCTTTGAAAATAATTCAAAAATCAATTAAAATAGTTTTGAAAACTGAATAAATAATATTTAATACTCTCTAAAACTGAATCAGTGAAATTTCACTGAGAATCAATGACTCTATTCTTGCGATTTGAATCAGTGAAATTTGACTGAAGATCAGTTAAAAATGATTGAAATTTCAGTCATATTTCACTGATTGGCCAATTAAAAAATAACTGAAATTTTCAATATGTGTGATTGAAATTTCCAGTAACTTTTTTATTGGTCAATCAGTGAAATATGACTGAAATTTCAATCATTTTTAACTGATTTTCAGTCAAATTTCACTGATTGAAATCGCGAGAATAGAGTCACTGATTCTCAGTCAAATTTCACTGATTCTCAGTGAAATTCCACTGATTCAGTTTTAGAGAGTAAGTATATTTAATAAGTGATTTTTTGAAACTTTGATTATGAAATTATTTTAAAAATATATGTTTGTAAATTAAAAAAATTTATAAAAATACCTCAAAATAACTAAATTTTTCGGGAATTATTTTGTTATAATTATATATCGACATGACTGAATTTTTTTTTAAGAATAATTTCTTTAACTACTTCAAATCTTGAAAACAATTTAACTAAACTCTAAAAAAGAAATTTAATTATTTCAAAAAAAATTAATTAATATTGTATTTCTTTATTTCTTTCGAACAATTTTATTGCAATTTTTGAAAATAATTGAATTTTTTTAAGAAATTCTTTTTTTTATAAATAACTAAATTCTACTGAAGAATTTTAAACAAACATTTCTTTTAAACAATTGAATTTTTGAGATATTGTTATGAACATAATTCGAAAATCAATTAAAATTGTTTTGAAATTAATTTAACAATTTTATTGCAATTTTTGAAAATAATTGAATTTTTGTGAGAAATTATATTTTTTATAAATAATCAAATTCTGCTAAAGAATTTTAAACAAATATTTTTAAACAATTTAATTTTCTGAGAAATTGTTATGAAAATAATTCGAAAATCAATTAAAATTGTTTTAAAAATAATCAAACAATTCTATTGCAATTTTTGAAAATAATTGAATTTTTGTGAGAAATTCTAATATTTTTTTATGAATAATCAAATTCTGCTAAAGAATTTGAAACAAACATTTTTTTTAAAGAATTGAATTTTTGAGAAATGGTTTTGAAAATAATCGAAAATCAATTAAAATTGTTTTAAAAATATTTGAACTGTTTAGAAGGATTTGTTAAAATTTTAGAAAATATTTGAAATCTTTCGTGAAATTTCATTAAAATTTTTGAAAATATGAACAGTAATAAATAATTTTTGTACTTAATAAGTGATTTTTTTAAACTTTGATTATGAAATTATTTTAAAAATTTAGGTTTTGTAAATAAAAAAATTTGTAATTTGGATAACAATTTAGGTTTGTAAATAAAAAAATTTGTAATTTGGATAACAATAACAAATTGAATACTATACGTTCCGCGAGCGAGCGCGCTTAACATTTGCTAGTTAGTTAATAATAACTACTATAATTAATAGTAGAGAATTTAATCAGAATAATATTCAAAAATTGTCCCTTTTTTGAATAAATTTTGTTTTCTTTCTCTCTTCGTCGGTTAAAAAAAAAAATGACGTAAAGAAAATGTGTGAAGTTAAGTGACTTTTCACATGACAATTAATCTTAAAACAATGAAACGGTTGCACCATGACAATTAGCGCGACTTACTGCAGAAACTATTCATATATATAGCTGTACAGAGTGAAGAGAAGGAGGAGCAGCAGCAGCAACGGCAGAAAAGTAAGAGTGTCGCGTGAGCGAAGTCACTTTACTCCGGATTGTGGAGCATGGGATTGCCATTGTTTATTGTTGCCCAGTTTTTCCCGGGTCATGGTCGCCACTTTGTAATCGTGATCCTAAAACCCCAGTTTGCATTGAGTTTTACAAAATATTTTTCTGTAATTAACTCTCCAAGTATACACAGTCGCGTGCTAAACGATTACATCCGAGAAAAAATCTATTTCAGTAATTACATGAGAATTTTTGTATATTCAAAAAGAAAAACAAAAAAGAAAAGAAAAAAAAACAAATTCTCGTCTACTGTAAAGTAGTCGCAGTAAAAGATTCACATTTTTTGAAAAATTACCTTTTGTTAAATGAAAAGAAATAAAATTTCAGAGAAAAATATCGAGAATTACAATCGAATTGAAACGATTCCATTAATTATTATCAAGTATATATATATATACACACAATTAGAAGGACGATATCGAAAAATGATGTTGCCACCCACACGACTGGCTTTTGACACCTCTGACGCGACTAAATCCTTTGGCGGCGTCGATTCTTAGCTGAGAATCTTGGCCCTTTCGATATCTTGACCGTGACAGAAATCACAATGGCTCTAATGTGAAAAGGGTTTTTTTTCTTCTTCTTCTTCTTCTCTTTTTTTAAGAGGAAGTACTCACGAGGCAAAGTCAACGAATGAGATTCAAGTCGATTCTCCTTTACAGTACCAACTTATCAGATCTTTCATTCCACTTGGTCCATAATGGTTTGACAGTGAACCTATTGTATCTCGGATATAGATAGCCCTCCTTCCTTTAAAATCACCCTAATTCAATCCTTTCTTCAAGTGTCGAACTACTTAACAAGAATTTCTCTTTAATACGCCGTTTATATAAATAAATAATGGAAATAAGACACAATGTCGAAGAAAACAGGAGATAAATTAAGGAAAAAGAAGAAGAAAAGGTAAAACAAGAAGAAAAAAAGGAGAAAGAAAAAAAGAAGAAAGAAGAAGGAGAAAAGAAGAAGAAAAAAGAAGGAGAAAGACAAGTAAAATAAAAATTGAAAAAGAAAAGAAGGAAGACAAAAATTTAATTCTACGAAAGACAATTTTCGAATGTCATATTATATTAGAAAAGAATTTGGAAATTTATATTACAAAGGGACAATATTATGAAACTATTAAGTAATAATAAAATTTTTGAAATAAGTTACAAACATTGGAATTTGTGTTTGAATGATTGTAGCTTTGAAACTACACTTTCACTTCAAAACAAAACTGCATTGTTATTTATACATTGAATCAAAAATTATGACAAATGATGTGTGCGCGCATTCATCCTATTCCTGTGATTCTCATGAACTTTTGAACTTTAAAATTATTAATTGAAGTTGCCACCTCAAGAATATGATTCCTATCTGCCTAAAAATTTTAGGCTTAACGACGAATTTCCCCGTAGGGAAATTCCTGAACAGTTATAGACAACAGAACAAGTCCGTTGCCCGTTTTTTTGAAAAATGAAAATACGAATCTCAGGATACAAAAATTTTGTAGAACAATTACAAGGGACAACATTACGCCAACATAGGACTCCAGATAAGAAGCAACCTACCCTGGCCAAATCATAAGATAAGGGCACCACGTGAGCAGCGCCAATTGAATGTTATCTAGTGTAAAGCATTACTAAATAATTGCAGTGTACAGAAATATCGTAAGTCACTTATTCGTATCAATTAGACAAGCGTTCAAAATATAATATAATAAAAGTTTCCTTATTATTATAATTATATATATATAGTGTCTTTATGTATTGATACGTGAACAAGAGAAGATAAAAAATTGTGTTGCCGGTCATCAAGTTGAAGTATAAATGTTGATTCTGAAAACAAAATAGTAATATTATTATTTATTAAAGCAAATTTTTATATAAAAAAGTGTATAACAACATTTTACAATAAAAAAATTAATACAAACCTTCTGTAAAAGTATAACGATTCATCCATTTGTTGTACTCCTCCTCCTCGTCGTCGTCGTCATTAACTCACAGTAAATTATGATTCTGAAAGCAGAGTAACAGTCGTTTGGAATTAATATTTTTTCTATAATTTGCTTTTAATTTTAATTAAAAAGAAGAAAATTACAATATAATATTAAATTTAATTTATTTTTAATAGTTAAAGAAAGTTTTTTGAAAAAAAACACTCATCTTTTATTTTTTTGGTTGATGTGTCGTCTCAAGTATTTTGACGTAAATCTTTAAAATCGCCTCCTTTTCCTGCTTGACTTTTGTACTACTAAAACAAAAATAAAATTTTATTGGTTACAACACTATGTTTTTGTTATTATTATTGTCTTTTTTTTAAATATATAATTTTAAAATTGAGAAATTGCGTAATCAACTTATTTTAAATACGAAAATCATTAAACAATTTATCCATTTTATATTAAAATACAATTAATTAATATTTTATTAATTTTAAATTTGTTATTCTTAAAAATAAAAGACAAATTCACAGGGTACAGAAAAAAGAACTTATTACAAAATAAAATAAATTTTACGTTAGTTTTCTTGTTTTTTGGACTGAAGAAATACAAAAAGAAATTTGAAAATTATTATTTTTAAATAAAAAAATTCTAAAAATTAAATCATTAAAAAAAGTATAAAATAGAATCTAATAATTTATTATTTATTAAAAAGTTATTTTTAAAACTGTCAAAAAGAAATAAAACAAAAACATTTGTTTCTTTTAAGAAGAAAATAAATAAAAATTTACTCACCAATTAGAAATTTCATCTTTAGAAAACTGAGAAATAATGTTAGTAATTTAAATACTTTCTCAAAAATTAATTTTAATTTTATTTTAGAGTTTTACAAATTGTTTACGTGAATTTTCTGGATCAAGTGTTGCTAAGAGATGTACAAAGTTGGTTAATCAATCATAAAAAAAAAAATAAAAGCTGCTTACACTGACTGTTATCGTCTTTGAAAATATCTTCGTCTTCCTGAAACCAAATTGCGGGCAATTAACTCAAAAATAACAGAAAAAAATAGTTTTTATTAAAAAAAAATAAAAAATAGAAAACAGTGATTTTTCCGCAATTCACTAAAAATTCAATTCACTGACTCCCTTACTCTTGTATGTTAGGCTGCCTGCAAAGGCAATACTTTTTTTTAATTATTAAAAATATTTTTAAGAAATATTGTTTGTATTGCTATATAAAATATTATTCTCTATTATTCATTTAACTATTTTTTCGTCTATAATATTAAGCTTAAAATTTCTTTTTAAAAATATAATTATATTAATTGATACTTTTTATATATAGGGAATTTTTTTATGCGCAAGTGTTTAGTTTCCGTCAAAAGTTCCACATCTCTTGGCTTGGCGTCATTATATCTACCTTTTCATCTTGAGACAACATCTCCATCGATCTTCACAAATCTTTTTTGAAAAATTTAATAAAAAAAGGTATGCAATAAAAATTTATTATTAGCATTAATTATTTATAATTACTGTGGCTTTCTTTTTCTTTCCTTCTCTTCGACTTTTATTTATTTCTTTTCTGTCTTTCTTTTGTTTTTTTATTTTTCCCCCTTCCCCCTCTTCTATTGCCACTCTATTGTTTCTTCTCATTTCCTTTTTTCTGCTTGCTTTTCTCATTTAAATAAGTAGAAAAAAGTTTTATTTGAAATAAATTGTTTATTTAAATTATAAAATTATTTATTGTATCTGCATGGCAATGATAATGCTAGATGTAACGCTAAACGATAACCTACAATGGTATTTTTTTTGCGTTCCGCTTTCTTTACATTTGCCATGTACTAAAAAAATTCTATATACGGACAGCGGAGTTCGTGTACGAGCTCGGTAGTGCACTGTGAAAAATCCTAAGAATATTACCCACATTAAATGTAGCTATTTTACAGACAAGGGGAAAAGTGCCGCATTCAATGTGGCAACATAACCTTATTTAAAGCGTCACTTTTCCCCTTGTCTGTGTAATATCCTTATGATTTTTGCAGTGTGTATAGATGATTATATACGAGGTGACTTTTAAAGCATTTTTCTTAATATAACACTAATTTAAAGTAAATGTAGATAATAGAAATGAATTTGCAAAGTAAAAGAAAGCTAAATTTATAAAGGAAATGAAGTTTTAAGAAAAAAGGATAGTTTTGTTCAAAAAATTTATTCACACTGAAAAAAGGTTAGAATTGGACAATTCCTTGTTACTCTAACTTACCGACATTAGATATTTCTCGGATGCGGTAAGCACGACTTTGCATTAAATTTAATTATTTTATATAAGAACATTTATATAATAAATAAATAATAATATATTTATTAATTAGTAATGAAAAAACATATTTATTCTACCGCCAATGCAAAGTCGTGCTTACCGCATCCGAGAAATATCTAATGTCGGTTAGTTAGAGTAACAAGGAATAATCAAATGCTAACCTTTTTTCAGTGTGAATAAATTTTTTGAATAAAATTATCCTTTTTTCTTAAAACTTCATTTCCTTTATAAATTTAGCTTTCTTTTACTTTAAAAATTCATTTCTATTATCTACATTTACTTTAAATTAGTGTTATATTAAGAAAAATGCTTTAAAAGTCACCTCGTATACAAGCATCTATACATTTCTCATTACGGAAAAGGCTCGTATACGAACTCCGCGGTCCGTGTATAGAATTTTTTTACTTAGAACAACATTAGAGACATATTCCATTATTTTGATGAATACATTGAAATAGAAAATTTTTATTTCCTAACGATGATTTGTTCTACAACAAAAAATTAAAATAGTCTAAACCACTTTAAAAAAAGTAAATAAATTAAATTTGATTTAATTAATTAATTAAAATTATTTGAAAAACGTTTATTTAAATAAAAATAAATCTTAATTGGGTCAATTAAATACTTAGGGTCAATTTGGGGTATAGTAAAACAACCAGTTGACTGATAATGTATCCTATAAAAAAACAATCAACCATTACGAAATTAGTAATTTAAAAACTTGAATAACTTGAAAAAATTTTAATACATTTTCATTCAACTTGGTAAAAAGAAGTTTTTAAGGTCACCGAATAAGAATCTGAAATCGAATTTTTTAATTTCAAAATGGTGGATCCAATATGGCAGATAAACCTGAAAATAATATTTGTATAAATTGATCAAATTTGCTTGAATCTGGATACTAGGGGATTTTTGAGGTCGCTTGATACGAATTTGAAGTCAAATTTTAAATTTTCAAAATGGCGGATGAACCTAAAAATATTTTTTAAAATTGATCAAATTTTCAAAGAAAAAATGGTTTTTATCACATTTTTTTTCAAAGAGGACCTAATTTCCTTTTCTATGTAATTTTACATTGCCAAATTAATGAAATTGAAATTTATTCAATTATTTTCTTTTAAAATGTAGTTCAAGTTCTGTTTACATTTACCCCGAGTTTTCGAATTCACCGGGCCAAATGTAAACACTTAAATAATTATCAACTAATATTGATAATTGTACAAAAATAAATGCATTTTAATAACAAGATTTTTTAAAAATTCTACGCAATTAAATTCAATAGCAATTGTAATATTTAATATAATTAAATTATTAACTCTACGCCATTAAATTCCATACCAGATAATTGTAAGAAAATATAAATGCATTTTGATATTTATGTAGAAAGGTCAATACCAGGTCCGATAAATATACGTAGACGTCATTACCAGGTCATTTTCGAATTATCGGGTCCGACCCGATAGTGCCACTATAATACTTTATTATTATTATTATCCAGTATTAATACGGGAAGGTATCGAACCCAAAACATGATTCGCTCGTTTTTACCAGTTCCTGCCAAAGTTCAAATCGAAACTCCTTCTTTGAAAGGATTAATTCATACGACTGTAATGGGTCGAGGAGAAAAACAACAATTGTACTGTCCTGGTACTTTTGAACATTTTCATCAACTCACGTTTCAATTGGAGTGAGTCTTGTAAAAAAATCATTTTTTCCCCTTTCGATATCAATTATTTTTATTTTTCAAGTTAAAAAAAATTTTTTATTAAAATTTAATGGATAGCTGCCGAACAGCCTCAGACTCATATTCAAGTAAAATTTCTACTATTTTTTTATTTATAGTATAAATGAAACAGGCCTTTTCGTAAAAATATCAGTAAAAATAATTACAATTACTATTTATTTTCTAATAGTCTTGAATTTCTTTTTGTATTTTTAGGTAAAATACCAAGATGCTGGATTGGTCTCGAGTACATTGCTTTTGGAATTGGAACCTTGGTGTTTTCTTTTAAATTCTTCGGGATGTCATATTTCCCTAGTGGCCGAGGATACCGAACTTTGTTCTATACCCCATTTTGGAATTGTAGCTCCTCCTAAATTGGAAGTAAAAAATTCCTTTTATATGTTTAAAAAAAGTTATTTATCTTCTTTTTTGCTAAATTAATATTGACTGATTTTTATTATTTAGGGTACTTTTAATTTGGGTGTTGCAATTGGAGACACATATTACATATCCTCCGCTCTTCAACTATCTCGACCTAATTGGAGTCAAAGTTTCTTTATGCCTAAAATTGGCGGATTAATTCCACTTAAAGGAAATATGAAAACTCACGTCGATTGCGGATCGAGTGTAAGTTGTCGTCGTATTTTTGCATTTTCGAGAATTTTTGTAAATTATTTTTGAATGAATGTGACAAATTTAATTTAATTTTAAAGTTTTTAACTACTTTTTTATTTCATTAATTTCTACTTTTAAATTTAATGTTTTATTGTTTTAATTTCATGTTTTACATTTTACTTTTTTAATTGTGTTGCTTCACTTGAAGTCACTCTGCTGGAAACAATAAAAATTAAAATATTAAATAATTTTCAAAAATTGTCTATAAATTTTGTTATAAAAAAATTATTTCTTACCATTAAATTTTAATTTCTCCAAGGTTTTTATTTTTTTTTTTAAATTATAATTTTCATTTTTTAGTTGTCTCACTAAATCATTATAAGGTTGGCACCTGATGCACCTCCTTATTGTCCTATTGCAGGTCCTAATTCGTTCATCATTAATATTATGCTGCCCCCTCAACAGCAGCACTGCTTCCTTTCTCTCGGCATCTAAAAAAATGAAATAAAAATAAAGAAATATTAAGTAAATAATAAATAAATAAAATGAAGAAAAGTAAATTTTTTTTTAAAAAAGGCAATTCATTTAAAATATTTTTTACCTTAAAAAACTTACCATTCGACACTTTTGTATCTTCACTTTGCGCCTCGCGCAAATTATTGATACTCTCCTCCATGATGCGCAATTCCTCCGCCCTTTCACTATCGCTTACTGAAAAAAGAAAAATTATTAATAAAAAATTATTCAATTTTTTTAAAAATTATTCAACATTTTTTTACTTACAATAATCAAATAAATTATTTTATATCATTTAGATATAAGAACAAATATAAGAACAAACATAGAACAAATAAAAAAGGGATAAATAAAATAAAAATGATACCAAGTATTTTGAAGGGGGCGGTAGCGATTCTACGCAATTAAATTCTACAAATGAAAATTCAACACAGAATTCTACGCAAATAAACTCTACAAGGTAAAACTCAACACACGTTTGTTTATTTGCGTAGAATTATTAAATGTTGAATTGAACGACGTACAATTATTATTAATTGACTTTGAAAAAAAGAAAAAAAAATCCAATTTAAATTTGTGTAGAATTTTGAATTGTAGTGTTTAATTGCGTAGAATTTTTCAAAAATGTATATATATATAATTATGTAGAAAAGCAATGTACTCGAGACCAATCCAGCATCTTGGTATTTTACCTAAAAATACAAAAAGAAATTCAAGACTATTAGAAAATAAATAGTAATTGTAATTATTTTTACTGATATTTTTACGAAAAGGCCTGTTTCATTTATACTATAAATAAAAAAATAGTAGAAATTTTACTTGAATATGAGTCTGAGGCTGTTCGGCAGCTATCCATTAAATTTTAATAAAAAATTTTTTTTAACTTGAAAAATAAAAATAATTGATATCGAAAGGGGAAAAAATGATTTTTTTACAAGACTCACTCCAATTGAAACGTGAGTTGATGAAAATGTTCAAAAGTACCAGGACAGTACAATTGTTGTTTTTCTCCTCGACCCATTACAGTCGTATGAATTAATCCTTTCAAAGAAGGAGTTTCGATTTGAACTTTGGCAGGAACTGGTAAAAACGAGCGAATCATGTTTTGGGTTCGATACCTTCCCGTATTAATACTGGATAATAATAATAATAAAGTATTATAGTGGCACTATCGGGTCGGACCCGATAATTCGAAAATGACCTGGTAATGACGTCTACGTATATTTATCGGACCTGGTATTGACCTTTCTACATAAATATCAAAATGCATTTATATTTTCTTACAATTATCTGGTATGGAATTTAATGGCGTAGAGTTAATAATTTAATTATATTAAATATTACAATTGCTATTGAATTTAATTGCGTAGAATTTTTAAAAAATCTTGTTATTAAAATGCATTTATTTTTGTACAATTATCAATATTAGTTGATAATTATTTAAGTGTTTACATTTGGCCCGGTGAATTCGAAAACTCGGGGTAAATGTAAACAGAACTTGAACTACATTTTAAAAGAAAATAATTGAATAAATTTCAATTTCATTAATTTGGCAATGTAAAATTACATAGAAAAGGAAATTAGGTCCTCTTTGAAAAAAAATGTGATAAAAACCATTTTTTCTTTGAAAATTTGATCAATTTTAGAAAATATTTTTAGGTTCATCCGCCATTTTGAAAATTTAAAATTTGACTTCAAATTCGTATCAAGCGACCTCAAAAACCCCCTAGTATCCAGATTCAAGCAAATTTGATCAATTTTTACAAATATTATTTTCAGGTTTATCCGCCATATTGGATCCACCATTTTGAAATTTAAAAATTCGATTTTAGATTCTTATTCGGTGACCTTAAAAACTTCTTTTTACCAAGTTGAATGAAAATGTATTAAAATTTTTTCAAGTTATTCAAGTTTTTAAATTACTAATTTCGTAACGGTTGATTGTTTTTTTATAGGATACATTATCAGTCAACTGGTTGTTTTACTATACCCCAAATTGACCTTAAGTATTTAATTGACACAATTAAGATTTATTTTTATTTTAATAAACGTTTTTCAAATAATTTTAATTAATTAATTAAATCAAATTTAATTTATTTACTTTTTTTAAAGTGGTTTAGACTATTTTAATTTTTTGTTTTTGAACAAATCATCGTTAGGAAATAAAAATTTTCTATTTCAATGTATTCATCAAAATAATGGAATATGTCTCTAATGTTGTTCTAAGTAAAAAAATTCTATACACGGACCGCGGAGTTCGTATACGAGCCTTTTCCGTAATGAGAAATGTATAGATGCTTGTATACGAGGTGACTTTTAAAGCATTTTTCTTAATATAACACTAATTTAAAGTAAATGTAGATAATAGAAATGAATTTTCAAAGTAAAAGAAAGCTAAATTTATAAAGGAAATGAAGTTTTAAGAAAAAAGGATAATTTTATTCAAAAAATTTATTCACACTGAAAAAAGGTTAGCATTTGATTATTCCTTGTTACTCTAACTAACCGACATTAGATATTTCTCGGATGCGGTAAGCACGACTTTGCATTGGCGGTAGAATAAATATGTTTTTTCATTACTAATTAATAAATATATTATTATTTGTTCTTATATCTAAATGATATAAAATAATTTATTTGATTATTGTAAATAAAAAAATGTTGAATAATTTTTAAAAAAATTGAAAAATTTTTAAAACAATTGAATAATTTTTTATTAATAATTTTTCTTTTTTCAGTAAGTGATAGTGAAAGGGCGGAGGAATTGCGCATCATGGAGGAGAGTATCAATAATTTGCGCGAGGCGCAAAGTGAAGATACAAAAGTGTCGAATGGTAAGTTTTTTAAGGTAAAAAATATTTTAAATGAATTGCCTTTTTAAAAAAAAATTTACTTTTCTTCATTTTATTTACTTATTATTTACTTAATATTTATTTATTTTTATTTCATTTTTTTTAGATGCCGAGAGACAGGAGGCAGTGCTCCATATAAGAGGAAGGCAACATATAAACGACGAAAAAATAAGAAACCATAATAAAGCAATGCGAAGATGCGTCTGGTGCAAACCGCACAGTGATGCTGTGCGGGAGTTGAAAAACGAAAATTTTATTTTAAATAAAAAAAAAGAAAAATTTAGAGCAACTAAAATTTAATGGTAAGAAATAATTTTTTTATAACAAAATTTATAGACAATTTTTGAAATTTATTTAAAATTTTTATTTTTATTGTTTCCAGCAGAGTTACTTCAAGTGAAGCAACACACCAGTTCTTGACTCGTCATATGGCCAATAATAAAACTGCTAGAAATTCGAACAAATCGCATTTCTTCCAGCATTGCACTCTTGATGTTTAAAATGCAAATCTGAAAGTATTATTAAAAAATAAGTGCAAATTTAATAAAGGATAAACTGTTAAATTAAATTAAATTGAGTGTTAAATTAAATTTGTCACATTCATTCAAAAATAATTTACAAAAATTCTCGAAAATGCAAAAATACGACAAAACGTTGCTTCGCAAAATTTACTTGGATTCCTAATTTTTCTAAAATTCAATATTTTTCCAAATTTTCAGTATGGATTCTTCAAAAATAGAATTAAATTAAAAAATATTTTTTGAAAGTGAAAAATATTATTTGTTAAAATATAAAAATTATTTGAATAAAATTTGAAACAATTGTCATTTAAGAGAAAATTTATTTTAATCTTTTTAGATTATTATTTACGGGAAATTAACAATTATGAAAAAAAGTTTTAAACACAATATTTTAGAAGACTAATTTTTTCAGTATTTCTAAATTAAATTGTTAAAAATTTAAATTATTTTTATTAAAGAACCATAAAGGTTCAAATGTCCTTAAATAAATATTTAAATACTTATTTCTTTAATAATTTAATAATTAGTATTTTTAAAAATTCCAATGGAAAACAAATTAAAAATTTAATTATTTCTAAAAATTACAACAATTTAAATTTTGTTATTCATTAAAACAATTGAATTTTTAATTCTTACAACGAATTTTATTGAAATTTTTGGAAATAATTAAATTCCTGGGAAAAATTTTGTTATTTGTGTAAATAATTGAATTTATGAGAAGAATTTTATTGAAATTTTAAAAAATGATTGTACTTTTCAAGAAATTTATTTAAATTAAAAATAATGGTAAAGCTGCAAAGAAGTTTATTGTTCATTAAAATAATTCAGTTCTTAATTCTTACAACGAACTTTATTAAAATTTTTCGAAATAATTGAATTCTTGGTAAAAATTTGATTATTTGTCAAAATAATTGACTTTATGAGAACAATTTTATTAAAATTAAGAAAAATAATTACACTTTTCAAGAAATTCATTTAAAATTAAATTAAAAATAATTGTAAACCTGCGAACTTTATTATTTATCAAAATAATTGAATTTTTGCAACGAACTTAATTGAAATTCCTTGAAATAATGGATTTACTGGGGTAATTTTTCTTACTCGGAAGCAAATAATTTATTTCTTGCAAAAAATGAGATAAAAAATTTTTTAATACAGTTTTTATCAAAATTTTTTGAAAATAACTAAATTCGAATTGTAAAAAAAATTGTAAATATAGTCACAGTAAATAAATGTTAAGTTAATATAATTTTCCTTTCAATTTTCTATCTTTTAAAAATATTAAAAAATAAATTTAGTACCAAATTTTTGTTCTAAATTCATACGAACACGTTTTAATTTGACAATTTTTTTTCCTTTTTTTAAGTCTCGATTTTATATTTGTTTTTTCGACTAATCGCTCGCGTTAGGGCGTCGACTTGGGAAACAATACGAGGAAGATATAATAACGCAAGACAAGAAAATCTCACTTGTTTCCAACCGCAATTCATGACTCATGCCACCATCTGCCTACCTAATCCGGTGTGTACAAAAGAGGAAACGGAATAAAAACATAAATAAGTAAGGAAAATTAAAAACAAAAAGAATCCATGCTGAAAAAAGAGAAAAAAACATTTTTCCAGTTGGCAAAAAATTGTCTTTTTCTGAATAGTAAACATTCCGAAGATGAAAGAAAAAAAAAGGAAAAAAAATCATTTTTCCAGTTGGCAAAAAATTGTATTTTTCTGAATATTAAAAATTCCGAAGATGTCAGGTAAATTTTATTAGTGCGCGGTAAGAAAAAGAATAAGGAAATTCCCTTTAAGTGTTTAAAAATAGTTTTACATATATCCATTAAAAAGAAATCAATTAGACAATGAAGAAAAGAAAATAGAAAAGACGATAGTAAAGAAAATAGAAAAGAAACTGAAAAAATGCAGTTTTTTAAAAGAAGGGATTGAGCACATTTATCTCTTGTGCAATAAGAAGTTCTAATGCTCTTTAGTGTATGGGTTTGAAACACGCGCGGGAAGACTCGCGCCCTCCTTTATTCCGGGCCGGAAGTTCGGACCTTGGATTCGTTTCTGTCGCTGCCGACGATGGTTCTCTCTCTCTCTCCCGTTTACGCGAACAATGCCTTTACCAGTAAATGGAGAGCGCATTGTTTATATGTTAGCGCCTTCTTACCTAAAAATTTTAGGCTTAACGACGAATTTCCCCGTAGGGAAATTCCTGAACAGTTATGGACAACAGAACAAGTCCGTTGCCCGTTTTTTTGAAAAATGAAAATACGAATCTCAGGATACAAAAATTTTGTAAAACAATAACAAGAGACAACATTACGCCAACATAGGACTCCAGATAAGAAGCAACCTACCCTGGCCAAATCATAAGATAAGGGCACCACGTGAGCAGCGCCAATTGAATGTTATCTAGTGTAAAGCATTACTAAATAATTGTAGTGTACAGAAATATCGTAAGTCACTTATTCGTATCAATTAGACAAGCGTTCAAAATATAATATAATAAAAGTTTCCTTATTATTATAATTATATATATATATAGTGTCTTTATGTATTGATACGTGAAGAAGAGAAGATAAAAAATTGTGTTGCCGGTCATCAAGTTGAAGTATAAATGTTGATTCTGAAAACAAAATAGTAATATTATTATTTATTAAAGCAAATTTTTATATAAAAAAGTGTATAACAACATTTTATAATAAAAAAATTAATACGAACCTTCTGTAAAAGTATAACGATTCATCCATTTGTTGTACTCCTCCTCCTCGTCGTCGTCGTCATTAACTCACAGTAAATTATGATTCTGAAAGCAGAGTAACAGTCGTTTGGAATTAATATTTTTTCTATAATTTGCTTTTAATTTTAATTAAAAAGAAGAAAATTACAATATAATATTAAATTTAATTTATTTTTAATAGTTAAAGAAAGATTTTTGAAAAAAAACACTCATCTTTTATTTTTTTGGTTGATGTGTCGTCTCAAGTATTTTGACGTAAATCTTTAAAATCGCCTCCTTTTCCTGCTTGACTTTTGTACTACTAAAACAAAAATAAAATTTTATTGGTTACAACACTATGTTTTTGTTATTATTATTGTCTTTTTTTAAATATATATATATATATATATATATATATATATTTTTCCAAATTTTCAGTTTGGATTCTTCAAAAATAGAATTATATTTAAAAATATTTTTTGAAAGTGAAAAATATTATTTGTTAAAATATAAAAATTATTTGAATAAAATTTGAAACAATTGCCATTTAAGAGAAAATTTAATTTAATCTTTTTAGATTATTATTTACGGGAAATTAACAATTATGAAAAAAAGTTTTAATCACAATATTTTAGAAGACTAATTTTTTCAGTATTTTTAAATTAAATTATCCTTTATTCAGAGCCTCGTAAAACACGAATGCATATCCGGCCTTTACCTCCGAGATTTTTTTCAATGATATTTACCTAAAGAGAATAGATAACAGGTCTTCGACTTCTTTATATACAACCCATGTATGATTGCGTGATCTTCCATTTACATCTTTTGTATAAACAAGAAACAACGCTCGCCAATAAATTTCATTAGAAAATATATAATTAAATCCGCGCGCTTAAAGTTAGATTGAATATGCAGTGGGTGAGATTATTTTTTTCAATATTTTAGAAACGAACCTACAATAACATATATTTGATATTTTAAAAATATTAAAACTTTTGCACATCACTTCCCTTCTTTATAATATTCTGGACTCTCGTACAAAATTTCAGCTCAATTTATTAAAAATATTTAAAGAGAAAAGTAATCGACAAAATTAACCTAATAATCAAATGCCGTTAAAAGAAAGAAAGAAATTTAAAATTTCCAAAATTTGTATGTTTTACAAAAAAATCGAAGCTCGATATTTTCACTTAAAATTTAGAAGAATCATCTGTGGCGCCAGTGGCATATACATTTTTTCAGATCTATACAAATTTGCACTTGGGTCTATTTTACTTTTATTACATCTACACTTTATTTGTGGTTGGCGGCTCTTTAGAGAATTTTCGGACCATTTTCATTTTCTGTTTGTCTGGTAGGTGTGAACTTGTTGTTTCCTGGTCGGTTCTATTTCTATAATGCCTCAATTTTACTCTCAAAAAGCGTCGGGTATAAACCATAAAATTCGGATCAGTATATACATATGGAGAGAAAAGGTGTATACCGCAGATAAGACATAATGAGGAGGAATATAGGAGAGCAATTCGAAGTTTTGGGTCAAATGACTAAACATTTTGATTTCCATCGGGGCTTTTAGATTTTATTGCGGTCCAGAGACCGCATTCAAAGGTGGATGAGAGATAAACTGAACCTCAAAATTTCCAGAGACAATATATATGAAACATGCCATCATAAAAATTGTTTTCTTTGCGGATATTTACGTGCCTCAAATAAATATGCCGAAATAAATTCGAGAGTAGCTTAAAAATATTTTATAAGCTTTCGGATTTGAAGTGAGATTTTTTTTTTTTTGTAAAAAACGTTTATTGATAATAAACGGAAATCTATCGAATTTAAATTTTATAGTCGAATTTTTTTTACTAACTTATAGACTTATTCTTTGGATTCAAAAATTGATTTTCTTCCCTTTTCAAAATGAATTTATTGAATCTAAATCTTTTCAATTTGTTGAATCAAAAATCTTTTCAATAAATGATGTGATAGTAGATTCTTTTTTTCTCCTATTTTAATATCCTTCATTATTTTCTTCAAAAATTAGTCAAGATATTTTATTCATCTACTAGAAATTAATTCTTTAAACTAAAAGCGCTTCAAGAAACTTTATTTTTTATTAAAATTTATTTTCTATTTATTATTTTACTGACTAAAATAATAAATTTTTGTATTTAATGTTTCTTTATTTTTTATCTACTCTTTTTATTAATTACTTATTAATATTTATTTATCCATATATTATATATTACTATTACTATATTGTATTATATTTATTAATAATATAATAGAAGTATACTTCTACACAATTGTTAGTTAAAAATATGAAAAATTCAGATTTTCACCGGTTTTAATTTTAAATTTTTTCAAAATTCAATTATTTCCAAAAATTCTAGCCGTGGATTTGATATTCATTTATAATCTCAAATTTTAACTAATATCTAATTTTTAATCAATTTTGTATAGAATATTCTATGAGAATTCAATTATTTAAATACAGAAATAAATAATTTATTGAATAATTCAATATTTCTGATTTCTCATAATTTTTCATAAATTGAATTTTCATAACGAATTTCATAAAGAAAATTTGTAAAGAATTGAACTTGTTCGACTAATAAAATATTTAAGAATGATTACATTTTTTTTTGTAATTTAATTGAAATTAAAAATAATTAAAATTTGACAATTTCTACTACTTGTAAAAATAATTTAATTTCTAGGAAAAATTCTATTATTTATGAAAACAATTGAATTCTTATACAAAATTTTATTGTTTTTGAAAATAATTAAATTCCTTTACAAAATTCTATTTATTATGAAAATAATTGAGTTCTTCTACAAAGTTCTATTATTTATGAAAATAATTAAATTATTGCTAAAAAATTATTGAGAATTTGTAAATAATAATTGTCTTCCTGTGAAATTTCTATTATTAACGAAAATAATATAAATCGTTTAAATTTTGTTAAATCAAAAATCTTTTGAATAAAAGATGTGATAGTAGAATTTTTTATTCCTCCTATTTTGATATTCTTTATTATTTTCTTCAAAAATTTAGTCAAATTATTTTACTTATCAACTAGAAATTAATTCTTTTGACTAGAAACGCTTCAAGAAACTTAAATTTTTACTAAATTTATTTTCTAGTTATTATTTTTTACTGTCTAAAATAATTAAGTTTTGTTTTTTATTTTTATTTATTTTTTATCTATTCTTTTTATTTACTTATTTATTAATTTTTATTTATCCACATATTAAATATTACTTTTACTAATGTATTACATATTATTAGTATTTTTTAAATAATTATCATTTTAATTATTAATTAATTAATGTTTTATAAATTTTGCTTCTATTAATTAGTTATGAACACGCTTAACAAAAATTTGTTTGATTAAAAAAACTATTACTTTTCAATTGGCAAGTAAATATTGATTGGTGAAAATTAGTTTTTAATTTTATCTATTAAGTAGTATTAATTTATTAAAATTAATTTGTTATAATAAAACTTAAATTAAATAAGTAAATTGAGCTTCTTCTTGGTCCAATACACTAAAATTATTGGCTTGGATATAATTTATTTGATTAAAGTAAGTATTTAATTGATAGCAAGACAATCGAATTGTTATTTGAATCAAAGAAAGTTTCTTCAATGTATTATTATTATTATTATTGTTGTTATTATTATTGTAAATACTTTTAGAAAAATTAGTGAATACTTTTTTTCCCAAATCCCAAAAATAGTTCCACCGGTATATAAAGAAAAACATGATTAATTCTGGAAAAAATGTGAAATTTGTATAAATTCAAAATTCAAGACAAGAAAAAGAAGAATCTCTTTACACGGGAAAAGACTATATTTTGCCATTAAAAGGAATCGATTTAAATCTAAGATTTCTAGATAAGATTTAAAGCCGCAGGCTATAAGAGAAGAATACAATTGGCACAAAGAGCTATTGGGACGCCAGAAGCATTTGTTTTATTGTACCATGACAATTTGTCGAGCAGATCACGCACTAAATATATTTGTCTCACGCACACATTCATAAAGAAATACATGCATACATTTAGATTTGTCTTTGAGAATTTGTTTATATGCGTGTAAATTTATCACAGTATGGAGAAATCATGATATGGTACTTACTCTCCACGGTGTTATTGAGGGTGAAGACAACTCAGGGTCAGACCTTTGAGAGCGCATCGATATGAGGACCTCGTCTTCCGCTCGACACGACTCATACTTATGTGCTACACTTGCACATGACAGTCGTTGCTTATGTGTTTTGTCCTTTTTTTTCCTCTTGTCTTTTCTTTTTTTTTGTTTCTCTTCAGCTTCAGAAGAGGAGATAATGCACGGATTCCTTTTCCAGCGACTTGATTTCAATCTGCACATTGAACAAGAAGTTGAAAAAAATGTACGATTCCATGAAACCATAAGCGATACGCCGTTTGTTTAAATGCGATGGGCAACATTGAATTTCAAGTGATGAGCTAAACTGTTTTCTATTGGTTCGAGTGAGAGAGTGAGAGAGAGAGAAACCGACGCACCACAAAGTTACAGTTTCTCTTTAGTAATTTTATAGTAATTTTATGGTAACGCGCAGCGTCTCTTTTACCATGATTTCTAAAATTCTTTTTTGTACTTTCATATTTTGCTTTGCCTTCTAAAATATTTCTTTTTTTATTCTCAAAAAATGGTGAATTTTTTTTTTCATCTGTAGGTTGTGTATTATTGGCGAAAATTTAATTACTTATTAGTGAACGATGTTTTGTTCTATTTTTTTACTTAAAGCTTCTAAACATTAAAAACTGAACGTAGTTATATTTTTAATAGTTACTGATAATTGTAGTACATCCACTTCATCTCGTTTATGAGAGAGTTTTCATGCCCTCTGGACGGCAACTCAAAGAGTTACAATGGCGCGAAATTCAAAATATTGTTTTAATTTTTACTATCTAGTTATTATTACTTACTTTAATTATTAGTAATTATTACTAATTATTTATTTATTATTATTATAATTATTACTAATTTTAAAATTAAAGTTAAAACAATTATAATTAAAGATGACCGATGACTTTAAAATTCTTGCGATGAGTTTTACGATTTATAACCAAAATTAAATTATTTTAAAGAATTTCAACATAATTTTTGAAAATAATTGAAAGTTTTTAAAGAAATTTAAAAAATTTTTTAAATAATTGTACACTGAAAAAAAAATTATTTGAATCAAATAAACTGATGTATTTGAATCAAATATTTCAGTATTTGAAGCAAATATTATTTTATTGATTCACATAAAAATTATTTGATTTAAGTAAATATTTATTTGATAATAGTTAAATAATCGGTTATTTGAATCAAAGAAATTTTTTTTCAGTGTATTCAACCGAGAACTTTTATTATTAAAAAATAATTCAGTTTTCCTAAAGAATTTTAGCAGATTTTTTGAAAATGATTGAATGTAATTAAAATTTATAAAAATAATTGTTTTCTTTTATGAAATTTTACAACAATTAAATTAAAAATAATTGCATTTCTTCGAAGAATTTTCTTAAAAATTTTTAAAATCCTGTTTGAATTCTCTTAAAGACTTTCTTGGAATTTGTTTTAAATAATCTATTTTCTTTAATAATTTTAAATGACTAATTTTACTATTTTTACTATTTAATATTTTACGATTTTCAAAAATAATTATATTACTTCTAAGAAATTATTAGAAATTTGGAAAATAAATGAATTTTTTCAAAAAATTTTATTAAAAATTGAACAAATTTTTACTTCAGTAAAAATTAATTAAAAAATTGACAAATTAAAATTTTTCTCAACAAATTCTGTCATTTTGTAATTTTTAAAGAAAATGATTTAATATTTTATAAGAATTTTCTTAAAAATTGGGAAAATAATTGAATTTTTAAAATTAAATTACTTTGTAAGAGAATTGAATGTTTGCAAAGATTTCAGTAAATAATTGAATTGTTCCAATGGATTTATGTAAATTTCAGAAAATAATTAAATTTTTTCGTGAAATGATATTAAAATTGTATTGAAAATTTCGATGATGAATTTAATCAAAAATTTAAATTTGAAAATAAAAAATTTTGTAATTTTGCACTATAATAAATCGAATATCACGTTATTATCCTGCTTGTCAAAATATTTTGACTCGAATGATCGATACAATTTTCACCATTCATCAATATTTTTCTCAAGACATATATATATATAAACCACTCGCTAATGCATAAATATAATAAATCGTGTTGGAATTGCAACAGTACTACACTAAATATGGCAAATAGGCAAGCAGAGGTACACATCAATTTTGGTACCTGAACCTGAGGACCTTTTTGCAGCAAGTACCTGAAGGCAATCAGTCCGGCACTAACCGCCTAAGGGTGAACCGCTGTCGCGTTACACCAATTATATTATTACATTATATCGAGTAATAATCTTATTAACACACTAAATGCTTGTAAAGATACGTGACCATTTAATAAACGTGTGTATTACGTGTATTCCCTGTGTTTGATTGTGTTTATTCCTTTATAATAAATTACAATTAATATAAAGTCCAACAGGTTATGGGCCCAGGCTCAGTGTGTTTAAAAGTGTAAGAACAGTGACAATATAGAACAGTGTGCGACGATAAGGTTAATATAAGTGCAGAAGGTTTTAATATATTAAAGGACAGTGTACTAAAGACAATTAAACAAATGGAACAGTGAGTGACAAAAAGTTTAAGTTACAGCTCAAAAGTTTTTTCTAATTCTGTGCAATAAATAAAGGTTTTTTCAAAATGACTGAATTTTTAAAAACATTTGTGCAAAAATTAAATGGTGATAATTACTCCATATGGAGCAAAAAAGTGGAACTTTTACTCATTAGGGAAGATTTGTGGGAAGTTGTAGATCAAGTACCACCTACACCTGCAGATCAATCATGGGTGAAAAAGGACAATCGTGCGCGTGCAACTATTGGTTTACTCCTTGAAGATAACCAATTTGTGCACATAGAGGATACCACCACAGCAAAAGACGCATGGGATAAATTAAAGCAACACCATTTAAAATCGTCATTGTCAAACGTGATTTATCTATACAAAAGAATCTTTAAGCTTCGGTTAGACGAAGGTGGCAATATGGAAGATCACATATCAGAAATGCTGACCCTCACAAACAAACTAATGGCATTGGGCGAAGAATTAAAGGATAAATTAAGGGCCTCATTGTTACTCAGCAGTTTACCGGACTCATATAGTGCATTGATAACAAGTTTAGAAAGCAGATGCGAAACGGACTTCACACTGGATTTCGTCAAAGGAAGATTAATCGACGAGTATAGAAGAAGAAAGGAAAGTAAAGCAGCTACAGAAAACAATGAAGAATCTGCACTCAAGACTAACTACAGTAAGGGAAATCAAAATAAAGGAATGTCATGTTATTTTTGTAAAAAGTCAGGACATCTCAAAAAGGAATGCAACAAATATAAAAAATGGAAGGAAAAACAGCATAAAGAAGATAAAGCAAATATAGCTTCAGAAGATTTTTTTCCAGAAAGTGAGTTTTGCCTTATGGTAAAAAATGTAAATCAAGAAATTACAGAAAAAGCATGTTTAAGTGCAAATGCAGAAAAAATTGACGCAAGCGTTTGGTATGTGGATTCCGGAGCAACGAGTCATATGGTTACTTCAAAGGATATTTTTTATACATTCAATCCAAGTGTTAAAGGATTCATACAGTTAGCAGAATCAGGAAAAAGGACGGAAGTGCAAGGAAAGGGCTCAGGAATCATAAAGTGTTTTGTGGACGGGGAATTAAGAAAAATGAAAATTCAAGATGTCCTGTACGTGCCAAATTTAAGTTCTAATCTTCTTTCAGTAAAAAAGCTCACAAAAGATGGGTACAAACTCAATTTCGAAGGTAACAACTGTAAAATAATTAAGGAAGGGAAGGTACAGGCTGTGGCTCATCTGGAAATTGGTGCCAATGGTTTGTACAAAATAAAAACAGATGGAGAGAAAGTTTGGACCGCAATAAACAAAATAAATGGCAAACATGGAGAGGATTGTCAACATTTTTGGCATCGGATTTTTGGTCATAGAGATCTCGGTGCAATAAAGGACTTAACCGATAAACAACTAGCAACTGGAATTACCCTTAAGGACTGCGGGAGGCGGGAGGTTTGTGAATGCTGTGTAAAGGGGAAACTAGCAAGAAAACCTTTTCCAAAAGAGGCACAAGGAAGAACTAAAGAAATTTTTGAACTTTTACACACCGATGTTTGTGGGCCAATGCAAACAATGACGCCAGGAAAGAAAAGGTATTTTATAACCATAATAGACGATTTTTCTAGATACTCGACAGTTTATTTCATGGAACATAAAAATGAAGCAGGTAACATAATTAAACAATATGTTAAAATGATAAAAACTCAATTTAATAAAACTCCAAAATGTATTAGATCTGATCGAGGTAAAGAATATGTAAATTCAGACTTGCAAAAATTCCTAAAAGACGAGGGAATAAAAATTCAGTACACCGCAGCGTACTCCCCTCAACAAAATGGCGTAGCAGAGAGAAAAAATAGGTCTCTTATAGAGATGGCAAAGTGCATGATATTGGACGCAAATTTAGAGAAGAAGTATTGGGCAGAGTCAGTTAATACAGCAAACTATTTGCAAAATCGTCTGCCAACAAGGGCCTCCGAAAAAACTCCCTATGAAGTGTGGTATTCAGTAAAACCAGATTTAAAGAATTTACATATATTCGGTTGCGAAGTTTACATGCAAATACCAAAAGAACAACGTCGGAAATTGGATGATAAAGCGGAGAAACTTATTTTCGTTGGATACTCTGAAGAATCCAAAGCCTTTCGACTCATCGACAAGCGTACGGACAAATTGAAAATAAGCCGAGATGTTGTATTCCTGGATAAATATCAACAACTGAAGACTGAGGAACAAGAAGTAATCTTCGCGGAAGATAAACACCAGGAAGAAATAATAGAACTCAACAGTGCAGACTCATCCACGACAAGTGAATCTGAAGATTCAGAAAGTATTATCGAAGATAATAACAATGGAGAATTAAGGCGATCTCAAAGGACTAACAAAGGAGTTCCACCCGACAGATATATGGCTTCAACAAAGCTAGTTAAAATCAAGAAAGAAGATCCTACATGCATAAAAGAAGCGTTATCAGGAACCGATAACATAGAGTGGCAGAAGGCAATGGATGAAGAAATCAATTCTTTACAGAACAACGGAACATGGGAATTAGTACCTACACCGGAAGATACAAACATTGTCAGCAACAAATGGATCTTTAAATCGAAAAAGGATCATCAAGGAGAAACCATAAAGTACAAAGCAAGACTTGTGGCCAGGGGTTTTTCACAAAAATTCGGGACTGACTATGACGAGGTATTCGCTCCGGTGGTAAGACAAACAACACTCAAGATTTTATTGGCGTTAGCAGGTAAAGAAAATTTAGAAATAAAACATTATGATGCCAAGACAGCCTTTTTAAACGGTAACTTAGATCAAATAATTTACATGCATCAACCAGAAGGCTATGAAATTAAAGATAAAGAAAATACAAAGTTAGTATGTAAATTAAAAAAGGGTTTATATGGTTTAAAGCAATCGGCTAAATTATGGAATGAAAAATTAAATTCAATTCTTGTAAATTTCGATTTTAAACAAAGTCAAATTGATCCTTGTTTTTATGTTAAAAGAAAAGAAGAAATAATTTATTTAATTATTCATGTTGATGATTTTTTAATCGCTTCAAAGACAATAGACGAAATAAATAAAGTAGCTGATTATTTAAAAGGACAATTTCAATTATTAGACTTGGGAATTTTAAAATGCTACCTGGGAGTAGAAATAAGAAGAAATGAAGATGGCTTATATTGCATGAAGCAAACGCAATATATAGAAAATATTTTAAATAGATTCGGACTTCAAGATGCAAAAATTTCAAATGTACCATTGGACCCAGGATACATGAAGATCCAAGATCAACCGGAAATGGAAAACAGTGAAAAATATCAACAGTTAATAGGTGCTCTTCTATATTTGTCTGTAAATACAAGGCCAGACATTACAGCGAGTGTCACCATTTTAAGTCAGAACAATAAACACCCAACATCAGCTGACTGGACGGAGGTAAAGAGAGTTGCAAGATACCTGAAAGGGACGAAGGATTATGAGTTAATAATGGGTCATCGCAACAACAAAGAAGAACTGATAGGATACGCTGATGCCGACTGGGCAGAGAACAGAAAGGACAGAAGATCAAACAGTGGATATGTATTTAAATTTTTAAATGCAACAATCAGCTGGGGATGCCGAAAACAAACTTGCGTTGCATTATCCTCGACGGAAGCGGAATATATAGCACTGGCGGAGGCGTGTCAAGAATGTATCTGGATTCGACGTCTATTAGAAGATTTCCTGAATCAGAAGCAAGGGACGACAACAATTTTTGAGGATAATCAAAGCTGTTTAAAGTTAATCAACAACAGAAAATTTAGTAATCGAACAAAACACATTGATACTAAATTTCATTTTGTCAAAGAATTAAAGGAAAACGGAACACTCAACTTCGAATACTGTCCTACGGATCAAATGCTGGCAGATATGCTCACAAAACCACTGAGCAAAATTAAGTTACGAACCATGGCATTTAGTTGTGGATTAAAATAATCATTTTTTGTGTGTTACAGTTGAGGAAGGGTGTTGGAATTGCAACAGTACTACACTAAATATGGCAAATAGGCAAGCAGAGGTACACATCAATTTTGGTACCTGAACCTGAGGACCTTTTTGCAGCAAGTACCTGAAGGCAATCAGTCCGGCACTAACCGCCTAAGGGTGAACCGCTGTCGCGTTACACCAATTATATTATTACATTATATCGAGTAATAATCTTATTAACACACTAAATGCTTGTAAAGATACGTGACCATTTAATAAACGTGTGTATTACGTGTATTCCCTGTGTTTGATTGTGTTTATTCCTTTATAATAAATTACAATTAATATAAAGTCCAACAAATCGCAATGGAGAACTGGAAATTTTAATGTCAAATGTAAATTAAATTTGACGTTTTCTAGACCATATTTGTTGAAACGAGAAAACCACTTTTTCAATTCTCGATTCAATAAACATTGACAAGTGTAACACACGCTGAGAAATGAAATGAATAAAATAGAAAACAAAACTCGTTTATCAAAGAGTCCTAACACGAAAAAAATAAATTCAACACAAGAAGTGCGAAGGCGCGATTTGAAGGAAGAAAACTAGGTTATAGATGAATTGTCATACAGTAAATGATCATTGGGGGCGAATAGAGGTAAATTAAAATAAAAAAAAAATTCAGAGAAAATATTTATCTTCATTTTGCCATATGCAAAACTCGAACATAGAGTCTTCAGTACTTTTTTTCTTCATTATTTCTTTTTTTTTCTTTTCTTTTTCATTTTTTTTTCTTGTATTTGTGCGGGGGCGATTTACAGCGAGGAGTTGACTGTATTAGTTTTGAACGAGGCAATATGCAGACTCTCATATCGTGTCTATAGCGGTCCTCGAATTGTGAGTTAGAAGCCCACACGGTAGCACGCATTGTTATTTAAATTAGGCATTGTCTCAGAACGAGCAGATGCTAATTTTTTTCTTTTTCATTTTTTTTTTGGTCTCCGCTTATTACCCGCGCTTAGAGTTTCTAATGTGTGTGCTTGAATATATAGAGCGGGATCTTTTTCGCGGAATAATTTCTGCTCTTGAGATCACACATTCTTCTCGCATATTCGTCCCACGATACAGTTTAATCGATTCATCATGGCGTTATTGTGTAAAAAAAATAATGAAAAATTAAAGGTGAAAGGTATTTAATATTTTAATAATAATGTGAAAATATTTACCATTGTAAATTAAAAATTTTGTTAACATTTTACATGGTAAATCTTTCTAAAACATTTGCTCTCTAAATTTATTACTTTTTAGTGCAAATAACTTTTTTATTAAAAAAAAATACAATTACAATTAATTAATTATAATTACAATTCAATTAATATTCAAGTAGAATCTTAAGAAGTGGCTGATACTTATACTCCACACATTCTATCTCGGTTGTGAGAGAACTTTCATGCCATCTGGACGGCAACTTATAGAGTTATAATGGCGCGAAATTCAAATTTAACGAAAGGTGATAATAGAAATTTATTAATTTTTGTAGACAAATTAATTTACAACTAAGAAAAATGTTCGACTAAAGTGACCAATAATTGTATTCACTATTATTAATTATACTATTTGTCAAGTGGTAAAATAATGTAAAAAAAGAAACAAATAAAAGTGAATAGAAAGGAACCTTAGAGTCACTGATATACTCCAGATATACTTGTCGATCTCGATTGTGAGAGAACTTTCATGCCATCTGGACGGCAACTTAAAGAGTTACAATGGCGCGAAATTTAAACACGAAAAACTTTTCGCTATATCAAAGAGAGGAGATAATAAAAATTCCGTATAAAAAACAAAAATATAAATCCTATTGATAACATTTTGTTTAATAAAAATAGAAATTAAAATAAAAGAAAGGAAGAAAGTGTGTTCTTTACATTCATTGCTGGTTCAATTTTATTTCTCGACAAATTTTTTTACGAGAAGAAATAAATCACTTTTTATTGCTACTTTTTTGTGTTTTTAGATTGAAACCATAAGTTTCATTTTTATTTACTTTTTATTTATTTTTTTATTTTTGCTTGCTATTTAATTTTACTTCTACTTGCTTTTTTATTGTTCTTGTTCTTTTTATTTTCTCTTTACTTATTTTTTATTCTACTCTTATTTATTTTCGTATTTCGTTTTATTTTTGCATTTCATTTTTATATTTTGTTTTATTTTTGTATTTTTTTTTATTTCTGTATTTTGCTTTATTTTTGTATTTTGCTTTATTTTCGTATTTTGGTTTATTTTTGTATTTTATTTTATTTATTTTTTGTCTTTTGTTTTATTTTTTTTTCGTGAAAGTAGAATAGTTTGATATTCTGATTTTTCGAGTTTAAGTAGCGATAGAGTCATAAAAGAAGGGGACGTGCGACATTCTGCCCTGCAGGTTGGCATTGACAGGGTATAAATCATGAGGTGCAGGGATTGCATTTTAATGCCCTTGGCAGCTCTTCTTTCTCATTCCTAATCGCGATCTCTTTTTTTTCGTCTTTCTTATTCTTCTCCTCATCCGCCTCGCACCGCACAACACATCAAGTGCGTTTCATACCGCAAACGGCGTGCAAACACTCTCGTTATAGATGCAGAAAACGCATATCCGGCGTTGATACAAAGACACACACACACACAGGATGATGATTGTAACTCTCAGAAAACCTCAAACTTCATCAACGCCTCTACACTTTCATTTACAGCAAAATATGTGAGTCATCATATTGAAACTATACGTTTCGCTAATGAGAATCGTTAGAGAAATTTCAAATCGTAATAATGTATCTACATTTGAAACGAAATTTGTAGAATTGAATACAAACCAGAGGAAAATCAAGTCTCCGATTTTTGTTCGTCTTAAATTATTTTTGTATTCAATTCTACAGATTCGTCTTAAATTTTTATAGCATATTTCAAATGCTTTCGACAACTTTTGGAAATGCTGCGTATTTAAATTTTAAAGAAATGGAAAAGTGTAAAATAGAATAATTTTCAATTGGTAGCAAACAGTATTTGCGATAATGATGCGAGGGATGCATTTTGTGGATGTATAAATCTTGGTTCGTGGCACGCATGTGCGTGCATGAAATCCAGGCACACACTGGGCGTGTCGCACGCAACACTCGGCACGTGGATTGTCGGATATATGTAATGTGCTTACAAACAATTGTGCTTATATTCCTGCTGTATTGTGTTAATGTGTCTTTCTTTTCTTGCGCGATCTTCAATACATATTAAAATAACATCAGTGATTCGTCACCGCACCAAACACACACACACACACACACGCATAAATAATAAAACACAGTCATTCCAAATTAATATCATTCATTCAAATCAAAGAAATCTTATCGATTTTCTTTTTAACATATACATATGATTGCATTACCTGAAATTATAACAATGACTTTAAATTCATATTACAAAGTCACGACGAAACTGTAACACACTGACAATGAAATAGGAGAGGCAAACTAATGCATTTCAAATGATTTCATTATAATGTGTATTTAAATATATTTCGAATATATATGAGAATTAAATATATTGTTAGAGGCTAATAATCGTATTATGAAATAGATCATTCTTTTATAATCAGTTCAGTATTTTGTAATTTTTTTAATTTACAAATTAATTCTATAATTTTAAAGCCATATTAGAATTACTTGAAATTATTTATTATTGATTTTTTTATGTATTAATTAACTTATTTATTATAACTAATTAAATATTGATCCACTTTTGTGGGAAATTAATTTTCAATCAAAAATATTATTTCATTAACACTACAATGAGATAATTAGTAGATTTTTTTATTATCAATATAAATTAATAATTATTATTTACTGTTTTATTAACAGCATAATTGTTTACTATTTCATAAATAAAACTGAAGAAAATAAAATGTTTGAAAGTTACTAATAATTATATACTTTGGCCACCCCATTTCGTATTTGTGAGAGAATTTTCCCAACATCTGGACGACAATTCAAAGAATTATAATGTCGCGAAATTTAAATGTAAGAAAAACTGCTTTTCGTAATTTATTCATTTTTATGAAGAAAATAATTTCAACTAAGAAAAATATTCTACAAAATTGATAAATAATTGTATTTATTATTTATTGTATTATTGAATACGAAGTGGTAAAATAATTTAAAATAAATAAAATACTCTCTCTTGTGTGTGAGAGAATTTTTATGCCCTCTGGACGGCAACTCTAAGAGTTATAATGCCGCGAAATTCAAATTTAACTACATCTGATAATAGAAAGCACTAAATATGTTAACAAATAATTATAATTAATAATAATTAAATTACAATTATAATAACAAATAATATTGATTCAAAAATTGGTTCAATTATATATTCTCGATTCCTAAACATTCTCACAAGGACACACAATAAAGATACCTCCAAAAAAAATATATAATACATCAATGAAATTGACAGACCGATGGGACCGGATGATTTGGACCTGACCGAAATGGTAAATATTTTAAAGAAAAAAATCTATTTGACAGAATGAATAATTTAATTTAATCTTTACAAGTAATCGTAGCTCCATAAATTGGAATATATGGTAGCGCGCACACCTGGTAGCAGTTTGGTGCATACAGGCGCGTACAAATACAGTTCGTGACCAGACAGCGTCCTGTCGATGAAAAAAAGGCAACTGACAGATGAGTCAAGTCGTACTTTTAAAATGTCACCAGTGTCGCACTTGCAACCGAGAATACAAAATATTCTTTATTGAAAAACTTTAGATATATACTAGATATATATATGTTAAAAGCGACGCTGACCTGAACTTGATTTTTATCGTCGATAATATAGAGAAATATAACGTCCAGGCATTAAAGTCTCTGAGACTTTAGTTTTTTCTTCCCACACGCAATGTCTCCTATATAGTGTTTTGTAATGAAATTTTAATTCCATTCTGATGGGAATTAGGAGAACAAAGTGGGTCTGGTTTGAACCTGGCTCTATTTTTTGTTTTTGAAAACTAAATTTTTTTAAATTGAGAATTAATTTTGAATTTGAATAGATTTTAGTCTAATAAAGGGAAATGATGTTAATTAATACATTTTTGAATATAAGAAATTCTTTTTAGCACTAAAAAAAGTAGCATTTAATCAATTTTTGTAGAATATAAATTTTATTGAAATCGGCTAAATGATAATTTGCCACTTCTTCTTAATTGTGAGAAAACTTTCATGCCATCTGAGCGACAACTTACAGAGTTATAATGGCGCGAAATTCAAATTTTACGAAAACTGATAATAATAGTAAAGATTTCATTTATGAAAGAATTTATAGAATTATTATAGAATTAATTTAAAACTTTGAATACTATTTTATTACTATTATAAATAATTGTATCTCTTACAATAAAAATTGTAAAAATTGTAAATTGTCTTTTATATATAATTATTTATACAACTTTAAAATGATATAAAATACACAAAAATGAATATAATAGAATCCTAAAAAATCACTCGCAGTTATATTCCAGCTAATCTATCTCGCTTATGAGAGAACTTTCATGCCATCTGGACGGCAATTCAAAGAATTATAATGGCGCGAAATTCAAATTTAAGAAAAACTCCTTTTAGTAATTTATTCATTTTTATGTAGAAATTAATTTACAACTAAGAAAAATATTAGACTAAAGTGATAAATAATTGTGTTTATTATTATTCATTGTACTCATAATTAGCAATGTTTAAATAGAGAATGTGGAGAATATTTAAATAGTTGAGATTTGGCAAAATTCACGATTTAAGAGAGCAATGTTATTATGACTCGAATGTGTCGATGGTTTATTAATGACGTCAGAATTGATCAACCTTGAGTTGGGTGAGCCGACGACCCAACGATTCCATTCGGCTCTGACTAATCGAATTAAGATCGAGCTCACTGATAGAAAGACACGCGTATCAACGCCTTGTCATTCAACGTAGAGGCATTCAATTAGAATCATTTCTAGCCACAGCTGGACCTCTTATTAATCTCTAGAGACTAAAAAATGCCTCCATAGTCCCTTAAAACAAAAGACTTTTGTTCCAACAATTTGGCGTCTTTCAACATCAATAATACTTTAATTGATTACTATTGATAGCATCGAAATTTAATCACTATTAATTGATTTAATACGCTGTTTAAGAACAATTAAATATTTCCTTTCTGGAACAAGCCGAATAATTTTATGGATGATGGAAAGCTAGTTTTTCTAAAAAGTCGGCACTTTTTAGAAGAAGTTTTAACTTTTTGTTGTTGTAATGTCCAGTTTTTAATTTTTTTTTCTTTCAATTGGAAAGTATGGATAGTTTTTCTTTTTCTTTACGATCGCGCGCAAATGTATTTAAATATATTCCCACTGGCGTTTACGGACGCGATTAGCACAACTTGCGGCCTAGCGGTATTAACTACAACTTGCGGTCTGTGATAATTTAATTATTACGTTAGATTTGCTAATTTAATGCGCGCGAGACACGAGGGGCGTTACTTACGGGCGTTTCTTTTTTTTTGCAGAGGGTGGTTTAAGAAATGAGCAAGAATCATTTTCTCCTTGTGTGTGGCATTCTCCTTTCTTATCCGCACCCAACGATCTTATAACATTTAGAAGGGTAAATATTTTTATTCTTTTCTAATAAAGAAACTAATAGAGAATATTTAATACTAATTAAACAAATGTTGAAATAAACCATACTTAATTCCATTCGTTTTCTAAATATACAAGAGTATAGAAAAACAATTCCTTTGTTAAAAAGCAAAAAAAAAAGAATAACAATAATTGTAAGTGTAACGATCGAAGAGTAAGTGCGATTGTGATACTAAATTTTTGTTGAGAACAAATTCTCGTAATAGTATGTCTTTTGAATTTATATATATCGTTTGTTTCATAATAGACGCGGGTGGTAATACTCGTCGCATATCCAAGTGTTTCGAAAGAAATTCTGACCTCACGTTAAACAAGCGGAAAATATTTTGTCTCCATTTTATAATATGCATGTGAGAAATGAGATCAAAGGAGAGCGCTCGACGATCATAATCTTTAATTTGTTACGATAATCTTTATAATGAAGTATAGTATGGTCTTTTAAAATTTTTGTTTGCAGCATCGCGCGCGGGAGTAGCGACACGGCCATTTGTCATTTGATCGATATGCCTTTCTTTAAGGTATATATATATTGCAGTGTGCGCGCACCATTTGTTCGAGCACCCAGGAAACACAAACCCGATGGTCGATAGACTGCAAAATTTATATCCTATAAATTATTTCCCTCGCTATTAGTATATAGAAACATGAGCCTTAGTATCAAAGTCGATAGTCATCGAGAGAACTCGACAATACTGCTCTAAATGTAACGCTCGATTCGTATTATATATAAATAAATATATGATGTATATCTTTGCAGATTGCACGAACTCTGCAATTCTACAATTTTATGTAATTTTCATTTATACTTCTGTGTATAAAATACATGAGTTCTACATTATTTTCCGTGTTTATTTTCTTATGAAAAAAACGATATAATTATAATTTTTTCGTTGAAAAGTTATACCATTGTAAAATTTAATTTGCCTGTAATAATAATTATAAAGTTTTCTTTTTACTATTTATATGGCGCGAAATTTAAATTCACGGAAAAAGTGGTAATAATACTAAAGATTTTATTTATAATAAGAATAATTTAAAACAACAATAATATTGGATTAATATAAAAAATAATTGTATTTAGTATTAATTTTTGCAATTAAATGCCAAGTGGTAAAGTAATATTAATAAATAGATAAAATAAGTAAATCTGAATATAATAGAATTCTAAAAAAGTGCTGATACTTATACTCCAGCCATTCTATCTCGGTTGTGAGAGAACTTTCATGCCATCTGGACGGTAACTTAAAGAGTTATAATGACGCGAAATTCAAATTTAATTTCGCGCTATATATAGTTTCGTGATAAAAATAGCAAAGATTTCTCTGATAAAAAATAAATTTATAACCAAGAAAAATATTTGCTTTATATCAGTATTACACATAATTACATCCATTATTAATAATGTTACAATTATTTTATTAGCCTCATCTAGGGTTCATGATAATCAATATATATACGATAAAATATCAAAAAAACGAAAAATATTTCTTAAAAAATCCAAAAACGTTAACATCAAATGAAAATTGAACAGTAGAAGAAAAAACAGTTGATAAAAATTTCCAATAAAGAAATAGTGAACAATCAACAAATTTGATAAAAATATTGATATAAGCTATAAAAACAAAACAACTAGAATATGACAATGCCTACACGGAACAAGAATGACAAAGACACATTTAGGTATAAATAAAGCATTCATTGCCATATAAACTAACTGTACAGAAAAAAAAACATAATTGTTGTCTGTCGCTACTTAATTTCTTGCGTAATGAACACATTTATCGTTTCTTGACGTCTATGTTAGACATATAAACATTCCAATGTCTAATTTTAATATATCGTTTAACAATAAAGAATTGGCGCAATGAAATACTCGATATTCAGTGCTCCGATATAATGTGAAGGCTCTGATTAATTCTAATGAGAAAGTCGAGCTGCTTAACGGGTCAATAACTTCACTGCCACACTAGGAGAGTAAAAGAGAGACAGAATACAATTACAATATCGAATCAAAAGGAAAATTGCTGTGCGTACACTATACTGTGAGCTCGTCGCATGCGTGCAGCTTACAAATGCCGGTGACTCCGATTACGTAAGATTATGACATCCGTGACACAATCGACCGTATACACGCTCCTTCCATATGACAGCTGTAGCGACAATACAAGAAATAAGCTTTTTCGCAACTTTTTCTTTTTCTTCTTTTTCTTTTTTCCAAATGGGGTTAATTGCCATATTTGTCATCGTTTCTACGCACCCATCAAATTTTACGTCCGTAACATTCAACAATTTTTACAAGCAATTACACATGAAATGTATAATACTATCCTCTCACGCACTGGAATCTAGGTTCACGTACATACACAGTAATTGTATATACACCTTTATCATAACCTTGGCAAAATAAAATCATTTCCAACTTTCGACTAATTAAATTCACATTAGTTTATCTTGATTGTCAAAAATGGTTCAAGTTCAATACTTGCACCGAACCGAACCTATTCAAATATTAAACTTCAACCATTTTTGACAAGTACAACGATAATTTGATCATTAATTAATTATTTTACACGTGATTCACAAATATTTAATTAAAAAAAATTAATTGGATAAAAATTCGATGTATGAATTAATATAAGTGAAAATAAACATAACGTAGGTAGGTTTGCGACTTTTCTTTGATCTGACCGTGATCTGACACTGGAAAAGGGTACAAGATCAATTGTGAGTAAGCATTTTGCTCATAAGTCTTTCACTTGTAATTGTATTCTAGTTTAATACATTCGTAATTCCGAGTTATTAACCCGACTGACGTGTGATTGCTGTGATTATATAGAGTTGTGGGTTTTGCTACTTTAACGAGCTGATCACATTCGCCTTGTTAACTACATATACATATGCGTCTTTGAATTATCAATGGTGAAAATTTTTTTTCCTTTCGTTTTCAATTTTTTTTTTCTATATATGAAGTCTAGGGTTAATGATTTGCATTGCTTGTAATGACGTTCATGGAATGCTGCTTGAATTACGATCGTGTTTTGTGATTTAATTGACGGATTTAGAAACTGAAAAAGATTTTCAATTATCTCTCTCTTTCGGTCCTTTGATGTTTTGAAATATCTTGTTAGTTGTGGCCTAAAAGTATTCTAGAAAAGTGGTGAAAAAAATTTCCCGATTGAAGAAAAGGGAGAACAATTCGGTGGGTCGCCCATCTGAGTTGTGACCGCGCTCGATGATGCTTAACTGGAAAAATATCTTGTTTGATTCTATTTGACACTTTTGGGGTTTTATAAATAAATTTTTTGGTCCTAATACATTCGTCGGTAGAGCAAAGACCCAGGGATACATATTCTGCGGGGGTGGACAAAATGTTTTGCATGACAATGAGAACATCATCATCATCATCATAGTTGTCGTCCTGATGACCGGAAATAAGAGTCGGGACGCGACACAGACTTGCATCCGGTAATGTGGGACGATGTCCTTAAAGGATTTGACTCTCGCGCTCTCTTCCAGTTCTCTCACAACAATATGAAAACAGGACAACAAGGTCTTATCGATCCAGCATCTGAAACCCAAGTCGCGGCTACCTGAGAGCCACGCGATAGCTTTTCACTTCGTGCCGCAAAGAACGATATCACGTGATGCCGCAAGAGAGACCCCGACCTTCCATTCTGAGGATTTATGAAAATCTTTTCGAAAGCCTCTCTTCGGAGAATTCTTTTCTGATTTCAAATCGCTTTTCGAAAAGACATTCTTAGCGGAGAATACGAAATCAGTAGAAATATGCTAATTTTGAGTCCTATTCTGATAAGTCTATGATATTAAAGTACATACACGAGATTCTTTTTTTATTGTTGACTCGCGTTCTGGTTAAAGATTTTGTTAACGAAAAATTATTTCTTGACTTTTAGTGATTGTTTTTTTGCCGACGAAGAACTTGTTTTGGGGCTTAGTTTTCATTTCAAACTTTGATGAATCTAATTTACTCAATTCTAGGTATTTACAATTATTAAAAAATTGATTTTTATAACCAATATTCGACTGGTATTATTAATATTTGCATTTAATTTTTGTAATTAAATACCAAGTGGCAAAGTAATGTTAATAAATAATTGAAACTGAATATAATAAAAACCTAAAAAAAGTACTGATATACTTATACTCCAGCCACTCCATCTCGTTTATGAGAGAGTTTTCATGCCATCTGGACGGCAACTCAAAGAGTTACAATGGCGCGAAATTCAAATTTAACAACGACTGATAAATATACTAAAGATTTAACAAAAATTAATTAACAGCCAAAAATATTAAGACTAAAAGCAGTAACTTCATTTAATTCTCCACGATTTCGATGACCAATGTCAAGAAAACAAATTCCCGAGGTCAATAGAGCATTATCCAAAGTGATATATATATATATATATATATATATTTGTGTGTTATATAATAGATCGCAAATGGCAGGGCTATTGCAATTAGGGATACCGATATAAACCTCGATCGCGTGCAAAGCGAAACGATGTAATTCGTTGTAACAATGTTGTTCTTGGATGCACTATAAGAGAGGAAGGCGCGTGTTGCAATCTTCCTGCTCTTCAACACAGAATCGAGCCATCTAAGTAGGTCCCTATCGTTTTATCATAGAAAACGACATGTAACGAGAAAATACCAAGCAGCACAAAACTAGAAACAATAATATACATGATTCATCTATTATCTTTAACTGGCATCGCACATTTTATTTTTTTCTCTCTCCACATTAACCTTATCTCAACAATTTATTTTTTAAACAAATGCTTCCAAAACAATTATATACATACAAATAAGATAACACAAACAGAAAATAAGTGAATTATAAAAATTAATAACAAAGGGAACAAAATTAATTATAATTGAAAGTAAATTAATTACAAATATTTTAATATTTCTTTATTTGTTTTCATCATTTACTTGAATCAAGACTTGAAACTCTTTTCTCACTTTTCAATTAGCAGTTAATAGGAACGATTTTTGCATGATTTGTAATTTATCTAAAATCATCATTTTTATTATTATTCAAAAATTATAATTATAAGGATAGAATTATAAAAAAATACGATATAGAATCACGAAAAAGTCTAAAGGACAGAAGAAAAAGAGTATCATCATTTCGATAATGAACAATAAAACAATCTCTCGATTAAATCACACAGTTGCCAGAGGAGAAAGAAATTACGTGAATAGACGATTTTCTAAAATCGAAAAGCCGATAGCCCACACAAAGGTGAATGTTTGGTATTTTTTTTACCGATAAATTATTTATCCGTCGAGGTTAAGCATGTGAATAGGTCTCTTGGCATCACACACAGAGAAAGAGGGTTTAAAAAAAAAGAAAAAAATTCGCTATTTACGATTTCCAGTAATCTTTGGGGAAAATCTTGCGGCGTTGCCGAAGTAATCGCTTGCGCGCGTACTATGAAGAGGACGACAAGTGCAAAGCTACCGAGAAGTTTTCTTGTGCACACATATATATATATATATACAAATGGCAATAACTCGCATTTTACTTGGTTGACTGCAGGAGGAAGGAACGATTTATACTTTACCGCAAGTTAGAGAGGACCTAAAGAGATATAAAACCCCCGCGGTATATAGGCGAGAGTGAGATTTCACAGAACGAGTTTTGATATTCTCTCTTTTACCCGAGCATGCAAGAAGGCCAATAGATTTTCCTCGCACCGCGTAACAGTTGCGACTAATGGCCTTCTCAACCAGAGCAAAAATTTAAATCAACTTTAGATAAGCGACATTATTTATTGCCAAACATGTGTTTACCTCAACATTATCGTTAAATGTATTAAACAAAAGTGCAAACATTACTTAGTTGTCATTCGCACTTGCTCCTTCGTATCATATTACGAATTATATGTATATACATATATATATAGGAATATCGAGAAAAGAGAATGAGATAAAAAAAAATTGCAAGCAATCCAACATCTTGTAAGATAAGAATTTTTTAATAAACCTAATTGATACATAATAACGTTTAATTTGCAATGCTATAAATTATTTTCCATTTATGAATAGAATATGGAATATAATAGAAACTTAAAGAGACGTTAATGCTCCAACTGTTCCTCTCAGTTGTGAGAGAACTTTCATGCCATCTGGACGGCAACGTAAAGAATTATAATGGCGCGAAATTTAAATTTAATAAAAATCGTTAAATCGTTAATATCAGTAAATCAGAAAAGTCAAATAGTGATTCAAAATTTAATTCCAAAAATCGTTTTACCATTATCTGGCGGAGGCTTAGGTTAATATTGGATTCAACTTAAATTATACTAAAAGAGAAAGAAAATAAAAAAAATTTTTCGCTTATTTTTCAATTTGATATTTTTAACTTATTTTATTCAGCCTTTACTTCATCCTCTCTTCTTTTTCCACATTGAAGTAATATATGCGAGTGAAAAGATGGAAGTCTGGTCCGAATTCTCGAAATATATCTTTTAGTGTATTTCCGTTGGACGTGAGTCCTTTTTGGAAATAAGCCTTTAGGGTATTGTATATATATATACGTATAATAAAGTGGATATGTGCTTAATTCCGCTGACAGTTGACAGCGGTTTCGTCGAAGGCGAAAACACAAAACTCCCGCTACTGGGCGTGCATAATACATGCTTTTTGTGGCATGGCTACTGGTCACACATTTAGAAAACAGATTATCTCTTCTCACGAAAAAGACAAGACGATGAAAGATTGCATGATTTTATTTTAAGCTACGTTATTACAAACATCCAACAGATTTTGGTATACTCGACGAAAAAATTAGAAAAACCCATTCAAAACAAAAAAAAATTAATTATTAAAAATTTATTATTCGAATTTTAAATTTGATCAACTTTAATTTTTTATACCAACTAAATTATTCAAATGGTAATTTTAATCGTGAGGTATTAAAAGTGTTGCAGATTAAATTAACGCCAAAAAAGATTAAAATATTCAATTTTGGTATTATTTTTTGCAATGAATGAAATTTTAGTTTATTAAATTTTTTTGTAACTATAAAACATGAAGATATCGATAACTCTGAGTCTTCGAATTGGAGTGATCGATTTCTTCATATTTTATAAAAAAAGAAGATGACCAAGTAATAAAATCATTATTTCATATTATAATAATTCTTTCAAATTATTTTCATTATTTCAATTCAATTATTATTTTCAAAAATTTTTAACTACAATTTTACTTTATATCTATTATTTTTAATAATAATTAATAAATCAATTTCACGAAATGTCAACTATTACTAAATTCTTTAATTAAATTGCATATTAGAAAATCAAAACATCAAATAATATTAATAAAATTTAATTAAACTTTTTCAAAAATATTAATTTCAAAATTCAATAATTTCCAAAAAGTTCACTCTATATTTTTTTTAATATTCAACTATAACCTAAAATTTTAACTGAAATCATTTTTATGAAATGAAAATCAATTTTTATTAGAAAATTCTACAAGAATTTATTTATTTAAATGCAAAAGTAAATAATTTATTGAATAATTAAATGTTTCTCAAATTTCAATTCTCATAAAGAATTTTAGTGACAAATTTTTTAATTATTCAATTCTTTTGTCGAATTTTATTAAAAACTTGCATGAAAATAATTACTTTTTCCAAGGAATTCAATTATCATTGTGTGAAAAATAATTGAAACGCTGCGATGAGTTTTATGAGAATTTTCAAATTTATTCGTTTACAAATAATTCAATTTTAGAAAATTACAATTATTCGGAAATTCTGCAATTAAATATATATTGAAAATATAAAACTTGAAATAATTTCAATAAAAACCCTATTAAACTTTTAAAAAGAATTAATTGTACAGAATTTCTGGTCAAAAATAGGAAATATTAAGAATTTTAATGATTTTAATTTACAGCTTTTTCAACATTTAATTATTTCTTATAATCCATGTTATAATGCTTTTAAAACTTAAGTATAATCTAAAATTTTAACTGAAATTCACTTTTTAAATCATTTTTATTAGTAAATTCTACGAGAATGCAATTATTTAAATACAAAAATAAATAATTCATTGATTTCATGTTTCTTGAAATTAAATTCTCATAAAAAATTTTATCAACCAATTTTTTAAAACATTAAATTCTTTGGACGATTTTTAATAAGATTTTTAAGAATAATTATATTTTTCGAGGAATTTGATTGAAATTGCATTGAAAATAATTGAAATTCTGCAATGAGTTTTATTATTTATGAAAGTAATTGAATTCCTAAAAGAATGTTATTATTTATAAAAATAATTGAATCCATGTAGAAATGTTATTTTATAAAATTTTTTTTAATGTTACTGAGTTAGTTAAATCGTTGACTTTGGTGTTTTATTGAAAATAAAATTTCATTCATAGTTAAAAATAACACCAAAATAGATTATTTTAATCCTTTTTGGTGTTAATTTAAAATCCTAGAGGGATTAAACTGTTGCAGATTATTTTAATCCATTCTGGTGTTATTTTCACACGTCCCGATTTTCTGTGAACCTATACAAACTAAATTATATACAAAATTGTATCATCATAGAAATTGTAAATTAATTTACACAAACTGTTCCATTTCTTCAGAAAAAAAAAATTCACTAACAAAACGACAGGCAATTCCCATGATTCATATTTTTTCGAACCTAAAATGTGTGAAATTTTAAGTCATTTAAATTTGAAAAAAATCCTTTGTTCGACAAAATTAACATAAGTTATTTGTTGCTTCTTCTTTATTGGTTGAAAAACAAAACGAAATGAATCAAACTTCCCTCTCGAGAATGAATATACAGGAGGACAATACCGATGGACTATTTTTAAATTCAGTTGGTAATCAATCCATAAAAAAGAGAAGAAATATCCGTCCCCATTATATTCTCGCTGGGAAATATCTTAAAATAAATGTAGTATAAAGGTAGACCAAATCATTATGACAAACATGTTCAGGCAAAAGAGGAAATGGTTTTTAAGTTATTCACTCTTCATCCAAATTCGTCTTGTGAAAGAGAAACGTAAAGGGTTTCGAGTGTGATAAAACTCAGAAAGGCAGTAAAAAGATCATAAAGGCGTCGCCAGGCGTGTAAAGGCCAAAGCTATGACCACCTGTTGCGGGGGTTAAAAACAGTGGCGACTTCTTTGGCTCGAGTTACACATTTGTACGCACACAATGCAAACCTATACACAAAGTATACGCTAACGTGTATTATTTTTTGAATATGAATATAAATTGAAAATATATAGTGTTCGTGTTTGTAATGTATTTAGGTCATTTTGTCAGAAAAAGCAAATTTTAAATTTAAAGTCAATACGAAATTTTTACTTTTCAATTACAGAACAATACTGTAGTATCTACTGAGTTTTAAAATTTAATTATTAGTACTACGGATCATTTTTATTATTGATATTTGCATTTTTATTAGTGTTATAATTTATGGGATTAAAGTTTTGAACTTTCAAATGAACGAAATATTTTTTCACTGTAAGTGTTTTTGAAAATTACTATCGAAATACAATTTTAATAAAATTTCACGAAAGAATTCAATTATTTTCTGAAATTTGCATAAATTCTTTGAAACAATTCAATTATTCAGTAAAGTCTTTGCAAACATTTAATTCTCGAAAAAATAATTCTAAAAGTCATTATATAATCTCAAAAATTTAATTATTTCTAAGATTGTCTGTATAATTTCTTTTAAAAATTCAATTATTTTCCAAGCTTCTATGACAATTCTCGTAAAATAATAAATTATTTTCTTTTAAAATTAAAAAATGATACAATTTGTTGATAAAAATTTTATTATGTCAATTTTTTAATAAAATTTCATCACTTAAGGATTAAGTAAATTTTTTTACAATTTTTAATAAAATTTTTGAGAAAATTCATTTCTTTTCCAAACTTCTAATAATTTTTTGGAAAGAATTCAATTATTTTTAAAAATAGTAAAATTCTTCGCAAGACTTAAATTATTCCTATAAATAATAAATGTTTTCACAGAAATTCAATTATATGTAAAACAATTTTAATAAACTTCAACAATAAAGTATTTAATTATAATTTTTAACAGAAGTGATTATTTTAAAAAAATACAAAGAAATTCTGCAAAAGAATTTAATAAAGATTTTGAAATTTTTAAAGAATATTCGTCGCAAGAATTCAATTATTTTTATAAAAATTATTATTTTCATAAAAAATAAAATTCTTCAAAGGAATGTAATTATTATTAATTTAATTGTAGAAAAATTTCTCGAAAGAATACCATTATTTTTGAAACTATTAATTAAATTCAATTATTTTTAAAAATTCTGTTAAAATTCTTCCGAAAAACTGAATTTTTTTTTCAAATATTAAAATTCATGACAGGAATTAAATCGTTATTAATAGTATTTTAATAAAATTTCTCAATAAATTAAATTTATTTTTTAGACTACTTAATACTATAGTTTTCGATTAAATACAATTACTTTGAAAATTGTTTAAAAATTATTTCAAAACATGTAATTATTTTCAAGAAATATGTTAAAATTCTTTAAAACAATTGAATTATTTTTATATAAATTGTAGGATTCTTCGCAAGAATTTTAATGATTTTTATCTCGCTTATGAGAGAACTTTTTTGCCATCTGAACGGTAATTCAAAGAGTTACAAGGGCGCGAAATTCAAATTTAAGAAATTATTATTATTAAAATTATTTATAATTATTAATATTTTAAACCAAGAATAATAATTTGGATAATAATAATTTAATGATAATAATTTTTAGACGAGAACATAGCCAATTTTAATAGTATTAATTAATAATTGTAGAATTAAAATAATAGAATATATAAATTTAGACAAGTAGTTTATATTAAAAATTTTCTAAAATGGCGTAGTCAATATGGTGGACTGATTTCTAAGAATTCGTAGAATTCTCTGGAAAGTTTTTACTCAAGGGTTTTCGAGATCGCTGATTACGACTTTAATGTCGGATTTTGAAAATTCAAAATGGCGGGGTCAAAATAGCGGAATAGCTTCTAAGAATTCGTCAAAATTCGTCTGAAACTTGTTACTCAGGGGTTTCTGGCATCGCTGATTACGAATCTAGTGTCCGATTTTCAAAATTTAAAATGGTGGAAGAATTTTTTTTAAATTCATTGAATTCGCTTGAAATTTGTTACCTAGGGGTTTTCTAGGTCGCTGATTACGAGCCTAATAAAGTCTGATTTTCAAGTAAGCTACATTTTGTTCGAAGAAAACATTTCTCTGATGATAAATATTTAAATCCTACAGTCATTAATTAATCATTTGGTCCAACAGTCCGTAATAATTGTAATATATTTTTTTAAAGAAAAAATGTCTTGAATTTTTGTTCATTTGTTCTTTTCTAGAGAAAATGACCCAAGTATATATAGATAATGTATGTATAAAATTTGTGTATATATTGTGTGTATATAATGTATGTATATAATTGTGTGTATTTAATGTGCGTATACAATATATGTATATACATTACAAATACGTTACAAGCATATACGTTTAAATGTTTTTATACACAATCACTTGCACACATACACTGAATGATTTGACGCGAGAGCGTTTATAACAACGGAAATATTAAAATGCTCCAGCCCTCGTCACATGACAATAAGTCTCTTGGCCTGCACGTGCTCTGGATACGGTCCACGCATTCGTAACTTCTTTTTTTTCCCACTTTTTTTTCTCCGTTCCTCCTTATTCCACTCTCGCATCCTTTGCTGCAAAGGCAATACGGGCGTATATTTTTCGTCGGGGTGTTCCGGAATTGAAATGCACACTGTGCACATCCTGTCCAGGGAGAAATTCAAATGAACCGTGTGTATATAACGAAAACAACTATATACTCAAAGGGATTAGAAACTTTAAAAAAAAAATTAACATTAAATTAATTAACATAAAAAAAACTACTTCCTCGAAATTAAAATCAATTTCGATTCAATAAATTTATTTCATCGATTCAAATAAATAATTTCTCTATAGATGTAAAAGAAGAACAAAACATAAAATTTAAAAAAATAATAATTTTTAATTCACCAGAACGTTTACAAATTTCAGAACATATAGTATTGCGAATAAAAGAATCGAGAATATATGAATATCTCTATATTATAAATAAAAAAGAGGAAAAAATTGTAAATAATTGCAGAATATGTAAAATGCATTAATGTGTATCAAATCGCTCTAATCTTATACTTCTTTATTGAGGCTTTATATCTCAGAATCATTGAGTAGTGGAGGTATTATCCACAGAAATGTACGTAAGGTCATGAGTCCGGATCATCGTGGCGCGAGGATAGCGTGCAGATACTGACTGCTCATCCACACTCATGTATTAAATGGTATAAGTGCCACTTATCCATGAGTCGTGGGATATGGGTATATATTTTCTCATAAGTGGAGCACTTATTCCTATAATTTTTGCTAGTTACAATAGATTATTTTGTTATATTTTTTACGTAAATTGTGATTTACTGCTCCTTATGAAGCTCGAGAAGCAATTATAGGAATCGAAGAATTGCACAAGAAGAACCGCGTGTGTGTGTACATATAAGAGATAGAGAGAGAGAGAGAGAGAAAACATTATTCATCTATATCTATTTATATATATATATATATATATATATATATATATCTTTGGATCATTTTATTTACCTCTGTATACACATGCACTTAATTTAGTTTTCTTGATTGCAAATCTCCAATTTATCAATAAAATTATATTTATTATCAATATATTGTAATTTTAAGAATGGGGCATATTGCTACAATTTCTATAACAAACGTACTCGATAAATCATTTTATATAGAAAGAGTTTTTAGATTATTTTAGACTTTTTTATTTCTTTTCCCTTTTATTTCCTTTTTGCCTTTTTAAATTTTTTTTAAAAACTATGATTCAATAATATTACATTCTATCATTTTCTATACACTTGAAAAATATATATTTGATTCAAATCAACGCTTACTTCTCTATTATCAACTAAATATTTATTTGTATCAAGTAACTTTTGTTACAATCGATCTCTAAATAAAAAATTAAATTAAATTAAAATTGAAAAACCCAAAATCTGAATTAGGTATAACATTCAAAAATTAGTAATTGTTGGTAAAATCTTGTCTTTTTTTAGAAATTAGTAAAAAAAATAATCAATTTTTAGTAGAAAAAATTGCCAACTAGAAAAATAAAAAAGTCGTAAATAAATAACTGAGAAAATAGTAAATTTTTTGCAGAATTAAATGAGTTACTTAAAATTATATTTCAATTGAAATTGAAAAATTAAAATTAATTAAAAAAAATTATTTTTAATTAATATTAATAAAATGCCTACCGAGAATTCCAATATTTTCATAACTCATACAATTCTTTAGGGAAATTCAATTCTTTTGAATACATAATTTTCAAAAAAATTTCTTTTTACAGAATTCAATTATTTTTAAGACAATTTTCATTACATTTCTTAAAGGAATTTAAATTTTTCACGAAATAATTACATTTGTAAAAATACAAAATTTTATTATCTTTTTCTTATGATAAATTTTCATTCTATTATTATTATTATTATTATTATTATTATTATTATTATAAAAAATAAAGTGCTTTACACGAATTAAATTATTTTTCAAGATTTCAATAAAATTCTTCAAAGAATTAATTTATTTTCATAAAATATAAAAATTCTTCCGACGATTTAAATTATTTTCTTAAAAAATTTAATATTTCCTTATACAGAATTTAATAATTCTTAAAAATTTTAATAAAATTCCTTGAAAAAATTTAATTTTTTTTAAAAACAGTTGATAATTAATCAATCACTCCGAAAAATAATTTTTTTTAGTTTTTATCTAACAATATTAACGTAAAAATAATATTAAAGTTTTTTTTTAGTTTTGAATTTGAGCAGATTTAAAAATAATGTCCGACCATTTTGAATTTTGGAAAAATGACTTTAAATTCGTTATCAGCGACCCCAAAACCGCTGAGTAATGAATTTCAAGCAAATTTGAGGAAATTAAGAAAAATTAGATTTCGCTATTTTCTTATAAATATTTTACCTATTGTTTATAATAATTATAATTGTTCTTTATAATTTTAAATTTTTTTACAAACAGTAATTAACGTTCATGATTGAAACAAGCTAAATTAATTGTTAATTGATTCAAAATTATAAAAATAATGCCAATTTTTTTAAGTGGTACATAATATGTGTACCAGGTGCACGAAAGGGTTAACTCAAATAAAAATTTCTCTGCGTGTAATCTTTAGCCAAAATTTCAGTGATTCATATTTATGGTGAATACGTACAGAGAAAAAAATCTATTTAAAGCCAGATAAAATTTATTTGAAACAAATAATATAATAATTTATTTTTAATTGTTGATGAACCAAATAGATTTCAATTTATATACATGTCAGACTCTTGGAGTATTGCACCCCCCATGAAATACTTCTCTCCGGAGCAATTTAATTTTTTTTTTTTGATAATTTTTAAAATTTAGAAATAAAAATTATTTGACGTGAAGAAAAAAAATCCCATCTTGAAAAAAGTTCAAATCACTTGAGAACAATTTTTCTCCTCAGTAAACAAGGTACTGACGTTTTATCGCTCCCGACGATTATATTGTGAATCATCTATTTTCATTTTCGACAGACAAAATCATCGCCGATTAGCTTGTCCGTCGAAAGAATAGGGGAAAAGATCTCCCAGGCTCTCTCGATCATCATCTGGTGTACGGAAATCATAAGAATCAAAAGATGATCCCAACGATTTTGTATATATTGCGCACCGAAGAAGAATCGAAGGACGATGATGAAGAGTTGTGTTGTGGCAGAGTGAATTAGAGCCACGATTCCGAAAGACGCGCTAGATCTCGAGCAACGATCAGTGATCATCTTCATCATTCTCTTCTCTCTCTCTCTCTCTCTTGCAATTCCAAGAGCACACAAACACACACACACACACAGTTGTTAAAGGCGGGGGCGAAGAGCGCCAAACGGCTGATCGCGAACGCCGCCACTTGAGCCATTATCAAATTATTCACTCACACTGGAGCGTCGTCATCTATCTTCAGTCAAACGTGATCGCAACGTGTTATTATTTGATCCTCACTTTGTTAGCGATCTGACTCTAACTGCTTGGCAATCCAATGGAAGATCCTGTTTGAAGAGATCTGGAGTACTTCTCACGATCTCTTCGCGCAAAGGGATATCTCTTTGAGGAGGCGATGGATTGTGGAAACTCCTCTCGCCTCTGGCTGAATATTGCGCGCGCGCGAGCAAGCGAGCGAGCGAGCGCACTTTACCACCTTGTCTTGAAGAAAATTACCGGATCGACTATAAATATATTCTTTTTTTTCGCCAAATGATATTTATGGTATACACACGTTGCTTTCTGTATGTTGAGTATATCAAACAACCCTTTCAGGTTCATTCAGCGATTTTACCTTGAGAACACACGATTCGTTCATTTTCTGTACTATCATTGCTCCTAATCTTAAAATGCCACTCAACGATCCGCGATGTGAACATTGACAAATAACCCTCTGACAGCCGGTGAATTATTACACTTTTGCTCTTGTTCAACGTTATGAAATATTTTGTTATCTGAGAAGCTATTTCAAGTGTTGGGTAATTATTTTGCAGCTTAGCTGTAAATTTATTTCGAAAACTGATTGTGAGAATAAGCGTTAAGAAGGAGGGAGAAAATCTTCCATTTTTCGTATTCACTTCCAATACCCTCACATGTAATCAGACATTGCTTTTCAAATTTGATTAAGAGTTTGATGCCAAAAGAGGCGTTATTTGGGGTATAAATGCGTAAAACAGTTATAGTTGTTTGACATAAATTCAAAGATTCAAAATCAAGTAAACTTAAATTTCTAACGTTTAATCACTTGTAATATTTTACAGTTAAATAGTTCTACAAAAGAAAATCCTTTACTCAAAAAACTGAATCTTTTTCAACAAAAATTTAAAACATCAACAAATTCTACCGCGATGTTCACTTAAAAAATAGAAGAAAAAAATTTATTCCAAAATGTCAATAATATATTCACTGCTGCTATTAGTGAATCAAGTTTCCAATATACAAGTATTCAAGTTGGCGAGGAGTCGTAAAGAAAAAAAAAGCTCTTTTAATTTGAAATTGAAAGAGTTTTTAGAATCCTTTACAACGTCATATTCAGTATTTAATAGCCTTGCCAGACTGAAGATTCAGGGTGATGGCTGTACACGCGCATTAACAGTAACTATGAAAAGAGAAGTATCACTTTAAAGAAAATGCTTTTAAATGTTTTAAATTATCGTTTTCGTGAAACTAACGGGCTATATTTATAAAGGCTTTATGTCCATTTTGCGAAGGTGTGTAACAATAATGCTAAAATTTACGACAGTAGTAAAATCTCCCACTAAATAAAAAAAAAGAGAAAAAAAACAGAAAAAAAGAAGAATCTCCCACTAAACTAAAAGAGAAAAAGTATTTACTTAAATTACTCAAATATATTAAAATTTATTAATATTAAATTATGTACGCTTAAATAGCTATATTGTAATTTTTTACCTTTTCTCTCCCTTAACTGTTTTCCTATATTTTTCTCTCTTTAAGTATTTATATTTCCTATATATATATTTTATTCCTTAACTATTCCCATATTTTTTTCTTTCATTATATTTTATATTTTTTACCTTACCTATTTTTAATATTTTTTATAGATATTAATTGATAATTCAATTATTTATTATTATTATTTATTTCAATCATTATTTTAATTTTAATATCATTAACAGGGTTGCAGCAAAAATTTAATTTTGTCTTTCCTTGAACCTAAAAAATATTCTACTTCACTTAAAAAATGATTTGACATGTTAATATTCGATTACATTAACTTACGAATTTTTTTAATTGTAAAATTATTCAAAAACAATAATAACTTTTTTATTAAAATAAATATTTAATCACTGTTATTTTTTAACTGGAATTCAAATATTTTTCTTTTAATAATAAAAATCTATGCATAACTTTTGAAAAAAGTGTTCAATTCTTTTGAAAAATTGTAATATAATTCTTGACAGTAGGTGTTCAATAATTTTTAATTAAATTTAAATATTTTTAAAGTTTTGATAAAACTTTTTTTTAAGAATTCAATTATTTTGAAAATTTTAACGTAATTCTTGGAAAGAATTCAATTATTCTTAAGAACTTTCACACAAATCTTTACAAGACTTAAACACTTTTTCAAATAACTAAAATTTGGAAATAAATTTTATTATTTGTGAAAATAATATAATATAATATAATAATATAATAATTCATGAAGAATTTTATTTTTACTTTTTAATGTAATATTAAAATCGTAAGAAAAGTTTCATTGAAATTCTATATAGGATAATTACTTTTTTGGCAAAAATTGCAATTCTTAGGAAAATAATTGAAACCAAAATAATTGAATTCTTGTGGAATTTTTATTATTTATTAAAATAATTTAATGTTTCCGTAACATTTTCTTTAATTAATTGAATTCTTTCGGGGAATTTTATTAAAATGCTAAATATTGAAATTCATTCAATTCAGCAAATTTTTTGAAAATATTTGAAATTTTGACAAGAATTTTATTTAAAATTTCGGAAAATAATTGAATTTCTGAAAATAATTTTATTATTTATTTATTATATATATTTTTATTAATTGATATTTTATTCTTGACGAAAACTTTTTTAAATCTATTCAATTTCTGTAAAGAATTCTATTACTTTTGAAAATAATTGAATGTGTAATTTTAATTAATGATTGAATACATATTAAAAAATTATAATATTTTTTTTTAATAATAAAAATTTTATTATTTATAATAATTTTTTTATGAGTTTTAAAAACTTAATTTTTGTCCAGTATTTTTAATAAGAATTTCTTATTTTTTTCTGACTTTCCTGGCCTGAGGCAACTCTAATAAACTAATTGAATGTTCCTTTTTTTTAATTTCGCGCCATTACAGTTCATCAAATTGCCGCCTAGATGTCATGAAAGTTCTCTCACAAACAAAGTGAAGCAAATGGATTTAATGAATTATGGTCGTAAAAAAATGTTTCCTTTAGGTTATAAAATAAATTTTAATATAAGTTACAATAAATAAACTGCATATATTTTAAAACAGTATTATTAGTATCAGTATTATTTTTTATTAAATTTAGAAACATTTAATTAAATTGTCGCAAAAATTACTTTGTAAATTGATTCAGAACTTTAAACATTTAATTAAAATAAGTCACACGTTTAAGAATTAATGACTAATTTTTTTAGTAAATTTTTAACTAATTCCGATTTAGAGAGAACACACATCGGCCATAGACTGTATGTTTCGATCTCATCGCTCCTTTTTTTTCTCTTAGATCGCAACTATAATTCACCTATGATCCACCGACCGATGGGCACAATTATCCGTATTTATATTGCCGGCACGGCTCTAATTGCCTTGTGTAATTCTCAATAATCGTAAATACACGCGTCAAAAGGTGTTGAAACTGCAACACGCCTCAAGGAGCATGGCCGATAAATAAATCACGGCCAGGACGAGATAGGTAATCTAATTCCGCGATATGGGTAGCGAGAGAGGCATCGAGAGAGTCAAGTCCGTGAAGCGCGAAATACAAGAAGAAGAAGAAGAAGAAGACGAAGAAAAAGAAGGACGCTGGTGAATCACTCGTTACAAAATTATCAAGACATCCCCCATACAGACATAAAAAACAAAAAGAATCAGATAAAATTAATTTCATTTTCTGTGTATACATATACCTATATATAAATTATCGAACCGATCTTTTTTTTGTTTCCTCTCATATATATTATTATGCCATTTATTTATATTTCATTAAAAGAGATGTATAAGTGGCGTGGGTGAAAAGGAAAGTCAATGAAATCCATATTGATAATAATTGTTTCCGAAACGTTTATAACTTGTAGGAGGAATGGAATTTACGAGGTTTGATATTATTTCAATAAACTAATGAGCATTGTGAATAGACATAGGTAATAAAAGTTTTCTATTATATTCGAAAGAATGTTGCAACAATTGTTGCGCTTATTTTTCTCTTATTTTTATTTTTCCCTCTGTTCTTGATAGGAACATTGTTGTAAAATCGATGTAGGTTGTAAATAAAGGAAAAATTGTTTCTTTTAATGTAATAAATGAAAGATGTTTTCGAACCTGGGTTTATTGAACTTTTTGGCCGAGGAGGAAAAGTTCAAAAGAAATTTACACGAATCATTCTATATATAGAATTCTATAAAAAATTATACGGAACATTCTTTAAAATTCTACTGGAATAATTCTATAAAGATTCTACAAGAATTCTATTAAGAATTTTGTAGCAGAAAACAGAAAGAGATAAGTATTACTAAATCCTATAGAGGATTAACATCATTTATTCTACTTCTTAGCAACAGAACAGAAAAATATTTCAATACCAAAAAAATAAAATTTCAAATACATCATAATTTGCAAATTCTACAAAACTCCGAAAATCAATATGTATTTTCCAGAATGTACTATTTTAATATTTCCAAGGACATAGGAACCTTATGGAAATAAATCAATACCTAATGAACACTGTGCAAAACTTGGTTCCACAATTAAAACGATACGATCTGCGTGAAACTGAAAAATCACTACCAGCGTATAAGAATAGACATAAAAGTAGATATCCAGTTTGAAAAGAGCTTCAAGAATGTCAATTTATTCCTATGATAACAAAGAATCAAAATTTTATTCGAATGTTTTAAGGATATGAAGTTCCTAAAGTACAGTGTATTTTTAATAATTATCGGAAGTGGTAGTCTGGGAGATGCACGAAAGAAAAATAAACGAAGAGGATTAACAAACTATCTACAGAAAGAATCGCAATTGTATCAGGTAATTTAGAATCAATAAATAATTTAAGTCTTTTATTAAATCTCCTTAAAAGCATTTTCATAAACATTTTAAAGAAAATAATGTTACCACTGAATTTTCAGTTTCTATTAAGCACAATTTTTTTAATGTTTTCAAACTAATGATAATCACAATACATATAAAAATATATTAGCTATTAACCAGTATCATTGTATCAGGTAATGTTTGTCCTTGGTGACCATATGATGAATTCAACTTCAACACTAAATCCTCTGGTACAAGAAGTTGGCAAGAATTTTCCAACCTTAAGCATCAGTTTGTCTTCATTTCGACATGAATTAATCAAGGCTAACTACTCGTCTGCTCTACAAAATCCGAGGAAAACGACATTGTTTATTCTGCTTCTCAATGGCAAATCGAATGAAACTGAGATCCAAGTAGAGTTTGCAATAAACCAACTGCAACATCTTTCAATCGGATATCCACGACCGAAATGCCTGATCAATGTATTTCCCCACAGAAAGTCTGTATCCACAAAAAAACTGCTCAGAAAGTTCTCGAAAATGGAAATTTTCGATTTTGCTGTAATAACGCAATCAAATGACAACCAACGATTCTCGACCACCGACAAATTGAGTCAATTGACTTTGCATCAGAAGAATTTCTTCTCTGGACGATATTACGTTCAGAGAATAACAGATGTTACAGAATGGTTCCCAAACAATCTGAGAAATCTGAGAGGTCAAAAATTAAAGTTTTTTGACATTCTTTTTCACAATCGCTTAAAGATATTTGATACAGCAGTTATCAAACTTGCAAATCTGTTTTGCCATGGTATGAATTGCCGTTCAGAAATAATGAAAATTGAAAGCCCACTTGATATTTACAAGATGCTTAAATATCACCAAGCGGAAGTAGCTTTAATACCAATGTACTTCTTTGTAGCGAACAATTCGGATTTCAGAAGGACAAGAATGCATGTTCTAAAGATTGATGCTTTGAGAACAGTCATTCCTACAAATTCAAGAATGTCTAAGAGTATTGTATTGTCAGAGGAATTCATCACTATCATTGGTATAACAGTCGGTGCGATTGTTTTGCTTCGAATCACAGCCTTCGTGTTGAAACTGAATAGAAAAACTTGGCAAATGTTTAACATTAGTCAAATTCTAATGGGAATGTCCAGCGTCAACGAACCTGAAGTATTGTCAGAAAGGATCATTCTTGGAGTGCTGCTGTTGACTTGCATTGCTTACTCAAGCTACTTTTATTCTGTGATTCTGGACATTAGTTGGCGACCACAAGCGGAAATAACAACTCTGAAAGAATTGCTTGATTCCGATTTAACACCTATGATTGAATTACCGTTTAAGGAGTTCATTTTAATCAGTCCTTTCTCGGATATTCAGAAATTGGGCATAAAATCCATTCCGTATCCTGATGGATGGAGTGCACTTGACTGTCTAGATTTCTTGTCTAAGTACAAAAATGTTACCTGTATAGCAGCCAATGTTGAACAAGTGATGGAAAACTGGAGAATGCAAAATCAAAAAATGAACATGAAAATACTCTCGGTACCATTGTCTTACTATTTTCTGTCGTGGGCATCGAGATATTCTTCACCATACATTGATCGTTTTGACGAAATAATTCTTCGAGCCTCAGAATCAGGAATAATGTCGAAAATCATAATCTCTGATCAAATTGCGCACTGGCATGTGCCTCTCGCACTGGAGGAAATCTCTGAGGAAAAATTGCTTCCACTGGCTTGTTGTCTTATGGCTGTTGGATATACTCTTGCATTAGTTGCATTTATTGCCGAAAAACTAAGCATCCGCAGATGGTCCAAAGGTTAAGTTCAAGAGTAAATCCTCTCGTTCAAGAAGTCTCCAAGTACTTCTTAAATTAGGGGACCAGTTGGTTATACAATATTCAAAAACCATTTTTTTTAATTTAGTTGCTTAATTAATAAATTAAAACCTAATTAATAACGTTTAAAATTGTCTCTATTGGTCAACTAATTTTGTCTAAAATAAATATATTTTTAACTTATCAACATGGATACAAATTGATTTTTTAAATGTAGAAACAAAATATTTCTTTATGGAAAATGTTAAAGGTTGAAAGGTCATACATACAAAATCAATAAAATAATAATGAGAAGAATAACAAGAGAAATATTTTAATAATAAAATATTTCAGTCGAATATAATATATGCTGCATAAATATTTATTTGTCTCACTGTCACTCTATTTAGAGAATAAAAATTTTAATTAACACAAATAAATTGTTTTTTATTGAAATAAATTTTTTTCTGCTCCCATTAATTTTTTGGCTAAAACTTCTTTTCTCTTCTCAACTAATTTTTTTGGCGAAAATTAATTTCTTTTCGAAGCAAATTATTTTGCTTACGTCTCACACAATGGCAAAGAAAAAAGATACACTTGTCCTTTTTTTCGGAGTGATTGTTAAAACTCCCAAAGGAAAAATATTGCTTGAAATAAACCCACATTAGCAATAACTGCTTTTAATTTATTCAACGTAAGCGACTAAAAAAATAGAAGTTTCCGCCGTCAATTTCCGGCACTTTGTTTTCTGACCCTATTGTTCAGAGAAAAAAATAGAAGCCAATTTGAAAAAGTTTTTCTTCTAACGAAATCTTTATTCTTTTATTTTATTCGTATCGCGTAAGAGATGAAGGCTGCAACAACGAATGTCCGGTTGTTCCTCGAATTCGATCACGTAGTTATATTCTTAACGCTTTACATTGTGCGTTGCGCGTGCTATGCGTAGATCAGTGTTAAATTGTGTGGGTTCATCGAAGCAATAAACTTTACATATAAGCGCCTGTAAAAAATACCTGTAAAAAATGCGGGTGGCAAAGTCAGGTACAATTTCTTCCAAGGAACTTCTTCTCCCTTTACTCTTTTCAATCAACAGGAAGTGACTATATATAAATTCACCTGGCGCCACTTAGTTTTATAGCTTAAATAAATTCATCCCTTTATTAAATCATTTTCCTATTTTTATTCTCAGGCAGAAAATTTGAAAGAAACAAATCAGGCTTCAATTTTCGAATCAAAAAAATTCTTCTTTTTTTTTGCAATTTTTTTCCAACCAGAGTTAACATTTTTTTTTTAAATTATCCATTGTTGTCTTTTAAAAAAACTTATAACGGAGAAATGTAAAAACGTGATTTCTTCCTTTCATTCAACGCGTGTAATAAAATGTCAGCATCAATTTCAATTTGTCGTATATTGTGAGCATTGGAATAGTGCATTCAGACTGTTTTTTTTTTCTTCATCATGCTCGAATTTGAGTTTCTTAATCAAGAATTCATATGCACTCTTAAAGTTTATGTGAAATTATGTATTCCGGGTACGACGCGGATTTCACCAGACTCATCTAAAAGAGAGATTCATATTATTCCCGGATTTCCCACTGAATTTTCGAAAGCGTTTAACGTGCAAGAATTCTAATCTTGCTGTATGCGCGACCAACGCACACGATATTTTTTCTTCTCAGTCTTCTTCTTGTTCCTCTTTTTTTTTTACCTTTGGGAAAAGGAGAAATTTGCATGCGTCGGTTTGAACTATGGCATGATGGGTAACAACTCCTGAAAGAGGAGTTCATCAAAGAGATAACGAACTTTATTCGTGAATTAAAATATCTGCGAGAGATAAAAGTCGAATCGTTTAATTTCACCGGTGCATTTTAATGTGCTCGTGACGAGACTTTATAAATATATTTCGAAAATGGAAAAAAATTTTCATAAATACGATACTCTTTTTTTCCACGCAGCTGAAAACTTTGATGAATTTTTAATTTAAAGTTTCTTTTCGTTTTTTTTAGTCCTTCGATTTTGTATACGAACGAACTCGAAAGATTTTATTCGTAAATATCTGATCGAAATTTCATTATAATATTACTGTTTTTCGGGATTAAAAAATTAATTTTTTCGTTTTAATTCTTTTTTATTGGATGAAAAAAGTTTCGAACATCTCCGATGCAATTTTCATGTAGTATTCGTAGAAAAAATAGAATTTTCGATTAATATGTGATACAACACGGTATTCAAAAGATTCCATGAAAACGCACCGGATGTGCAAGGGTTCGTGGGCGACGGTAGAATATTATTTCTTTTATCCACCGGCATAACGAATGCTGGATGCATGTCAATTTCTGATCCATCTCAGAATTCACCTTCCATTTCATTTCCTCCAGCAACGAAAACCAAAGGACGTGCTTCCTGCTTTATTACATCTTCAATCGAATTTAAATACATTGCCCCTTGAATACTGCAATTAATAGAGAGAAAAAAACCACTATAAATTTTCAATTTCTCAAACTCAATTTTTTCTTTTCTACTATCAACTATTTTTGCTTCTTTAGAAAAATTTATTTCCTCTTAATATTCCCAATTGGATCCTCGTTGAATAATTATATAAGAAGAAGAAAAGAATAGTTTAAAATTGATCAGAGAATAATTTAATACACAGAAGCACATACAGTCAGAAAAAAAATAAACATAAAAAAACTCAGTACAATTAATAAATAAGAGACAAATAATTAAAAAAAAATAGTGAAAATATAATTAAATATCACTTCCCACATATCCGAACGATGACAAAACGACGAGAAACACGCAATAATTATTCTAAATCATAATTTCCGAATGAAGCAAAGAAAAAAAAATATTTGACAATCCTTTAAATTATATATTCCCTTGCTTTTTAATTTGTCAAATTATTTCCCAACAGTGAAGCAGTATGATTAAAAATCACACTAAAAAAGAAAAAAAATAATAAAATTATCGTCTCACGAATATATTTATATGAAGTAAAGAAGAAAAAAAAACGCGCATTTGTTCAAAAAATGAGTACGCGGGGAAGTTAAGTAATTATTGTTATACGAGATATTGCAGACAGTTGCACCTAACACGAGATGATCCGTTCTAATGTATGCACAACTATAAATGGTCACGAGACAACGTATATACTACAGTCGATTACTAGAATTTGTCAACAGGTCACTATTATTTTTTTTTCGCAACGAACGATAAGTCCCGCGTATTTTTTTCTCTCTTTTTCATTTTTTTTTGCAATGTGCGGGACTCGGGAATCAGAGCGCACTTCCGACCTGTACTCTCCTCTTTCCCTTTCCATATTCCTTTCAAGTCCTTCATTATGAAAGGTCTAAAACTCACTGCGCTAAAATAAGAATTTTTTTTCCAAAAGCATTTAAAAACAATTTTCTTACGCGTAAGACAGTAATTAACAAATCTTTTTTAAAAAATTAAAAACATTTTTTTAATTACTAAAATTTATCAATCAAAATTTTTCTGTATCTTGATACAGAAAAATTCATCACTGATGAAGAAATAAATTTCGGAAGATCGAAATATATGACAAGATTCGTTATTAAATTTTTCCGTTTTTCGATTTAAAAAAAATGATCTTTTTCGTGACAAAAAGAGAAAAAAATAAAAAGATGATTACGAGTAAATTGCAGGCATATCAGATCGGTTGATGACGATCGGCGCGCGTATCACCTGTAATGATCTTAATCACGAGTTGCATCATCGATGCTTCTTGGAATGTAAATATTTCCCAGGCCAGGACGTTATGATCTAACAACTCGATCGTCCATATATTGCCCGTATATAATAATCGAGAAAGACCGGTCCAATGTTAGTGTTTTGAAAAAGCGAAATCAGTGGGAGAAGTGTACACAAGCAAAATATTAGTGCAATATATTAATAGCCAACATCACACTGCACTTAACATTGATTTACTTTTAACAACGCTTAATTACTTCTATTTCTTCACATACCCTTCTCTTTATTATCGATTTTTACATAAACGCCATATGCTTGACCTTAATTACAAGGAAAATGCTTCTATTAAAATAAAAAACAAGGGGGAAAAAATATTTATTACCATTATATATTTTAATTAACTTCAATTTCTATATTTAACCTAATATCAAACTGCAATCAAATATATATTATTTTAATTAACTTGGAATTATATAGCGCTAAACTGAACTTGTTAATTGATTATATGTCTTTGGAGGAAAAAAAATTAAGTTCTTTTTTTAATGAATTGAACAGTCAATTAAAAAATTGTTTACTTTTTTTCATCATTTTACTAGTTTTAATTTTTTATTTTTTACTTTGCAAAATTCCAATTTAAATAAACTAATTTTATTTATACAAGGAAAAGAAATACTTTATGTTCCTACAGTTCTGAACGTTCAAATAAAGAAAAATTTATTTACATGTTTTTCTATATTAACTTTTATTTTAATATTTATAATTAAATTTTTATTACAATAATTTTATCTCTCCATCGATAAAATTAATTGCGTCGAGGGAAAATTGTATTAAATTTTGTAAAAGTATTTCAATTGGAGAAAAATGCTAAACAAAAAATTATTTTACCTAATTATTACACTTAAATACTAAAAAGGGCAGAAGAAATAAAATAAGTAAAAAAAATAAGAATTGAAACAAATGTAAAGTTAAAATAAAGTAGAAATAAAATAAAAATGTAAAAAATGTAAAAAAAAATAATAATAATATAAAAATAAAACAAAAATGAATAAAAAATACAATGAAAAGAAAATAAAACGAGTTGAAACAAAATAAAACACAAGCGCTCGAATAAAAACGCAAAAATAAGAATTCGAGAATAAAAAACTAATTTCACATAAGTGGAAATTTATTAATCTCGAACAAACGTTATTATTAAATTTCCATGTTTTTAATTTTCAATAAATACCAATCAAAGTCATTAAAATATCATCTATATACGAGGGAAAATTAATTTTTCATTTAGCGCACACATATGTGAGAGTAATTAGAAGTCATAAGTGAATAGAACGTGCAAATGAATGTTCCAGGATAAAGAGCATAAATCAAGCGTTATTTTACGATCGCCATCTGATTCCTCTTCTATATTGTCTATACTGTACATATATATATATTTATAAATATATACGTAATATTTTCTCAGATTGATAATATAATGTCGAATGCGCCAATTTGCGATGAAAATTAACATGCACACGCGTGATTGCTATTTTCCAAAGAAATAAAGGCGCAGTATATAGACGAATCACGGATGTAAAGCCTGTTCGATGAGCAGACAGTAATTTTCCACACCATCATTCTTTTGTAAAATTAATAGCAGTTATATGTATATATAGAAAAACAATCATTTATATATTTAACGCGCGCCGAGAATATAATTTTCCCCTTTTTTGTGAGAGCAAAATTTACTCTCAACATTTATTTTCATACTAGGTAAATTTTTTTTTAAGAGAAATATATTTTTTGGGTGAAAATCAAACTTTAATTTGAACCAAATTAAATATAATCAAAGAAAATAATTTTTTTTTAATGTTAAACAAATAAAAATTTTCTCTAGATGTGAAAATTAAATTTTCGAATAAAAAAAATGCTTTACACATAGAAACTAAAACTGTAAAATACAATTTATCAAACTGCTTCCATGTTGACGGATTTTTTTCACTTTCATAAATTTTTTGTCATCTTCATTTTTATTTTGATAGATTTTTAATTATTATTGTTAGTGCAAGAAAAAATGTACCTAATTAGAAAAAAAATCTATCGAAGTAAAAATGAAAGTGAAAATAAGTATCTAACAAAATGAAAATAATAAAAATATTTTTATTTTTACTTTCAATTAGATAGAAAGCGAAAACAGTCTGCAAGTTTTTATTAAAATTTAAAATGTTTTGAAAATCATGTCTTAATTAAATTTTAAATAGAAATTGAGAATTAGTTTTTAACAAATTTTTTCTGTTCAGTTATGAATATTGGAAAATTATTGAAAATATTTTAACAAAATTTAAATAAAATTAAAATTTTGAACAAAAAATATTGTAAAAAAAGAACTTTCTTGCAAAACATTATTTTCGAGTAGAATTCACTTAGAGAGGAAACTTATATTTGAACAAAATATTATTTATTTGAGTGAAATAGAAATATATTTGTTTCACAGTCTGTACTAAATTATTTATTTGTTTTAAACAAATAAAATTTTATTCTACACAAAATAACATTTTTTTGCACGAAATTTATTAACTAAATAATTTTATTTGAAACAAATAAAATTGATTTAAAATTAATGATATTCATTTAAAACAAATACAATTTTTAGAAGTATGAATCAAATAATCTTTTCCTGGGTATTTAAGTTCTCACTCAGAATCTTATAAATGATTCAAAGCCTAATAAACTTTTTATTTGCTTAAAATAAAATTTATTTTATTAAAAAAAAATTTTTATTTATGACGAAAAAAAGTTATTTGAAAAAATAAATAAATAGTTTAGCAGATTTTGCTAAATTTTTATAAAACATAATTTTTCTGTGGTTGAAGTTTGTATTTAAAATTTAGTAGTATACAAATTTGAAATTTAGTAATTTGGAATTAGTAAAAATGTTTACTAATTTTAATTAGTGATTGCCTTTTTACGTTTTAATTTTTTAGTAAACTTTACTAATGAATATTAATGTTTCCTGATTCATTATTATTTTATTATTTGACTAATATTAATATTGATTATTATTTTACTAATAAATTGTAAATTTCACTAACTTTTTTTTCATTTTGCTTGAAGCAAAACTAACTTAAAGTGAGTGAAATAATTTTTTTAATTAATTAAATTTAATAATTAAGTAATAAAGTAATTTTTTTCAAAAAATAATTTAAATTAGTAGTAGTTGTCGTTATTTTTACCCAAAATTTTAGAGAAATAATTATAATAAATTATTATCAAAGAAATTTTTTTTAATTCTAAATTATTTTTTTTGCCAATTCAAATTTTTAAGGGACAATAAAATTACATCGTACCTTGTCAAAATTTCGCATTAAAATTGACAATCAAGCGAATAATTATCAGCATACCTCATAAAATAAAAGTTTCAACAAGTTTTTCCATAATCGATTACTATTATATTTTCATCATTCAATTTCTTTTTGAAAATAAAGTTAACACCTTGTGGCGTTTAAGTTAATAGTCGTTAAAATGCCAAAGATGATGACTCGCAGTTGAATTCAACAAAAAGGCAATATAAAAGTCCACACATAGAGAAATTTTCCAATGACGGATAATCAGAAATTTTTAATGATTTTACAATTATAGTGAAAATCAAATACACACACATTTTACATAATCTCTTATTAATCACTCTACGGCTAATTGTTGATTATAATTTAATAACGAATTAATTATCAATGGATACAATTTCAAAGAATTATTGAAAAAAATCTTTTATTAGTCACTTAATTGTCTATATTTCTTTTTATTTAGAATAGAAAAATTCTCTATTCTAAATGCGTGTGATTATTTACATAATTGATTAAACAAACTTTATGAAAATCGGTAATATAAAATTAAAAACAAGGTATAAAATATTTTTATTGTGCACGTAACGGGAAGATACTAAAAAGTGAAATCAAATTTTAAAATTCAAATTGTTTTCATTAAATTATCATTATTATAAATAAAATTACAAATTAAATATTGACTGACGAAATGGAATAAAAAATTTCGTTTATTCTTTGAGACAAAAAAAATAAAATAATGAGATTAAAGAAATTTAAAGGTGTTGAAGAATTATAAGATCTATAAATTCGATTTGTGTATAGCGTAACAATAATTATATTGCTCGAGAGCAAAAGTTGCCAACTCAGAATTCGCGAGATATGGTTCAACAAGTTTTGCTCTCTGAAGAACAGTTTTAAACAGGGCAACAAAAGCAATTGCGTTTTCTGAATCGGAAAACGTATGCGCTCCCAGCTTTAAATTATAAATCAAGAGATAAGACTCTCTCTCTCTCTCTCATTCGCTCTCTTATTCGCTATCCTTTTTTCTCCCCAGCGTTTTTTTTATTGGACCTCTCTCTCTGTCTTTCTTTTTCTCTTTCTCCGTTTGGTTTTCATACAGAGAAACACAAACGCTGAAAGAGTAAACTTCGTGAAGGCTTTTAAGCTCGTACATCATTGAGAGTTACGCCTCCTGTATTTGCTTAGTCGTGCTTGGGAGGCGCGGATAAGGCCGAGATGAAACAATTAATAATCAGGATGAGGCCACGAAACACCATCCCGGGCCAGATGGTCGTCCAAGTTACTCTCATGATATTTCTCTTTATGCTGTTAACAAGTTTCTCTTATTGTTTGCTCGCTCGATAAATTCCCCTTTCAACTTTTCACTCGTGCGATTTTTTTAACCTCCTCTCCCCCTCCCACCCACAGAGATCGATATTGATTTTTCAAAGTCAAGTATATCGCATTTATATGTTAATAATTGTTTATTAATTATTTCATTCAACGGCTTTGGGAAAAAAATTTCATTCTTCGAGTTGTTATTTTTTTACTATATATTTACAAAAAAAAAAAACAAATAGTATTGTAATTACTTTCCCCAACTATATTTTCTCTAATTTTATTCATCAATAGGATTTATTTCTAATTTATTTATTTATTATTATAATTTATAATACAATTTAACTTGAAATTGTAATTAAATAAATTATAATAAAATTTTTTTTTAAAAACGAAATGATTTTTTACTACTACAATTATTTTTGTAGTTTGTTTATTTTGTATCGTTTACAGCCGAATTTTTATCTATGGAACTTAATTTTGATGAGGGAATTTAATAAACTGAATTAGCATGAAATTTAAAAACAAATAATCTTATTTTTAATGTATATTACTATTAATAGTAAAAAAAAATTTTTTTTTTAGACACAGTAATTTTTTGATAAAATTTTAGGTAAAAAAGGGTTTTAATTTATATAAAGGTGATATTTACTTACGAAATAAACTTGATAGGGACAATGTATGTTGTTTTACTCACCTGAAACAAAAAGAAAAGAGAATAATTAAAAAAAATCAAAACGAATAATAATTAATAAAACTATCTATTAACTATAACAAAAATTATATTTGAATTAAATATACTATTTTTAATTCAATCCACAATAAATTTGATTCAATAAAAATTATATTCAATTCAATTATTAAAAATGTTTCATTCAAACATATTTTTTTTGGTTGACTACTTATTTTTCAATTAAAATAAATTTGTTCTCAGTGCCACTTTTAAATTTGAGATCTTTATAATTCATGTAAAAAAAAGAAAATAATGATGAATTATTACCAGAAATTATGAATAGTAAAATAAAATTCTATTTATAACACAGAAAAGAAAATTAAAATTTCTCACACAGAATAAATTTCGACGGTGGTAAAAATGATTTTTAATTTTTTAATTCTCAAAGAATACGGGTCAAAAGTACACTATTTTCTCTTGTTTATATTATATAGTCTTATTCTCTTGAATGGAAATTCTGCCTCTTTGAGACTTAAAAGGCGTGAAAATAAAACCCTCTTTTAGACGCATTATTCAAAAGGGAGGCGATTGAATCAATTGTCTTGCGGTGTGTGCGAATTTCAATTACAAATTGCAACACCAAATATCTACCCGAGTGTCATGTGCATAGTGTGGGTACTGCTTTATATTATTCGTTCGACAAAATGCGACGGGACAATGGAACAATAAAGACTGCCTCGATAAAAATCATCTCATAAATCTTGAGGTGATCTAGTTTACGCCGCGTAAATACTTCATCCGGCTTCCCTTGAACTGATGTCATTTTATCTCTAATCTGTTTTTCTCTCTCTCTTTTCGCGTAATTCAATCACAAGAACAGGAAAAAAACAATGCGTATGCAATTTATGTTGACAAAATAAATGCCAAAAAATAAAAAAAAGAATCTGATTTACGAATACAGAAAAAAATTCAGATAAATTTAGTTTCACCAAATGAATTCCAAAATTAATTTCTAAATTAACTCCAAAATTAATTTCAAAATTAATTCCAAAACTAATTTCTAAATTAATTTCAAAATTAATTCCAAAATTAATTTCTAAATTAACTCCAAAATAAATTTCTAAATTAACTCCAAAATTAATTTCTAAACTGATTCAAAAATTAATACCTAAATTAATTCTAAAATTAGGTTCTAAATTAATTCCAAAATTAATTTTACAAAATAAATTCTTAAATCAATTTAGAAATTCATGTCAAAACAATTGGGAAGAAAATACTTTTACAAGCAGATGATTTTTATGATTATAGAATAATGTTTTAGATGTTCTGAAAGTTTGCCCTCTCTTTCTCTCTGGATGAGGGCAATAAGGCGGCTCAAGCAAAGAGCGAACTGGCGTACCGAATTGATGCACACGAAACGGCATGTCCGGAATGTTATAATCGCGAACCTTTGAACCCGCAAACTCAAGACTCCCACACCCCAAGATTCCTTCAAAATCATTAAAAAAAATGAAGGCAAAAAAAAATTCAGCCCGTTTTCCACCTTTCAAATTGCTCATGCAAGGATTCTTTCTGGACCGATACTTATATATGAGCGATTCCATGTCAAGTGATCAAGGTGGAGAAAAATTTTTCTCCAATCGTAGCAAAACTTGGGGCTTTTGTAGTACTCATAGATAGTAATTTTTCGTGAAAATATTTTTTTACCCAGTCCATTATTTTCCGAGGGGGAGGGGGTTAAATTTTTGTGTTTTTCAGTGCAATGCTTATTTCAATAATTTTTTACTCTTAAACAAATAAACATACAAATTTGACAAAGTACATTTTGGAAAGGTTTTTTCATGCTCTTTCGATTGGAAATAAGCATTTTGAAAAAAAAAAATTTTTTGACCCAAAAAAATCAAAATTAAAAATAAATTTCAATTTTTGGGGGAGAAAGGTACGATTTTTTTTTTTTTTTTTTTTTTAAACGAAAGCTGAGGTTTTTTCCTAAAAGGACATATAAATGATAAAGTGGGACTAGAATGTTTAAATATTGAAAAAAAGAATTTTCTCCAAAACGGAGCTAAAAACCGGGTTTTGAGCGCTCCGGCGAGTAGAAAACTCTTTTTTTCAATGTTTAAACATTCTAGTCCCACTTTACCATTTATATGTCCTTTTAGGAAAAAACCTCAGCTTTCGTTTAAAAAAAAAAAAAAAAAAAAAAATCGTACCTTTCTCCCCCAAAAATTGAAATTTATTTTTAATTTTGATTTTTTTGGGTCAAAAAAATTTTTTTTTTCAAAATGCTTATTTCCAATCGAAAGAGCATGAAAAAACCTTTCCAAAATGTACTTTGTCAAATTTGTATGTTTATTTGTTTAAGAGTAAAAAATTATTGAAATAAACATTACACCAAAAGACCCCTTGATCACTTGACGTGGAATCGCTCATATTACATTTAAGGATTCACGAATTTATAATCTTCCGCGCTCCATATACGTATATTTCGATTGCGTGCCAGCTACTTAAAAATCAACCCTCCACTTTATTATGCAATCAAAAAATAACGAGTGGAAAAAATTTTTAAATTTAAACCATCCTCAATTTTTGAATTAAAAAAAAAAGAAAGAAAAAATGTTCTGCAACAGTAAATAAATAATTCAATACAGAAATTTTGTTGTGAGCAAATTTCATCTTAAAATTAAATAAAATGAATGTTCCTAAGGATATAATATTCTGATTCCCACTCGAAAAATGATTAGATACTCAAAAAAATTTTCTATTTCATCTATTCACAAATTTATTCATTGTAAAATTCTTCGAAAACGTTAAAAACTTCTTTCTAAAATAAATATTAGGTTAATTATTGCTTCCTCGTGAGGAAGCTTTGTAGTCGTTTAATTTACAAAATTTTTAAAAATCCTTTTGACAAATTTTCTTCTATATGGGACTATGTTATATAAGACCCTGAACAATTGTCCGGATGTATGTATGTGTGTGTGTATGTGTGTGTGTGTGTGTGTGTGGATCCCGTTTTTTGTGAACACGATAACTCGAAGAGGTTTCAACGAATTCGGCTGAAAATTGCTAGGAATATTTATCATAAAAATATCTCGAAATGGATTGATGGACATTAAAAAATCTAATAAAAAAAATTTTTTTTTTAATTTTTTAAAAAAAAAATTTTTTAAATTGAATATTGAAGTTAATATACAATAAAATCTTCTTCTTTGCATCAAGACGAATCGATTGGTATATTTAAAGTATAAATTGTATGAGAGTTTATAGAGGTAATGACAATTAAAGCAAAAAAATTACCTTTTTTTATCAAAAATTTAGTTCTTTCATCAAAATTATATTCCGGTACAATAAGATTTTACTCATTTTTTTCAATAATCTTATCCGTTGCATTAAAACGGATCGATTGGTATATATAAAGTATATTTTTTATTTGAATTTATAGAATTAAACATAATTAAAACCAAAAATTCGCACTTTTATAGAAATTTATTTCCTTCTTAAAAATTATGTTGCTTTATAATAAAATGTTAATCTAGACTTAAAAACAAACTAAAAATCTTCATTTCATCAAGACGAATCGATTGATGTTTAAAAAGAATATATTTTATTAGCATTAATAGAATTAAATAAAATGAAAAAATTCACTTTAAAGCAAATTTTTTGCTTATCGTAAAGAGGAAGCAAAATGTTCATGTAATGAACATCTTAATTCACAACTTTTTTAATTTTTGTCCTACAAAAATGTGTCCAGAGGTGAAGTTGTTTGTTTTTGTTCCAGTTGTCAGGAAAAAAAAGAAAAACACTTTCAAAATGAAATTGGAAAAAGTTACCAAAAAATGAAATTTCGAAATGCAAAAATGCCTGTTATTTTAGAAAAACCTTTGTAACTTTTTTAATTTTGGTCCTACAAAAATGTGTCCAGAGGTGAAGTTGTTTGTTTTTGTTCCAGTTGTCAGAAAAAAAAAGAAAAACACTTTCAAAATGAAATTGGAAAAAGTTACCAAAAAATGAAATTTCGAAATGCAAAAATGCCTGTTATTTTAGAAAAACCTTTGTAACTTTTTTAATTTTGGTCCTACAAAAATGTGTCCAGAGGTGAAGTTGTTTGTTTTTGTTCCAGTTGTCAGGAAAAAAAAGAAAAACACTTTCAAAATGAAATTGGAGAAAGTTACCAAAAAATGAAATTTCGAAATGCAAAAATGCCTGTTATTTTAGAAAAACCTTTGTAACTTTTTTAATTTTTGTCCTAGAAAAATGCGTCTAAAGAAGAAGTTGTTTGTTTTTGTTCAAATTGCCAGGAAAAAAGTGAAAAACACTTTCAAAATGAAATTGGAAAAAGTTTCCGAAAACTGATATTTCAAAATGAAAAAAATGTCTGTTATTTTAGAAAAACCTTTGTAACTTTTTTAATTTTTGTCCTAGAAAAATGCGTCTAAAAAAGAAGTTGTTTGTTTTTGTTCAAATTGTCAGGAAAAAAGTGAAAAACACTTTAAAAATATAATGGTAAAAAGTTACCGAAATCTCAAATTTAAAAATTTAAAAATGTCGGTTTTTTTGGAATAAGCACTGTAACTTTTTTTATTTTTGTCCTAGAAAAATGCGTCTAAAGAAGAAGTTGTTTGTTTTTGTTCAAATTGCAAGGAAAAAAGTGAAAAACACCTTAAAAATCAAATGGTGAAAAGTTACCGAAAACTCAAATTTCAAAATTTAAAAATGTCGGTTTTTTTGGAATAAGCACTGTAACTTTTTTAATTTTTGTCCTACAAAAATGTGTCCAGAGGTGAAGTTGTTTGTTTTTGTTCCAGTTATCAGGAAAAAGAAGAAAAACACTTTCAAAATGAAATTGGAAAAAGTTACCAAAAAATGAAATTTCGAAATGCAAAAATGCCTGTTATTTTAGAAAAACCTTTGTAACTTTTTTAATTTTTGTCCTAGAAAAATGCGTCTAAAGAAGAAGTTGTTTGTTTTTGTTCAAATTGTCAGGAAAAAGTGAAAAACACCTTAAAAATCAAATGGTAAAAAGTTACCGAAAACTCAAATTTCAAAATCAAAAATTTTCGGTGTTTTTGGAAAAAGGTCTGTAACTTTTTTAATTTTTGTCCTAGAAAAATGCGTCTAGAGAAGAAGTTGTTTGTTTTTGTTCAAATTGTCAGGAAAAAAGTGAAAAACACCTTAAAAATCAAATGGTGAAAAGTTACGGAAAACTCAAATTTCAAAATGAAAAAATGTCGGTGTTTTTGGAAAAAGGTCTGTAACTTTTTTGATTTTTGTTCTAGAAAAATGCGTCTAAAGAAGAAGTTGTTTGTTTTTGTTCAAATTGTCAGGAAAAAAGTGAAAAACACTTTTAAAATAAAATGGTGAAAAGTTACCGAAATCTCAAATTTCAAAATTTAAAAATGTCGGTTTTTTTGGAATAAGCACTGTAACTTTTTTAATTTTTGTCCTACAAAAATGTGTCCAGAGGTGAAGTTGTTTGTTTTTGTTCCAGTTATCAGGAAAAAGAAGAAAAACACTTTCCAAATGAAATTGGAAAAAGTTACCAAAAAATGAAATTTCGAAATGCAAAAATGCCTGTTATTTTAGAAAAACCTTTGTAACTTTTTTAATTTTTGTCCTAGAAAAATGCGTCTAAAGAAGAAGTTGTTTGTTTTTGTTCAAATTGCCAGGAAAAAAGTGAAAAACACTTTTAAAATAAAATTGGAAAAAGTTACCAAAAAATGAAATTTCGAAATGCAAAAATGCCTGTTATTTTAGAAAAACCTTTGTAACTTTTTTAATTTTTGTCCTAGAAAAATGCGTCTAAAGAAGAAGTTGTTTGTTTTTGTTCAAATTGCCAGGAAAAAAGTGAAAAACACCTTAAAAATCAAATGGTGAAAAGTTACGGAAAACTCAAATTTCAAAATGAAAAAATGTCGGTGTTTTTAGAAAAAGGTCTGTAACTTTTTTTATTTTTGTTCTAGAAAAATGCGTCTAAAGAAGAAGTTGTTTGTTTTTGTACAAATTGTCAGGAAAAAAGTGAAAAACACTTTAAAAATAAAATGGTGAAAAGTTACCGAAATCTCAAATTTCAAAATTTAAAAATGTCGGTTTTTTTGGAATAAGCACTGTAACTTTTTTAATTTTTGTCCTAGAAAAATGCGTCTAAAGAAGAAGTTGTTTGTTTTTGTTCAAATTGCCAGGAAAAAAGTGAAAAACACTTTTAAAATAAAATGGTGAAAAGTTACCGAAAACTCAAATTTCAAAATTTAAAAATGTCGGTTTTTTTGGAATAAGCACTGTAACTTTTTTAATTTTTGTCCTACAAAAATGTGTCCAGAGGTGAAGTTGTTTGTTTTTGTTCCAGTTGTCAGGAAAAAAAGAAAAACACTTTCAAAATGAAATTGGAAAAAGTTACCAAAAAATGAAATTTCGAAATGCAAAAATGCCTGTTATTTTAGAAAAACCTTTGTAATTTTTTTAATTTTGGTCCTACAAAAATGTGTCCAGAGGTGAAGTTGTTTGTTTTTGTTTAAATTGCCAGGAAAAAAGTGAAAAACACTTTTAAAATAAAATGGTGAAAAGTTACCGAAAAGTGTGTGTGGATCCCGTTTTTTGTGAACACGATAACTCGAAGAGGTTTCAACGAATTCAACTGAAAATTGCTAGGAATATTTATCATAAAAATATCTCGAAATGGATTGACGGACATTAAAAAATCTAATAAAAAAAAAATTTTTTTTACTTTTTTAAAAAAAAAATTTTTTTAAATTGAATATTGAAGTTAATATACAATAAAATCTTCTTCTTTGCATCAAGACGAATCGATTGGTATATTTAAAGTATAAATTGTATGAGAGTTTATAGAGGTAATGACAATTAAAGCAAAAAAATTACCTTTTTTTATCAAAAATTTAGTTCTTTCATCAAAATTATATTCCGGTACAATAAGATTTTACTCATTTTTTTCAATAATCTTATCCGTTGCATTAAAACGGATCGATTGGTATATATAAAGTATATTTTTTACTTGAATTTATAGAATTAAACATAATTAAAACCAAAAATTCGCACTTTTATAGAAATTTATTTCCTTCTTAAAAATTATGTTGCTTTATAATAAAATGTTAATCTAGACTTAAAAACAAACTAAAAATCTTCATTTCATCAAGACGAATCGATTGATGTTTAAAAAGAATATATTTTATTAGCATTAATAGAATTAAATAAAATGAAAAAATTCACTTTAAAGCAAATTTTTTGCTTATCGTAAAGAGGAAGCAAAATGTTCATGTAATGAACATCTTAATTCACAACTTGTTTTTTTCTGTAGGAATTAAAACTTTTCAAAACATTCAAATTTAAACCTTCAGAAAATCAATAACTTTTAAAAATATTATCATTATACATGAAGATATCAATCACTGCCACTCTTCGATTAGGAGTAATCGATGTCATTATCTTTTATAACAATTTAAATTTAAAAAAAATTTTCAAAAACAAAATTAAATTTACAAAAAAATGTTTTAAATCCTTCGCAATAATCCAATTATTTTTACAAGTAATTAAATTTTTCACACGAATTCAATTACATTTCACAAATAGTGAAATTCTTGGTTGAAATAAAAACATTTTTCAAAATTAACGATAAAATTTATCAAAAGAATTCGATTATTTAAAAAAAATTAATTAAATTCGTCGCAGGAATTTAATTACTTTCATAAATTAAAAAATTGCTTTCACGTTTTCAATTTTTTAAAAACAAAATCTACTTAAAAAAATTCAGTACAAGAAAACAATTATTCTTTTAAATAAAAGAAATTCTTTGAAAGAATTCAATTATCAATGGGAGCAATCATAAATAATCAGTTAAAATTTAAAAAAAAAATAATTCTTTACAAAATTATCAGATATTCAAATTTTCAAAGATTTTAATTTTAAACTTTTTAAAAATTCATATATTCTTTTAAAATTCAAGCTATATAATGCTTTTAATATTCAATTTTTTTCTAAAATTTTAACTGCAATTAATTTCTAAATCAATTTTTATTACAAAATTCTACTAGAATTAAATTATTTAATTACAAACATAAATAATTTGTGGAATAAATAAATGTTTTTTATAATTGAATTCTCCTAAAGAAATTTTATCAACAAATTTAAAAAAAATTAAATTCTTTTCATGTATTGCAATAAATTTTTTTTTTTAAGAATAATTACATTTATCGAGGAACTTCATCAAAATTGTATTAAAAATCATTGATATTCTGATATTTATGAAAATAATTTAATACTCGTTTGGAAAATTTTATTAACACTTCTTTTTAAATAATTTAATTCTTTGGAAAAATTTCTTTAAAGTAGTAGATATTGAAAATTATTGAATACACAATAATATTTTGAAAATAATTGAATTTTAAATAAGAATTTTATTATTTTTAAAGATTATTAAAATTTTGAAGGCAAATTAAAAAAATTTTATACATAATTGAATTTTTGCGAAAAATTTTATTACTTTTGAAAATAATTTAATTTCTGCAACTATTTGTAACTTTTCAAAACTTCGATTTTTTTTAGTGATTAAATAAAAATTCTTGACTTTACCTTAACTAATTTATTCCCTGACTTTTTCCCTGATTTTTCTGATTTGTGGCAATCCAAATTAATACATATTATTTCGGTGAGTTTTCGGGGTGGCTAATTTTGAATTTGAACTTAATTTTCAAAAATTCAAAATGTCGGCTCCAATATGGCGGAAAATTTTCTAAATTTTAAATTTTAACGTTTTTCTATGATGCCAGGAAACTGAGAATGAATTCAAGGGATGAAATTTAAGATAATATAAAGTAATGTAACAATTATTTAAATCTTTGTAAATTACAATTATTTGAAATTATTATTCAAGTATAAATTTGTGTTTCTTTTGCACTTAAAATTTTACACTTTTACGCTTATAAATAATATTTATATAATTTATTAACTTCAATTGTCATATTGGGACATGACAGGAAACTGAGAATTTAAGACTTAAATGCTTATTATTTTCAAAAAATATTTTTCGAAACCGGGTCAAGTTTTGTGTCATTATAAAAATCATTAAGTACTACAGTTCCCATTAAGAATATTTTTATTTTCTTCAAAATTAATGTAAAAAACAACCTTGTACATCATATTCCCTCTTTTGTAGAACTATACCCATATATATATATAAGTTTTTAAGGTTTAGCATTTTTGATATCAAAATTTACCATTGCCTCATTTTGTCCTACACTTCTAAAATACTTTTATAAAATTTGATAATGACTTTCTTTCCGTGTAAATATGGGAAATAAAATAAACAAAACGAAAACAAAAAACTAAATATAATGGGAATAAAAAATAAAAGGAAAGGGAAAATAAAATTAAAAAATTTGAATAAAGGATATAAAATACAAAAAAAATCTAAATAAAGGGATTTTTTTAAAGTCGATTGAGGAATGATGATGATGATCATCATCATCTCGAACAGGTGTCCCGTGTGTTGGCGATTTTCTCCCAGTGATCAAAGGACTATGAAGGTAGACGTTGCACTAAACACGTCATGCAATCTTTTCAATCCCAGAGAATGGTAGCCTACAGCATCTGCAAGGGCATATTCCGCATTATCGAATCGTACCTAAAGGTGTAAATCACTAGATGCGTAGGCACATGGCACACTACTCTTTTTATCATCAACTCTCTCTCTGCATTCTTCCTCCTTTCTTTTACCATTCCAACCACACAATTTTCCATCCTCATTTCTCCTTTCAACCCTTTATCTCTCTCTCTCTCTCTCAGTTTCACTCGATTCCTCCCCGACTCAACCTCCCCCTTATGTTTCTTATTGCCGCGGACCATCTCAAGTTGCTGGGACACGGCATCAGTTGCCTGACAAGGCGTATAATTAATCCTTAATGACGCTGGCATAAATCCATCCCGGTAAGCCGTTCGCTCGTACAAGAAGAACTTTACTAGCAAAATCAGCGCCAGCTTTGTCGCTGTCGTCCATTTTCCCAGTTATTTATGCGCCCGTCAGAATCATATACGAATGAATTGGCCTATGGAGCGGGAGAAAAAAAAACATTAGCTTTACCTCGTATACACAGCATCTTTTGAGTGCTGAAAATGAAAATCATTTCTGTCGCCTCTCGATATGAATATATATGTATAAAATTACCTCTCCATCATGAAACCAGAGAAAACGGTTATAATTGAAATTTTCTTATTCCGAAAGTTGTCACTATATACTCTTTTTTTTCCCTCCGAAGAAAAAGAGAGAGACAGAGAGAGAGAGAGATAACGGTGCGTGCGCGAGCAAGACTCTATTGCCATTTTTCTCCAATACGTCACATTAACATACTTGAAAGATGACCTTGAAATATGACACAGGTCATGAGGTTGATGCGACAATAAAATTGTCTAATTAAACCAAGAATGCTGAATTTTAAAATCGGTTAATACTTCCCTCATCGCGCTTAGAAAACTGATTTATCGAAGTTGACTGTAATATTTTTCTCCCAACATTCTATAGGCGAAAAAAAAATGATTGATTCATTCCCCAGAGACGCGAAAGCATGAATTTTCAACGAGACTAAAAATAAATTGATGTTCATAATAAAAATTTTTTTAAAAACCTTTTTTTTTCTTACAAATTGAATGATATAAATAAATATTTGTTTTTACGTTGCTATTGTAATATTTTATGTATTATTACAATTCTCTCTTATATCATCGTTTTTATTAATATTAATATTTGCCTTCATTTTATTTTATTATTATTATTATTTGCCTTTATTTTATTATTATAATATTCCCTAAATTAACATTTAAGCCTTCTTTTTTATTATACGAAATAATAAAAATTGTTCACTATAAAGAAGTTTGATGGGGAAAAAGAATGTGTACAGGTATATACATGTTAGTGCAATTTCATGCAAACAATCATTGGAAAGACTCTCTCACGGATTGAGAATCTGGTTCGTAAACCTTGACTCCTAGTGACCGGATCAAACTCAGTAATATTTATCGATAAAGTAACGTTAATTATCCAATGTGGTTTACCAGCTTGTTGTTAAAAGATCTACTCTCGAGTTTACGATCCAATTACGGATGCGAAGGAGGCGCGTTACTTTAAATTTCATTTTACTGCACAATTAAAAATTCAATTTACTGTTCTCGTTTCAGTGATTCTCAACTTTTTTCCAATTTTCCCTCGAGCACTTCTTTTCTTCTGTGATCAAAAATGCTTTATTTATCCAATATGTTTTAAACAACAACATCAAAGAATAATAATAGAAATAATAACAACAGAAATAATAATAATATGAAGTTTTTTTCAATAAAATTAAGATTCAAAGAAAATTGATCCTAAGGGATTTTGAAATTCAATTCTCAAGAATTCTGAATTCTACATTCAAAAAAGACCTTTTTTGATGAAATTGCGAAAACTTGAAATCAGAAAGAAAGTGAATTTGTACACAATCAGTTTTTTCGAATCAGTCGAATAAATCTCTCGAATAGAGATGGGATAAGAAAAAAATTCTTATACAAGAATCAGCGGCAGTTCGTGATCTGCGGTAGAAGAAAAGAAGAGCGTCGAGAGTCATCGCAAACGCACCCATAAGGACCGTTGCTCTAGACTCACGTACATCCTTAATGCCAAATGTACCATCCATTTTCTTACCATATAAGTTTCTATCAAAAACCCGGATCGTAATCCAGAAATCTTCCTCTTTCACTATGATGACCCCTTGAGAAAATACTCCCGGTGAAACTTCACGTACTTCCTTTCTGCCATTGAGAAAATAAAGGATATGTCCTCTCAACAACGACGCATTCTCATATTATACCGATAAAATTATACAACAATCATATAGAGAGATAATTTTCCTTGAGAATATTAACTTTCTTTGTCCTTATTTTGCATTTCGTCCTGCAACTAATTTTCTATATTCATAAAAACAAATTAACAAATTTCCAAAACTATACGAGGGTGTTAATAAATGGGTATCAGTTTTATTAAATAATATTTAGTCTCAATTTTATTTATAATATTAAACAAAACTTTGATAAAGAAATTAAATTAATTGTAAATACTTTAGTATTTAAAGTAAAAGTTTAAGTACTTTAAATACTTCAACCAAAAATAAAAAAAGGTTTAAGTAGAAAATATGCCAAAAAAAGGTTCTAAATATTCTTAATGACCGAATACATTTTTTTCACTACATTAAAAATTAATACTTTGTTATATTGCAGTGTTAAAAAGAAATTTGTTCGAATTCACGCAGTGAAGATAATAACAATCTTCTTTAATCATAATAAGGAAATGAAGAGAGCAGAGTTGAGAGGTTAAAATAATAATGATTCATCGTAAATGAATATTGAAATATCGGAGATAAAATGTTTAGATGCTATAAATACGAGTATAATGAATATGAATTGATGACGAACGCACTTTCGTCTACATGTTTAATGTATCCAATAATTAAAATACAATTAGCCGTTGCACACGTGAGAGGCACACAGGTCAATAAATCAACGAAGAGGTCGAGTCCTGCCCTTCTTTAGAATCCGGAGCTTATTGTACAAACCTTTCCCCCCTTTTCACATACAATGCGCGTACAAGTTCTTTTTTTTACTCCCGCGAAAGAGAATCATCAAACCAAAGTCCTTTTTTCTTTATGTCAAACTCAAAAATTTTAAATTCTAAAATTTTCCTTTTTCTCCTCAATTTTTCCTTACACTGAAAAAAAGTTCTGGTTAGGGTATATTTAACACGATATTCTAGTTAAAACAACCAGAATTCTGGTTATATTAACCAGAATTCTGGTTATATTAACTAGAATTCTGGTTAACCTAACCAGAAATGTTCTGGTTAGGGTATATTTAACACGAAATTCTAGTTAAAACTAAGATTTCTGGTAATTCCAACCAGAACTTTTTTTTCAGTGTAGATCCAGTTTATTTTCATTTTCAGATAAAGGAAGGATAAACTAGTAACAAAAATTTAATAAACAATAATTATAAGAATGGAAAAGAAAATCGAGGTTCTTTGAAAAATGATGTAAAAAAATAAGGGAGGAGAAAAAATTAGTCATTGAAGATGCATATAGGTTGTAAAATAAAATGAGAGATGGTTCTTGAGAGCATATGTGAAAGATGTTAAGAAGAAGGATCTGTAGGCGAACTATGCTGGGTATCCAGGATGAAGGTTGGGCACCAAGTTAACCAGCCACCCGTGTATTCAGTCTATATCCTGAGAACAATCAGACCTACCAACTAAATGCGTGGGCAACATCGCAAAAAGTACATTCCGAGAAACATTCCCATTATCTATGTTATCACTTCTAATCAGACGAAAGAGCAAGCTCCAACATTTTTTTTGCATCTTTGAAAAAAATGTCTTAAACACAAAAAATAGTGCAAATAAATAGTATAATTGTACTATTATTATACATTTATTGTAAAAATTGTATTATAATTTATATATTACAATTTATACTTATTATTTCAATTTTAATTTTTAATAATTATACTATTATTATACAAGATTATAATACAAAATTGTATTATAATTTATATATTACAATTTATACTTATTATTTTTAACTTGTAAAGTATTAGACAGTCAAATTATTCTTGATTGCCACGTGGAAAATGTGAATACTGTATTAAAAGTTAATTTTTATAATTGTAAATTAATTTCTATTGTATTTGTAATCTAATTATTTCTGTTAAAAAATAGAATAAACAATAATATGGATGAAAATATTAACAAACACAAACTGCTATAAAAAGTAAAATTCCATTTCTTTTTCAATATCCCTCATGGTCGTTATTGCCTCATAAATAAAACATTATCAAAACATGCATATAATTAACAAAACTTTGCATTTATATCTTTGTGCACAAGAAAAAAAATTTTATTTGCTAGTTGAAAATCTAAGTGTTTCAGCACTGTACAACTTTTTCTTGTTGCTCCATGAACTCATTTGAGAAAAATAATTTTCCAAAATTCTGAAGAAAAAGTTTTGATTTTTTAAAATTAATTTTAAAATTAAAACAAATTTTTTCAATATGGTAAGGGATTTATTAATACTAGTGATACGCTTTTCAGTGTGAAAATTGTATTTTCAAAGTGAATATAATCATCTCGAATTTTGTTTCAACTAAATCAAATTTTATTAAACTAAAAAAAATGTTTTTCGAAACCAGATAAAATTTTTTGAAATAAATAAAAAGTGAAATGAAATGAAACTACAAAAAAGTAAATGAAAAGAATGCAATGAGTAGATCAATAATAATTTAGAAAAATCATATAAATTGTTATAAATAAAAATAAATAAATTATAAATTGTTATAAATAAAATATAATTGAAATGATGAAAAATTCTAACATACATATATAAATTATAAATTTAATTCGAATTTATTATTCCAGTTCAAAAATATAATCGCAAAATTACCAAAGAAATATGTCGATAGGAGAAAAATTCGAATTAGATCCGAACTTTGTTGTTCAACTGTGACAGCAAATCCCGGCGAAAGGAATTATGATTCCACCCAAAGAAGTATTCAAAAACAAGATGTAAGTTTTTTAATGTTTATTGAAAATTTTTCAAAAATAATATTTACAGCAACAAAATTGTATTAATTTTGAAATAAATAAAAAAATTTTGTGTTTTATTTTCTAAGATTGGAAACATGGGAATTATTTCTCTCAACAGACCAGCTAAACTTAATTCAATGAATTGGTCAATGGCAATTTACATGTGCAAAATACTTGAAGAGTGGGAAAAATCTAAAACTCATGTTATTTGGAAAAGTAATGTAAAAAATATATTTTCTGTCGGTGGTGACGTTAAAGCATTGCATTTTATGAGTGGATTGGACCCAGGCACAAGATTTGGAATAGAAATGACAAAATGTCTTCACAAGTAATTTTTAAATTAAAAACAATTTCAAAAATAAAATTAAATAAAATTAAAAAAAAATAAAGAAAAAAATAGAAAGTAAAAAGGTTAATAGAAAAATTATAGAAAATAAAATAAAACAAAATTTAGAAGAAAAGAAAGAAGAAAAAACAGTAAAAAAATAAACGTGTAAAGAAAATTAAAAAAGGAAAAAAAAATTGTATTTTTCTTTGTAATAAAAAAGTGAACTTTAAAAATAGTTTCTGTTTTTAGATTATGTTACTTTGTCGCAAATTATCAAAAGCCACTTATCACCATTATGAATGGACTTTCTTTCGGTGGAGTATGTGGAATTGCTATTAACAGCAAATTTACAGTTGCAACCGAAAATACAATTTATGCCACTCCAGAAACATCGGTTGGCTCTACGCCTGATGTTGGGAATCTTTATAAATTATCAAAAGTAGATAAAAATGTGGGCTTGTATCTTGGCCTCACAGGAAATCAATTAAAAGGTAAGAATAATTTTCTTTATTTTTCTTTCTAAAAATCACGAAGTAAAATAGAATTTTAAATGTAAAGTTTAAATAAATACATTTGAAATAAAAACGAAAAAATTTAAATAAATGAAATTCAAGTAAAAACGATAATAGTTTAAATATAACTAAAATTAAAATAAAAACGTACATAAATAAAATAAAATGGTTAACAATTTAAACAAATAACAAAATTAATAAAAAATCTACAGTACAATAAATTAATGTCGAACATGAAATATTTTTCACTATTCATTCTTTTCAGGAAGTGACGTTTGTTTGGCTGGCTTAACAACCCACTTTATTCCCTCCAGTCGAATGCATTTATTAACGAAAGAATTAACAGAATCGAATGGATCCGATATTAGTGAAATATTAAAACAGCATCAGATGAAAAATCTGCCTAATCAATCTAGTTTGGAGCCATATGTAGAAAAAATCAATCACTGCTTTTCAGCTCCGACAGTTGAGGAAATAATTGATAGGTATCCTATATTTCACAACTATCAATAAGTGAATAAAAACTAACCATACAAATGCACACAGTTCAATTGTAATTTTAAAAAAAAATTTCTTAGATTGAAGAACGATAATTCAGATTGGAGTAAAAATGTGATAAAAACCTTAGCGAAAAATTCACCAACAGCTTTAAAAATGACTAAACGAGCTTTTGATATTGCCAGGGGAAAAAGTTTTGCAGAATGTTTAAAAATTGAATTTGGCTTGTCCTACGCTGCGATTCATACCGATTTTGGCGAAGGTGAGAAACAATGGTTTAATTTGATTAATTTAAAAAAATTTTAATTTGATTAAAAAGAAAAAATTGCTAAGCTTAAAAGTTAAAATCGACGCTAACTTTAGAGATTTAGTTAATTAATAATTAAGTAAATAAATTATAACTCAGAAAGAATAATAAATAAATGATAATAAATAAATTACTCTCAGGTATTCGCGCACGATTGGTTGACAAAGATAACAAACCAAATTGGCAGCCAAAAACTTTAAATGAAGTTTCAGAAGATTACATTAATCAACTATTTTCCATTGTTCCTGATTATGATCAACTCGAACTATAATTTTCGAAAATAATAAAAATATAATAAAATCTGAATTTCTAAAAAATTCTTTATATGGGGCATTCCATTTCAAATCGTTTCACTGACAAAAAACAATCGCAAGGAGAGCGATTTTCTAATAATTTTTATTATATAAAAATTTAATTATTTATAATATATTATGTACTGATTCGAATGAGAACTTCATTAACTTTCTATTTCTATTTTTATTTTTCAAAATTATATTTTCGACAATGTTTATATATTTCCGAATAGCAATATAATTGATTGTGGAATTTTTCCTGTAAGTCTTAAGTAAAATAATTAAACTTCAATAATATTTTAATTAAAAACACTGTTAACTTAAAAATATCAAATTGCAACTAATTGATACCAAGAACGTGGATCAAATAAAAAATTGATCAAAATTCTTGGCATCAGTTTTATCCTCTTTAGTATTATATCAATTTCATACTTCTCAGAAAACTATTGGGTCGATTTTTTTCAATTAGGAATAAATTAATTATTTATTATAATTTTGCTAATGATTAATTATGTAAATTATAAATTCTGTAAATTATAAATTGTGGAAATAATCAGTAAACTATACACAAATTCTTCAAATGAAAAATATTTCCTTTTTAATATTATGAGTAAGGAATTAAAAATAAAATACATGAGAATAAGCATTATAAAATCAAAATGTGGAATTAAAAAATTTGCAAAGCAAAACAAATTAGTAAATAGTGAAAAAGAAATTTAAAAAAAAAGAATAAAAAATGTCGTTGAGAATAATGGGCTAGTTTTGTGGTCTAGGGCATTTCAGTAAGGATCCAATTGAAACTACAGTAGCGGTCGGGGGAAAATTCACTCTGAACTGTCGTCATGAGAAAACAGGAGATATTACCCAAAACCCACAGTTTAAATTAGAAGCAGCGTATAAACTACAAATTGAGCTGGCAAATTGCGTCGTGGTATACTTGCTACTCGCTCATTGGCTCAATTTTCCAACAAGTCCTCACCATCCGGAAGCATTCGAATTTTTCTTTTCCTCATCCTTATTACACTTCTATTTCTCATTTTTTCTCACGTTTCCATATATAAAACACCAACATTTCTCTTATTATCTTTTTTCTTCAATTTTGTTACAATAGACAAATTTCTTTTAGATGAATTTTTCCGTACGTTCTGCAACAATTTAAGATTTTAAGATTCCAAATAATTAGTTATTTGATTTTCAGATTTTACTTATTTGGAATCTTAAAATTACTTTCTTACTGCATAATAAAATTGGAACATTTTTTTTTGTTTTGATCAACATTCAGTCAAATTTCTTATGAAACGCAGACAAAATCAAAATCTTAATTTAATTTTCGTGTTTAAAATTTTGGAGAAAGTTAAAAACTTGTGCACATGATCTTTATGGAAATATATATGAGACAAACACATATATACATAATCGGATGTTTTCGCTTCGAAAAATGTTTTAAAACATTGACATGGGTCTGTTAAAAACACAAGTATATCAATCTCGATTATTAATTAGACGATAGTTAATAAAAAGAAATACGATGCTCGAGTTGGAGCTAATGATGCTAAAACTTTCTAATGGTGGATCAGTCGATTACCAAAACCCGTCTTTTTCATCACCGATCGATGATACTTTTTCGTCTCTTAATGAAGGAGTGCCAATCCTTTTTAAGAAGAGCCACACGTGTCATTTTCTCTAAGAAGCGGAGCACACCAAATGAACGACTTATAATATTTCTTAATGAAAAGAAGAAGAAGATATTTTGGGTCAAACTCATTTTTCATCTTGTATAATGTATAACAGTTTTTTTGCTGATCGCTTTTTTCACTGACGGATTAGCAAATGAGTTCGAAATTCGACCAGTATTATTAATTAAATAAATTTATTCCAGTTTTACTGTTTTCCTATTTTCTATATTAGTAAAGTCATTTATTTGTTGGGATTAAAAAATAAAATCCTTCTTTGCTAAGGTTTTAGATAAAAAAACGTGTTTGTGAAGCGACTTTTTTGTCCCAATTTGATATCCGTAATGAACATTGTTTTTCCAAACTAAAAGGATCATTTTTCGCCAATTCTCGAGAAGAAATTGATTGCAGAATAATCTTTTATTTTTTGGGTCATATGCTTTTTTCTAAAACCCACTGAAATGGATTTCATCAAGATTTGATTATAACATTTTTGTCGAAACGAACGTAATTCCCTAAGAAGGTCAACGAGCTAAAAGCAATTTAAATTGTTCGTTAAAAGACAGTGTGTCGCATTCTAGTACAATTTAGTCGATTGCGAGGAGTCGAAATAATTATGCCAGAGAAAAAGAGAGAGAGATAGAAATGTCGGATACGGTAAAAGGAAACAAACAACAGTTTTATAAATGGGAAACAGAGTTTTGAGCTAAATATGGCAATTTGTCGTTGAAGTAGATACAAATAAATAAGCAACTATCAGGTAAAAATAAATAAACCAGCTCGAGTTGAATTTATACATCACGAAAATTAGTCTCCCTAATGTGGTGCAACTGTTTTTTGTTCTGTTGCAATTTTATAATTAGTTGCACGACAATTTCCTAGTGATTTCGCGAATTGCACATACACTTTTATGTGTGTGTGTGTGTGTGTGAGATACGACGCGAGTGTTCTATAAGATGCCACCTGCAAGAGATCGGAGCGCGCGAAGAGGTGCATTTAGCGCTGAGTTAACCACAAAATTAAGTCATAAATTAAAGAAAGGCACGGAGAGCTAATGGCGTTTCCTCTCTCGTAGCTTTAAACTTCACGTAGGTGGATATAATGCACCAACTTGTACACAGCAAACACGTTCCTATTCGAAACTAGTTTATTGTTATAGGTGAGAATTTTCGTCATTAAATGAGCGCCATTAATATATAAAGCGATGTACGGTGACAAATTAGATACACAACTTGTAAAATAAACCATCTATAAATTCAATGAATGGAATTTAACAAATGAAATTTAATAAATGAAATATAAATTAAATATATAAAAGGAAATTTAACAAATTAAATTTAATAATAAATGAAATATAAATGAAAATTAACAAATGAAATATAAATGAACTTTATTTAACAAATGAAATTTAATAAATGATATTTAATGAAAGAAATCTATCAACGAAAATAATAAAGAAATTCTAATTAAAAATTTAATTGCCAAACAATTTTTGTAAGCGTCTTCAGTCTTTTTAATTCCCGAAATGATATAATTTACTATAAAAGTACGAAGATATAATTTACTCTCTTCGTGTCGATGCTATCTGTTTAATTGTAGATATTAAACTTTTGATACTGAAACTTGACCAAACATATAAATTAAATATCATGTGATGAAGAGGATGCAATAAATTTTAAACGCGCTCTCGCCGAGGATATGATTATCACTTATTAACGATCAGACTGATTAAAACCAGGCCACTTTCTGATTCGTTCAAATCTCTCAAGTTTCAAATTGGGCACAATTTCATGTTTTTTTTTGTACTTTGTATATAGTCCTCCAAATTATAAACATTTGAAAAATGGTTTCCTAATAAATTTTCCGTTATTTTATGTAATAAATAAAAAAATATTTGCATGTTGCCCACAAAAATTACTGCAAATACAGAAATGTTGAAATAAAATTTGTATGTCTTCAAAATGTTGTTTAGCAATATCCTAGTAACAATTTAGTTGATTACAAGCACAGAAAAAATAGTAGAAGTAAAAAAATTTGAATTTAAATGGCATTATTCATAAACTTTTATCTTCGGCAAACATTCGGCTGTGACTGCTGCAATTAAAAAGCTAAAATAAAATTTTTCTTTCATAAGAATGTTGTTTAGCAATATACCAAAAACAATTTAGTTGATTACAGGATCAGAAGAATTATCAAAATTAAAAAAATTTTAATTTAAATGTCCTTTCGTTCAATTTTGATCTACGGCTAACGTTCGGCTATGGCTGTTATGAGTTAAAAATAATTATTCTTTCCTTAGGATGTTATTTAGTAACATTCCAGCAACAATTCAGTTGATAAAATCATATAAATTGATAGAACTAAAAAAATTAGAATCATGAAACAATTGCAAGCTCGTAAAAAATCAGTTAAAAATATTTGTTCTTAGAGGTCCTTAGGAGCGGTGATTACAAATTTAAGGTCAGTTTTCCAAAACTAAAAAAAGAGAATCCTATATTTCGAACAATTTATTTTCAAATTTATTGAATTAGCTTGAAACTGGATGCACAAGAATTGTAGAGGTCACTGATTCTGAATCTGATGCTACTTTTTCAAAATTCAAAATGGCCGATTCAATATGGCGGGAACTGTATAAAAATCTGGTGCAATTGGATCGTAACTTTTTTATTCGGAATTTCTTGAGTCACTGATTGAATCTCGTTTTATTTTCATGTCGCTCCAGTGAATCTTTTATATATCGATTAATGAAAAAGGTTTCTTTGCGCATGAAATAATGCAAAAACAAATTTTTTTCGCCGATCGCAAAGAGGAAGTAAACAATCCCTTTTAAATTTCAGAGTCAATCCCTCCAACAAACTCACACCTACACTAAGTCAAAAGATCAAGAAGAGGGAAAAAAAACAGTTAAAAATCAGAATTGTGCCCATCATGCGAGAGTTGGGACCCTAATTTTCCCGCGTAAATCGACCGGTAATGCGTGACGTCATCGTACATCAGGCCCGCTGCGCTGATTGGGTGCGAGAATTGGAGCCCGCCAATTACCCGGTGACCCGTGTACGATTTATGGGGTCAGTCGTAACTCACGTTGTGAATCTTTGCGCGCTCATCCACTCCATAAACCTATTCCATATAACTCGGCACCATAATTCCTATGGGGGGGTTCCATTCGTTCATTCGCTTGGCAAGGCCTGGCTCACTCGCGAGAGGCTTATATATACGCTTGCATGGAACAGGAGATGCCTTTTGAAGAAAAAGAAGTTGCGCGGGGCGAAGGCGTTACGAAGAGCCCTCGCCGTGATAAATCGACGACAAATTGAAAATGTCGAAAGTCCCGCGGATCGCGCTCGCTTATTGCGCGCATTTACATCCATCTTCCGCTCAAGGATCGCCATGGCGTTTCATTATATTGCAATATTTATATGATTGTTTTCCTTTTTCTTTTCTCCAATGTGAATTCTAAAATGTGCTATACTTCTAAAAAACATTATCAGATTTTTTATTATTATAACATGTCGAATCAAAATTCGATACTTGAATTCGTAATAATCATTTTAACTTCCAGAATTACAAAAAAAAATCCGGTAGTTATTATAGGACATCCTAAATATCTCAGAAGAAGGAAGAAAAAGAGAATCTCTCACCTATCTTTAAAGTTTTTGTTTTACTTCTTTGCCAAAATCGAGAGGCTCTGTATAATTTTTCAATTTGCTTTCACCGTGAAAAGATCGCTATCTCTTCGCGTGCCGCCCCTAACCGACTCTCATATAGCCTAAAGGTGAAAAAGTTCATCGGGGATCCGTATTCTTGTGTCAACTTCCCTAAAAAGAAAGAAACGATTTTTTTCTATTGTCTCCTATAAATATATGTATACAGGAGAAATAACATATTTTAATATTGTATAGAAAATTTACGTCCAATATCAGAAAATCGACTATTTGCCAGAGTTTAAAATACAAAATGAATAGGCTTCATCTTCCTAGTTCTCACGCTATCAAGGACCTGTTGAGCTTAAGCGAGAGAGATAGAGAGAAATAGTTAACTGCTAGGACAAATCGTCCTTATTTTCTCCCTCTTACTTCCTGATAGTATATCATTCCCTAACTGATGGTATTCAACCTAAAAATTCAATTCGATTTAATAAACAATCATTTTTTTATCTAGAAATAATTTCCTTACATCTTACATTCGTTACTTCGATTGCTTGGATTACTTTAACAATTTCCAGACCTTCAAATTCGATATGATAGAAAATAATTAAATTGCCGCCAAATGATAATTTTCCTTTCGACTTTTCATTTTCCGGTGTTTAACTGAGATAAACAAAACGAAGATGATTAATAGATGCGATGGGATGAATGTTTGAGAACCACTGTTGTGTGTCTGCGACCTGTGACCCTTCGCCCACACGAGGACGCCATCCACCGGCAGCGTGATAGTGAGATGACCAAAGGGTATATATAAGGAAAAGACTCCGGATGGGGGCAAAGATGGTGTACCAGAGGGGATTCACTGGACGAAAGGGGGGAAAACGGTATGGGTAAAGGAAGTTCGGTCACTGATCGCGCACACTGTTTCGCGCAACCTGCAAACTGGTACCAACTGGAAAAATAACACTTCCTTGCACCAGACACTCCTGACATGAGTGTGTATATACCTGCATCCATAATCCGAAGCCACAATCACTTTAAACATCATCATGGAATATGGTCCTTACAGTTATTATTTATACTGCGAGATTCCAGTTCTTTAAAGGGAAAATTTCGATAATGTAAAATAACTAAAGTTGGTCGCAAACGAATTCTGAAAAATTGGACAGAAATGTTTGGTCTGGACTATTGGGATCTGTTTTGGGTGGTAGAGGAACAAAATTAGACACATCGACCTTCTCTCAATGGTTGCTGGACTTTTCAACAAAAAGCGTCTTGTAGTGCAAGAGAGTCGAATAGGAACCGTTACATCAGGTTGTAGCAACAACAATATGGCACTACAGCAAATGTTTCCATGACAACAGTTGATATTGTAATGGTTACCAAAGCAATCGTTGCTATGGTAATGATTACTATGACTACTGTTTCCATAAAATCCGTTGCTATGGAAATGATTACTATGACAACTGTTTCCATAAAATCCGTTGCTATAGTAATGGTCACCATAGCAACCGTTTCCAAAACAACAGTTGGTATAGTAATGGTCACCATAGCAACGGTTGTTTTGGGAACGGTCGATATGGTAATGGTAATAAATTCGGAGAAATTACACCATTGAAATTAAAATCCCATTTGCGATTCCCTCGAGTCGCATGCAACAATATCAATGTGGTAGTGGAGTATTCAAACCTAGAAACTTCGTTCGCGAATGAATACATGTGCCCATGTCGTTATAAACTGCCGCCCTCGCTTGAGACGATAAGATCAACCGATATCGATCGGCGGTACCATTTATACCGGTGCCTGCAGTGTCGGTGAAGTAATTATCCTTAGATCTCTAGGCTGCCTACCAACATAAGCATATACTCTCTCTCTCTCCACCATCTCTTCTGTCTTTCCATATCTGTTTCTCTGATTCCACCCACGCAATGTACGCGCGGCGCGAGCAATATAAGAACTTTTTCTGATTACGCCATATAACTATATGAGATTGGGTCGCTATCGGGCGTTAGTCACCTCTCGTCATGGGAGAGCCCCTCAGATGCTGTTCAATGTTCACCTATGAATCACACACTCGATTCCAAAGTTACTTTCGCACGCTCACTAATATCAAGGTCTTCCGGTTCCTTCCACTTCCTGTACGGCTGAGAACTGAAATTCCTATTCGAAATCTATTTTCTAATTTCCCCGTAGTCATTTTTTTTAGCAAAGCAAAGAAGCATTTTTTATCATTCTATACCAGGTATTCGGTTTCAAATAGAAAACAATAAAATACGTATTTTTTACTATTTAGAAATTAATATTTCATATGATATCTGCAAAATTTTTTTACCTTTTTCTGAGAAATATAAATAGCAATTACTTTCATTTATTTTGATGACATGCTGTATTTTTAAAAATAACATGATCTCCAAGTTTTGAACGTTCAAATGAACGAAATATTTTAATAACCTACTAATCATAAAAAAATTTGTAAACCAAAATATTACGTTTATAAACTTAGTAATTAATTTTTTGGATAGCGAAGCAAAATAATTGCAATAAAAATTTAATTTTTAGAAAAAATAAATAAATTTTGTTCATTTGAACGTTCTGATCTTTAGGATCCTAAAATAACTTACTGTCAAAACCCAATTCTTAGACGTCTTTAAGAACGTTGATTACGAATTCGAGGTTAGTTTTTCAGAGTTTAAAATGGCGGATCCAATATGGCGAACGGGTTATTTTATATTCATTGAATCAGCTAAAAATTTGATATTTGGGAGTTTTAGGATCAGTGTTTTCTAATCAGATGTTATTTTTACAAAATTCAAAATGTATTCATTATGATCGACGAATGTTTAAAAACGGAATGGAATTTGCTTTTTAGTTCTTGTTCAAGGGTTTTTTTCAGTCGTTGGTTATAAGTCTGATGTTGGTTTTCGAAAATTCTTGTTGGAACAAATTAAATAGATAGGCCAACAAGAAAATAGTTAAATGAACTAAAAAAAGTTTACTAATAAATAAATAGCTCTATTAGTTAACTTGGCTCTTATTCTAACTGATAAACTAAGAACTAACAGCAGCAGCAGCATGGTTTACTATAACTAAAAGTAATCTTCGAAAAAATGGTTACCCCAACTATTTTATTCTCTCGTTTTTTGTTTTTGCTATTTATTGCTATTGCAACTAAATTAGCCAAAGTAGTTAAAATCATCTAAAGCATCCAACATTTCTTCTCCACATGCAAAAATATAAATTAGTATTTGGAAGTGCAAAAGTTATAGCTCACTATCTGTGAACGCTCGTAAAGTTTCATCAAAGATCGAATTGGCCATGTGCCGAGAGAAAGAAGTGGTACTGGAAGCAGCGAGCTAATTCGCGAGTGATGAGCTGCCCCGGAGTGGCCGTTCTCGTTTCTTCTTCGTTCTTCTTCGTTCTTCTTCTTCTCTCTTTTAACCACACGCCTGCTTTGTACGTATACATACGTACGTGGTCCGCGGTGTCTGCGGACTCGTGAGTTCCCACGGACGGGACCTAAGAGAAGTTCTTTCAAGTTTGAAAACACGGCAATCAGTGTAACTGCTTATACACTACTTTATACCGTGTCGGGCACATTTACCTACCCCCTTTTTCGAATGCAGTTCAAGATTCTCTCGACCCGCATCCTTCAGACTTAAACATTTACTTTTCTCTAATAAACCGCTCATTTTCAAGAGTCAAACTCTCATCTCATTTCACTTTGATTGCGGAATGACAATAATCAGTTATACATAGTTTCATTTTATTTAATGCAATTGAAAAAACAACACTTGGGAATTTGCCGAGCGACACAATTAAGAATAGACTGACGCAAAATCATTAAAAAGGGGGACGAAAAAAAGGAACATTGAGAGAAGAGGTGAAACCGTTTTTTTTTCTTCTAGAGGACATTTAGTTTCTTTTCCAACGTGAAAGTTTGCTCTTTAGGTTTATAAAATTCCTGTAAATCCTCGCAGTTATTATCATTCCTGATATAGGTATTTCTAAACGTTGGACTCGAGGAGATAAATCAAGTAACGTGATTCTTGTTTTGTGTGTTGATGAGCAAAAGAAATGAAAGTTTGCTTCTTACGATATTGGCAATGTTTTCACGAAAATTCCCTCCACCTTCCATGATCTCCTTTTTTTAATTCACAAAAATAATTTTCCTTTACAGTATAGAAAGAAATCAAACCACTGTTTGACTGTTAAAAACCCGTTTACTTTTTTACTTTTTTAGGCAAATATTTCCCCCCTTATTTCTTTTTAGTGTAAAAATTAAAAATTACCAAACTTTTGTGTTGAGAATACGACCCAAAGTCGAATATTATCTTTGAGTCATATATATAGGAGTCAGTCAGAGAGAATTATTACCATTGTATCTGTCATTTAAACCAAAGATATGTGCTATATATGAATATTGTAATTTATGATTATTACTGTAATTTACGATCACAATAAACTAAATCGATTTACAACGTTTCAAAATACTATCAATACGATTATCTGAATTGATGATGAAAACCATAAAAAGATAAGTTGGCTTTATTTCCCATATTTCTAATGAGATATATCATTATGTATATTAGTAATCAATGTTGTTTTTTCTTCGAACAACATTATATTAATTGTATTACAGATCTTGATTTGTAATAATAAAAAAAAATACAGTAGCATATCATAAATGTAAATATTTAAGGAGAAAATGAAATAAAGAAGAAAACTAATATAAATAATAGGGAATAAAACTGAGAAACGCGTTTGTTTGAAAATATAAAAGTTTAATTACTGTTTCCGAGAAATGGCCTAAAAAAATGTTAATTGTCGAATTAAATTGTACCACTATTAATTAGTAGACTGTTGATTTTTTTTCTTCGAATTGTTCAATAACAATATAAGATTTTATGACAGAGTAATAAAAATAAAAATTATTCTTATAACAAATTATTGCTAATGAAACGTTTCTATATTATATTATATATATTATCTTATTAAGTTCAATACTATTATTTAGTATAAATAAAAAATATTGTAGTCTTTCTACTTATTTATTTGTCTTTAATAAATTTTTATTTAGTTCAAATCAATTACTTAGTGGACCTACAAATTTTTTACTCGTACGAAAAAATGTTACTTCCATTTAAATAAATAATTCAGTAAACCTAGAAAATTATTTACTTCTTTAAAATAAATCACTAAATTTATTATTTATTTAATTCAAATCAGTTTTCTTCGTTTCGAATAAATTCTATTTTATTGAAAGCAAGTTACTTTGTTTCGAATAAATTTTATCTAGTTCGAAAATTTAATTTAGTAGTAATGAATTATTCAGTTCTTTCAAATGAATTTTATTTCATTCAAGAAAATTTCCTTTCATTCTAATAAAATTTATTTGGTTTAAATCAACTTAATTTGGTTCAGATCAATTTCCTTCGCTTTGAATAAATTTTATTTTGGACTATTTAAACTTCATTCATTTCAAACAAAATTTTACTTGGTTTAAATAAATTTAATTTTTTTTTCTATACATTTTATTCGGTACAAAAAAAATAATTCAAGAGACCTATTAAATTATTATTTACTTATATATTTAAAATTAACATTATTTGGTTCAAATAAATTTTGATTAGATTGAAATAAATTTAATTTTTTTCAATAAATTTTATTTGGTTCAAAAAAAATGTAGCAGACCTAAATTATTTACTTTCTTTAAAATGAATAATTGAGTAATCCTAACACATTATCTACTTGTTTTTAATAAATCATATTTGATTCAAGTCGATTGCCTTGGTTTAAATTTTACTTGGTACAAATCAATTTTCTTTACTTCGAATAAACTATATTTAGTTCAATTAAATTTTATTTGTTTCAAAAAAATATTTTAGCAGTACTAAATTATTTACTGGTTTCAATTTTCAAATGAACTTCATTTGGTTCATAACTTCAAATAAAACATTTTTCTGTTAGAAAAATATTCAGAAACTCATTTTTCCTTTTCAATTTGCAAATTAATGGAAACTAGACCTAAAGTTGTCTAATAAAATAGCAATGTTACCAGCACTGAATTTTTTTACTCCCCATAAATATTCTTCAATGCATAGTACAGAAGAAGGGGAAAAGAACAAAAAAAGCGAGCACAATGAGTTGTCTTAATTCATCATCAAGTGTCAAAAAAGTCATGTGAACAACTTCATCAAAAAAGAGACGCGAAACATCTTGATGAATATTTTACAATATAAAATGATTCATCTTATCTGCATATCGACAGTACAAAAGATAAGACATTTTACAAATAGTATGTAAATAAAAGAAGACTCACTTAGAGGAGAATTTAATGTAACGATTGTAAAACGAATTATTTGCAATATCCTGCATTCGACACTCCTTAGGTTTTCCGACATCGAGAATCGGATTAGCATAAATGTTCGTGGGTGGACAATGAAGCGCGAACGAAAGTTTATACATGTATAATATTATATATATATATGTGAAGACTGTAGTTGCATTGGATATGTGAGCAATTGGTCGGTAGGTGGCCGTGTGTTAAAAAAAAGCGAAATGCATCCGAGCGACGAAATTGCTCAAGAATCCCCTGGGAGAGCTCTTCCCTAAGGAGAAGTCGTTTCCGCTGACCATTTAGGGTTAGCGGGGGTTGACAGAGGTCGTGTTCCAATTACTCAAGAGTTCTCGCAACCTACCGTTTTTCTTATTTTTTTTCCGCATCGAGAGGATGCAACGCCCGATGACAATTGAAGGTAGGAGGGCCGATCATTTACCTACGTGTCACCGCGTATGCATGCATAATTTCGTCATTTTCCAAGTCTCGGAAAAAAATTTCCTTTATTCCGAAAATTAATGAGAGAGGAAAAATGTTTTATTTGAACCAAATCAAATTCATTTGAAAGAAGTAAATAATTCATTACTACTAAATTATCTTTTTGAACCAGATAAAATTTGCCCGAAGCAAAGAAAATTGTTTTCAACAAAATAGAATTTATTCAAAACGAAAAAAACATACTTGAATTTAATAAATTTAGTTAGTTGATTAAGATATTTATTTGATCTAAATAATAGGTATTCATTAGAAAAAATAAAAATGTTTGAATCAAATGAACTTCCTTTCTGAACAAATAAATAATAATTTAATAGGTTTATTGAACTATGTTTTGAATCTAAATAAAACTTCTTTCATACAAAGTACATTTAGTCTAAAAAATTAAGTCTATTTCAATCAAATAAAATTTATTTAACCCAAGTACATACGACTAATCTTAAAGCAGTAAATTCACTTAGTTTACTCAATTATTTATTTGAAACGAAGTAAAATTTTTCGTTCTAGTAAATAATTTGATTTTCAGAAAACAGTGCTTGATTAATGTTAAAGCAGTAAATTTACTAGGTTTACTTAATTATTTATTTGAAACGAAATAGAATTTTTTCATACGAGTAGATAATTTGGTTTTCAGAAAAAAGTGCTTCAAAATTAACATTGAAGTTCTAACAGTCACATGATGATGAGATTCAAAGACAATAGTCGTGCTATGAAAGAAAAATTAAAGTGGCACAAACTTTTTACAAATTTTGACGAAAGTAATTTGTGATGACAAATGTAAATTTTTTTCAAAATAAAATAAAGAAAGAAGACAAAACACAGAGTGCAAAATGAATTGCAAAGAAGTGAGAAGAAGAAATCACAATGCAGATTTAAAATAATGTATTCGTCTGGCTCATTTCTTGTACCTCAGGTGACTAATCCTTGATTTCGCACGACACCCGTGAAGAAACTGTTATACATATTGTTCCTCGTTTGGGATTCGTGTCTGCGCGTAGGTGGTCATGTTTGTTACATTTATGCCAGACGAAACGTCAAGTATTATGAATGAAGTTTTGACTTGATTTTAGAGTAAGGATGCTTCTATAGGTTAAAAAAAAGAAAACAAAAAAAAGCAAAGGGAGAAACTTGGGACAATTTTGAATTTTTACTTTTTTGCGATATTTTCAATTATAAATTTCTTTCTTTTCTGTATAAATTCTTTTCTTCTATAATTCTATTATTATTTCTTTTCTCCTTTACTTCTAGTTTTATTTATTAAAATCTAATTAATGATTAATTATTAACATTAAATTTTGAGTTGAAAATACGAATTTTTGCTCATGATTACTTTGGAAAAATTTAAATAAAATTGTTTAAATTAATTTAATTATTTTTCAAAAACTGTAAAGGAAACTCAATTATTTAAAAAAAATTTAATTATTTGTATAGAAAAATTCTATTATCTTGAAACAATAGAAATAAAAAATTTCAACAATCTCATTTTTCAGAATTAAGAAAGAAAATTACAAAAATTCAATTTTATTTGCCCTTAAAAACATGAATACATTAAAATGCGACTCTTTATAAAATCTAATTATTAAAAATTTTCTAATGAAATTAGATTAAAAAAAATTTTATATTAAAGAATGAAATAAAATTAATTAATTAAATTTTTTTTAAATTACCTTCTTTGTTCTAAATTTTATTACATATTTTCAGTCAAATTTCATAATATTTCTATTAACTCTACAATTATTTAAAATTTATTTACATAACATGATTAAAATCAGTGACTGATTTTTTACTATTAAATTAATTATTTTTGACACTTTCAAATTTAGAGAGCAGTATAAATATCTATAAACTTTTTCCCCAAATTGTAAACTACTTTTACAAAATGTAATAAACATTATCTTTCAGTATTCGATTCATTCATTTGAAAAATTATTAAAATTTTAATTAAAAATTGTAGTTAAAAATTATGGAGAGTATAATTAAGAGCGCATAAATTAAATTTTTATTGTAATTATTTTGCGTTATTATCTAAAAAATTATTATTACTGAGTTTTTAAACGTTAAATTTTTTTATGATTAGTAATTTAGTAAAATATCTTCAGTAAAAAATATTTCGTTCATTTGAACGTTCAAAACTTGACAATCATAAGAAATTAAATTTTCGTCAAATTATTACAAACATTATTTTCAATATCAATAGAAAGTTTTAATTTTCATAAAATTTTAACTCATGTGGAAAAACTACACTATGAGTATAAAAAAATATTTATTTAAAAATATTATTGGATTTTTGAACACAGAAATTCTGAAGCAAGTAACAGTTTACAAAATTCCAATCAAAATTTTTGGAAGGTATCCAAATTCACAAAAGTAATTAATTGGAAAAATGTCAAACAATAGTTGTTAAAATTTTATAACAATTTTGCAAAAATAATCGACATAATATTTAAATTCATTAAACATTTTTTTTTCTTTTCGAATAAGAGAACTAAATGAGAAATTTTGGTTTTAGAGGGAAAAGTATAGAAATTTCTATTGTCCCGAGGCGACAATAGAACGATTAATAAAAATCGTAGAAGCATTCTTTTCACAGTATATATGACATCGTATGATATAAATTATGTTCGCCAATATGCTATTGTAACAAATTATGCCAAAATAAATAGTACCCTAAGGCCGTTCTTTATTATCGAGTTATAGAGGCTTAGTTCAGAGTTCAGAATCTTTGGTGTTAAAAATTTTAACGAGCTGACAAAATGATAGATGAATAAAAAATAAATTGTGTGTTAATTTTTCGTTTTTGTAGATACTCACAATCAGTCTATTTTTTCCCATGCAAAATAACTCTTAACCGAAAATGTTTATTTGTTCTTAAATAAAATTCATGTTTATTAACTTACATAGTAGAAAAAAAACAAACTCGAACGAAACTAAACCAATATGTTTGAGAAAAAAGTTCTTTTATTTTTCCTTTGAGTTCATTTTTATCTATTTTTTTATTTTATTCAGTTGTACAGGTGCGGTTAAATATTTTCTAGAATAGATGCAATTGAGAGAGAATTAATGATGTTAATTTTGAAGAAATAGCTGAAAGAAGTTATAACGAAATTATTTATACCCATTGATTGCTAATAAAATATTGTTGGCTGTGACAATAAACAAACAAGAATCATTCTTCAAATATCAATGATGCACTTCTATCGCACCTTCATTCATCAGTGTCAACTCAATTCACAGAGTGTCGAGCACGATAAATTATTTTCTTTAAAGGTCTGATTAAAAATTGTCATTTTTTTCTAACCCCATGACACATTTTGAGAATGATAACTCAATAAAGAAAGTAGAGTTAGATCAATGATGTATCGTGCAACATTTCTCACCCCTGTTCATCAGTATCAACCTCGTTGTCTCTTTAAGAGAGAAAGAGAGAGAGAGAGAGAGAGAGATTGAGACTATTTTTACGATATGTTTAAAAAATATTGACCGAGTTTGAAATCGAGTATAGTAATGAGTACTATACTCTATTTTGTGTATCGGTGACGAATTGATAGACGTGAACAAATGACATTGCCCAGGCGGGGGGCTGCCTCTTCAATACACAAGGCGAGCACGCACTAACAATGAATCGGGCAAAGTTCTGCATTATCATATTATGCTCGTTTGTTACTACAAATTGAGTTACCCCCGCGCGCCCTTCACGAAAGATATATATCTTGTTGTGTTGTCTGTCAAGCCGTGAACGATACTTCGCGATCGATCCACGAATCTTAACTGGACCCTTTTTCGATGGGGCCCGATATGTGCCACAGATAAATCGTTCATGGGTGGTCAAACGTTATAACGCAAGCCGCTTTATATCGATTATATTAGTTAGGAGAAAGATATTTATGCGATGTGCGCTTGTATATTCGTAAATATACATGACTCGCCACAGCGGGAATCGTGGATACATTTTTTATCTCAAAACTCATTCACGAATGCGAGCGTGCGCGCTCTATTGATTCCTGTGAGAATTTTTTTCTCATTTTTAATATATAGCGCCAAATAAATATAGGTTCATTTGTTTTCTAATTGTATATATGCGATCGCAGATTTCGCAATCAAGATAATTAATTTTGAAAAAGTAGCTTTAGAATTAGAACTAAAAAAAAGTATAGTAAAAAATTAGGAATCGAAAAATTAAACCTGACGACTAAAAAAATTCATTTTTAGACACTTTACAAAACAGTCAAAAATTCTAATTAATATACTTCATTTTCCAGACTTCTTGTTAATTTTCATAAGGAATCCTTTCTTCTTATCCAAGTAATAAATTTAATTCGTATGCAATGAATTTTCTTATTCATGAAAGAATTTACATATTTAGAAATACAATCTATTTCTTGTAAAATATTTTTAAATAATTGAATTCCAGAGCAATTTTTATTATTCGTGAAAAGAATTGAATTCCTACGAAGTTTTTCACACAAAAATTTAAATAATTGAATTCCGCTTAAAACTTTTACGAAAATAGTAGGTATTGAAAATCATTGATTTGCAAAAAATTAAAAAAATTATTATATTTTATAAAAAAATTATATTAAAACTTTTAAGAATAATTGAATTTCTGTGTGGCATTTTATTAATTTTTTTGAAAATATTGAATTCTTGAGAGAGATTTTAATAGATTTTTTTTAAATAATTACATTTCAAAGAAAAAAATTTTTTTTTCAAAATGATTGAATTCTTGTGGTGAATATTGTTATTTATGAAAATAATTGAATTTTACAAAGAATTTTTAATAATGCCTCAAAATACTTGAATTTTCATAATTAATTTTTTTATTTATTGACGTAACTGAATTCTTTCGAAGAATTATTTATGTAAATAATTGCATTCATGGAAAGAATTTTATTGAAATCTAAAAGAATTATTAAATTATTTTTTTAAAAAATGTAATTAAAATTGTATTTAAAATAATTGATTTTTTCCCAACAATTTTATCAAAATATTTCAAAATATTTGAATTACTGTAAAAATTCTTTTGTCTTTGTAAATAATTGAATTCTGCTATAAAGAATTTAAAACAACAATTTTTTAAATAGTTAATGATTTTGAGGAATTGAAATTAAATTTTTAAGAATAATTAAATATTTTGAGCAATTCCTGTAAATTTGAAATAAAAATAATTAAAATCCAACGATGAATTTTATTATTTATGAAAATAATTGAATTATTGTAAAAAATTTTATTAAAATGTTAAAAAAAAGAATTTTAGTGAAAAATATTACTATTAGTAAAAGTAATTCAATTATTGTGAGAATATTTAAAAATAATTAAATTCATGTAAAAAATCATGGTAGCCACAAAATCCAGATTTCAAAATTCCAGGCTTTTTCCAGGTTTTCCAGGTCAAAAATATAAAAAATTCTAGGTTAAAATGGAAAATTAGTTTGACAGTTTATGAATTATTTGTGATGAAAAAACAAGTATTTAACAAAACAATGTTAACAGTATTTATTTTTAAAAATTTATAAATTTATGCTCTCTTAAACAGTACGATTTTTTAGGAAGAAATGAAAAACAATTACATAAATTTTTAGTTAATAATTAAGAAGAAAACTAATATAATTTAATGAGAAAAAACATGGAAAACGAAAGTTACATTTTAACATTAAAAAAAACATTAAATGGAACTTTTTTCTTAATATTTGTAATGAACGAAAAAAATTTCAGAAATTTTTTCAAATTACATGCTATTTCCAGGTTTTTCATACTCTTTTTCAAATTCCATGTTAATTCCAGGTTGTGGGGCAACCATGTTAATGATAATTATTTCTTGGTCTCTAAACTACTACTAAAGCAATAATAATTAATATTCTAATTAACAAAAAAAAATTTAATGCAATTTTAATAAATAGCAACCACAGCCGACAATAAGCAGAAGATTAAAAATATTTTAAAAACTCTCGTCATTTTATAATAAATTAAAGACAATAGAGTTCTAGTATTTGTTTAGTGACCAACAATCATCTCTTGAAGTTCACAGAAAAAAAAAATTTTTCATTTTCATTTTCTTGAGGGTCGCAGAAAAAAAAATTTTCATTTTCTTGAAGGTCGAAGAAAAAAAAATTTTCATTTTCTGCAGATATTCGGCTGTGGTTATTTTTTAGAAAAAATGAATTAAATTAATTTTGACGACCCGGATATTAATTAAAATTGTTCTAGTAGTTGCTTAGTGACCAACAATCAATTCTTCAAGTTCGAAGAAAAAATAATTTTTCATTTTCTGCTGATTTTCGGCTGTGGCTATTTTTTAGAAAAAATGAATTAAATTAATTTTGACGACCCGGATATTAATTAAAATTGTTCTAGAAAATGAAAAAATTTTTTTATCTGCGACCTTCAAGAAAATGAAAAATTTTTTTTTCTTCGACCTTCAAGAAAATGAAAAAAAAATTTTTTTCTGCGACCTTCAAGAAAATAAAAATGAAAAATTTTTTTTTTCTGCGAACTTCAAGAATTGATTACAGGTCACTAAGCAACTACTAGAACAATTTTAATTAATATCCGGGTCGTCAAAATTAATTTAATTCATTTTTTCTAAAAAATAACCACAGCCGAAAATCAGCAGAAAATAAAAAATTTTTTTTTTTCTTCGACCTTCAAGAAAATAAAAATGAAAAATTATTTTTTTCTGCGAACTTCAAGAATAGTTTGTTGGTCACTAAGCAACTACTAGAACAATTTTAATTAATATCCGGGTAGTCAAAATTAATTTAATTCATTTTTTCTAAAAAATAACCACAGCCGAAAATCAGCAGAAAATGAAAAAATTTTTTTTTTGAGAAATTCAAATTAAAAATCCTATTACAATTAATTGAAATTCTACGATTAATTTTATTTTTTATGAACATAATTGAATTATTGTTAAAAAATGTTATTAAAATGTTTAAAAAAATAGAATTTCAGTGAAAATTGTTGTCATTTTTGAAAATAATTGGAATCTTCATAAGAATTTTATAAAAAAAATTTTAAAATAAATAATTTTTTCTATATAATAAATCGTAAGAAATTTTTATTTTAAATAATTTATTTTTTGTGGATAACTTTATTTGTCAAAATAATTGAATTTTCTATTAAAGTAATTTAGAACAGTATTAAAAATAATTTAAAGTTTTTGACGATTTTTATTATTTCTGAAAAGAATTAAATTATTCAAGAAAAAATGTTTATAAAGTTTTAAAAAGAATTGAATTTCTGTGAAATATTTTATTATTTTTGAAAATAATTTAAATCTTCATGTAAGAATTTTATAAACAACGTATGTTTTCAATATTTTGAAACTTTTATTTTAAATAATTGAATTCTTGTGGAAAACTTTATGTATGGAAATAATTGAATTTTTTGATTATATAATTTAAAACAGTATTAAAAATAATTGAAATTCTTGTACAAAAATTCGTCTTTACTATTTTGATGAAAATATATAAATTCTGGCTTTGAATTTTATAAAAAATTCAAGAGAACTGACTAAATGAGAAAAATTACTATATATATATCAGAATTATTTTCTTTTCACTGCTATTTAATTATTACGGATGTCGCTATAAAATTTAGCATCAAGCTGAATTGTTTTCGGGTTTTTAGTTCAAGAATTGAGTTATTAAAATTCTAGATAAATTTAGAAATCACAGAAAGAATGATACAAGATTTCCGCAGAATGTCTTATACAACACGTTCATTGCCAATGGTACTTATACTGCAAATTAGTATTGTTTTCAAAAACAGCAGTCGACTCTTTGCAATCTAAACTAACCTAATGAAATTTACACAGGAAATGTGATATCAAAGCACTTAGAAAGTATAAAAAAAACTACACAATTACTTACTTGAAGTCACAACAGTACATTATAATTAAAAGCATCGCTTGAGAATGGCATGTCTTTTTACTCTACTTTTATCTATTTTTTCCTACATATCACTAAAAGGCATTGAAATCACTAAAAGACAATTTAAATCCAATACAAATATATTCGTGTGAGAAAATTCCTATAAAATTTGTAATTTATCTTTCACATCTTGGAATTTCTTTTCATGCAAGCGCGTAACTTTTTCATTTATTGCGAGTAACAATCTTTTTATGTCCTCAACATAATAGACGAAACGATAAAAATTTTGATTGTAATATCTGCACTAAATTACTCTTCATTAAGGGCCTTTGACAAGGAAAAGACATAAAGAGTTAAAGACCCTATAAATTTGTACACACTAGGAAAAGTAAAAATTGTGCATTGAGATTATATTATACATATATATGTATGTAGTGAAGGGAAAAATGATTCTGTTTGTGTGTGTGTAATGTTCTTTTATACTAGGAATAACAAAACAGACTCCCGATTTGGAATAGATGATCCAGCTGTCATGTTATTAGCGCCTCTGACGAGGTTCGTTATCATTACCATTTGTCACGAATGCAGTAAGATTTTAATTTGAGTTTCTCTTGGATCCGACTATTATTCAAACACACCGTACAAGGAAGCAATCACGGTGAAACATGAAACTCACATGAAAATTTTGTACTTTATGGTGTCACATAGGTGATACGTGGGAAAATATTCATTATTTATAATGTCGATTGATAAATAATTTATGCTTTATTAGAATGTAGTTTTAATTCATTTTAATCGTTTCCGCCTTCGTAATGCATGGTTGCCACAAAATAAATTCAAAAATTCAATGCTTTTTCCAGGATTTTCCAGGTCAAAACTTAAGAAATTCAAGTCAAAAATGCAAAAAAATTTCTTGACCCCTAGCGTTATTTTTTTTCAACTTCCAAATACCAAAAACTTAATAAGAATATGGAATGAGATAAAAATATTTTTTAATTTTAAATTACAATTTTCTTATAAAGATTAAAAAACAGACAAAATACCAGAAATTTTGTTAAATCCAAAAAAATGTACTGTTCCAAAACTTTTGTTATAGAACAATTCCAATAAATATCGGAGGCATCAAAATTAATTTAATTGGTCTCTAAGCGACTAGTAAAATAATTCTAATAAATATCCAAATCATCAAAATTAATTAAATTTTTTGAAAATCTAAGTTCTTTAAAATTTATAATTTCAATCAATCAAAATTCAAATATTATAAAATTTCAAATTGAAACTTTTTGAAGTTCATCTGTTTATGGAAATTGTTATATTTATGAAGCATAATCAAATAATTTGCATCAATATTGTTTTATTAAAAAAAAAGTTTTTTTTTTTAAAGAAAAGCAAAAAATGTATATAAATTATTTTTTTAATTAGAAAATTAAAATGAAAACTTTGAATTTTTAGAAAATAAAAGAAACCATTTCCTTCTTCAAATATTTAAAACATTCAAATTGTTATTATTTTTCTATAAAATTAAGATTTTCAAAAATTTTAAAGACAAATTTTTTTAAAATTAATCAACTTTAAAAATAATGTTAAAAATATTGATAAAATAATAATAAATTAATATTAATAAAATTAATAATAATAATAAAAATAAAATATTTAAAAATATTGATCGAGTGTTAAAATCATTATTTTGTATTATAAAACTATTGTTACTATGTAAATTTTTAAAAATTATTTTTATATTCTTATTATTATCTAAAATTTTAATTAATATTCATTTTCAAATAAATTTTTATTAGAAAATTCTACGAGAATTAAATTATTTAAATACAAAGGTAAATTATTAATTAAATAATTGAATGTTTCTAAAAGTATTTAAAAAAAAATTTGAACCTAATTACATTTTTCAAGAAATTTGCTGAAAATTATACTGAAAATAATAAAAATTCTGCCTTATGTTTTATTATTTATAAAGATAATTGAATTCACAAAAAAGTTCTTATTATTTATGAAAATAATTAAATGTTTGTGTACAATTTTATTAAAATTGTTTTTAAATCATTGAATTCTTTTGAATTCATTGTATAATTTAATAGTTTATAAGAAAATTAAAAAAGACATAAAAATTCAGAATTTTCTTATAAATTTGTTTAATAAATAATAATTTTCTCGCTTATTGTTTTTTGATATTATGTCTTGAATCCTGCGAGTGCATATTAATTAAAGATTCAAAAATGAGATATTAATTATAATTAATATCTAAACTATAGTTAATAATAATATCTATAACGTTTTCTTTATTTTCAGAAATTGGCGTTGATTTTACCACGAGAATAGAAAATAAATATCAGCGAGGAAAAGTAATAATAATCGTAGAGCTGTTGTGCATTGAATGAACCAGATAACCAGTTTTATTGAAAAGGGCAAGTGAGCCAGAAGTGAAATGATTAGCATCATCTTTACGTAATGGATTTCCCGGATATCGAGATATCGAATTGTAGCGCGGTTTGAACATCTCGCAAACAATACGCGGAAGTTAGACACGGTGAATGGATTGGATAGTTAAGGTTCGCAAGAACTCACCAATCCGAAGATGTGAGAGTTTACATTCATGAGATGAAACAAATTCGAGAAGTCTCTCTCTTTCTCTCAATGTCAGCAGGTCGTATAAAAATATTTTCGTTTAATTTTCATTTTTCATCGAAAAAATAACATTGATAGAAATAAATAAATTAAGAAATTAAATAAAATAAATGTAAAAATGTAAAGTTACAAGCAACAATCCTAAAATTTTTAATAATTTTGCAAGTTTTAAATGAAACTTAATGGAAATATTGGACGTAGTTTCCTTAAAAAAAAGAAAACAGATAAACAAATATAGTGGAATATTTTTTTAAAAAAGGGGTCAAAGTTGAGTCCGTCTAGAAGTATAAAAGCAAGTAATCAGAAGAAATAATTTTATAAATCAACATGGCGTTTAAATATTCTATTATTCTTGTTTCACTGCTGCTGATTGTTTTTTTCTCTTCATTAACGAATGCAGTAGGTAAGTACTCAAAAAATAACTCCAAAAAAGTTCATTATTTCCAATTTCTATAACCAATTATAAGCACTTTAATGAAAAACTTCTGCCCTTTTTTCTTTAACTTTCTATTCCATTTACTTTTTCTTCTTCTATCCATCGTATTGTTTATTTTTTATCTAATTGAATCTAATTTATGTTCTTTTTTTCTATCAATTTTAGAGTACAATTTTGAAGATTGTCTAAATTGTAGAGAAAAGCATGGTGATCTGGCTTGTCGATTGAGAGGCTGCACTGGTTCACGAGACAAAATTCCGGACAAATAACAAAATAGCTAATTAATAATGTTAATAATGTTGAAATCTGTTTTACGAGAATATAAATAAAAATACTAAAAAAAACACGTGGGGTACAAATTTTGTAATTTGTCTTTGACTTTCCATTTAACTTTTAATTTTGACGTTGGCTTTTTGATTTTGATTTAAAATTTAATAACTTTTAATTTTCACAGTGATATTAATATTTAAATTTGAAAGTCAAAGCGTATTGCGAAGAGAAAGTTAAAGGGAAAGTCAATTTAAAGGACAAAGTGAAAGTCGAAACGAAAGTCAAAGTGAAGGTCAAAGTTAGTAAGTTAATATTAAAGTCAAAGTGATAGTCAAAGTTACAACCAAGGTAGAGGTTAAATAAAATGACGACGTGAAAGTCAAAGCGAAAGTTGAAACGAAAGTGAAAAACGAAAGTAAAAGTGAAGAACAATGTCAATATTAAAGTAAAAGTTGAAGTCAAAGTTATAGTCAAGATCAAAGTCTAGGTCAAAGTCAAAATCAAATCGAAATTCAAAGTCAAATTATACAAAATCCTCGCCTCTATTTTACATAAAAGTACCTTAGGTTAATTCTCAATTAAAAATTAAACGGAAAATAATTATTTCCACTCTAAATTATTTTGCCCATCAAGAAAGATTTCTAGACCAACAACCAACTAACATCAGACGAAAATTATTTTACACAATTAAACTAATAATTATTTTTAAATTAATTAAAGAAAACTATCTTTTAATTGCAGTTCAGCAATTATTTACATAAGCATAAAAGTAACCTTGAAAAAAGCAAAGGTGTACATTTATATTGTTATTGAAGGATAGATAATTGTCTTTGTCTGGCACGAGATTCTTGGCACGTCGATGGACCACTGACAGCGCACAATTAGATTTCAGTACAGGATAAATGCTTTTACTTTGACTCAGTTCTACATATTATTAATGATTCTCCTACGAGGGCAAATCTACTATATATCAACCATTAAACTGCTTGGTATTCACGAAAAAAAATTATTCACAGCCATATAAACTTGTTTCGGAAATCCATTAGTCTAATTATGAGGTGTAGGTTTCTATCCAATATACACTGTTTTTTTTCTTACTTTTTTTGTGCCCAACGGAGAAGAAAATTCCATACATTTAATTACCAACTTCGTGTTAGTAAACGAATGTCCACACGTGTCTTCAGAATGACCGACATATTTTTCAAGTTCACTTTTTTGTCTCTTTATTTTAAATATACTCCGTTCTTGAAAAAAGTATTTTTATTAAATAATTCCTTTTGAAAAAAACACTGCTTTTAAGAACAAAGAAAGTGAGAACACAAAAAGTAGAAAAAATGCCAATGAAGACAATTTGAAAAAAGTATTATAAATATTCATTCTCAATTTACATTTCTAAACAATCAAACTCATTAGTTTGAACTAAATTAATTAACTTTCGGATTGAATACTACAATTTCTTAAATCTCACTAAGGAAAATTGAGCTTTTCAGAAGAAGAGAAAAAAAGAGAGTAACCGAACTAAAATAAAGTCTGAATTATCATTTACACTATTTGAAATGTGGCTTTTACGGGGAATAATAAAAAAGAAATAAATTACATTACATGCAATGCAAGTAAGTTTGTATTTTACGATGGTATCATTTAACATGCTTTAAAGTTCACCTCTCAAGAAGTTCACCTTTTTATTTGTCAATTAAATTAGAAGAGATCAAAGAAAATAAATCAAGTCACATTATAGACAGCATTATGTACTCTAGATATTATCTATCATATAGAAATGTGTATAATATATATAAAATCGATTCATTTTATAAGTAATGTATAAAAAAATTCCCCTTTTAATTAATTCCATACATGATCCACTAGTTCTGCGCGATCGATGGAATAAATTTTTAATTCTAACATAAATATTTTCAAAACATACTGCTTTATAAAAAGTAAAAACAAAATTGAAAATTCAGAAGCTTTAAAATTCGTTTTTTTAATTAAATAAAAATAAATAATAAACAAAAAAATAAAATAAATGAATAAGAATTTTTATTTTAGGGAATAAATAAATTTAATTTATTTGGACGTTCAGAATTATAGGGGCAATAATTCTACAATTTTTTGCTATTTAAAAAAATAATCATCATCAAATGTTTGAGTCAAAAAAGTTGTATACAATTTCTCTAAAATAAATATAAAAAATGATCTTACAAAAATAGATTAATATAAATAAAAATTTACATTTTTCCTCCCGTTTTGAATTTTATTCTGAGAATAATATGCAATTTATTTATTATGATAGTTTATAATAATATTTTTTTAAAAATGATTTAGAACTTATTCTTAATTTATTTTTAATGATTTAGATTTTCCATAAAAAAGTTTCTTTTTTTTAAATTACGAAAAATTTAATTTAAAAATTGATTAATTTTAGTATTTTTTGTTATCAATTTAAGCTGCAACGCTCTTTAATATCTTTTAGATTATTGAACAATTTTTCTAGTGAAATATTGATATTCATTATTTTTGAATTTTTACTAGATTTTGTGTAGAAATATTTTACAGAATCCTTCTAATAAAATTTTATGGATTTTTTTTACTTCAACCCTGATACAATATTATTTTGAAAGCTTGCTTTATTAAGCTTGAAAAATTTTTCTTTAGAAATTGTTACTGAAATATACGTATTTATTTATTTAATAATTGTGTTACATTTCAATATAATTTTAAACTAAAATGTGAAAAAGTCAAAATATAAATGATATTGATTTTTCAATATCTCTAAATTATTGGAAATTTGATTATGATACAATTTTACTTTGAATTTATATTAAATTAATGTTTCTGGTCTCTGATGTATAATAAAAGATTTAAATATATTTATTGCAAATTTCTTAAAAAATATTTTAACAGTAGTAAAGAACGTAATGAGATAGGTTTAAAATTTAGGTAAAAAGGAGTACATTTAATTGTCAGTTGGTGGTTTTTAAAAATCCAAAATGGCGAATTCAATATGGCGGACGATATGTGTATAATTAATGTAATTTTTAAGAGTAAAATTTCCTTAAATCCGCAAATTGCATTTAGCAAAGAATCTCAACTAAAATTTCGTATTTCGCTATTTAATTTGACTATTTTACAAAATTACATTCTCTTGTGAAATTAGTATAATTTATAACTTGTTCGATGTATCTTAAATTGTTGCGTAAATTTTAATAAAGCAATTCAAATTGAGGACACGATTCCATTGATATTACTCAATCTCGCGCGTGCAATGAAGATAAAAGGGTGACTTATTCCCCGTCTCTGCAATTTGAGCTCGCGTGTACGCAGGAGTCACAAATTAATTTTCCTCTACGAGGAAATTTATTTTTCTCCTTATTTTTTTTTTGTTGCTCACAGGGAGAAAAAATAGCAAGAAGAAGAAGAAGAAGTTAAGCATAGAATACTGCGGGATGAATAAATGGCTGAAAGGTGAGATGCTTCAAGGCGATAGAGCGTTTTAAGAGAGCGCGAACGAAACGTCGATATAAAGTCGTCGCCCGGTTTTCAAGCGAGAGCGTTAATCGCCGACTTTAATAAATCCCGTTCCCCCGGACCATCAATTTCTGAATGCCGCCAGGATTGTTAACACGTCGTAGCTCACTCCGAGAGATAGAAATATCACTCTCTCATGCCAGTGCACGCAACTGCAAAGAAAATTATTTTTAAAATGGCCTACGTTATACCCTGAGACTTATATACTATACACATTATACACCTATATAGTCATAAAAATGTTCAATAGAGGGAAAAAAGAAAGCGGGCAATAATGTCTTAGAAGCAATGGGCAGAAAAACGTCTAACACTTATTTTTCCATTTAGCTATATGGTGTGTGTGCTTTCGCGAAAAATATTTGAAATATCACTTGAACAATGCGCGCCTATATATACATGACTGCTATCCATATATGAGTAACAAGAACTTATTTACTATCAGATTCAGAGACATGTATATTGTGGATTTCAACTGTTATATGCAGAATACTTCAATTTCCGCGTGAACACAGGGGCTTGTTAATGGTTATTGAACAAAAATTCACACAGCGATTTGTTATCACGAATTTTATTGCAGAAAATTATTTCATTTCGTTTAAGAATTATTTACTTGTTTAGAATAATTTAATTGCGTAATTTTATTGATTCATTTTGTGGTCTTCATAATTTTTATACTTTTACTATATAAAATACATGGTTTGTCAGAAAAATGTTATTTTCATTCTCCCTGAGAAAATTTCTAGACGAAATTTTCATTTTTTTCATGTCCCTAAAGAATATTCTGACTCACTCTAAAAATCATTAAATACTAAAAAAAATGTATTTAATTTATTTACGAGAATTACTTTAATTTAAAATTATTCAAGAACATCAATGACTTTACGTTTAAGTACATAACAAATAAATTCTTTTTCCATAGGAATTAAGTTCTACAAAAATTTCAAACTCAAACCTTCTTGAAATCAACAACTTAAAAGTTTATTTCCTAATATTTTATAATAATTAAAAATAACCAAGTGATAAAATCATTACTATGTATTATAAAAATATTGTTACAGTAACTTTTTCAAAATTATTTTCATCATTTAAATTCAATTACTATTTTTTACAATTGTGAACTATAATTGACATTGACTTCAAAAAAATTTGACAAAATTTCCAGTTGGTCTTCAATTTTTCTACAAAATACTTTTGAGAATTTAATTGTATTCAAAAAATGTAATTCTTTTAGAAACTAAATTTTTCAGAATTTCTCAAGTATATTATTCAAAACTCTAATAATCTTGTTAAATAAATATTTAAATTCTCATAAACTTTTTTATAGATAAACCTTTTTAAAAAAAATCAATTTTAATTGTTAAACTTTCACTAAATTTCTAACAAAAAATTGCGGTAATTCTTGCAAAAAATTATTTTCAAGAATGAATTCATTAAAAAATTTTCTACCTTAACTCACTCTAAAAATAATTAGATATTAAAAAAAAGTTCCATTTCATTTATTTACGAATTAGTTTAATTGCAAAATCATTCTAAAACATCAATGATTCCTCTTCTAAATACATATTTAAAAATTATTATTTTTCTATAAGAATTAAGATTTTTTAAAAATTCAAATTCCAACCATTTTTAAATTCATCGACTTAAAAGAATATTTATTACTCTTTAAATTGGAATTAGTAAAAATGTTTACTAATTTTAATTAATCACTGAATTTTTTACTTTTGAATTCGTATATATTACTAATAAATAGCATTTTCCAATCATTTATTAGTAAATTTTACTAATTAAATCTAGTCGAAATTCTTACTAATTTAAATTTAGAGAGTATAAAAAATATAAAAAAAAAAAATTATAAAATATAAAAAATATAAATATAAAAAAAACTCAAATTACAATATCGACCCTCAGAAAAGTTTAAAAAATTTTATTTTCTCACAGTTACAGAATATGGAAAAAATTGGAAAAACTCGAGTTCTAATAAAATAAGTTGAAAAAGTTCCATTTGTTTTAATACAGTCGAAATAAGTGAGAAAAAAGTCTTACAATCCAAGTCCTGTTAATATATTTGACATTCAAAAATTGCCTTCATTGTCGATTTTTCCAAAATAAATAAATTTCAAGGCTCATAAAAATCTTCTGGAGGTTGAAGAGGTTCGTAAGATTTCATTACACCAGTCTGTGGATCTATTTCTCCACAATCCATTTCAGTGCAAATATGTATATTTCCCTTTCCACAGATACACGTATTACAACCATCGTAAAAGCTCTTTCCAACTATACAATTTCTTTCTCCATCTTTTTTTTTTTTTAGAGAAAACAAACAGAAAAACAAGAAAACTCGTTAGAAAAATCAAACCAAAAATTTTCCAATAAAAATCTCAATCCAAAGTTTGAATAATAATCAAAAACTCACCAGCTTGGCTCATAAATGCAACGAAGAAGATAATCACAAATAAAGAAAATATTTTCAAATTCATTTTTTTCAATGAGGAAATTACTATTTTTCAAGAAGAAAAGAATACAGAAATTGTTTTTTAACCAATAAGTTGTCAATAGTTGCGAGTCTCGTTAATTACTGACTGCCATAATAATTAATCTGCAATGACCCATGTGACTCTTTTATCGTCGATTGAATATCGATGCTAATTATATAACGAACACAGTTGAAATTTTGCAACCGCGTCAAGAATATTTGTGATAAAGAAATTGATTTTGCTATGCAATAAATATTAAGGCCATTCGAGAAATATAATAATCATCTAGACCGAATTGCGCGATTGTTTTTTTAAAAGTCCTTGAAAATTTAAGTGCGCATAGTTTTATGGGACAAAGTACACTGAAAATTAATCTTACACTCAGCCTATATACTTTTGACTGGAACCAATTACTTTCGAACCATTATTTACTTAATTTTAAGTTCTGTTCTTTTAATTTTTATTTTTTGGTTGCGTAATAATGATTTTTGATTATTACTAAATTTATACTTTTTAAGTAACTGTCTTGAATTCAGGGTCCCAACTAAAGAAACGGTTGTAATTTTTTTAAACTCAAAATCAATGCCCTGTAAGTCAAAGATTAAACTGTTTTTAATCACAATTTTTTGAGAAACATAATATTGAATCTCAAAAGAAGCTTATGAAGAATAATATTTCTCTCTTATAATGAGTTCAATACTAAAGCTATTGAAAAACAAAAAGTGAAACAGTAAAATAGAAGCAAAAAGAGAAAAATAAAATCGATTTAGAAAGAGGAACATGATGTTTTTCAAGCCTGAAAAAATACAAACTGTATAGGAATGCTGTAATTCATCTCTTAACGTGATGTACGAGAGAGGAAGAAAAAGAAAAAATAGAAGATTGAGAGAAAATTTTTTGGCGCAAATGAGAAGATGTCAGGTAAGTCGAGCAATCATTAAGGATGTATCGACTCGCCTCTTATGTGTATTGCTAGATAAAGTTCGTACATAGTTGCTCACGTTCCTGCTTTGATGTGCACCGCGCATGGTGCATTGTACATGCATTATAATTTCTACCAACAAAAGAAGAGTATATTGATATAATGGACGAGAGTGTTAGTGAGTTCGATAATCAAAACTCTGTCTATATATACTTCGGCAAAGATTATATATGAATAGAAAGGCACCCATACGTGATGGGCGTGTGCAATTGAAAATCATATTACGTAAAGACGGATCATCATCAAGTGAAAATTTGCCGCTTCTTTTCAACAAATTCAACCTCCCTGTCTCATTCCAGAGACTATATGCTTTCTATATAAACTCACCAAGCACGACTAATCACACTTTAATTTTTGCAGTATCAAAACGCGCGTACTCTTTGTAATTAATCAAAAGCTTCATCTTTTTATCTACCTTCCATAAATTTCAAACAATTTTTTTTTAAATTTCCAACTTTTAACTGTACCAAGACAGAGTTGATAAAAGATTCGAATAGTGATGTACGAAATATTGATGAAAGCTGATGTTCTTTTTCCATCGAATCACTGTCAGCCTACATTCGTTTGTGTTGTGGATGCCATGATGATGTAACTGAAGAAACAAAGTGCCAATATTCTATGTAAAGTATTATACATATTGGGAAATAGAAGAAAAATTAGAGAAGGAAGAAGAAGATGTTAAAGCAAAGATTGGGAAATCAACTCTTGTCAATAATTACAATTCAATAACAGAACACAACCTTCCGATTCACGATTACAAATAGTTCCTTCATTCAAATTGACATTTATCATCTTTCAATTTATAGAAAACACACGACACGTATGTTTTGTAATTCGAGAAATTATCATTTAAGATAAATAGGATATTAATAAAAAAAGGAGGAAAACAAATTACCCACACGTCATATGAGAGATCTTCTGTATATTGTATATGGTTAGTAGAGTTTGTTTTGTCCACTGAACAAAAATTTAGTGCATTGAAATATACGAATTTCTTGGTTACTGTTCAAATAATTTTCAAATAACAATTTTTATTCCTCAAATAAATAATTTAAACCAATTTAAACCAAATAATTTTTATTTAAATCAAAAAAATATATTTCATCTTCTGGAATATAGGAAAGCTTCCCTTGATATCTCAGTAGATGTTTTTGAAACTTAAAGCACACCTTAGAGGAAAAATCCTAGTCTTGGAACGAAAAGAAAAAAAGAAGACGATAAATACAATAAAAGAGCGAACTGAAATCAAATTATGAAAAAAGAGGAATAAAAATTGATCAAGGTCAAATTGTCATTATTTTAAATGCTTAATTAGACGTTTTGCCTCTCACGATGATGAATAAAAAACGTGCATCATCGTTATATTTAGGGTTTCTCGTAATGTTCTGGGAGCAAAAAAGTTATTGCATTTTTTGCTGGTCAGTTTTGAGATTAAAATGGGCAGTAGGGCGATGTAATTGGTAGCGATAGTGGCGCCGGGTTTTGCTCCCTCTCTCTCTCTCTCTCATCTCTTCATCTTAAAAGAGAGAAAAAGAAAAAAAAGAGAGAGAGAGAAGACTGTTTCAGGACTTCTTGGTTTCTTTTCCTGCGGAAAATACCATTCCGCAAAGAATGGTTCAAGGCAGAGAGAAAAAGAAAAAGAGAGAAAGAGAGAGAGAGAGAATCGTCGATCCCGCGGGCTTTACCGCACAAATTACAGAGCAGCATCATCTCCTCCAACAGAAGCACTAGAACCAACGACCTCGACCCGCGTAGCGCGGAAGCTACCGATATTTGCCTCTTATTGTTTTCTTTTTATAAATTCCCTCCCCGAACAACAGATTTGATTGAATTCAACGATAGAAATCTCCCAATCCCATTTTAGATGAGATGCAAGATATGTATCTGTCTATATTACCACTACTGGCTCCATTTGCATAATGAATATCTTGAAAAATATGAAGTGCGTTTTTTTCATGAAATTGCCCAAGAGTTCAACAAGGTCTTGGGAATCATTTCAAGTTCACTCTATATAAACCCAGAAGAATGCCAAAAAAAAAATTGAAACAATCTGGATCAATTTTCTCAGCATTTTTTTTCTTTGATTTACTGTAATATCTGAATTGTATGCGCAGTTGCATTACTAAAAACGAAAAGTGAGTTAATTTTAAAATAACTGTTTGTCTTTCTATTATCAAATAAATATTTACTTGTATCAGATATTTTTTATTTAAATTACACTGAGAAAACAATTTATTTTACTCAAGCATATTTTGTTTAAATCAAACTTAAAATATTTTTGCTATACAGTTAAACATATTTAAAATTATTATATGATATTATCACTCGGTTGTTTTAAATATTATTAAACATTGAATTCAACGATCAATTCAATGTTTAATAAACATATTTAAGTTTAATTCAAACATATTTTTGGTTCATTTATACAAATAATATTATTTTCATTTTTCAAATAATACACAACTATTTTTATTAATCTAGAAAAATTATGAATATTATTTTTCAATATTTCTCTTCTTTCCAGAAACAGTAGCACTTTGTAACAAACATTTTAGGACTAGGTAATTAATCTTTTCATTTTTTCACAAAAAAAATTAAATAACAGTTGGAATATAAAAATTACAAAATATTTTGCACATTTTCTGCTTCTCAATGACAATTTATAAACAAAGTACAAGTTGTAAGTAGAAAAAAAGTTATAAATCAAACTTCGATTAAGAAATTTGATATTTATTCTGGGAAAAAATATTTACAGAATTTCTGTTTGTTAAAAACTATATTATAGAAATAATAATAAAAAACAAATAAATAAAACAATTTCTGGATACCCCAATTTTTAATAATATTTTCAGTTATTTTCAAATAATTTAAATATATTACGATTATTCTTATTCTCACTTTTGGGCAGAAATATTTTTATTATTTTTTTTTTGCTTGAAAAATTTATTAAAGACTTGATCAGGGTTGTCACGCATTGTTCACTTGAAGTTCCAGAATTTTTCAGTTTAATAAATAGAAATTTTCCAGGTTTTTAAAATAACGTTATTTTTTACCACATTAATAATACAAAATAATTGATTTCGTTTGACGACTTTTAATAACGTTTTTAAGAAAAAAGAAATTTATAAAAAATTTGTAAATAATAGAATTCATATGAAATTAAGGAAATTTTTTTTAAATAATAGAATTTTTGTCAAGAATTTTATTAAAGTTTTTTAAAATAATTGAATTTTGCCAAAAATTTTGTTAATAATTTTTAAAATAATTGAAATTTCGACGAGAATATTGAAAAACTATTGAACATAATTGAGTTTTTGCAATCGTTTACAATTTTTATTAAAATTCAATTTTTTTAGCGTTTTAAGTAAAATTCATCCATAAATCCATTATTATTTTTAATAATGAATGAAATGTATATATTAAAAAATATAACAAATTTCATAAGAATTTGAATTATTAAAGTTTTTCATAAACCTAAATTATCTTTAAAATCTGTAAAGTTCAATTGTTGTTAAAAATAGAAGAAGTTTGAAATCAAATCTTTTCAATGATGAGGAATATAACAATAAGAATTTTCTTATGAATTTTCGAAATTGAATATTGTTTCAGTACTTTTGACAAATTTTTCCAACTTTTTCCCGACTTTTCTGAATATATTTAGCAAAATAGTGATTTTGAGTAGAATTCTTCTGAATAATTGAATTTTTTAATGTTAAGGAAACAAGAAACTTCACAAGCGCTTTAGCGCGTGTTATTTTAGCTAGTTTATAATAAACATTTAAGTTCAAATCAATAATAAAATTTTTAAACATATTTTCTGTTTAAATCATAGCAGAAAATATGTTTAAATTAAATACAATTATTCAAACAAATAATATTTTTGAATCAAAGCAGTAGATATTTTCCATATATTGGGATTAAGTTTACAAACTAATTTAAATTAAACAAAGTCAGTTAAAATTATTTTTCTATTTAAATTAATTATAATATTTTCTCAGTGTAGATAATAATTTTAGCATTTTCAAAACAAATACCAACTGAATACATTTAGTTGACTTAAATAAAAATTAGTTAGTTATCGTTTATTCTTGAGTTTATTCTTCCATTATTTTTTCTTTTATCTGGAAGTAAATTTAAGAAAATTTTCTCAATTCTTTGTATAAATTCTAGAAAATATTTCCGGAATCCTTTAATACACTGTAAAAAATTTAGGGAGTTAACGGACTCGGGAGTAGGGAGTTAAATTTTTAGAGTTAAAAATTAACTCCAGAAGAGAGTTAATTTTTAACTCCCTTCATTTAACACCCGCGGGAGTTATTTTTTCCATGGGGAGTTAGCATTTGGGTGTTAAATTTTAACTCCTTTTATTTAACTCCCCTCGCATTAACTCCCAAATTGGGTGCGACTTTTATAGACTCCCTGGGGAGTTAAAATTTAACTCCTTTTTTTTACAGTGTATAAAAGTTGCACTTTAGTTTAAAAAAATAAATAATTGAGACTGATCGATATCTTTGTGTTTTATATAATATTTCTTATAAGTTGTTACACTGTAAAAAATTTAGGGAGTTAACGGACTCGGGAGTAGGGAGTTAAATTTTTAGAGTTAAAAATTAACTCCAAAAGAGAGTTAATTTTTAACTCCCTTCATTTAACACCCGCGGGAGTTATTTTTTCCATGGGGAGTTAGCATTTGGGTGTTAAATTTTAACTCCTTTTATTTAACTCCCCTCGCATTAACTCCCAAATTGGGTGCGACTTTTATAGACTCCCTGGGGAGTTAAAATTTAACTCCTTTTTTTTACAGTGTATAAAAGTTGCACTTTAGTTTAAAAAAATAAATAATTGAGACTGATCGATATCTTTGTGTTTTATATAATATTTCTTATAAGTTGTTACACTGTAAAAAATTTAGGGAGTTAACGGACTCGGGAGTAGGGAGTTAAATTTTTAGAGTTAAAAATTAACTCCAAAAGAGAGTTAATTTTTAACTCCCTTCATTTAACACCCGCGGGAGTTATTTTTTCCATGGGGAGTTAGCATTTGGGTGTTAAATTTTAACTCCTTTTATTTAACTCCCCTTGCATTAACTCCCAAATTGGGTGCGACTTTTATAGACTCCCTGGGGAGTTAAAATTTAACTCCTTTTTTTTACAGTGTACATTTCAAAAAAGTTTGAGTTTGAAAATTTTGAAAATCTTAATTTCTGTGGAAAAATAATGAGGAAAATGGATATAAAGATTTAATATTTAGATATTAATGTTCAATGTCTGTGAAAGTGAAATATGTAAACAAGTTAGATGTTTAAATTTATTATCTACAGATATTGGACAAAGACTTGTTTAAACATAATCTCATTTTTGCAGATATAAATACTTTAGCTAAATTTTAGTTTTCTTTCAATTTCCTCAATTTTTCTGTATAGAAGATGAAGTATAGCTTATAGCATCTAGTTTAGTACGAGTTTAGCATAAATTTCAGTTCATTTTGTTTTGATTTGCTTTCCGACTATCTTTTATAGAACAAACACGTTAGCATATATATAGTGAAAGAGCATATTCCAATTGTATACATTCATCCTTTGCCTCGAAGCCAATAAATGATACCTTTATAGGTCATAACTTTTGCGTAATAAGCGGCAATGCGATATTACTCTCATTGTCTTCCTCATGAACGTGAATAAGGGAACGTCTCATCGAGGGTGGGAAGCATTATTGGGTATGGTCGGAAGGAATTCGCGTTGGAGACTTTCTTGTACATAAACTGTGTGTATATACGTGGGTGAGGGAGCACACGAATTCAAAACACCGAGAGTCGATTCAATCAGAATGGTCCGTCGAGGTGGCGCCACGGCAAACTGGTAGCAATGGTACTGGCGCAGAATATAATATATACGCGTTGGCGTTTCTTCTCTCTCTCATAATATTCAGTAGCAGCCAAAACTGACCGCGACGTGCAAGCCAACAACAATTGGTCCCGAGGGGGGAAAAAAATATTCAAAAACAAACCAACAAGACTCCAAAAGAACTAATAACGATAAATGGATATGAAAAAAGTAATAATGCAATAAGACTAAGAAAACAAAAACAAAAATCCCCTTTTGCGAATGATAAGAGAACGCAAGAGGAATAAAGGCAAGGAACAAAAGAGGAAAAATAATTTACCAAGGCTATTTCATGCGGCGTGTGCTAACTAATGGCATTCAAAATTAGTCCTACTCGCTGTGAAATTATTGAATCCATCTCGCCGCTAAACTTAAAGTGAGATCGTCTCGATCCGATCTAGTGGACAAAAGTTTTCAAGCTCTGAAATTCGCACAGTAGCGAAATGCGCGCCGCGACCACAATTGTGGGTCTGATTCGATATTAGTTTTAGTCGCGATGAACCACCTCCAACTTCTGTATCATTTAACTGGTTATTACGGTTACAATTTACAATTCGCTATACTCCCGTTTTCTTTAATCTACCCGCCGACCGTCTCACTATCATCGGCTTTTGTTTCGTACAAAACCTTCCTCCCCATCGCTGATTAAAGTCGGATCTAAAATCTCATTTCGCCAAATGACGATGTATATATAGTAGCGTACAAACTTTCGAAGCAGTTGGATTATGCCGTTGATAATCTCTTATAGTGACAAAAATTATTCCAAGTTTATTCATATTTTCAAGATTCAAAATTGATAATCAACGATTAGGTTTATAATTAATAATCAACAATATTCGGTTACATAAAACTTCTAACTTTCAAAACAAATGTTTGTATCAAACATTTTTCAAAGATCTGTCTGACAAGAGGAAAAAAAGTATCCGGCGCCATTAAAATTAAAACAACATTTATTAATGTTGCTTTTTTGTTGTTTTAATTTTAATGGCGCTTTTAAGTATTAAAACAAGTTTATAATCACAAACTCTTCTTTATTCCCCAGATTGTGCAACAATTGAGATTTTTCTCCGAATATCCATTATGTAAATGGATCCAATTAAAAGAAACAGGAAAAAAAGAACATCATCAAAAAGTAAGAGAGAAAGAGAGGATTCACGACACTTTCTTAAAAATGATGAGAAGAAAATTTCTTTGATTTGACTAAAGTACGCAATTAAGGAATCGTCTTCCATTTGAAGTGTGTGTGTTGTATAAAGTATATATATATATGTATAATAACCGTTTTCTCCCTAATTGTTTCTTGTTGAGAAATTTGATTCCTATATAAGAGGACAAATACGCACCCTTTCTTGTAATCAGAGGGAAACTACTTGTATAAACTATTAAACTTTGAAGTTAACGAAAGTTAGATGATTCACACCTGCGGAAGTCATTTTGTAAAATGATAGCCGAAATGACGTTAATGACACGTTCAATGATTGACGCACGTTCATCATCAGTTCAAGAAGATGGGATGATAATTAGAAATAAGGTGACTCGAGAGGCTTTAATGAATGACTCCTATTAAAAGAATGAATTATACTTCCACATTTATTTCACCTTTCCCTTTCTCTCTTTATACATATACGTCTATTTTTTCTTTTCATCACGCAAACAGTAGGGACAAAAATAAACAATATATACCTATCATTCTTTTTTTTCCCTACATATTTTAAATCAATGAAATGTTATATAAAAATTTTAAAAAAGTAAAAATATTTCTCCCTAAAAATCGAAAGAAAATAATAGTTTTATTCCGTATAGTAATTAATTTCAAACAAAAATTTTCTCTTACTGTCTGAATTTAAATTATCAAAATTAAATTAGTAGAAATTACTACATGATTGATACAAAAATTATATTTTTCTAGATTTCCGGACAAAATTTTAACTCTTTCCCCGACTCTAAAGAAAATTTTTATTTACTCTAAAAATGATAAAATATTAAATAAATATTAAATATGATAATAATAAATAATAATAAATAATATTAAATATTAAAAATGTTCTAATACATTAATCTGTGAATTTCTTTTACTGTCAAATTATATTCAAATTTCAAAAACATCATTAACTTTATTTTTCAATAAACATTTAATCATTATTTTTCCATAGGAATCGAGCTTTTCAAAAATTTCAAAATGAAACCTTTTTCAAATTAATTTGTATTTATTACAGAACATAAAGATGATAAAGAAAAAAAAAGAATTACTTTAGTATTATAAGAAACTAGAAATTCTTTAAAATTATTTTAATCATTTTAATTCAATTATTATTTTCTAGAATTTTTGCATAAAATATTTTTTGAAATCAATTAATTTTAACAATTTTTTAAGATGATTTTTTTTAGAAAAATGAATTTTCCAATCCATTATTGTTTACTCTTCAATTTTAGAAAATTTCGATTATTCATAAATTCTTTAAATAATTATATATTGGAAAATAAAGATTTGAAATAATTTTAAAATAAATTTATTTAAACTTTATCAAAAAATAGTTTTACAAAAATTCTTTGTTAAAAATATGAAAAATTTCAATTTGTAACCTTTTAATGTGAAACAAAATTCAATTTTTTTTAAATTTACGCTATAATGCTTTTAATATACAAATATTATCGAAAATGTTTATTTCAATTCATTTTTTAAAAATACAAAATTTTTTTAAATTTGAAATTTGCCAAGAATTTTATTAAATTTGTTAAAAAAAATGAATTTCGGAGAGAAAATTTATTATTTTTGAAAATAATTGACATGTTTAAGAAAATAAGCAAAATATTTTTTAATTGGATTTCGGTGAAAATTCTGATTACTTTTGAAAATGCTTGAATTTTTGCAATCATTTGTAACTTCTTAAAAATTAAATTTTTTAAATCTTTTTAACTAAAATTCTTCTATAAATCCATTATTTTTAATAATTAATTAAGAATATATTTTTTAAAAATCACTAATTTCAGGAAAATTTTAATTATTAAACTTTTCAAAAATTTAAGTTGACTTTAAAATTTCTAATTTCCGTTTGAACTCAATTTATGAAAATTGTAAACGCAACTCTTAAAATTCAATTAATTTTTAAATATTTTAGTATATTAGATTATTATTATCAATTTTATTTGAAAATTTAATGAGCATTTAATTATTTACATACAAAGATAAATAATTAAATGAATAATTGAATTTTTCTTAAAATTGAATTCTTATGTTATAAAGAATGTCATCAGAAATTTTTTTTATATAATTTCATTTTTCGAGGCGGTGCATTAAAGTTGAAATTAAAAGAACATTATTATTAATGAAAATAATTAAATCATTGAAGATAAATTTATAAAAATTTTGTAAGTAATTTAATTCCTGTGTAAATTAATTTTGAATTATTTAAGTAAAATTATTCATTACATAATTTATAAATTAGTAGACATCACTATTTATTAATCATATTTACTATAATTCAACAGCAAATTCTCACTAATTCAAATTCGTTCACTTTTTCACTACAAATTAGTTAACAATTTAACCAACTTCAAATTTCTAGAATATTTCAACATATTTTTTCTTTTTGTTGTTTCTTGATATAATTATTTTCGCCTTAATTTTTTTCTCTTTGTCTCAAGTTTGAATTTTTTCTCGCGCTTAATGAATCAGAAAAAAGTCGGTAAAGATCTTCTTTGATTTGATTTCACACCGTTCATCTGATGCGGTGGTGATCATTTATCATCGTACGAAAAATGTGGATGACAGTCATACATTTTTTCGAAACCAATCTTAATATTATGATTTCGCTTCATCTATGGAGGAATTTTTGTTCCCCGAAGCAAGAATAGAAAATTATTTCGACCTGCTTTCTTCTTTTTGGCAATAATAATAATAATAATAATAACAATAATGATGATGATGATAATAATTGACGTTGAAGAGGATCTATCGTCAAAGTCAAAAGGGCAGAAAACGTATATACATCGAATAATCGAATGATTAGATGAGGCATTTGAGGCGAGTGGTAAATTGACGGGTGCTTGAAAGACAAAAGACCTACTATGGTTAATCGTAGCAATAAGTTTTTTAATGATCAAAAATGAGCTTCATTACACGTCTCGGTGATTTAAACGCATGTTTTGCTGTCAGCCTAGTCATAAAGTAAACTTTTACTCTCTTCTTTTTCATTTCTTCTAATATGATATATTGTTCTTTTTATTCTATTTTTCTTTCTATCCGATGGTGATTCGATAAAAAAAATTACCATTATAATTATTATTACGACAATTGTATTTTATTTTTGTACAATGAATATTTTATCTCGATTCGAAAAAATAAATTATTTTTTAACTAAAAGGGATTTTTATAAAAAATATTATTTACTTGAACAATCGAATTTAATTTAAATTGACATTGTACTTTAATTTAAACAATAAAAAAAAAGGTTTTGCTCGAAAGATAAATAATTTTTACAAGAAATATTATTTAGATGAACAATCGAATTTTTAAATTTAAATTGACATTGTACCTTAATTTGAACAAAATAAGAAAAGTGTTTTGCTTGAAAGATAAATAATCGACTCCAAGTAGGTGCATTACATACAGTGAGCTCTGTTGATCGGGTTGCCAACCATCAGGCATAAAACTGCTCGAACTACTGAAATCTATCTGATTTAAGTCTCCTTATATTTCGAAATTTTACAATTAAATTCTATTAAAAAAGTATTTTCATTTTTCAATCCCATTGTTCTTTTAGTTTTACTTTCAATTTTCATTCTTTCGTTTTCAAAAAAAAATTCTAGATAAAATTAAATTAGTTTTCGAAAAATATAATTAATAATTTATTCAATCGTATGAAATAGGATAAATAAATCAAATTAAATTGGATAAAATCTGGAAAAAGAAATAAAACATAGTAATTAAATTTGAGATTTAAAAAAATCGTTAATTAGGGAGAAAACGAGTCTACTTCAAATGGAACGCGATCCTTAATTGCGCACTTTAGCCGAATCAGTAAAATTTTCTTGCCATATCTTTAATATTTTTAATGAGGCTTTCGAATTGTTTGGTTATTTACAATTGAAGGAATAATATACCATCAGGTAAGGATAATCATCCAACATAAATTTGTAAATTTTGCCACAATTATTAATTATAGACACCATCTTTTGACAAAATTCTCTACCAAATTAAAATTTTTTACAAAATTAAAATTTTCTTCAAATTAAATTCTACTTAAAATCAATTAAAAATAGTTGAATAGTTTCCAATTAAAATCCCAATTAAATGCACAATTACAAATAAAAGTATTCGAAATTCAAATTTACTGTTTGATTAAAAATTCCTTTTAATTTAAATAATAATTTAAATATTATCATAAAATAAAAATTTCTTTTAAATAATAATTTAAATATTATCATTTAAAAATAAATAATCAGTTTGTGAATTCGGAGAGAATTGGAAATATTAAATTTTGTTTGCCATGCAGTCACTTAACGAGACCTATATAATGTCAAATAGAATGAAAAAAAGGAGGAAGAGAAAAGTTTTCGTCAAAAATAAATAACAATGAAGCACAGTTAAACAGGTAATCGAATCGACTCAGTATGAACAGAACTGAAAAGTTTCGTTCTCGATCTTATTGTGGTACTGATTTCTGTCACGCCCACACAAAATGTAAGCAACACTGTGTGGCATATACATGCTTTGGCTTTGGGAAATTGGTCGACCTGGTTCTATAGCGTGCGCAAGACGACTCCAAGTAAAATCAGATTTTACTCCTTTGATTTTGAGAATTTGACTATTACAAAGTGAATATATATAATATATAAGAAGTAATAAGATTTCAACCCACGCGTTTATATTTGTGACTCATGTTTATAGAATAGACAAGAAGAAGAATAGCTTTTCACTTTTATTTGTACGGAAAAATTAATTCAAAAGATTTAATTTAAAATTCTCAAATTACGGATTATTGAAGAGTGAAAATCGATGGAATTTTACTTTTAGTGGTTAAACTAGGATAAAATGGATTAAATAAAAAAATTTTTAATTAACAAGAACTGAACTGAAAAAGTAGGATTAAATTCGAAGTTTTGTATTTGAACTCCAATTAAACTATATAAAAATGTTTTTTCGTTAAAATTTAAACTGTTCACAGAAAAAACTTCTTCTGAAGAAACGACGAATTTCTTCAAAATAGCAAAAGTATTCAAAGAAATAACTAAAAATTTCGCTAATAAAATAAAATTTATTGATGCTGTAAGTGAAGTATTTTTCCATTAAAACATTTTTAGAATTCTTTAGAATGCTTTAGAAATTTGAAAAAAAAGTCGTTAGATTGGTTATCATAATATTTTTACTACGATAATTCCGTTTAAAATTACTAATTCTTAGTTGAATTTTTATTAACAATTAATTAATTTTCTCTGATAATAATACAAATTTTTATCAATTAATTCCTACTCTAAATTTACATAAGTGAAATCCCAGTGCAAATCAGCGAAATTAAACTTATTTTTTTGTCGGTTTTGGTTGAATATATTTTTAAAAATTTTATTAATGAAATATAACTGAATAAATTAATTATAAAAATTAAAATTAGCTAATTTTCCATCAAATTTGACCATTTCTTTGAACTCCAATTACGTGCCATTATAACCCTGAGATTTTTCCCATCTCGTTTATGAGAGAGTTTCCATGCCCTCTGGACTGCAAATCCCAGAACTATAATGGCGCGAAATTCAAATATCAGTTTAAAAGGAGCGAATCGAGTAAAAAATTGTTTCAGTTAAACAATAACACTCTTAATATAATGATAACTATAATATCCATAATAATTACAATTATTATTATTATAGGTATAAAAATATCAAGTTTGTTAAATATTTTTTAATTTCCAAATTCAAAATTTTTTGATTCACTCGATTTTCTAATATTTGGAAAATCTTCTAAATTTTCTACTTCCTGGTTCTTAAGAAATAGGTATACCAGAAAGACTTTTCCTAAAAATAATTCTAAATGTTAGTTTAAGGTAAATTGACTACATTTTATTTCGAAAAAATATTTAAAGAAGAATTATTCAAATTTTACAGCTATACGTATATAATTTAGAAATACAAACGAAAAAGGCCAAATGCACTATGCATTCAAGTACTCTTTCGTTCGGTTCTTGAATTAATGTCCCTGACATTGGCAATCGAAAAATAGCAAAAAGATAAAAGAATGAAGCATCTTTTAAAATACCATCTTAAACCGCAAGGAATTTGATGTTCATTCGCGAAAAATCATTCGAAAGGAATGTGATAACTTTTTTTCAAGTGAAATTATCCAAATTCATTCACTTTGGAGCGATTCCACGTCAAGTGATCAAGGGGTCTTTTGGTGTAATGTTTATTTCAATAATTTTTTACTCTTAAACAAATAAACATACAAATTTGACAAAGTACATTTTGGAAAGGTTTTTTCATGCTCTTTCGATTGGAAATAAGCATTTTGAAAAAAAAAATTTTTTTGACCCAAAAAAATCAAAATTAAAAATAAATTTCAATTTTTGGGGGAGAAAGGTACGATTTTTTTTTTTTTTTTTTTTTTAAACGAAAGCTGAGGTTTTTTCCTAAAAGGACATATAAATGGTAAAGTGGGACTAGAATGTTTAAACATTGAAAAAAAGAGTTTTCTACTCGCCGGAGCGCTCAAAACCCGGTTTTTAGCTCCGTTTTGGAGAAAATTCTTTTTTTCAATATTTAAACATTCTAGTCCCACTTTATCATTTATATGTCCTTTTAGGAAAAAACCTCAGCTTTCGTTTAAAAAAAAAAAAAAAAAAAAAATCGTACCTTTCTCCCCCAAAAATTGAAATTTATTTTTAATTTTGATTTTTTTGGGTCAAAAAATTTTTTTTTTTCAAAATGCTTATTTCCAATCGAAAGAGCATGAAAAAACCTTTCCAAAATGTACTTTGTCAAATTTGTATGTTTATTTGTTTAAGAGTAAAAAATTATTGAAATAAGCATTGCACTGAAAAACACAAAAATTTAACCCCCTCCCCCTCGGAAAATAATGGACTGGGTAAAAAAATATTTTCACGAAAAATTACTATCTATGAGTACTACAAAAGCCCCAAGTTTTGCTACGATTGGAGAAAAATTTTTCTCCACCTTGATCACTTGACATGGAATCGCTCTTTGATAAATTAAAACTATATATTTCGAATTGCAAGGAATTCATAGAAAAAAATTTGACTCAAAATGAGTCTACGTTAAATTACGTATTTAGAACGTGGCGCGAATAATTTTGAATTCATTTTTTTTCTCCGCGTAGATACAAAAAATTAATTTTAATACTTTTTAAGAAAACTATGTGCAACTATGACAAAAAAGAACTGTGGACAAAAATAGACACTTTTATCCGAAATAAAAATAGTCTCTCTAATTAAAAAGTATAGTTAAAAAATATTTTAGGATAAAAAAAATTTGGACTAATTATAAATTTGGAGAGAAAAGAAATGAAAGTCTTTTACAAAATCAATATACATATATACACCTGATTAATCGGTGAACATTACGCAACTATATAGAAGACGACCCCATTCATTAGGTTTTATTTGTCATGACATTTGATTCTCCAGTTGTGTATTTAACGATTAACGTTGAAATTCTCTCTTTCTCTCTCTTTTTCTCTCTCTCTCTCTCTCTCTCTCTCTTTGCTTTTTCTCTATATAGACACAAGCGAGGAAATCGAACTGAGAGAAGAACTGACAATGAGGGTCGAGCTCTCTAACACGGAAAGGTATATACTCGACCTCCACTTGTCTACTTGTCCCCGAGAATTCCAGGACAAGTGGTTCTACTCTCGCAGACTATGTGTGTAAAAGCAGAAGAGGTGCGGGCATTGGCGAACATTCAGGTGAAGCGGGTTAATATCTCGACATTGTGGACACAAGTAATGGGGCCTTTGGGATGATTGTCTGTATATAAGAGTGGGTTTTCGATCTTATATTACCAAACGGCTTATATATACTATATATGTATATTATATACCAAATGTATTCCACAATCCTCGGTTATATTTCTTAAACTGACGAAAGTGTCTCATTAAATGACAACCACTTTCGAGAAGTTTAAATCTTCTCATATGCCAAGCCCTTTTCCATATATATTATATATATATTTGTACTCGAGTCACTTTCAATCGATGCATTTCCAAATATTATATAATGCGAGTATTTTTTCCAGTCTCTTAGAAAAATTCTTGTGGCTTTTTTAATTTTTGTTTTATATTTTTATTAAAAATTTTTTTACTTCTCCAAAGTTTTAATTAACTTTTTTTTATATTTGCACTGTTTTTGCAAGGATACCAAATTGAGACAAAAAAACGAATTTTAAATCCTTAGAAAAGTTGTTTAAATAAGGGATAGTTTCATGAATTAGAATTAAAAGTTAATCAATAATTAAATCCTTAATCAACCAATGATGATCACGGTTTTAATCATTGATTAACTTTTAATTGGGCTTGGTGGAATTAGCCCTAAATTAATGAAGTTTCTAATATTCAATGAATTAAATTTTTGATCTAATTAAATTAATTCAATTTTGGTTATTTAATTAAATTAAAAATTGAATGAATTGTTCTATTCGTCAATAGACAATTTATTAACTGCTAGGACTAAGGTACAGTTTTTCCAAAATATAATTTCTAACATTTTTTTTTAACGTGTCTATCATATTTAATTTAATCTCCAAATAAAAATTTTGTTATTAAAATTCTATGTGAAAATTTTTCAAAAAATTAAATTCTTAAGTCTTTTAAATGTATAGAATTTCGCTCAAAATCAGTAACGCAAATATTCCCTTAATCAAATATTTGATATTCAAAGGGAAGATTAAAATAATATTTGAATATTTAAAAAGAAATTTGTCAAAACGAATATATTAATTTCCGATATTTTCTTTCAATTTAATTAATTTATCAACTCCAGAAAAATTTTGAAAAACTGATATTATTCGTTAAATAATAAACGAATTAGAATTTTAAAACTATTCCTTTGACAATTATATTTTAATTAGAATATATAATTTATATATTTTTATTTACTTACGAAACAAACTCTAATGGAAACATGTTGTTTTACTCACCTGAAACAAAAAAAAGAGAAAATAGTTTTTACTAAAATTATTACAAAAAACGTAAAATGAAAACATACATAATATTTTCTATTAAATTATTTCTATTAATCGATATTAAATAATTTATTAGTTACATAGGAATTAAATTTTCAATTTTTAAAGTGTTTTTTGTAGGTAAAAAAGGGGATTTTAATGTTTAAACAAGAGTTTTAATTTCAAAATTAAAAATTTTTTTTAAACTCTAATTCTTCTATTTCAATGAAACTTCAATGAATATTTTTATATCTCAATTAAATTTTAGTAAAACCTACTTTAGACTTTGTAAAGTTTTCCAGAAGAACTTAATTAATTAAACAAAAATTTTACTGAAATTCTACGCAAATATTTTAATATTTTCATAAATAATCATATTTTCTAAAGGAATTCAATTATTTTCATAAATAATCAAATTTTTTATAGAAATTCCATTATTTTCATAAATAATAATAATCTTTTTAAATATTCCAGTATTTACATACATTGGAAATTCTTATTAGAAATTTAATAAATTATTTTTAATATAATTTGAATCAAATTTTTCGAAAAATGAAGTTATTATTAAAAATTTTATTAAAATTCATCGAAAAAGTTCAAATATTTCAGAATTTGTTGATAAAATTCTTTGCGAGAATTCAATTTTAAAAAATATTTAATTATTCGACCAATTATTTATTTTTGTACATTTAAATACAAAAATAAACAATTTATTAAATTCTCGTAAAATTTAGTAACAAAAATTGATTTGAACAAGAATTTTAGATAAAAAATTCTAGAAAATAATAATTGTATTGAAATGAAGAAAAATATTTTAAAGAAATTATACAGTACAACAAAATTTGTTTAATAAAAAATAATGATTTTATCACACTGTCACGTTTTATAATTAACAATATTCTTATAAGTTGTTGAGTTTCAAAAGGGTTTGAATTTCAAATTTTTGAAAATCTTAATTCCAATGGAAAAATTAAATGTGAAATTAACTAATTAAATGCTTATTTTAAATAAAACAGTTGATGCTTTCAAATAATTTTACAACTAAAGGAATTCGTCAATTAATGTAAAATAAATTTTTTTTCTTTTAGTATCTTAAATAATTTTCAGACTGAGGCATAATATTCTTTAGGAAGAGGAAAAAAATTCAAAATTTTGTCTGGAAAATAAGAAAAAACGAAATTAAATTTTTTTGGTAAAAATATTAAAATATTAAAAGAATGATAAAAAACTTAACAAATCAGAAGCTGCAATTTATTCACTTTCTTTCTAGCCAGTGACATTAATATTGTTGAAAGCATTAACAATACAGGTAATAAGTATAATTTAAAAATTTGCAAACTGTCGGTAATAAACTGTCATTTGAAGGCAAATGAGCCGTGATTAAAAGCAATAAATAAACGCTACACGGCTTCTGGTTCGAAATCAACATCCGGAAAAGTCGGATTACAAAGAATCTCTTCAGTGGCTGAAGCCCGGGGCCTTCCGCTGGCGCCAGGTCGGCGTTTCCAAGGCCTGTTATTACCATGCGATCAACCACTGCACGCACGATCTCGCGTGCGTGAGCACGTGCACTTGTTACACGTGGAACGCGTGGGATAATATAAATATAGGCAAATATCAGGCGCCAATAATCATCCTCGTTCGGTGGTCTCCTCACATTTTCCCTAGAAAACTAAATTTAATCTTAAATCTTCATTTATTCTTCTTTTTCCCTTTTTCTTTCTTTTTTTTTTCTTTTTTAACAGACCCCGCGAGTACAGGTGCAGACAAGAGAGACGATTTTCGAGTTTATTTATCTCGACAGATAATTTAAGTTCTCAATGTAATTAATATTTATCACTGAAAGATACAAGCAGTTTATTTTGTATGTAGAAAGTACGCACACTGACACAAAACCAAATGAACTAGACCGTAAATTTAAGATTTGATTCTTTATTGCACTGATTAGACTCCAATTAAAGGAAATATTCCCATTAGATAGCATTTGGAAATTATAATATTAAATTAACGCAAAAAACCGCTTTAGATTGGATTAAACGGCACGTTATCGACGTTTAAAAGTATTTATCCAAAACTGCATCGAATGAATAGGGGGGGTCTGATAGTAAATTAATTTAAATTAGAAATTAAATTTCCACCGCGAGAAGAGTCTGTATAGTGTATGCAAATTAGAATTAGATGCCACAATTTCCCACGAAAAGTCAATTTAACTTCTATTATGTAAACTCTCCGTCTTCAATTATAAACTTGCCTAATAACCCATCTAATACTAAAATGTGTATATATATATACGCAACAAAATGTCATGGACGCAAAATATAAAGAACAAGAAAAAGACGAAGAAAGAATTCAAAGTCTTTTTTAATTTTATTCCCTGATTCTCTAATTCAGCAGGTATATTTTATCAGTTCTTAATTGCACTCATTAAGATTAAATCGAACTAGAAGCATTTTAAAAATGCAAATTTTTCGAGAGTTATTTTCAGTTGGTGAAATTTTGTTTGCTTTTAATATGTCAATAAAGTGTTTTGGTAAGAGAGAAAGAGAGAGAGAGAGAGAGAAAAAAAGAAACGAGAAATTTACCGGTGCAACTAAATAGTCATCATCAAGAGGTCTTTTGACCTCTTCTTGGTATAAAGATTTCGCGATCTGGGGAATGTAGAAGGTAAAAGAACTTTGCGTAACTGGCGGGACTCGTCCTCGAAGTGACGATAGTCCGTTCATTCGGTATATATTGCGATTGTGAAAACGAAAAATACGTGTCACAGAAGTCAGTGGACACACAACACACACTGTTCTTAAACATGGATCCTTTCACTCAATGAGCACCTGCACACGATTAGGACGTGTAACACTGCTCATTCCGATGCTTAATGAGCAAAGCACAGACACCTATTTCTTTTAAATTCTATAGAATTTGTCTCAATTCTTTTCATTATGATTATATATTATACACGTATATATATGTACATTATATTACATTCATGCTACTGCGAGCATTGAACATAACTATTTTATCATCATTTATTGTTTCCAATCGTATTCATGTGTCCATCATTCATTTTTTTTTCTTTTTCTCAAAAAGGTTTTGTTTATTTTTCAATGATATCAAATTAGGTGTTTATAACTTTTACTTTTCATAATGCACGGATCAATGAAACAAGGGAGTTCTTTTTTTGAATTATGCAATGGGAATTTTATTTCTCATTAATTTAAAATATACTTTTATGTTGAATATCGAATTTGGTTGAATTTTTTTTAATTATTATTATTGTTAATATTATTATTATTTGTATTATTATTATTATTGTGGGGTAATTCATATATTGCCACACTTTGTTATATATATTGACCTCATTTTTGTTGCAGAAAGGGTTATTTTACTATTATAGTTTATTAGCTTTTCAAATGTTTCAATATTAAATTTTTTTTCTTTATTAACGTTTTCATGATTTAATAAATTTCTATCTTTTTCTTTATTAGCTATTCAATAATCAAATCATGTCTTTTAATTATCTTTTCTTAAATTTAAATTTCGCGCCATTGTAATTCTGTGATTTGCCGTCCAGATGGCATGAAAACTCTCTCATAAACGAGATTAGGAAGACACAATATAACTATTAATTAACCGTTGACTTTCTTATATGTTCAATTTTAGTTAAATACGGAAAATAATTTTTGTTCAATAATAATAATAATAATAACCCTTTTTAATTTTATTTGTTATTAATATTATTGTTAAAATTAATTTTGCCCTCGATGAAGATTATTAATTGATATAGAAATTGAACTATTTTCTTATTCTTTCTTATTCTATTTTATTTCTGCAAAGAATTGTACTATTTATAAAAGGAATTGAATACTTGCAAAGAATGAAATTATTTATAAAAATAACTTAATTCTTGCAAAGAATTTAATTTAAACTTTTGACAATAATAATCAGTAATAATAAATTATTTACTTATTAGGTAATAAAAATTCAATTTGCACATTAAGAAAAATTCTAAATCGACGTTCATAATTAAAAAAAAAGTCACAAATTACAGTTAAAGAATGTGTCAAAAAAGTTGTTCAACAAGCGTTGATTTCAACGCTATTATATCTCACAATTTTTTTGCTTCACTTGTTATTTTTTTCAATTCATTGGTATAAAATCGAGTAATTGGAAGAGATGCTTCAAAGATGCTTGAAACCTGTTGTTAAAAATTTAATGTATATGAATTGAAGGTTTGCATGGTCGGTGCTACTGGAGTAAACTTTTGCGACGATAATGAGTATCATTTTACAGGAAGAGGGATCAAAAACTTGAGCAAATTGATTTCAAGGACATCTTGTTTGTCAGAAGAGGAAAAAAAAGATTGGTTCAATAGCAATTCACAAACATTATTGATATGTTGATTTTTGAAATCCTTGCCCCATAAAAATACAATAATTTCTCTTTATATTTCTGTTCATTTAAAACATGAGTAATTTTACGATGATAAAAATCATACACATTTTTTTCTATATTTATTCTATCAATATAATTTGATTTTCTCTATTATTTTATTTTCACTTTTTCTTATTTTCTACAGATTATAACTATACTAATAGTTCTCAAGATTTTTTTTTCTATTTCTATAAATTATTTTAACTTTTACTCCTAAAAAACAATTCATTTTTCTTATTCTATTTCCAATGATAAATATTTCACTTTTATTTTCTAACGAATCTATTTCACTTGTCTTTACATCAATATTATTTTCCCTTTATGTCTGTCAATTATTTATCATTATTCGATTTGATAATTTGATTTATATTTGATTTATGATAGTTTGAAAAAAAAATCTAAATAGTTTTTATTTATGTGAAAAAGATGTAAGATATGCACTTAAAATAGAGAGAACCAAAGATGAAGAAGATATATATAACACAAATTGTAACTTTGTTTTTACCGTTTTTAGTGAAATAAAAGTATTTATATACCTTTGGCTCGTAAAAAGAAATTTATTACTAGAGAGCATGATATTTGGAAAAAGTAGAACGAGGATTTATCTGTTATTTAGCTCGGTTTCGTAATTCGCGACTCATCTACTGTTTGTGTGGGTGTAGGTCTGTCGCTATTATATTATTCCACTACTTCTCTGCAGTGTGTCTCCGTGTCTCTTAATGTCACCATCGTCGAATATATTTTATTATTTTTATTTCGATATGATCGAAATAAATAAATATTTCGAAAAATATGAAATAATCTTCATTCATTCAATAAAGAATACTTATTGTACAACATTTCTCGGTCTTATTATCATCATGAATATTTTTTACTCCGAGGAGTGTATATAATGGTGCGAATTATTTTCCTGACATTGTATATCTGATGTAATTCGATTTATATAATTTCTTTCTTTTTTCCCCCCCGGGGGCAGTCAGAAACCAACTAAGAAGGCAGACAATTGATGAGATACAGCTGTATCTTAAATAAAGATTTGGTCCAGAAGAAGCAAAACACACTGAATTATAACAGGAGGTGAAATATTGAGAGGAAAAAAAGCAATAATAATTACATTACGAGCATCTGCAAACACTTCACGATACAATATGAAATTAAATTTATTATTAGCAATAAGTTTTGATAAAAGGAGAATAAGTCTTAAATAATGTGATCTAGAATTTTTTTAAATGATGAATAAAAAATTTTTTTTCCGAATATCACCAAAAGGATAAATTCTGATTGAAATTAGGCTTTAAAGTGAGATTTTTATTTAAATATTTTATCGATAACTATAGAAATTTATTGATGCTTGAGGTCATTATTTGCTCTTTGTATTCACTCTTAACTCCAAACGTAGAATATTAAAATCAGGAGTGCGATTTTGTAATTTCTTTTTTATTTTCAAATCGATTTTTACTTAAAAATTTACTTTTTTACTTTGATTTTGATCTTACCTTTAATTTTGATTTCCACTTCCATTAAATTTTTCTTGCAACATATTCCAGGGAATCTCGAACGAAAGATTTTTATCTTATCAACAAATTACAATTCACAAGAAATGCGAAACAGGATTTTTTTTTGTCTTTCAAAGTAGATTATTTTTGTGCATCAAGAATAATAATTTGGAAAAATATTTACAATGCGGCCACGAAAAATAATCTTTTCATCTCGAAAGGAAGTGCGAATTCTTGTCGCTTGCTCGGATTTCGAGCAAAGTTTCTTACACCCTCGACTCAAGTTTTTCAGATGCGGGTCCATACTTCTTCCCTCTCATTTCTCAACGTCAGAAAAAGGTCAACAGTGCAAAGACATATCGCAAAATTTCTATTCAATTCTCATAATTAAGCAATATCAACAAATTAAAATTCAATCAGAAAAATAAATTTCGAATTTCTACTCACATAAATAAATAATCAAAAAAAATTAATACAGAAATAATTAAACAATAATTTAAAAAAAAAGAGTCAAAATTCATAAAAGATTCATAAAAAATGAAAAATAATAGTTGCGAGAAACTAAAAACACTATGACGACGATAAATAAAATAAAACTGTATAGATTAAAATCATATAAAAAAATTTGCAAAAAGAGAAGAAGAAAAAAAACGACTTTTGACAGATTTTTGCAGAAAAAAATATAAATTAAATGTTCTACTTTTTAAACAGCTTCAAAAACTGAAACTCTCATCGACTCTTTAATCTGAACCTGTTGAATACATTAGAGACTAAGACAAGCAAGTTTATCAGTAATGTTCCTTAATTTTGGCATTTATACGCTAATTGGAGAAGTAACAGTAGCAATATAAATTTAAAACAGCATAAAAATAGCCTAATTAGTACGTATAAATAATTCGATATCGAACCCCGATACTTAAGGCAATTCGCACGTCGAATTCCAGACAATTTATGAAAGACTATCTATGATATGACTAAAATGTTTTTGGACATTTTTTATGTATATTTATACTGCATGGAGATTATCGGCAGACCGCTCTTCGAAAGCGATATTGAAAGTAATTACTTTTTTTTTATTTCAACATTTTTTTTCCTTTTTTTCATTACGTCAGTCGAAAAGTCGATAGTCCCAAAGAAGAATACAGGAAAAAATTACTAAAAAATTACTAAATATATAATAAATTTTGTAAAAGTATTCTAAAAATTGTAGAATACATAATTCGGGGAAGAAGTACAACAAAGCAAAATTTTGATATATAAAATACTAAACTTTAAAAAAACTTATATGAAATTTAGTACCTATGATTATATCAAATATTAAGAACATTAATTAATTTTTTATATAACTTTACTAAATTTCCAATGAATTTAATAAGAAATTTTAAAAATCTTAGAATTCTGCACAATGTTAATAATGCAAATTCTTCTTGAAATTAGTTAAATGTTTCAATATAAATTTAATTAATTATTAACAAATAATGATAATTAATAATGATAAATTTATAGAAAAAATTTAGTTGCAAACAATTTAAAAAATTGAATTTTAAAGAAGTTAAATAAATGATTGAAGAAAAATAATTATTTTTAAAAGTTAGAAAATTTTTCTAACAAAATAAGTTTAATTATGTGCAAAATTGAAAGGAAAATTCTCGTCGAAATCACAATTATCTTGATAAAAAACAAATTCTTCCTCCAAAAATCAATTATTTTCATAAATATTAAAAATTGCACAGAATTTCAATTATTAGACCTTTTTTTTAAATTGCTTCGCAGAAAATCAATTATTTTACAAAAAGTCTAAAAAAAATTGTCAATATTACAATTATTTTTATAAAATAAATAGAAAAATTCTTCGACAAAATTCAATTATTTTCGGGAACTTTAATAAAATTCATTGCATAATTTTAATTAGTTTCAAAAATTTTTCTTAATTCTGAGATTTTTAATATTCTACTATTTTAATGATATTTCCTAAGAGATTTTGATTAATTTAAAAATTTTTTTTACAAAGTTCTACTAGAATATTCAATTATTTTCAGGAAAAAAATTAAAAATTTTACAGCAATTTAATTATTTAAAATAGCATTTGCAAAAATTATTTTAAAAATATCAAATGTTTTAAAATTTGACATTAAAGTCTTCTCACTAATTCAATATTATATTTAAGAATTCTTTTTAGGGATTTAATTATTTTCATAAATAATAAAATAATAAAATCAATCGGAGGAATTATTATTATTATTATTATTTTCGTAAATAACAATATTCATCACAAGAATAGTAAGAATTCAATTATTTTCAAAAAATTTTAATACTGTTATGGCAAAATTTTTATTAGTTTAAAAAATTTTTCTTAATTTCAATAATTTCTATACCTATTATTTTAATAAAATTTCCCAAAATGAATTCAATTTTTTAAAAAAATTGAAGTGTCAGAAATAAAAAAAAAATATTCCCAAATAGTAAAAAATATTCCAAAACAGTAAAAAAAATGGTAGTCTTCAGTAAGATAAGTACGCAGCCTGAAATAGAAATCGAGTGACAAATTGAAATATGTAAATTTCAACATGTAAAAATTCAATGTATAAGAGTAATAAAAAAAATGAAATTAGGTGCACGGACAATGTACATATAAATCAAGCATGAAACATGCAATAAGCATGCAATTTTTTGGAGTCACCTTATAATATGAGAGTTATACAATGTGAATATTATTATTTTACTGAACCTCATCCCGAAAGAGATCGTCCCGTTACAGATATTATTCGCACTGGAACCCGAGTGAAGCGACTTGAATATATACGCCCATCGCGCGTCGGTGAAACGAAACGATTGTTCTAAGATCCATGAGAATGAATGACTAGGCGCGACTGTTAAAGGATCGAGGCTCTAGGAAATATATATAAAGAAAGAATGAAAATAAATATAAATAGAAGAAGAACAGAAGGGTTGAGAAAGAGAGAAGAGGGTCAGGTGAGCTGAGGAGATAGAATAGATCGGTATAAGAGAGGCCGATCTCAAAAGATCCTCCACGGGTCAAGAGATTCTACGATCTTCAAGACACTTAACACTTTCAGATAAACACATTATTTTACGGCCAACATTCCATTAAAACTTTATACACACTTTGTATATTATATATACATATTCTTATCGTCTTTTGGAAAATTCATTTTGCACGGGTGGGAAACTTTTGCTTTTACTCCTACTTTTTTGTACTTTTTGTTCTTCTTCCCAGACTTTGCACTTCAAAATTATTTTCAAAAAAGTGTCTTTTAATAGATTTTAATGATTGTTGGGTTCTCAATTTAGTTTAATAAATTCATCTAAAATTTTGTACGAAAGTCTAAAAAACAATAAAGAAAAGTGGTAGAATAAAACTACCATTGGGAACCTAACAATCACATATGCTGTTAAACTAAAAAGAATAGTAAAAAAGTAGCTATCGAAAAATTAAAATTGACGAAAAAAAATCGTTTTTGACACTTCTTCACAAAACAGACAAAAATTTCATTTGACATTTTATTTTCCTGGCGTCTTCATAATATAAATAAAAAAAATTTTACTTCTTTATTATAGGTCCTGATAATACATTGGAATTTTATTATTCATAAAATAATTTAAATAATTATTAAAAAATTGAACTTTTGCGAAAATTTTTTAAATAATTGATTTCTTTCGAAAAATTTCATACAAATTCTAATATAAATAATTGAATTCCTGATAAAAATTTAATATATATGAAAAGAATTGGATTTTGTTTGGATTTTTTTTTAAATAGCAAAAGGATTGAAAAATAATTAAATTTTGCAAAGAATTTTATTAAAGTGACTCAAAATAATTAATTTTTCAATAATAATTTCGTTATTTATCTACATAATTGAATTCTTTCGAAGAATTATTTATGTAAATAATTGAATTCTTATAGGCATAATTTTATTACAATTGAAAAGAATAACTGCATTATTAAAAAAAAATTAATTAAAATTCTATTTAGAATAATTAATCTCTTTGAAACAATTTTATTAAAAAATTTGAAAATAATTGAATTCTTGTGAAAAATTGATTTCTTTAGAAAAATTTTATTACAAAAATTTGAAAATTATTGAATCCCTGTGAAAAAATCCGATATTTCTGTAAATAATTAAATTCTTCCAAGCAATTAAAAACAATTTTTTTAAACAATTGATTCTTCAAGGAGTTGAAAATAAATGAATGAATTTTATTATTTATGAAAATAATTGAATTATTGCAAAAAATAAATAGCTTTTTCAAATTTTTTCGAAAACGCTATTCTAAAAAAATTGATTTTCTGTAGAAATTTTATTATTTATCAAAATAATTAAATTTTAGATGAATTTCATCAATTTTTTAAAAATAAAATTAAAATAAAAATTCGAAATTACAAATATTTTTTTTCAATAATTGAATCTTTTTAAAGAATTTGACTGTAATTTTGGAGAATAGTTTTTTGGTTTCTGAAATAAGCTTTCAGTGACTGAAGTCTCAAAAAGTACCCAAAATATTAGCATAACTTAATTTTGGTAAACAGTTTTGTAACAAAAATTTTATTTTACTTTTGTCTGAAATTTCCTTTATGTAAAGACAGAATTTCATTTTCTTGGACTCTAAGGAACAAGAAAACATGCACAAAAAATATTTCCAATTCATTTATATGCGAATGTCTTCAATTGTGGAAATTTACTAACAATTAGCAAAATTCTACGTGTATTAAATATAAACTGGAAATAGTGAATGATTTCGTGGCCGAATTTTCATTTAGTTAAATTTTACAAATTTGAATTCCATCAAAATGACGGAAAATTGTAAAGAAAATATTTTTGATTAAAGATTCCCTTTCTTTTCAATATAAAAAAAGAAGGAATAAATTATGATATCAGTACGAAGTAAAATGCCGCAAATGTAGAGAAATAAATAAACGTTTGTTAATCAACGTTGTTATTAATCATAGATGGACTTTATAGTCTTCTTATTAATTAAAATTACCCTTTTTATATGAGATTTATTTGGTATTTAAGAGAAGCTATTTCATTACAACACAATGGATTGAACGTAGAATGTAAAGATCAATTAAAAGTGAAGAGAATAAAATAACAATAAGAAACGTGAAGTGGAGCAGTGTGACTAATATCTTCTTTGCTTAGAATAGAGAAGAGTGCAAAAAACGTATATTGAGAGAAAGAGAGAGAGACAGAGAGAGAGAGAATGGAATACCGTTTAGTTCAATAGTATAAAACCCTTTGAAATCTGCAACAGTTGCTGATATCGAGCATGTCGCTCTGTCTCTTCTGTTGTTACACTTCAGATTGCTTTCCCTTTCTCTCCTACACGATAAATCTTATCCTTTTTTCTCTCTCCCTCCCTCTTTGTCTCTCTTACTCTCTGTGTTCATTTATGTCTTTCATTTTTTTCAATAACAATGGGAAAAATTCGCATTGCGATCGTTTCTCGATGCGCAAGCGCGCGAGCGCAGGTAAATGTCAGGTCGTGACTTTCATGCGGTCTACCACCTGCCATGGGATCGGTAAGTGCGTCGTTATTAATGGCATCTTGATTAAATCGCATCCGGAATAGGCGTAGGTCCTTCTAACTTACTCGTTTCATTTATTTTCGATTAGTTCTTCAAAATATCAAAACACGATATCGAAAATAATTTTCTTTTTGCATAGTCATTTCGCTTTTCACATTTTTTTAGAAATTTTTATAATAAATAGTGATAGTTTCTATTGAATTACTATGCACCTGGAAAAAATATTTTTTACTCTCAGAGTCCAAGAGATCCAGGTGAAGATTTTTTTACGTGTAAATTTTCCCTGATTTACAAAAAAATTTTTGATTTTCTTGATCAATTATGTTTATAATAATTTTTGAAAAAGTTCTTTGAAACATTTAAAATATTTTTTGTTTAACAATTCGATTTCCCAGAATTTCGATTATTTTGACATTTTTTAATTAACTATACGTTAGAAAATGAAAATTTCAATTATCTCATTTCAAAAAAATTCCATTGAACTTATTTAAAAAAATTAATTTTACAGAATTGTTAGTTAAAACTTAAAAGTAGAAAAAATTACAATTTTCAAAGATTTTAATTTAAAACCTTTTAAAAATTCAATTATTTCTAAAAATTATTGCTACAATACTTGTAAGCGGAGGGAAAGGTGAATCTAAATGTTTGTTGTTTACAAATAGTCAATATTTTTACTGACAAATTTTAGTATTTAAAATTATAAAATGCTTTGAAAAATTAAAAAATATTTCATTAAGTAATAATTTTTTAAATAAATACCAAAATTGAAAAAAATAAAACTTTGATCTACTCTCGAAATATTAATTATTTTTCATTTTCATTATATTTCCAATTTTAATTTATTCAAAAGATAAAATTTTCAAAATAGAAATTTTTTTTTAATATTAACGATATAGAATAAATTTAGATCCTTAATAATGCCAGAAAAAAATTGGCACCTCTCAACAATTTAAATATTAAAGGTTTGAAATTTTACCGGCCCCTCTCCTTAATATTCAATTATTATCTCTAATTTTAATTGAAATTCATTTTTAAATAAATTTTTATTTGAAAATTCTAGGAGAATTTAATTATTTAAAAACAAAAATAAATAATAATTGATTGAATAATTAAATGATTCTTAAAACTAAAGTATGCTGTAAATAAATTTTTAAATAATTAAATTTAGTCGATGAATTTTAATAAAATTTTTCAGAATAATTACATTTATCCAGAAATAATTGAAATTGTGCTGTGAATTTTATTATTTATGAAAAATAATATTTCTAAAAAATTTTCAAAGAATTGATTTATTTCAAAATAATGTACGCCAATTCATTTTGAAAAAAATGAATTTCAATGAAATTTCTTTTAAGCATAAAAATAATTGAATGTTTGCATAGAATTTTATCAAAAAATTTTTTTTTTAATAATTAAATTCTTTTGGTAAATTGTTTTAAAAATGTAAATGTTAAATATCATTGAAATGGGAAAACATTTAGAAAATAATTGAATTTCAATGATGAATTTTGTTATTTATAAATATAATTGGGATCTAGACAATAATTTTTCAGCAATTAATTAAAATATTTAGTTGACTTTCTGAGAAGAATTTTATTACTTTTGACAATAACTGAATTTTTGTAACGGATTTTCTTCAATGAATTCGATTAAAATTGTATTAAAAATATTTTAATTCCTAAAAAGATTTTTATTATTTATAAAAATAATTGAGTTACAGTAAATAATTGAATTATTGCCAAAAATGTTTTATAAAGAATTTAAAACCGATTGAAATGCTGTTAAATATTTATTATTTATAAAAATAAGTAAATGTGTGCACAGATTTTTATTTAATACGATAAAAATGTTAATAATTTCATTTCTTTTATTTACCTAACGAGGTAATAAAGGTAAATAAATTTTTCAGATACTTTTTTAACTTAAAATTTAAAAAAAATGTTTAATTCTTCCTGTTTACGAAAAAAAGTATTTTTTTGACACGCAGCGTTGATGCCAACCCCAAAGATTTGACCTAAAAATTGAACCTGAACTAATTCATTGAAAATTAAGTCGTTCACTTAATAAAAATCAATATAGAAATTCTAAATTCAAATTTAAAATGTAGAATCATGAAATAGTAAATTTTTCAGATGGAATATGGTAAACTGGAGAAAAGTATAGATACAATAATGTATTTATTGAAGTAGAAGAATCTAAGCGAGTGTGAAGAATACAATTCGACGGAAGTGTTGATCGCACCTGGATCCATGTGACCCACCCACGTGACAGACGTGGGTACTCGAATTCTTTTTTTTAAAGGTCAGGTTGTTAGTCACATTCAGTGATTTATTGTCCCAAGTTTTAAAGGGAATAAATCGTCTTCAGGCAATTACACTTCTCTTTGATAATGTACATCGAATTAGACTTTTCAAACTAACAAAAAATGTACTTGCGTCAAATAACCGATTACTTGTCTATTATCAAATAAATGAAATAAATATTCACTTGAATCAAATGAATTTTATTTAAATCAAGTAAATTGTATTCGAACTAATAAATTCAATTCAGTATAGAAAATACCATTGAGTTGACTTGAATAAAAATGATTTGATTTGAGTAAATATTTGTCGAATAGCATGTAATCAAATAAATTCATTGTCAGTGTTGTTTTATTCTCCGAATCTAAATTTAAAAAATTGAATCACTAATTTTCACTAATTTTTACTAATATTTAATTAGAAATTTGACTAACTTTCAGTAAAATATTAATATAGTTTGTAGTTAATATTTCCAAGTGAAAAAAAGTAGAGCAAAGTAAATCAATTTCTCCCGGCAAGGAAAAGTTCAAAAAAGTGGAAAAAAATTCCTTCAAGTAGAAAAATTTTCCTACACAAATAGAAAACGGTCTCTTTTTATTTACTCCCGTTTCAATATCTTCCGGACGAACACAGCATCTAAAATTCCTAAAGATCGGTATCTCACGAGTCAAGACCATTCTGAAACCTTGGCGACATTTTCCTTTTATATGGAAATAAATTGGTAAAGAAGCAGTCGTGCACGGGGTTTTCTTAAAATGGGATTCGACTCTCATTTTTCATAGTAAAATAAGGGGGGTTGTTGAATGTTATAAATTGCTCCATGAAAGTGCAGTTTACGCCGTACATATATACTGTTGTACTGTACGTGAAGAAAATATTTAACATCAAGCATTCATTTAACAAATGTCACAACACCAAAAAAGACCACCGATGATGAGAACGAAACATACAAATACATTCTTTTCTTCTATTCTCTTTCTAAACTATTTAAAACAAATTCAAAATGTTTCCAGACGACTAAACTAACGTTACTAATCTTTTGAAATTCTCCAACGCTCCAACGTGCTCCAAACGCTCAAATTTGAATCTTTACCTTTAGTTACAGAGTTAGTAAAAAGGAGAGCATAAAATATGAACTCTCTAAATTTTTAAAAATTTAATTTACTTTTTTTTTTAATTATTAATATCGTTTGATCGAAAATGGTATATATAAGCAAGAGGCAGTCAATTGAAGAAGGAGAATCGATTTATTTGAGAGATCGACCACTGTCGATCGATATACCTCTCGGAAGCTTGTACATCGTGAACTGCTTTGTTGATCTGACGCATATTTTCTGATGCACTTGGCATCACAGAGGTTTCCCGCATGTTCGAAGTTGCAATGCCACGAGCGGAAGGAGATCTTTCTCCTTATGCGCACGTTTCACGTGAACGCAGCATTCGCTTCGAACATCCATAAATCAGACCAAGCTTCTTACGTCCAGTCGTTTGCCATCGAGTCGGGTCAGAGGGGACCACGATTCAAGACTCTCTTTCCTGTACGCGCCCAGTATTTTCATTTTGTCCAGAGAGATTCCATCTCATTATTATTTCTTCCAATTTCATAAAAAGAAACTAAATTTTTCCCAAGTACTTGAAAAATGGGAGAAAATAATTCTCTACTACAAGATTTGTTTGCAAATTTTTACTATTAGAGGATTTTTATCATCCCAAAGTTTTGAACGTTCACATAAACGAAATATTTTTTATTGCAGATATTTTAATAAATTACTATAATGATAAAAAAATTCAAAAACTAAAATTTTACATTTACAAACTCAGTAATTAATTTTTTTATCAGTGAAACAAAATAAATGCAATAAAAATTTAATTTTTAGAAGAAATAAATAAATTTTGTTCATTTGAACGTTCAGAACTTTAGGATCTTGGAACTTCAATTTTAAATAAATATTTAATCATTATTATTATTATTTGTTTCTCCATATAGAAATTTAGATTTTCAAAAATTTTTAATTCAACAACTTATAAGAATATTATTGTTATTATAATTTTCTAGATTTTCTAACTAAAATTCTACTTTAAATCAATTATTTTTAATAATTTTCGAAAAAGTTTTTTTTTTAATTTTCAAACCCATTTGTTTGCGATAGAAGTTTATGAAAATTCAATTCTTCGGAAATTCTTCAATTAAATATATATATTAGAATATAAAAATTTCAAATAATTTAAAAAAAACAATATTGAACTTTCTGAGAAAATAAATTCTACAGAATAGTTATTAAAAAGTATAAAAAATTTAAATCTTTATAAATTTTTATTTTAAATTTTTTCAAATTCAATTATTTCTAAAAATTCACGCTATAATACTTTTAATATTCAATTATCTAAACTAAAGTTGTAATTGAAATTCGTATTTGAATCAATTTTGATTACAAAATTCTACAAGAATTTAATTATTTAAATACAAAAATAGTTAATTTATTATATTTCATTAAATAATTAAATATTTCTTATAGACGAATTGTTGTACAAAATTTGATCAACAAATTGTAAAATGACTGTATGCTATTTACGAATTTTAAAAACATTTTTATGAATAATTTCGTTTTTCGAAACATTCGATTAAAATTACATTAAAAATAATTGAATTCCAGTAAAAAAAATTTATTATTTATATAAATAATTCAAGTATTGCGAAGAAATTTATAAAAAAATGGTAAATAATTGAATACCTGTGAATTCAATTAAAATTGTATCCAAAATCATTGAAATTAATGCGATAAGTTTTATTTTATTTATGAAAATAATTGAATTCCTAAAAAGAATCTTATTATAGATGAAAAAAATTAAATTCCTAAAAAAATTATATTATTTATGAATATAATTACATTATTAGGAAGACATTTTTTAAAAAAATGTGTTAATTGAATTCTTGTAAAATTTATTATTTTTTTGTAAATAATCTTGCGTAGAATTTTTTTTAAATAATTGAGTTTTTAGAGAAGAATTTTATTATCTATAAAGATAATTTAGATTTTGACTAGAATTTGAAAAAGTTTCTCAACAAAATTAAATTTCTGTTAATAATTTTATTGGTTTTTGAAAATAATAATAAATTTTCCAAGGATTTTATTAATAGTTTTAAAAATAATTTAATTTTGGAGAAGAATTTTTTTACTTATGAAGATAATTGAAATTTTCAAGAGAATTGTTTAAAATTTTTGAACATAACTGAATTTCTACAAAAATCAGTAACTTCTCAAAATTCAATTTCTTCTAGTGTTTTTAACTAAAATTATTTTTAAAATCCATTATTTTTAGTAATTAATAAAATGTTTACGAATTTGAATTTAATTTTTATAAATATTAACTCAAAAGTCAAAATTTTATTTGAAAATTTTCGGTAATAGATCATTAAAAAAATCTGTTTCCATTTTCAAATGCTACAAATGTTTAAAAAAATTGTTATCTAATTTATTTTTAAATACCTTACAATGATAAACAAAAACATGACTTTTAAAGAAAAATGAAGACACTTTTTGAGTAGGTTGATTAAAAATTCTACGAAAATAAATCACTTTTCTTTATCTAGGAGAGGGAAGAAAGAAAGTCCACTTTTTCGATGATTGCTTAAAAGGTCTCTTCATTTCAATAAAGTGGGATTCCGTTTCAAGCTATTAAATTTCTTATATCAGAAATCGTTTTAGTGTCAGACAAACATTTGTGTCACATAACATTCTTTTTTTTCCTTATTTATCAAATCCGAAAGAAATATGACGCAATTTTTTTGTTTTCAAAAAAAAAAGATACAATTTGTTCACATCAAAGAAATATTTGCCCCCCTCCCCAAAAAAAGAGAAAAACTACAACAAACAGAAATTTGCGGAAGTCATGGATAGTTTTCCCCATAGCAAAGAGATAAAATTACAATGGAATGAAGAGTTTGAAAAAGTGAGAAGATAAAGAGGAAGAATTATATACCAGGCTATGTTAAAGATTCGCGCTATTCGAAAATACGTGCTTGGCAATTTATATCGGAGAGTTGGATATTTTATTGTTTTAATGAATTCCTCATCCTAAGGCGATAATAAAGATTGGTGACCCGTGAAGAAAAAGATCTAGTTGAGAACCCTGATGTCATCTCAAAGCCACGAAGAGGTCGCCTTTAAGACTCGGACTCTATGATAGCATAGCATCACAACCGGTTGTTTCTTCTTTTTCTATTTTATAATTTATCGCGAATTTCTGTACGAATATTTCTCCATAACCGACAGAAATTATGTTTTCATTTTTTTATCCTCCTATATGCAGTATAAACTATTTATTGTCTCAAGTAGGAAAAACAATTTTTACACATTGTTTAGATTACATAAATACATATGTGATGAGGGGGTAAAAAACGACGATGATATACGATCGTTTAAAGATGAAAAATTAAAAGTCACAATCAAATATTTATATTAATTTTTTATTGATGATTATTCAGGTGCTTTTAATTTCAAGAAAGTTTAATGCAGCTATAGAAAACTTTACTGCAGTAAACTGACGAGCGATAATGAAGCAAATTGCCCGAGGTACAATTCTCATAGCAACTTCCTGATTAACTTTGAAAAAAATTTATTAATATTCTAAGCAGCCGACCTTCGACCCATGTGGTACACAAAGTGGTAAACATTAGCAAGATAGTCATGTTTTGCTAATGTCGGACTTTATAGATGACAGCCATGTCTAACAAGTCTTGATATTGCTGTCCAATGATATCTTTCAAACTTTATCGCCTTCAGAGTGTGATCCCACATGGGATACGTTGTGTTACATACAATTATACAGATTCCTCTCATAATGCGCGCGCGCTCGCGTGTCAAAGTGAAAGTCGTCATTAAACACTACAATTGATTCGTTATTAAAGAATACAATATTATGAAAATAATACACTTTCACTTAAGACAAACTGACAATCTTCTTTTTTTTCCTAATCATTCATTCTCATCGTGGAAATTACCATAAAAAGTACAAGTCACGAAACTATTTAGTTCAAATGGAAGAAAAAAAATCCCTTTGTGTTCCTTTTTTTTATTTAATAGTTTTCAAATAAAAAAAAAAAGAAGACCCAATAATTATTGTTTTGATTGTGGGTGAGACCACCAAGATATCTGTGGGAGAAAATGTTTTTCTTCTACAATATATATGACAATTACTTCCTTTCTTTTGCTACGATTTATCTCCCTAGGTTTTCCTTACTGTGGACACGTAACAGATAAGCCCACCTGAGCACGTACACACTAAACAATTTTCTTGTTCTGCTTAACTTTAATCTTGATGCTGGCTATTTATATTTAAATTATTATTTAAAAGGAACATAATATACGCACGAGTTACACTAAATTAATGTTATAAACAATATCATAGTTACAGTTATAAATGAGGCACAAAGATATAAATGATTTTTCAGTTTACATCAGATGCCTTTTTTCCTTTTACAAACTCCAACCAAGATGCGACAGTATTTAAATCATCTTTCTTTTTAAATTATAAATAATTGCAAATAATATGATTTTAAACAGAAAATTGACAAACTTTCTGTCATTTTCTTTTTGATTCTGTCATTCTTGTTTTGTTCTTAAACATTACAGCAATTAATTAAAAAGTAAATTCTTTAAATGAAAGGCGATTGATTCAGTGGTTCAACTCCTATAGTGTAACTGGAAATTTAAATATGGGAATAAGTTTTGAAATCTGATATTTCTTGGCCTGCTACGCGAACTAAGAATGGACCCATCGCATCGTCTCAGTTACAATTTGTGTTCGCACTTAAAAGAAACATTACCCAGGATTCAAACACAGATATAATTTGTTCGTTGCGTGTGGTCCTTTATTCCACTCAACCTGTTGTGCGACCAAATCTACAATCGTTTGTTACCATTTCGATTGGTATCGAGCACCATAAACTGCTAATATTTAAATTTTCTTCTTAAAAAAAAATCCCTCTATTTATGTATATATTAGAATACTTCTAAATTTAATTCCAACAGACTAGACCAGACAGCTATATTTATTAATTCTCTAATTTATACCCTAACGAAAAAGATACTTCTTCAAAATATCCACTTTTATACTGAAACTATTTTGCAGATGAGCTAAATGATTAATATTGTAGTAAGAGATGATTAAATCGTAGGTATCTTTTGCTCGACTTCATCCAATATTTGGTTGCTTTTGAAAAAAATTACGTAAAAGCAATCTCGAATCGAAAAAGAGAGGAAAAAAATCTATTGCGAAAGTTTCTAAACGATTTAATAAATTTTTCAAAAGAGCTGCCGTTTGAAATATATTCTTACGCATTTCAGAAATCTTATTAAGTGCTTTCATAAATTCTAATCTATTTCGTTAAAGACGAAACCTCTCAGATTTCAAGAAAAAAAAATCTTTTACTAATTCCATATATAAAATGATTTGTTTGATATTTGTCAGTGACACCAAAAAATGTGTAAAAATGGATATTTTATTCAAATTATCGTTATTTTTTTCTAGCAAAGATCACAAAAATAAATACAAAATGATGTGAGAGAAGAACGTACATTTATGCTTATCTGAAAATATATAACTCTTCTATATTTCTCTTGAAAACTATAACTCGTTGAAATTGACGATGAGTTCGTTACAAAAGTCATGAAAAGAGAATTTCCGGGTTTTGGTCAGTAAACAAAATTTTTTTTTCTTTCCCCTCTTTCTTGAAAACTATTTTTCCATTTGTGAAATGGTATTCGTCGTGGATATTGGTTGATGAGAAGTGTAAGATAGTTGGTGTTCTAGAGGCAGTAAGGTTGACGTTATGCTCGAAACAAAAATACCAGAGTCGAACGAACGTTATAGTTTTACGATTAGCACCTTAACGACCCCTTTGGCACGATTTACTATCCCGCGATCTAGAGAGCGAGATTAAAGAAAATAGCGAGAAAGAGAAGCAACTTGAGGAAGTTTTGGAATCCAGTATTAAAGTCCCACGTTTTGCTTTCGACACTATACGGACAAAAATTATGTATTCCACCTGCGAATCTAACTCGATAGTCTCTTGATCGGTGACTCGATACAGGAATGGATATAATTCTATTTTTGGTGTGTAAATTCAGTTGTGGCCAAAACACAATAGGATTATGTAGATAACTATCGAACTCTCAACAACATTTACAAGTATCGAAATATTTTGGAATTCAAAAAAGCCGAAAAATATCCTTACGTAATATTTGAAAGGCTCCTTACAGTCTAACACTATAAACAATTTTCTCATCATGAATAGAAATATACCTTAGAGTTCGCAATTCAGTTTCAAAATTAATCTCCTTCTCTTTTTCAAGAAGATTACCTCTTAAAGAAGTAAAAAAATTCTTCTTTCGCTTTAATATTGCGTAAATAAGTCAGAAATAATTAATTCAGATTCAAAGAGCTGGGTCAAGTTTGTAAGATTCGAAAATCAATTTAACTCGACCATTTATAGTCGCACTGCTGTTAAAAGTTTACGCAGTAGATATATTTTTTTTCAACATACACGCACAAGTCGGTATTTCAAAATTACCTTGATGTGGAACTGATTTTTTTTCCTCTTCTTTATAAAAGAAGGAAGAGAGTCCACGTATATTTCCATAATTTAAGTATTCGAAAAATTGCTATTTCTGAAAGAATCAGTTTCATATCAAAGTAATTCTGAGATACTAAGCCGACGCACTATATCTACGTCCAAGAGTCTCAATTGCCTCGGATAAGATTAAAATCGATTTCGGAATAACGGCGACCCGAGTATAATTAGTTGTAAGAGAGATAATATTGGCCATGTACATATAGACCGACCACAAACTTGAGATTAATAGCGAAATTATACCATCCGATGGATTTCGTACGGTCATTAGCATGCCATGTGGGAATCCATACGAATCGGATTATCGACCGATTTATATTCCGCTGTTAAAATGTCCTTCATGGGCGTATACCAACACATGTCACAAATTACAGGACTGAATTCGAGAAAAGAAGACATTTTTTTCTATATATTTTAGATATTATTTAACTCAATAAAAAAAACTCTTTCTTTATGTACTTTTCTTTTTTTTAATTAACTTTCCCTGTTGAACATTTGTAGCATTTGTAATTTTTAACCATTGCCATTATTTTGATAATTTCAAATTTCCACTAATTTCCAGATAAAATTTTGACTTTTTCTCTGGGCCTAAAGAATAATCTGATTCAGTCTAAAAATTATTAGGTACTCAAAAAAAAATCTTCTACTGCATTCGTTTCCAAAAATCTCTAAGTGTAAAATTATTCTAAAACATCAATAATTTCTTTTTTTAATAAATAATTAGTCATTATTATTTTTCAATAGAAATTAAAATTTTTGAAAATTTCAAATTCACACTTTTTCAAATTCAATAACTTATACATATTATTGTAGAATATTAACAAAACCGAGTAATAAAATCATTATTGTTATATATTATAAGAATATTGTTACTGTGACTACTTAAAAATTTTCAAATTTTAATTATTATTTTCTCAAATTTGTAACTAAAATTCTTCATTAAATCAATTATTTTTAATAATTATTTAAAAAAAAATTTCAGAATATTCAAATCCTTTCGTTTAGAATTCAATTTTACGAAATTTCGATTTTCTGACATTCTTGAATTAAACAAACGTATATAAAAAAAAAACATCAAATAATTTCAAAAAAAATTTGTTGAACTTCTTTAAAAAAAGTAATCTGTAAAAATCGTTACTATAAAGAATGGAAAATTCATATTTTCAACGTTTTTAATTTGAAAACTTTTCAAAATTCAATTATTTTTATACAAAATTCAATTCTTTTAAAAATTTTCAAGCTATAATACTTCTAATATTAAATTATTACCTAAAATTTTAACAGAAATATATTTTGACATAAATTTTTATTAGAAAATTCTCCTAAAATTCAAATAATGAAATACAAAAATAAATAATTAAATTTGTTTCTTAAAATTAAATTATCATAAAGAATTTTATGAACAAATGTTTAAATAATTCAATTATTTGCACTAACAAAATTTTATGAATAATTTTATTCATTGAGAAATAATTGATATTCTGCTATGAGTTTTATTATTTATCAAAAATAATAATTTAACTTCCAAAAAATTTTCATAGAATTAATTAATTTCGAAAAAATGTGTGACAATTCATTTTTAAATAATTAAATTTGTATAAAACTTTTATTATGCATGAAAATAATTGAATGTTGGCATAGAATTTTATCAGCATTTTTTTAAATAATTGAATTCTTTTGGACACATTTTTTAAAATAGTAAAAATTAAATATCGTAAAATATGAATTTTTTCAACTAAAATTCTCCCATAAATTTAGTATTTTTAATAATTGTTTTATTATATTTTTAAAAATTAACTAAATTTTAGAAGAATTTTAATTCATAAAATTTCTAAAAAATACAAGTTCTTTAAAATTTCTAATTTAGAAACTTTTTGAAGATCATTTATTTATGAAAATTGTAAACGCAACTCTTTTAAAATTGAATGAATTTAAAAATATTTAAATAAGATTATTCGTAAAATAATTTCTGAATATAATAATTTTATGATAGTTCTTCAAGAATTAAGTTATTTAAAAAGAAATTATTGTCAGAAATAGAAAAAATCGAAGATTGTTTTATTAGAACTCGTGGTAATTTCATAGTTTACGAGGTAACGAAAAAGACCCAAAAATTTGGAATTTTCTTACCAATTCTAGAAATTAAATATTTTTCCAGTACTTCTAATAAAATTCTCTGGCACAATAACTTTGAAAGACAACAATTTTTTTCCAGATTTTAGATCCGTTTATGAAATTCTGAAGAGAATAAAAAAATTAGAATGCGGTCTGACTATAACGGTCCATTTTCACTTAGAAACTCCCCCTTGTCAAAGAAGCTGTTTCACGATCAGATGAAGAGAATTCATTTAAAATACAGCTTAGTCAGAACTGGTATTGTTAATAAAACTTTTTCCACAATTCTACTAACTCCGCGCAAGGATAATAATTGTTGACAAAATGCTGTTAACAGAACTTTTTTTAAAAGTGATTACTCAGAAAAAAAATATTTCCGAAAACGCAAACTCCTGAGACAAATCATTACATTTCATTCTTTAACTAAAAAAAAAAATAAATATTCAAAAATAATTTTGTTCAAAACTATTTTGCAATAGTAGAATTTAAATTTTATCGTTCTTACTCTTTACAGAAATTAACATTGACATGAGAGATTAATTTATGTTGAATAAAAAAAAATAAATAAAAGAAGTTTCCTTTTCTCTTTCACGCGTAGAAACAGAAATGCATGCGCGCCTTTCTTCTGTCTTTCGTTCATCTGTGTTTGTTTGTATATATATAATATAACTCCGGTGGTCATTTATTCGCGACAGACATTGGAGCACTTACATTAATGTATGAGGGCAATCGTAAAACTTGATGTGTACATAAGTCTCGATCGAAGCAGCTGAAACATTTTCTCGTTCGATAAAAAATTTCTACATGTCTCCGCAACCAAGTATGCACCTATCTACCAAGTTACCTACTTGCTTATCTATCCTGTCTGCCTTTCCATCCGAGAGAGAGAACTTGTGATCCGCGGGAGGTTGCCACGCAGTCTCAACTTCTCTCAGAACCGGAACCGGAAGCGCATTGCCGCAACCTCACACCAATCACTCCTGTCTGATAAAGCTATGGTCGAATCAATGTTTTGTCTCACACAAAAGCTATTTAAATTAATTATACTTTTTACCTTGTTAGGTTTTCAAACAGATATTTTCAACTATTTTCGTTTTATTCACAGGGCTCGAACGGACATTACAGACCAAAAATGAAAAATTACAGACCAATTACTGACAAAAGTTCAAAAAGTTCCCTCCAAGTCAAATAAGAGAACACTTTAATTAAAACAATAAAAAATTTCTTTATCTTTTATAATAAATAAAGATACCTGAGTGATAAAATTATTATCAATTCAATTATTAGTTTCTAGAATTTATAAATAAAATTCTTCTTTGAATAAATTATTTTAAATAATTATTAAAAAAAAGTCCTTTCAGAATTTTCAAATCTTTTTGTTTACAATTTAATTTTTGGAATTTCGATTCTTCTCAAATTCTTCAATTAAATATGTTATATTAAAAAATAAAAACTTGAAACAATATTAAAAAATTTAATTACAAATTTTCAAGAAAATTGATTTCAAAATTCATTTATTTCTAAAAATTCAAGCTATATTGCTTTTAATATTTAATTTTTGAAAATTTTAACTCAAATTAATTTTTAAATCAATTTTTGTTAACAAATTTTGCGGGAATTCAATTATTTAAATTCAAACATAGATAATTTATCTACCAATTGAATGTTTCTTATCATTCAATTTTCATAAAGAATTCTATGAACAGATATTTAAATAATTAAATTCTTTCGACGAATTTTAATAAAAATTTTAAGAATAATTACAATTATTGAGAAAAAATTGAAATAATGCTAATATTTTATTATTTATGAAAAATAATAGAATTTCTAATAAATTTTCAAAGAATTGATTTGTTTTAAAAAAATGTAGGACAATTCATTCATAAATAAATAATTTCCTATAGAATTATTTCTATTATGTATGGAAATCATTGCCTTTTTGTAAAGAATTTTATTACTTAAAAAAAAAATAAATTCTTGTGATGCATTTTTTTAGAGAAATTTTTCCAAATATTATTACATTTGAAAATAATTCAATTTTTGTAATAATATGTAACTTTTCCAAAAAAAAATTTATTTTTCGTGTTTTTAATTAAAATTGTTCTATAAATGCGTTATTTTTAATAATTTAAAAAAATAATTCTTTGAGAATTTTCAAATTCATTTGTTTACAAATCAATTTTACAAAATTTCAATTTTTCGCAAATGCTTTAATTTAATATATATGTATTAAAAAATAAAAAAAGAATTTTATCACCAAATTTTATAATAAATGAAATCCTTTGAAGAACTTAAATACAATTTTCAACAAATAATTACATTTTTTAAGCACTCGATAAAAATTATATTAAAACTAATTAAACTTCTGCGATAAATTTTAATACTTAAGAAAATAATGCAATTCCTAGGAAGAATCTTATTATATTTAAAAAGAAATGAATTCCTAAAAAAATTTTAATGTTGATGGAAAAAACAGAATTATTTCAAAACAATTTATAAAAAATTTGTAAAAAATTGCATTATTGTAAAGATTTTTAAAAATAATTTGTAAATAATTAAATTCCCCAAAAAATGTTAATCATCTATAAAAATAACTAAATGTTTGGGTAGAATTTTATTAAATTTTTTTTTAATAATTAAATTCCTTTGACGAATATAATTAAAATTTTTAAGAATAATTACATTATTCCCGGAATTTAACTAAAAATATATAAAAATTACTGAAGTTCTGCAATGAGTATTATTATTTATGAAAATATTCAAATTCTTAAAAAAATTGAATGAATTTATGAGATTAGAAAAAATTTGGTAAATAATTGAATTTTTGTAAAAGTTTTATTATTTTATGAAAATAACTAAAGGGTAGGAAAAAAATATTTTTTTCCTAATTATTTAATTCTTTTGGACCATTTTTGAAAATAATTGAAATATTGACCAGAAATTTATTAAAATTTTGAAAATAATTTAATTTCAGAGAAGAATTTTATTATTTCTATAAAGATAACTGAAGTTTCCACGAGAATTTGCAAAAAAATTTGAACAGAATTTAATTTTTGCTAAATTATATTGTGCATTTTACGAATTTTTCGTCTTTTCTGAATCAAATAACGATCTTTACTGACATTTTTTCAAAAAACTGACTTACAGACTTCAAGCAAATTTACGAACCTTTACAGGATTTACGGATCTAGTTCGAATCCTCTATTTACTTGAAATTAATGTCATCATTAAAATATTCAGAACAATTTTGGAAACTTTTACATTGATTACTTTGACATTGGAAAAGTTCATCATATTTTAATGAAGAGAATAAAAAATTTCACACAGACCCATCGAAAAAGTAAACAACTATTTATCATAATTTAACAAATATTTTCTCCTCATATCAAATATATGTCGAAAATACCGATCCTTACTTTGAAGAAAAGTAGGCAGTTAGAAATAATGTCAAAATTAAACTCTAGTTGCCTTCACAAGATTGATGGCATATTTCCATCTTTAAATCACATGGTAGCCATGAACATAATTCAACTAGAAGTTCTTCAATTCTTGGCTCATATCGCGACATTTGACGCGCGCACGAGCGCAATGACTCTTGCGCTGAAAAACATTGACGCGCAATTTATTGCACGATAAACACACTGAGAAAATTGGGTATAGCTCTGAAAGCAAGTAAAACTCTTTAATACCATACCTATTCTTTAGATTGATTTTAAGAAAAAAAAATTTCCTTCTAATTTTAAATCAAGGCAACTTCACTATATTATATATAAAATATAGTTATTAATATGAAGACTTGTATAATAAAATGTCCCAGCCAGATAAAAAAGAGTCGCACTAACAACACTAATTTTCTAAATTAAAAATTAATTATACTTGTAACAAGTTCCGTATATATATATATATAGTATATGGTTTCTAATAAAAATCAAGGTTCACATTATGGGAACGCACCAAGGGCAAAAGTGAAAGTAAATCAATTTTTGATCATCAAAAAATACATCGCTTGAGTTAATAAAATATGTGATTATAAATAATGGGTTTATTTAGAAACATATATATTGGAAATTCTACCGATTGCTGTAACTATATATTGACTGACATATATGATTGTTCTAGTATGGATATTTTTATTGGACGCACACACATATATTGCCCAACAAAACTGTAACTCTCTGCCCTTGAGATATCCTAGAAAACATCGACAGATATTGTCGATCTGCAAGTCACTATATCGAGACATGGACCGTTGTTAGAGTAAACTTCCAAGCAATTCCGAGCTTCAACTTCCAAGGGGAAATTTATTCTCACCGTGTCAGTAATTCTAGGTTCCACAGTTTGATGGTGTACTTGTTTGTTTGACAGTATTTTATGCGACATTTACGATATTTACTGGTCGACGGTTGTTGCGTTGAGATGGGGCATTTTTTTGAAATGGTAAATTCTGCAGTCAATTACTTCCGGTTCCTATTAGAAAAACTCATGTAAATCAATTGTCTACTGTTTTTTTCTTTAAATCAATAAATCTTTCAAAATCCTCTAATATCTCCATTTCCGGAATTCTAACATTAGTCTAAAACTAAATTCCTCCCTAGTATAGCATGATAGGAAAAGCCACAAGATTGTGATGAACTATACAAAAAATTTTAATTTGAAATTTTTAAAGAATTCAAGTTTAAATGAATTTCATTAAACATTTTAAAGAACTTAGATTTTTAAAATAATTTTATATTTCAAATTTAATTGATTCAATTATTTCTACAAATAATAAAACTCTTTATAGCAGGAATTAAATTATTTTTCTAACTTAATTAAACAAAAATATACAAATATACAAAAAAATTAATAAAATTCCTCGCAAACATTTAATTGTTTTCATAGATAATGAAAATTTTTACAGTAATTCAGTTATTTACAAATTTTTTCATAAATTTCATAGCAATAATTAAATCTTTTTCATTAGTTCAAAGATTCCCAATATCTCCTATTTTAAACAAATTTTACCAAAAAAATCCAATTTAAAAGAAATTTTAATAAAATTCTACGCAAAGATTTAATTATTTTCATAGATAATAATAAATTTTAATATAATATTGTTAAAAATTATATTTAAATTCTTTAAAAGAAGTCAACTATTATAAAATTTGGCGATAAACTTCTTCAGAGGGATTTCATTCCAAGCAACATTTAATTATTCCACAAATTATTATTTATTTAAATAATTAAACTCTTGTAGAATTTTAATTTTCTTTAATTTTTTTTATTTTATTTACTTAATTGTTTTTTATAATAAGAAAATTTACATTTCTTATAAAAATTTAGTTAAATGCGAATTTCAGTTAAAATGCTAAACATTAATTAAATTAAATTAAAAATTCAAAGTGTGAATTCTTAGAAATAATCTATATTCGAAAAGGTTTCAAATTAAAATCTTTGAAAAATTGAATTTTTCATACTTTTAACTAACAATTTTGTAGAATTGTTAGTAAAATTGTTGTTCAAATTAATTTTTTTGTAATGTTTAATCGAATTTTTTGAAAAGTATTTGAAGTTTATATTATCTAAGATATTTAATTAAAGAATATCAAAATAATCGAAATTTTGTAAATTTGAATTGTTCACTAATGGATTTGAAAATTCTCAAACAGAACTTTGTCAGAAATTATTTTTTAAAAATTTATTTAAAGAATACTTTTATTTGAAAATTCTAGAAACTTATAATTGAATTGTTGTACAATTAAAGAAATTTCTTTAGAGTCAAGGAAAAAGTCAAAATTTGAGTCTGGTAATCAGGAAAAAAGAAAATTAAAATTTTCCAGCAATCCTGAATCAATTAATCATAACTAATCGAAAAAATTGATACACGCTTATATCAGACAAATTTAAGAAAAAAATGGAATATGTTCCATTTTTTGAAAGGTGGTGCGATACACGTAAACCGTGTATTAAAGAAGCTGTTTCTAACGGTTGCAATATATACTGAGAAAAAGGTGATAAAAAATCAAAATTCACGTGTATCATATGCAGTATGTATATGCATGTTACGATAGTAAATTGTAAACGAGGCGGAATCTAAAGCACGAACTAGGTTACAAAGCAGCAGGGAATGAACATTCCATGATGATTAGGTCTGTTAAGGTCATTAGTACGCTGGTTAATCGATTTTTTCCATTTACAATTTTAAAGTCAAATCCAATCTATATATAATACAATTTTCTCACATGTACAAGAAATTCCTAAATTGAAATTACACTATACGCAAAATGCTGAAACAAAATAATATTCAATATTTCCAATTATATCTTCACTCACTATATGGATGAGTTAAATTATGTCTGTCAATATTCAACTATTGTTATTTTCCAACTTGCAAATTGTAGATTAATAATTAATACACACGACTTTGAATACAATGAGGAACCAAAGATGTGAATAAGGCAGTTATTTTTTTTTTATTTTCTTTTGCCAATAATACATCGAAGATGACGACGTTCCTTATCAGCTTGAGCACACAAGAAATTACGGTAATCATAGGTGATTGTCATACGATATAATTTGATCATCACGATTCGTGATTCAGGAATATAATTATAGATTTTGAGGAAGAGTGTATTCTCTCATAGGTCGAGATACACCACTTATGAACAATGCACGTCTGAAACTAAGAGCACGGACTTAATCGACGCGGTCTGTTGTGAAGAAGGCCGATGGGCTCCACAAGGCCCTGAAGCATCATCTCGTATCTTCAAATTTTATATCTTCACGGCGAGGTGTCAAAACGTTATTTTTAGTTATCACATCCACCCATTGAGAAATTTTGATTTTGTAAAATACCGAATTCTATTTCTTCATTTGCAATTATATGTTCATACATTTTTTCCATTTGAACGTTATAAACCAGTAATATCCAATATCTAATGATATTTTGAAACACAGAATAATTTCAAGTCCGAAAAGACAAAACTAAACTAAAGCACAATGAGAATGAATTGTCCCTCACCCTTTTTACAGGACTCGGATCAACTTTCACGAACAAAAAAAGTCGCTTTAGTCGATTAAAAATAGAAAAAAGTCGATTATTTAATTCAGTGCTGTCACAAAAATTCAAATTAATCAAAACTTGTCTAATTTTGCTAAATAAATATTCAAATACTTCTTACTTCTTTATTCACAGGAATTAAAATTCTTTAAATTTGACTCCCGAAATATTCTCGACAATTTTCTGAGACTTTAAAGAAAGTTTTGTTCTTAAGTTCTTGTACTGGAAATTTCGAGAAATTATTGTAGGCAATTCCTCAGAGAATATTTTCTTGCGGGTTACAAGCATTTTTTTATTTATCAAATTACTTTTAAAATAAATCAGAATATTTTTTATAGTGTAATGATGAAGGGCAAGATTTTGTTCAGAAATCGAACAAAACACAAAAATTAATTATTAAAAATATTCTTCAGCAGTGCAGAGAATTAGTTATTTTCCACTATTAATTAGTAAATTGTTGCTAATTGATGAAACAAAATACGTAGTTAATTTCGAAAAATAAACAGAGAAAAAAAGAATTGTTAATATTGAAATATGTGCAATTTTTTTGGTGTTACAAATTTTTTTGTTACCTCAACAAATTTATTGTTATTGGCAAAAATTCAAATTGTTGGGACACCATATTTAATTTGTTTGTTTTATGTTAACAATCTTTTCGTCAACGTAAAAATCTTTTTTCTTCGTGTACACTATGAGAGAACGATTTATTTGATTCAAACATATTTTGTTTAAATCAAACTTAAAATATCTTTGCTATACAGTCAAACATATTTAAGTTTTATTCAAACATATTTTTTGGTTCATTAAAAGAAGTGATATACTTAATTTAAACATAAGTTGTGGTTGATTTTAACTTATTGATAATCAACTTCTAAGTTTAAATCAAACATAACATTTTTAAATATATTTTTTGTTTAAATCAAAACAGAAAATATGTTTGAATTAAATATAATTATTCAAACAAATACTACTTTTTAATCAATGCAGTAGATATTTTTTATATATTAGAATTAAGCTTACAAACTAATTTCAATTAAACAAAATCATTTAAAATTATTTTTCTATTTAAATTAAGTATAATGTTTTCTCAGTGTAACTCCAAAATTTTATTATTATATTCTTATTGTTACAAGTACGATTTTAGTTCCTTTAACTGATTTTTGATAGTAAATACAAATTTTTTAATTTAGTTAAAGACCAATTGAATTATTTGGAATAGTTGACAAGTATTCAAATCACTCACTGTCGAAATCCGAAGTAGTAGTCAGTTTTTTTAGAATAATGTTTCCGAATTTAATCCCTTTTGATGTCGAGATAAATCATTATAATAGTGTTGTAAAAGTAAATTTTGGTCTAATACGGAAGAAAAAAGAAATCGGCTATTAAATAGTAGATGAAAGAGCAGCATGCTTCAAAGAGACAATTTACCGCAAAGAACACGTTCGATTTTCCATAATTTTCTTAAAGAGAAAAAATAAAAGAAAGAATAGTGGGGTCTTGAAAATATAGCAACTTGCAATGATGTACTATTGGGAATCAAATTCATGACCTAGCCTCTCAACGAAAGGATCACGTCCCCAAGATGCTCTTGGCTATCTTCACCACTCGCCCTATATAATTTGGAGCGCTCACGTGACCCTGAAACGACTCGGGTCAACGCCACATTTGTAATCTTCCTGATGCCGGCGCGACCTGTTCGCACGTTGTTTCTTGCCCGTTACTGGTGTGTCTATACATATATATATACTACACGTAAGAGAATAGATGACGCGCGAGAGAAGGTGCCTCGATGACGACAGGTTGGTCCATTCTGGTCGTGGCATATCCGATGCTGTACTCACTCTTTATCTAGTGATCAGCAATCCCTCTCAAAGATCAATCTCGAAACGATCGACCTCGATCTGCAAACCGCGCGCAGAGAGATCACTTCCATCGTTGCGCGAGATTCTTATCCAAAGGGGAGTAAAACTTGGCGTGGTAGTGTACTCACTTCAAATGCCTTTCAGTACACGCCGTTTGACAATTTATTGACTATGAATGTGGAAATTGTAAGTAGTCTTTGAATCAAAGAGAAAATGTTCTCTGTTTCTATTGAGCAATAGCCAACTTCTTGATTGGGATTTTATTATATCTTCAAAACGGGACAAAACTCTTGTATTCACTTCATTTCGCAATAGTAAAAACAGGCCTCAGATACTATGACTTTTTCGACTATTTTCAAATAATGCGACTTTTTCGACTTTTCTTCCAAATTTTGCGCCAAAATACAGTATTTTTGGTATAAAATGCATTATAGTTTATTAAGAGTAACTATCAAACTTTAATTGAGTGTTTTTAGAATTTTGGACATTTTCAGACACTTCATCGAAAATAGAAACTTGAAATAATTTCAAAAAAATGTAATTAAACTTTTTTTAAAGAAATTAATTCTACAGATTTGTTTGTTAAAAGTATATAAAATTTTCAAAGATTTAAATTGGAAACCTTCTGGAAATTCAAGTATTTATAAAAATTCACGATGTAATGCTGTTAATGTTCAAGAATTAACCAAAATTTTAACTAAAATTCATTCTTAAACCAACTTTCCTCAGAAAATTCTACGAGAACTAAATTTTACTTGTTTATTTATTTTTACAATCAGTTGATTACAAAAATAAATAATTTATGGAACACTTGAAGCTTTCTCAAAACTGAAATCTCATGAAGAATGTTATAAATAAATTTATAAATAATTAAACTCTTTCGACGAATTTTAATAAAATTTCTAAAAATAATTACTATTGACAAAATTCCCGCCATATCTGTTATTAATTCTCTGATTTTGTAAAAAAAGGTCAATTTTTATTTATTTTTACAAACAGTATTTTGCATTCAAAGCAAAATATTTATATTTTTAAGATAAAAATATTATTTTTCAAAGTATATCTTAAGCAAAAATTGCTTGATAAAATAATTTTTTTTGTTAATTTTACAATAATTTTGATGGACAGTAAACAATTTGTTAGAGTAATTCAAATGTTTATGTATATATTAAACTAAGCATTTTATTTAACTAATAAAAAAATAGTGACAACAGGACAATATCTGATAGAAATATATTTTTATCGAACATTTCTGAAGTTTTTTTAATTCTAGGCTAGAAGTTAGAAATTTCATTTATAATTAATAAAAACTAAGCCCAGTAAATAACAATAGTAGAAAAATTATCACAATTTCAGGGAGATTTCGATTTTATTTCTGTTTGCAAAAATAAAAAAAAATTGGAGATGCCGGGGATCGAACCCGGGGCCTTTCACATGCAAAGCGAACGCTCTACCACTGAGCTACATCCCCGATTTGTTTCCAAACCCAAAAGTTTTCGATTCGACTTACCTGAGAATTAAACCAAAACGTTTGTGAACAAAAAGTCATTTATCATTCTCAGAAATTTCTTCACGAACTTAATTGTCTTTAGTATTTCAATATTGAACCAACAGCACGAACTACCTTTTTGAAATGACAAATCCAGAAAGCATATTTGGAAATACAATTAACAGAAACTACATGTCCTCTATATTATTTCGTGTGAATTATAACGTATATAAATAAATTGAATTTTAATTTTCGATAAATTTTTCGAAAACTTTCTTGGCCGCATACGCAGGAAGAAGAAAAAGAAAGGTGAGCGCGCAGAGTATAGTATCATGGTCTCAAGATAATTAGGGAATGATATTCGAGATAAGGGTTAAGATACAAGAGATGCGAAGGAAGCAGTATTTTTTTGATTTTACTGACCAGTTAAAAATACCCAGTTGTGTGGAATCTTTAAATCGTGAACATAATCTGGCGAGGCTTCCGTCCCCGAGAATCCGAGAGGACTCTTAACTTGTTTTAGACTGTGTATGGAAAGAGTCTTTGTCATCGCACACAGCGGGTGTGCGAGAGAAAAGACGAGAAGGATTCACTTCGATATCAAAAAGCCATTGCCCGGAATTCCCTTTCGAACCGTGAGCATCCTATGTTTCTACACGATCTTCTCGATATGCCCTCTCTCATCCCTCTTTTTCTCAAGTACCAAGCACAAACACTCTCGATGGTGAACCTGCGGGTCCATAAGGTACACGTTCAGTCTCACTCGACTAGCCAGGAATTCTCGATCTCTTCTCTCCTTTCTCTTGAAATTCTTCTTCAACTCGCTCTATATATATTTTAGTGAGACGGAGGACATATTTCGACCAGGGCGTCCTATTTATTTTATACCACGACGACGAAAACAGAGAGAGAGAGAGAGAGAGAGATAAAAAATGTAGATTGAACCAAGTGAACGTTAGAAAGAGAGAAAACGAGAGTGAGACTTAGTTTGGAGATTAAATTCTCCCTCTTTTTTTTGAGACTAAGTTATGCATTTCGGTCAGCCCTCTCCTTTTCTTAGGGTCTTATCTTTGGGGCATCTTCCCTCCGGGGAGCATATAAGGTCCATAGAAAACGAGAGAATGCCAAACGCTCTGTTTCTCTGGATCGCTCTTTTGAACCTCCGATTAAAATACTCTTTCCCTCTTCCTCTCTCTCGCATACACAAACTCTTTTTCTCTCGGCGGTATCAAATGAGATGTCACTCTTTCCGTGCGACCTCTCTTCTAAATAGTTGTCCAAATTGCTCTTAAGTACGTCGCGTTTTTCAGTCTCTTTATAAATTTGTGTCTCTCTAACACTGTGTTGTTTTTTCAAGGAATTTCTCATATATATGTCGACAAGGTGGATGTTTATTTTCAAAGAAACAAATGACACTGAATTTAATTTCGACCTCTCGATTAATTATTATCAAACACGCACGGCGAAGGCTGGATATTCAAAAATGGATATTTAAAAGAAAGATTCTATCTTCTAACATCTGGATACTAACGATCAATGTTCAGTAAATCTTTTCCTATCTATAACAATAATTGTAAAAACAATAAATACTGTTAAATAAATAAATATTATATATTATAATACAATAAATATTAAACAATGAAATTTCAATTATTAACAAGTTTTTTCATTTTTTTCGAAATAATTCAATTATTTCTAATACAATTATAATCAAATTTCTAAAAAAACAAAAATATTCTTAAACATTTTATTTAAAATCATCAAAAGAATTCAATTATTTTGAAAATTTTATTGCTAAAATTGTTTATAAGAATTCAATTCAAAGAAACATGAAATTATTTTTAAAATTACTTATGTTTGTATTTAAGTACTTGAATTTTCGTAGAATTTTACAATAAAGATTTAATCTAAAAATGAATGTAAAATCAAATTTTAGATGATTAAATTTTTATCCGAAATTCAATTATTTGCAATAGTTTTAATAAAATTCTTGTCCAAATTTCAATTATTTTAAAAAATTTTCCTCAATTCAAGTGATTTCTACACTGAAAAAAAGTTGTGGTTGGAATTACCAGAAATCCCAGTTTTAACTAGAATATCGTGTTAAATATACCCTAACCAGCACTTTTTTTTCAGTGTAATATTTAATACCTCTATTTTAATAAAAATTTGCAAACGATCTTAATTACTTACAAATTAATGTTGAATTTCTTCATAATAATTCAATTATTTTCATAAACAATAACATTTTTCAGAGAGATTCAATTATTTTTACAAATAATAAATTTTTTTAGAGCAAAAATTCAATTATTTTTATAACATAATTAAACAGATAGCAAAATTTCAAATATTTTAATAACATTTTTACAAAATTCCTTGAAAAATATTAATTTTTGTTGAAAATTGCATTAAAACTTTCTTTAAAAATCCAATTACTATAAAGAATTTTAAAAGAATTCTACGCAAACATGTATTTTCTTTCCAAAGTATTAAAAATTTCACAAAAATTCAATTTCTTACAAATTATTTATAAATTTCTTTCAAATAATGAAAATATTTTTAATAGAATTTTAGTAAACAATTTTGAAAAAGGAAGTTATTCTATCATAAATTTTATTACAATTCGTCAAGAGAATTCAATTATTTTAAAATTTGTTGATAAAATTCTTCATAAGAGTACAATTTTAAAAAAATTCTATTATTCTCAATAATTATTAAAAATAATAATGGATTTAAAGAAGAATTTTAGTTAAAAATTCTAGAATATAATAATTGAATATAAATGATAAAAATAATTTTTAACAAGTTTGTTACGTCATCGTAACGTATTTTTCAATATTAATAATAATATAAATAATAATAATAGAAATAACAATAAATAATTGTTATTAACATATTATTGACAATTATAAATAATTATTAATTAATGAAAATAGTAATAATAAGAATAATAAAATAATAATTAGATTTAAACAATAATAATGTTTAAAAACGAATAATTATTGTAATAACAAAATAATAATAATTAATAATAACCAAATAAGAATAATAAACAATTATAATAATAATAACAAGATAGTAATAAAAGTAACAGCAATAATAGTTAATAATAACAAAAATAATAACGATTTGTAACAATAAATAATAATAATTAATAACAAAATAATAATAATTAATTGTAACAATAATAACAAAATAATAATTAATTATAACAAATATTAACAAAATAGTAATAAAATGTAACAACAAAATAACAATTAATAATAAGTTAATAATAATTTGTAACAACGAAATAACAACAAATAATAGTTAATAATAAGATAATAATAAATTGTAATAATTAACAACAAGTTATAATAATGTAAAACAATAATAACAAATTGTAATAACAAGTTAACAACAAATTGTAATAACAAATTAATAACAAAATGTTAACAACAAATTAATAACAAATGTAATAACTATAAATAATTAACAACAACATAAAAACTATAATATTAAATTGTAAAAAACATATGACTAAGAGGATGTGAACACGTGCGATCTAAAAGCTGAGTCAACGCAAGTGTTTCTCTAACAAAGGTTCCTCAAATGCATGGTAAAACGTATAGTTGCCTCAAATACATGGTAAAACGTATAGTTGCTTCAAATGCATGGCAAATTGTAACAATTCATCAAATACACAGGGAAATTTGGGTATAAAAAGAGCCAGACTATCAAACGATCTTCAGTCTTAATTTTTTCATCATAACAAGTGGTTCTCTTCGTGATAGTGCTCGCAACCCCAGTATAGTAGTTGTCCTGATCTTACGTAAATTTCTAAATTCAGTGAATTTTGAAGTCAAATTTGGTGTTTGAAAGATTGTTCGAGTGACAACAAAGCTGAAAGAAAACCATTCAACTGCCTGATTTACGAGTGTCGTAAATCTTCCACCTGTACCATTTAGTAACCGATTAACGCACAATTGGCATTGTATTTCATCGGCGCCAGCCAGGACCAAAAACTTGCTGTTCTAAGGTAAACAGAGAAACCACTTAAGACTCGTTTTTAGAAAGCTAGTGCTCATTTCATCTTTCCATAATTTTGATCTCTTTTAAATATACTGTGTTCAAATAAATTTATTCTTGTCATTTATCCAACCTCGTCCCAACTTTAATTTTTCCTAAATTAAAGTTAAATCGAGAAAAAATAGGGAATATAATAATAAGGTTAGACATAACATACCTCATTATTTTTGGTGCATCGGCCGGGAATAATGCAAGAGTAGTTTAATTTGAATATATTATTATTATTTTTGCTGCATTGACCGTCGTGAACGGATAAATGCAAGGATAATTTAATTTGAGAATATATCGTTATTTTTGGTGTAAAGGCCGTCGTAAACGGATAAATGCAAAGAAATTAGAATTGAAAAAATAGTTCATTATTTTTAGTACAAGAATAGTTAAGTTGAAATAATATAATCCATAATTTTGATAAAATAACGCCGCGAATTAGTAAAAACAAGAGTATAATTATTTTTGGTGCATATAAATTGTCATATTTAAAACTCATTATTTTTGGTATATAAAACATAGTAAATTAATTAATAAAAAGTAGATTTTCTTATTTATACTAAATTAGCTGTCTAAAATCAATAAAATAGGTTTTAATTTGCACAATTATTTAACAAATGAATAAAACAGGAATAATTTTATTTGAATAAATACTCATTTTTCATACATAAAAAAATACAAGAATAATAACAATAAAATATATTTAAATAAAAAATTTAATTTATTATACGAAATTTCTAAATTTTTAATAACAATTATAAATTTTTTTTTAAACAAAGTAAAAATTAATAACATTTTTATGGTTTTTTATAAATATTCTATAGTGCATATAAAATAATAATTTTTGTAATTATTAATAAATAACATTTTTAATTTTTATAAAAAAAATAATAACAATAATTTTTATAATAAATAATAACAATAATTTTTATAAAAAATAACAATAATTTTTTTAAAAGAATAATAACAATAATTTTCATAAGAAATAATAACAATATTTTTTATAAAAAATAATAATAATTGTTATTAAAAAAAAATAATAACAATAATTTTTATTAAAAAATAATTTTAAATTAAAAATAATACAGAGGAAATAATAAATTAAATTAATGACAACTAAATAATTTTTTTAACAAAAATTAAAAATGATAAATAATAAAAATTAATAATAATAATAATAAAAATTTATAACAATTCTTCAAAATTTCATTTTTCAACTTTAAAAACTAAACAAAACTAAATAATTAATCAATCTAAAAATTAAAATAAATAACAAATTAATTAACAACAATAATAATAACAATTAAAATTTTTTTTTTTCTCTTTTTCAAATTTTCCATTTCTGACAAATTTTTTTTTTCTTCTATTTTAAACAAAATTATATGATACAAATTAAAAAAAAATAATAATAAATTAATTAACAACAATAATAATAATAACAATTTTTTTAAAACATTTTTCAAATTATTCATGCCTAAACAAAAATTTTTTAAAAATAATTCTTTAAAAAAAATTAATTAATAAAATAATAAATAATAATATTTAATTATAAATAAAAGTAAATAAATAATATCTTTTAATATTTTTATAAATTTTTAATACAAAATAAATAATTCTGATAATAATTTAGAATTAAATAAATTAATAAATAATTATAAATAAATTAATAAATATAAACAATTTTATAAATTTTCACTTTTTTGATCAATTTCTTTTTTTAACAGAATTAATTAATTATTAACAATAGCAATCTAAAATTTTATAATTTTTTTTTAAATAAAATAAAAATTTAGTAAATTAAAAATAAATAATAATAACAAATAACAAATTTTTATAACGATTCAAATCTAAATAAATAAACAATTATTAACAATAAAAAAAAAACTCTTTAATAAATTTTTTTTTTATTCGAATTTAGGTAAATAAATAATTGTTAATAATAATAAAGTCATTTTTATAAAAAATAATAACAAATTTTTTTTTTATTATTAATAAACAATTTTTAATTAATTTACAAATAATCAAATTGATAATAAATATACCTAAATAAATAATAAATAAATAAAAATTAATAATTACACTTTTTCTTTTAAACAATAATTTTTTTTTAAAACAAATAATAAATTGAATTAAATTTAATAATAAATTAACAAATTCTTAATAACAAATTAAATATTATTTATAACAATCTCTAATAAAAAATAATAAAAATAACTAATAAATAAAAAATTCAAGTATAATATTCACTTGTATGTCAAATTAATTGTTATTAATAAATAATTATTAGTAATAAATTAACTGCAATTTAATAATAATAAAAAATAAATAATCAAGATAATAATCTAATATTTGTAGAAATTTCAGTGTTTAATTGATAATTGTTAAAATAAAATATAAATAAATAAAACAATAAATAAATAATAAATAAAATAAACAATATAAAAATATAATTTTTTTAAAATAAAGGGTAATAATAAAATATAGAATAAAATATTGTTTAAAAAATATAAAATTTTAAGAAAAATATATATTAAAAAATTTTCAGCATACATACAAATATAAAATTGTTATTATTCACAAATTTTCTGATAATTAATTTCATAATTATCTATAACAAATGTGCACAAAATTTCTCACAATTCATCTCATAATATTTACGATATTATCTATAACAAGTGTTCTAAATATATATGCATGAGTTCCAAATTTACAAATTTTATATCTGTCCATATCTTTATTGAAATAATTTCTATTTACCAAGAACAAAAAACACAAGTGCTGCGCGATGCAAGTTAGAAACAAATCAAATAGCAATATTTTATAAACAACATTTATATACACATATATTATTAAAAAGTTATTAAACAAAATATATACAAAAATTTATTTTTATTCGGTTAAAATTTTTTTTAAAAGAAAAACATTATTTTAAAGAAAATATGGATCTGCCAAATAGTCATCAAGTCTCATTACGCGATGCTCTAGAAATAGTTCCTATTTTTGATGGAAAAAACTTACCATTATCCATTTTTATCGAAAGTTGTTTAGAAGCAAAATCTATGCTTCCTGAAGTAGCACAAGTTCAGACAAATTTAGTAAAATTAATAAGAAGTCGAATTTCGGGAGAAGCAAGAAAAATTATAATAGGAAATAACTTTAATACTGTAGAAGAATTATTAGAAAGATTAAAACAAATTTACGCACCAATAAAATCTGTATGTCAATTACAAGGAGAATTAGCAGCAATGTATATGTGGGAACACGAAAATGTAATTTCTTACGGTTCAAGAATTGCAGAAGCAGCAGAAAGAATATTAGATGTATATATTATTAGTAATGGGAATAGAATAGATGAAGCATTTAGAAGAAGTTTAGATGAAGCAACTATCGATTGTTTTTCGCGAGGACTTACACAAGAAATAGAATTACGAATTGGAACAGCTGATACACTTCAAGGGATAATTAATAAAGCTATAGAAATAGAAAGAAGATTATCATTACAACGTGAACTACGAAGAAGTGAGAATAATATTAAATATAATGCACATCTTAAAAATAATAAAAATTTTGCAGAAACAACAAAAACTAATATGGTTCATAACAATGTAAGCACTTGTTCGTCTTGTGGAAAAAACGGTCATGTTGTATCAAACTGTTCTCAACTTAATAAATTGCTAAGACTTAGAGGAGAAAACCATTTTCATTCAGGCACTCAACAACATTTTGCAAATCCAAATCAATTTAATAACAAAAATCAAATATTTAATCAATTTCAATGTCAAAATTATTACAGAAATCCGCAACAAAATCAATTTAGAAACGTACCACAAAAGCAATTTCACACTCCATTTCAAAATCAAAGGCAAAATCAACATAAAAAATTTTTGCAAAGTAAACAACAAAATTTTTTGCAAAGTAAACAACAAAATTTTTTTCAAAATCAACAACAAGATTTTTTCCAAAATAAACAACATTATTCTAGGGAACAACGAACTAACATTGCAACAAACTTCGGAACTAAAAATCAAAATATAATTTGTAATTACTGCAAAAAATTAGGACATATTTCCACTAATTGTAGAAAAAAGATATGGGATGATGACAATAATGACAAGTTTTTAAAGATCACAAACCTTTTTAATCAACCTTTGCAAAAGGATATACCCCTTTTTCCGACTGATAATAAAGAAAACACTTTAAATAAATTAATAAATAAAGTTTGTGAGGAACCACCTTTACAAAGGCCAGACTTTTGCCAACCAATTATATTAAAAACAGACGATTCAGATATTGCAGTAGGAGAAATTCAATCACAAGAAGTAAATAAAGATCAACCAGTAGCCGAATACGACATTAACGTGTTCTACAAAGCAAGTACAAAAAACATTAACACTGACGCCTTATCTACAAATCCTATTGAGGACATTATTGAAAATAAAGTGCAAAGAATAAAAAAAGAAGAAATTCAAGAAACTCAGGAAAATATTACTCAAGAATATATTCATAAGTGTGTGCAAGAAAAAATTGAAGAAAAATTTAAAGAATACTTAAATTGTGTATCAAGTGGAAATAATTACTCAAGTTTGAAGGTAATAAATAATCTCCGCCATATTGAAAAAATGTTAAATAATGAATGCTGCAAAACAGAAAAGTACGATACACGTAGTGAAGCTTGTAATGTTGTTACAAGAAATCAACGAAGAATACAAGAAAACAATAATCAAGAAGTAGAAATACAAGGAAACAAAAATCAAGAAACACTGAAAATTCAAGAAGAAAAGAAGAATCAAGAAATTCAAGAAGAAGAAGCTCATGAAAAAAGAAAACAAGGTAAACCAAAGAAACAAAGCACACGTTTTAATACTTCCTTAAAAAATAAGAGAGGAAGACAGAAAAAGGTATGTAATACAAAAAATAAGAAACATTATAATGAAAATTATATTAATGAAATTGAATATTATCCTGAGTATATTAAACAGAAAACAAAATTGAAAAAACACGAAGAAATTGATCAAGGCTACGAAACCTCTAATTATGAAGAATCATCTGAAGAAGAAGATAACCTAGTAATAAAAGAAGACTGCAAAAATTTTAATCAACAGAATATACGTATAGCAGAAATTAAAAATGTAACTTCGAGGGAAATCCTTTCAACAATAAAATCATCCTTAAAAAATTCGTTTGTGGAAGTTGCTCCGTACAATGGTTGTACACAATGTCCTACAAAAAATTATATACAATTAATCGAAGGGGCTCAATCATTAGACAATACATATCGACCGCCTCCAGAACCACCTCCCAGTAGAGAATAAATTATCGAATACAATTAAATTTTAAAAAATAATAATACGAATAAACAATACCTCAAAATTATATAAAATTTTTTTTTACAGATAAACTAAATAAAATATAATCAATAACAAATTAAAATTTCCACCTTACAAATAAAATGCAATATTAAGAATAGTTATATATTAAAAAGTAATTTAAATATACCATACAGATTATATAAATTAACTAACAAATCACTTTTCTATACCTATGTATAAAAACATACATCATTCAATATAATTTTTTTTTTTAGAATTTAAACTAATATAAATTTTTCTGTTTTAGCGATCTAACATCAATCTATTAATAATTGTCCAAAAACAAGAAAATAAATAAAAATAAAATAATTGAAATTTCTTTTAGGGAAAGTAAGAAGCAGCATGTTAAGGTTAAGTTATTTTACTCTTTTATCTTTACTTTTCTTTACTATTCTTTCTATTTTCAATTTTACACTTAAAGACTCAAACATCTTCTCTTAATATTCTTTTTAAAATTACAAATAACATAATTTTTATACAAGTAAACGTTAAATCTGAATCTATATATTCCACTTTAGTGCATGATAAAAAGATAATCTTAAGAATGTCCTGTGAATTAAAAAAATTAAATGATCGTTAATAAAATATGTAAGAAGTAAAATATATTTGTTTAGTAAAAAATACACTTTAAATAATAACCCAAATTTCAGAACAACTATAATTCAAATGAATAAATTAAATCTTACTTCTTACAATTTAGTAACAAAAGGACATTAACATATTTTATATAGTATAAAAAAATAAATTTAATTTAATGAGTCACTTGTTGGATAAAAATTGATTTGATTAAATCATTTAATAATTTCTAAAACAATTAGATAAATTTTGTAATACTATATTGGTCCAAAAATTTAAGAGATCCATTATATCATAATATTTTATACAAGCAAAAATTTGACATAATAACATATTAAATTAAAAACAATGGTATAAAATTTTATAAATATTTGTATCCAAACAAACTTTTTAGTATCAGGTTACATTAAAGTCTCTAAATTCAAATACAAAAAAAAGTAGATATTTAAATAATATTTACAAATATAATTTTGGTTTAAAATTCTTGTTTAATTACCTTTAGTACGTCTATCATTTTATGTAAACAAAACTAATAGTATGAGCAATTTACTTTAGAAAATCTATTCATACTACCTTATTTTTTTTGTTATATTACGCATTCTAAAATTAAATTAAAGTAAATATAAAAAATTAGGAAATAAAAAAAATTAACAAAAATAATGCTAATAAGATTGAAACAAAAATATGATTTTAACGAAGGAAAAGAAGCAATAGATATTTGAAGTGATAAAATCCAATTAATTAAATGGAGCAATTCTTGTGAAAGATGTTTCGGAAGATATCATGTAGCAAAAAAAAAATGGCTTAAATTACAAGAAAAATAATAAAAATATAAAGATTAAGACAATTTTTTTTCTCTCGCTATAAAATAAATCAATAAATAAACAAATAAAAAATGTGCATGCTATCTTCTAAACATTTAGTTATATATAATAATTATTAATTATTTTATACCTATCTTAAAAATTGAGTGTGTGTGTTAAAAAAAAGAAGAAACAAAAAAAATAATAATAAATAAAAAAAATAATTTTTCTAAAAATGTTTGTTTTACGCTTAACTTTAATACAATTGTAAATTTTAGCTTTGAATGTAAGAATGAGAATTTGGAAATTGTTCAATTTCATTTTTTCAATTTCCAAATTTCTGAAGGGGGAGGTGTTACGTCATCGTAACGTATTTTTCAATATTAATAATAATATAAATAATAATAATAGAAATAACAATAAATAATTGTTATTAACATATTATTGACAATTATAAATAATTATTAATTAATGAAAATAGTAATAATAAGAATAATAAAATAATAATTAGATTTAAACAATAATAATGTTTAAAAACGAATAATTATTGTAATAACAAAATAATAATAATTAATAATAACCAAATAAGAATAATAAACAATTATAATAATAATAACAAGATAGTAATAAAAGTAACAGCAATAATAGTTAATAATAACAAAAATAATAACGATTTGTAACAATAAATAATAATAATTAATAACAAAATAATAATAATTAATTGTAACAATAATAACAAAATAATAATTAATTATAACAAATATTAACAAAATAGTAATAAAATGTAACAACAAAATAACAATTAATAATAAGTTAATAATAATTTGTAACAACGAAATAACAACAAATAATAGTTAATAATAAGATAATAATAAATTGTAATAATTAACAACAAGTTATAATAATGTAAAACAATAATAACAAATTGTAATAACAAGTTAACAACAAATTGTAATAACAAATTAATAACAAAATGTTAACAACAAATTAATAACAAATGTAATAACTATAAATAATTAACAACAACATAAAAACTATAATATTAAATTGTAAAAAACATATGACTAAGAGGATGTGAACACGTGCGATCTAAAAGCTGAGTCAACGCAAGTGTTTCTCTAACAAAGGTTCCTCAAATGCATGGTAAAACGTATAGTTGCCTCAAATACATGGTAAAACGTATAGTTGCTTCAAATGCATGGCAAATTGTAACAATTCATCAAATACACAGGGAAATTTGGGTATAAAAAGAGCCAGACTATCAAACGATCTTCAGTCTTAATTTTTTCATCATAACAAGTGGTTCTCTTCGTGATAGTGCTCGCAACCCCAGTATAGTAGTTGTCCTGATCTTACGTAAATTTCTAAATTCAGTGAATTTTGAAGTCAAATTTGGTGTTTGAAAGATTGTTCGAGTGACAACAAAGCTGAAAGAAAACCATTCAACTGCCTGATTTACGAGTGTCGTAAATCTTCCACCTGTACCATTTAGTAACCGATTAACGCACAATTGGCATTGTATTTCATCGGCGCCAGCCAGGACCAAAAACTTGCTGTTCTAAGGTAAACAGAGAAACCACTTAAGACTCGTTTTTAGAAAGCTAGTGCTCATTTCATCTTTCCATAATTTTGATCTCTTTTAAATATACTGTGTTCAAATAAATTTATTCTTGTCATTTATCCAACCTCGTCCCAACTTTAATTTTTCCTAAATTAAAGTTAAATCGAGAAAAAATAGGGAATATAATAATAAGGTTAGACATAACAAGTTACAGAAAAAATATTCTTATTATGGAAAATAATCATTTTATCACTAGGTCATTTTTAATTATTATAAAACCTGAAGAAATCGATCGATATCTTCATGTTTTACAATAATATTCTTCTAATTTATTCAATTTCCAAAAGATTTGGATTTGAATCTTTTGAAGAATTTAAATTTCTATATGAAAGAAGAATAATGATTACATATTTTATTTAAACAAAAAGTTATTGATGTTTTCGACTAATTTTACAGTTAAAGAATTTAATAAACAAATGTGATAGAACAATCTATTGAGTTTCTAATAATTTTTAGAGTGAATCAGAATATTCTTTAAAGTCAGGCAAAAAGTCAAAATTTTCTCTGAAAAGCATGAAATAATCAAAATTACATTACATTAATTTTTGATTCTTTTCAAAAGTCAATTCGATTGTTTTTTGTTTATATATATAGAAGCGGAATTAATTCTTTTTGTTGAATCAGAGATCTGAATGAAATTATAGTATGGAGGTTAATAGAATACATAACGGAAGAGATGGCTTCTTGTTTTGCCTAAGTAAAAAAAATGTATACAAAATTGATCAATTTTGATCACGAATCAATCTCGATGATTATATCGACCATAGCTGATCGGACTCTTTCTATATAGATCATTTTCTAACCACGACGAGCTTCCTATACTTATGATGGAGTATAGAAAAATTTCCATAGAGTCCATGAGAATGTGTTTCTGAAACAAGTCATCGAATCACAAATGATCAGCCTCGGGCAATTACAATAATTTTATTTTAACACACAAAAGAAGTCGCACAGAAAGAGACTAAAGAAATGGTAATAAAATAAATCATTAAAGTTGGAACAAGAAGAGTGGAATGCGAAAATGGAAAAAAAGGATTGACCTAGAAAAACATTTTCGTATCTTGAGAGAAGAAGAAGAAGAAGAAGAAGAAGAAGAAGAAGAAGAGAGAGAGAGAGAGAAGGGATTTGGTCGTTTCATCGTTCTCGTTGTATAATATCACTGGGAATACATGAGACTGAGAGGAAACCTGCCGCGCGTAATGAGCACCGGTCTTATGGTCGCATGGTCGTGATCTCACCGTGCGAAAACAAGTGCCGATCGCTCCAATTACCCCGAGCCTGAGCCCCCGCGAGGATAGCATGCTGCCTCCAAGAAAAACATGGAACGTCGTAGCCGATACAAGAAGTCGGTAAGCTACATGCCAACCGTGCGAGGGTTAAGCCTCCATCGTGTGCACGACGACGACGACGACGAGGCGACTTTGCGAAAGGAATCAAGCACCTCGTCCTTCTTGAGACTCCTTCTTCGTCCTTCCCGCGTTTCTATCCTCACTCAAGGAACGGGATTCTCCTTTCTTACACATCTTCCGGGAACGAGAAGACTGCGGATTTCTCTAATAGTAACGATGCATGTCGAGTGGATAAATCTAGATTTTATCTTATTTTTCCAATTTTATAATCTACCCACACACACTCAAACACACTCGTCAGCCGAGTTAAAATTATTTCCCTCTTCAAATTGTTCAATGTTTTCCCCACAAAATGTTTGTTCTTCTTCAACTCCGCATTTCCAGCTTTCGAGGCAAATCCCAAATAAATATTTGTATTTCTAAACAAAAAAATTGAATTCAATTTAAGGAGAAAAGAGCGTGAAACGAATAATTTAAGGGGTAACAAGAGATGAGAGAGAAAGATCAGAGAAATCTGGAAGAGATCACTTGAGTACCAGTATTTGCACTTCTTTCATGTTGATAGATATCTCCCAATCCAATTGTACAAATAGCTGAAAGATAAAATCAGCGCAGACACAACTCTCGTTGAATTGTACCAGGCACTCGAGATTCTCTCATAAGTCTTCGAAACAACGAAAAGTCTTTAAATCTTTTTTTTCAGGAAACATTGAGAAAACTTGGAAGAAAAAAACAGCACTTGTGATGAAAAGTATATTTCAGATAAGCGGCATAATACTGTAACATAAACAGAAGATATAATAAAGAAAATTAATAAATGTTTTAATACATAGCTTATTGTTGAGATTACCAGACTGAAGAAGACAAGTAATTACAAGAAGAATATTTATGAGACATGGATGGGTACATGGAAGAACCTCCTTGTATATATACTGTGTGTGATGCACCTTCGCGAGGTCGCGTCCTCCCTCGTTGAGAGAGAGACATGAAATTAACTTTCTAGCTTGCTATATTCAAAAGATCCAGATCCAATGCTCATCCACTCGCAGTTAGTTTCCCAGCATCCAAGTGGATGCCCCAAGGCCCTGGTGTATACCAAATTTATTAATATCTCCGGACCTAATTAACGTCGCTCTCGAAAGGTTTCATCTGCCAGGATTTTACGATCGACCAAATGACGCTTTGCCTCAGTATAAATTCAATTCATTCTTGATTAACAATTATTGTTCATTCAATTTCACTTCTCGCGATTTGATTCATTTCTCGCAATGCCGTAATAAAAGAGGTAATTTTTATACATTTATACCAACCGCTGCTTTATTAAGATGTCATAAATGTTTCGAGGAAGCAAAAAAATCCCCAACTAATTATTAACATTTTAATGATAATTTACAAGAAACGAATGACAAGGAAAACAATAAATGAAATTTCATTTTTAGCTTTAAGAAAATATAAACAACAAAATATTTTGTATTAAAAATCTTTTCATAAATATCAACCTGCAATATTCAAAATTGAATACTTTTGATGAACTTCCCTAATATTTTCCTGATTTATCTGACCAGTTTCATTTTCCCCGATCTGTGGCAAACTTGCAAGAAGAATTTAATTTTCCATGATAAATTTCTCGACACACTATAAAGTGCGTGAAGAGAAGGGATTTACTGAATTCAAGTGGCGACTATTGCAAAATAAATTCTTAATTGATTCGACTAATTAATGAGTTAAATCAACCGAAACATTTTCAAGTACAACTTAATCAAGTTACTACGTCTGATTAATTAGTCAAATCAATTAGGTAAAATCGATATCTCAGTATCCATTGATATTCGACTGATTTTTATTTTAAATTTTCGTCTAATGATATTCGATATTAACAATGCAAATAAAATCGAAATTATGTAAATAAATTTTTAAGACGAAAAAATTAGGTAAAGATGAGAAAACAACGATAAAAACAGAAAAAGAGGAGAAATTATTAGTGTACTAATAATTCACGTTACAAATTCAATTAGTTTTCAAAAATTTCCGATATTTTAACTTTTGGCGATTAAATTAGTTTTTTTAACTAATTCTTTAGAGATTAACAAACTCTTCATAACCATCTTAGTAAATCATAAAATTCAACTGTAGAGACGAACAACAAACCAATTTGCCCTAATCATTTTACGAAAATAATGACGATATACTCGAGAGTGTAAAGAGGGTTTTAATAACACCTCTTGAAAATCACTGTCAATTACGTAATATGGCGCTGAACGAATTTCAATCACAAATAATCTGAACGATCTTAAACTGTTATTAGCCGCACCTTTCGATATTTATGAGAGCACATACAATGAACAACGGGACCGGTTTGTTACGGTTTTCTCACTGAGAAATAGTAATTAGAGCGGATTTTGTGTTGACTGATCGGGATAGGGAGTAAATTTTTAACTCTTCATTAAACAACCTCTTGAACTCTTTCTCCCTTTCCTTCACTAACTTTTCCCGCATCTTTTCCAGCACCTTTCTTTTTCCTTCCCTCTTTTTCCTCATATTATACAGTGTCTAGAGAACGCTCACTAAAGTCCAATTCATTCAAAATCAATGACTCCCTCGCGATAAAATCAACTAGATAAATTAAAATTAATTGTGAGATTAAATTGTACTCAATATATAGTGAAGATGGAAATCATAAGAACATTTTAATTTACTTGAACCTGTCGACATATTTATCAAGGTGTCGACATTCTCTGACTCGAAAGCAAAAGGTGATCTTGCAACACCAAGGAGAGCATTTATCGCCTGTCTTTCCTACTTTTTTTTCTCTCTTCTCTCATTTGGTTCTCCTTAGCATTACGAAATTCTTGCTTTGGATGTCCTCTTGATATGTCATATAATGAATGTCGGCATCGCGTTTCTCCCGTTAAGTGGTGACGCGCGGATCGAGATTGTCGATATTCTTGGAGAGTTTCTGGAATTTCTTGACCTCTGCGCGCTAGTCTTCCTTCCAGCAAAAGTGTCGGAATAGATCGTGATTGCTCACGGACCACTATGTATATAGACGAAACGAGCATACCACAGTGTTAAGTATCGAATCATCGAAACGAAATCATCGCCTTATTTTCTCATTTTATGAATCGTAAATTAAAACCTCAACAGCATATAATCTAGCGGTCCAATGCAACGTTTATGTAAAGTACGGCTTTCGTAAACATTCTCGTCATTTAAAATCGAAAAAAATGAAACAAATCGATGTAACTGGAACTCAGGGCTAATTCATAACTATAAAGCGAACAGAAACAATAGTATTATTACAACAGGCCTCGAATCGAATTTCAGACTAAAAAAAATCGTTCTAGTCGGCTAAAAGTTCGAAAATAGTCAAAAAAAAGTACTATTTTATTACGGATTGTCACCAAAATCCAAATGCACAAGTTATCATTAATTTATCAGTGGAATCTCACTGAGAAGCAGTAACAATAATTGCCACAAAAATTTAACTTTGTTTTTCCCTGATTTCCAGACAAAATTTTGACTTTTTCCCTGACTCTAAAAAATATTCTGATTCATTCTAAAAATGTATAGATACTCAAAAAAAAAATTCTATTACATCTATTTACAAACTTCCTTAACTGTAAAATTTTTCAAAAACTCAATTTTTAATTAAGTATTTAATTATTATTATTTTTCCATGGAAACTAAGATGTTCAAATTTCAATAATTATTCTAAAATTAAATACGTGCAATAAAAAATAAAAACTTGAAAGAATTTAAAAAAATTTCGATTAAGATTTTAGAAAAAAATTAGTTTCATAGAATTTTTAATTAAAATTTCAAAAATGTCAGATTTTTCAAAGATTTTAAGTTGAAAACTACAAAAAATTCAATTATTATTTAAAACTTTAACTGAAATTAATTTTTACATTAAATTATACTATAAAATTCTACTAAAATTCAATTATTTAAATAGAATAATAAATAATTTAATCAATAATTCAATTTTTTTATAAATTTAACTCCCACATAGAATTTTAACAACAAATTTTTAAATAATTGAATTCTTTCAACGAACTTTAATAACTTTTTTAAAAATAATTAAAATTTTCCAATAAGTTGTATTATTTACGAAAATAGTTAAATAATTGCGAAGAATTTCATACAAAAAGTTGCAAACAATTGATTATTTTCAAAAAAATTTATCTAAATTCTATTTTTAATAATTGAATTCGGGGGCAGTTTTCATTATTTTAGAAAATAATTGAATATTCGTATAGAATTGTTTCAAATTTGATTTAAAATGTTAGAATTTTTTGGAATATTTTATTAAAATAGTAAATATTGAAAATCATTAAATTAAGAAAAATTTTTGAAAATAATTTACATTTTGGCATGAAGTTTATTATTTAAAAATAATTTAATGTTATTTCTTTCAAAAAATCCAAAGTTATTACACCAAGAAAGTGATGTTTTGTTGCATTGTGTCGAGGAAGAGTCAAATTATTCGCATTTCAGTTAAATAAGTAAAGTAATTCCATAAAAAAAATTTCATTCAAATTAAATTAAAAAATGAGTACCAACTCTGATAAATTTTTGCAATTTTATCAAGAGCATTTCAATCTCATATATACTTTTAACACACTAATTTACAATAATCACATATTTTATACACATACGTTTGATTGCGTGTGAAGAAAATGCACATTTTTGCGTAATATCAATATTAATAACAATTTAACATACTTGTCTGCTCCAAATATAGTCTCGAAAAAAAAATTCAGAAAGTGGTATTAAATTTAAAATTCTTTAATATTTGGGTCGTCTTCGTCATACTTTGTCTTCAGCACGAAAGCGTGAATAATTCAGAGCAAGTAATTTTCAAGTCTTCTTCCCCCTTTCGGTTGCTTGAGGCAAAGAGACGATTCGAAGATTCACTTCGATCTTATCTTCGCTCCCATTAAAGAAACATTATATCCATTTCAATGATACACGCTTATAAAAAATTTAAAAATTTATTATTCAAAATATAATCTTAATCAACCTGAAGCGCCTGTGATTATTGCAAAATGTGTGCTAAATTTATTAGCGATCAAAAAACTTGTGAGAAATATGCAAATATCTCACAGTAGTACAAATGAATAAGAGGCTTTTATTCTTTCTTTTATGTTTGTAACGACAATAAACATAACTGAAGAAGAAATTTATTTGATTCAAATAAATGATTACTGGTCTAAGTTTTGTCTATTATCGAATAAATATACTTACTTTAATAAGAAATATTTTTTTATTTAAATAAATCATTAGCATAATTATTAAGAGCGAGCGAGTAATTAATTCAGAATAATATAAATCAATAAAAATTATTTCATACAAATAAATATTTATTTAATAATTGACAAACAGTTGTTTATTTGAATCAAATTAATTGTTTTCAACAATAAGATTACTTGTCTTTTAATAGAAAAAGGTTAACTTGAATCAAATATTTTTTATTTAAACCAAATAAATTGTATTTGAAACAAATACCGTTTAATTGACTTAGAATAAAAATATTTTATTTATCATAGACAAATAACCAGTTTCTTTTCAGTAAAAAAGAGCTTTACTAATTAAAGTGGTTCAATATCTTTTCCAAAAGAAAAGAAACAGTAAAAACAATTAAAGAAAACTTTGGAAACATATTAAAAATTGTTTAGTAATAAAAATTACTAAAAACTAATAAATTTCACGAATGTTGCCACTGTGTTGTAATGTTTCCTTTCCTGTTTTCAAAATTATAGTTTATAAGTTGCAATAAATTATTAAAATTAATTTATAATTATAAATCGTATTAATGTTTTTTAATTTTATCAGAAGAAAATAATTATAAACAAATAAAAAAACAAAAACTTAACTAAACATGCAAGGGGTACAACAAAGAAGAATCAGTAATCACTCACCGATCGGTGAATCCCACGTCGGTGGATTGATGCCATCGTGCTTTCTACAGAAATGTACTCTGGAGCTTGAGGTTGTTCTCTGTGATTCCCAAGAAGAACTGATGAACTGAAAATAAAAATATTTTTTAGAAAATAAAACTTTACAATTGACTACCTAAAACAATTTATTATTATTATTATTATTATTATTATTTCTGTTATTCTAAATTACACTTTAAATTCACTAATTTTAATTCAGTGGCCCAGTTTTCTTTATTTCATCAGTGGGATTTCACTGAGTATCAGTAAAAACCATTGATTGTCAGTGAATTTCCATTGATTCATAAAAGAAAAATGGGCTACTGAATTTAAATCAGTTAAATTTTCACTGATTCAGATTTAGAGTGTAAAATTGGATGTTAAATAATTAATATTGAAGATAACATACCTAAGTGAATAATAATTATAAAAGGGCAATATAACCTTCCTTCAGGAGTAAAACGATTTTCATTCATTCAATATATGGCCTGAAAAAATTATAAATTGTTTACTGAAAGTGCCATAGCGCCTATAAATACAAAATAATGAAAATTTTTAGAATATAGACTGTAACAATTTTTTTTCTAAATTTACAGTTGTTTGTGGAATTTTTTAAAAACTTGTAAAAATAATGTCTTTAAAAGTATCGAATTTTTAATCCCTTTTGTAAAATCAATACTTTTAAGGTGTCAATTTTGTAATGTTCTGTAAAATTACCACTTATACTCTAAAAGTACAAATAAATATTTCATGAGACAAAATAAATGTTACATTGGTTAATCACTTAATACTGAAAAATTGACATTTTCCATGTAATAAACAATAAAGAAATCAACAATTATATTTTTAAAATGATAAATAAATGAAAATTATCGTAAACCACTTGAAACAAATTACGCTCAATTGCTTAAAAAAAGATATGATGAACTTTCCTAAGTTAAAAAAACTTTCTTTCTACTTATTATTTTAATGAAAGTCAAAGTGCACAAGTGTTGAATTTTTACACTTTGAGTAAGTTGCAAAAGATAAAAGAAGCACAAAAGAAAGATTATTGTAAAAACAAGAGGTTATGTAAGAATTTGTAATGGACTATCAATTACTAAATTAATGTGCAAATAAATAAAATATTAAAATCTTACCATGTTTTGATAAGAAAATAACCTTGAAAACGACAATGAACGACAATAATGAGAAAAGTTTCCTCGAACTTTCGCCTGGAGAAATCTGTCGATAATCACAAGTAATTTTAGTTTCATCAATTGACAATATAATAAAAATCAGCGAATTTGTTATTAATTTCAACAATACTTGTATGGAATTGATAAATATTTATACATTTACACTCCTTTCAACGTTCCATTTCCATCGTCTTTGATAATACAATACTGCGAAAAGGCGCCAATACATTTCCTTGTACACAGGTCGTTCTGCAATGGAATGGTAAATTTCAACCGGAAGACCTCTGTTGGGCGACACTTTCCTAAGGTTCGCTTTACAATGCTTATGTGTTGTTAAATGTTTCCGAATTCTTTTTCTCAGTATTCTATAAGAAAAATTCAGTTTCATGTATGTGCTTTGGAACTTAAACACGTATTTAACCTATAAATTACAAACAAATTGTATTATGGGATGTGTGTTAATTGTTAACAGTTAAAGCCCAACGCAGAATAAAACGGGAAGTGAACGCAAGCATGCGATAGAAAAGGACAAACCTACTTCTGTCCTTTTCTATCTCATGCTTGCGTTCACTTCCCGTTTTATTCTGTTTAGGCCTTTAATGATTAACAAAAGAGACATATTTGTAAAATAGTGTATTTTAAACACACACACACTCACACACAACAGTCTAGTTACAAAATGCAACGCAAAGGCTGCCATGGGACTGTACTCTTAGCCAATAGGAACTTGTGATTCAATGGAAATCATTTTAATAGAGAATTCTTATTAGATAAAAATTTTGCTTTTCACGCAACCATGGGACTGCACCTTAAAGGGCCATTTCTGTAATTGCGTTAAACGCAACACAATTAAGATTGACAATTGGGATTTGCTAAACTTTAATACGCCTGGTGGTTACCTACTTCTTACCTCCATTTTCCTTCTCTACCTTTCTTTAATTAGTACGATGGAAAGAGAAAAAAAATAAAACTGTCTACCGAAGTAGGTAAAAAGTTACTAGATTATCACTAGACTGCCAATCCCAATCTAAGTTATATAAGCAGGGGGAGCGTTCAGACCTTCTCATGCAAAACTTATGCATGCAGGTTGCCATAGTAGCGTTCAAGAATGAGAAAGATAGAACGCTACCATGGCAACCAGCATGCATAAGTTGCATGAGATCGTGTGACTTTACCCTAAGGGTGCAGTCCCATGCTGGTAGAATAGTGGAGTAGTGTAATAGATTTAACCAATCAAACTAAGTGTTAAAAAAGTCCAGTCATCTGATTGGTCAAAACTGTTCCACTATTCTGCCAATCTACCAGCATAGTACTGCACTCTAATCTAGAAAACGTAGAGCAGAATTTAATGATAGTGAAAAGAATAGTAATATCTCTCTTGCACTCATGAAATTCTCCTTTGCTTTACGTTTTCTGCTAAACATGGAAAGGCACCTTTACTGTGGCGATATTCTACATTGTAGAAGTACTTGTATGCAACTTGGACGTGATTTTCCAAAGTTGGCAACCATGCGCGTTGCGCCTTGAGCAGAAAGCAGTCCGAACAGAAAAACAAAGCAAATGTAAGTATACAAATATTTATTTTCGTCTAAAATATGATTGGAAACAATCAATCATGTTTAATAATTCATACAATTGCAAATAAATTAATCAGAAACATTTCGATTTATCAACAGGTTTCGAGGGAAGATGTTAACACAATATATGAGAAATATGTTTATTAGTGGCTTTCAATTTTCCAATTCAAGAAGGTTTATGCTTTCAAATAGGGTAAGATTCAAAATTATATATTATTATTTACGATAAAATAATATTTCGTTTCAATTTATGACAATGTCTATTTACCTACGTATATTGACAATATTTCTTCATATTCGAAACGTTGGAGGAAATATAGTCAAAATAGTTGCAAGTTGCGTGTGTATAAATATACAATTTTGCAAATTTTCCTTTTGTTAATCTCTAAATGTTAACAATAAGCACACATCATATATTACAATCGTTTTATAATTTGTAGGTTAACCATGTGCTTAAGTTCTAAAGCAAAGACATTAATGTAAACTATTCGGACAAAAAAAATAGTAAAAAAGAAAACTACTATTTTTCAATTACATATTACATATGTCGATTTATCAATTTATATTTACTGATTAACTTTTATATCTATTCAGTATTTTTTATTTCTGAAACTGACAGTATAAAGTCTAAAGTAGTGGAATAGATAGAAAATACAGGAAAGCAGGTCAATGTAAGTTGAATAAATTCTACTTGATTCACGTTTTTGAAATTAGTTTAAATTATTAAAGTATATGCTGTAGATAAAGTTTCAATTAAGGTCATGTTATTCAGTGGGAAGTTTTTCCATAGTAAAGTAAATGGGGCACGTGACCACTGAATAACATAACCTTAATAATTCAAAAATTTATTTTTATCGTAAAATATATATTCAGTGCAACAATGCCTTTTGTTGTTATACTCTAATTAGAATTATAACACTATATTCCTTTAATTTACATTTTTTAATAATAAACGCCATTACAAGTTTAGTAATAAATTTTCTTTATTTTTAGTTCATTTCTGTTAATCAAAAAAGACGAACATAAAGAAAAAGGACGTGGAAAAAGAAAAGCTGTCTTTGCGTATTTCCCTGTAGGAAGCGCGATGGAATATCAGTGGGATTCACCGCCTTGTAAGTATCTTCTAAATTTTCTTTATTTTACACTTTTATTTAATTTAGTTTTTTATTTTATTTCTTTGCAGTGCAAAGAAGTTTAATTAAATTTTACGATTTCGCCATTTTTAAAATTTTAATTTAATTATTTATTAATTATCAATGATATAGTAGATAATTATTCATTAATAATTTAACATTACATCTGTCTCGTGAAATGGATTTTTTTAATAACAATACTTTTTTGTTATACTGTCTTTTATTATTAATTCAAATAATTTTTTAATAATATACTGTTTCACTAAATAATTTATATTTTTTCAGACTGGTGAATCATGGAAACGCCGTTGTTTTACGTTATGTCCTCGTCGCATCATTATTATTACCTATGGTACGTTTTCATTTATATTACTTACTTAAAATCAATTTTCAAATTCATAAGAATAAATTATCAGTACATTTTTTCAGTGAAATTGTAAAGTTAAATTTTCTTATAACTTTTTTTTTGTATTTTCAGCTCATTATTGACAATCACAAAGAAAAATCTTAATGGAGGAAAGATGTTGATGCAGAAAATCGCTTCTGCATAAAAGTTTTGAATTTTTTAAGCTTTCATGCAATTTTGAACTTTTATGAAACTTTCGATACTGTGTGGATACCTTTTTGTAGAAAGCGCGATGGCATGGCATTCATCGACCAACGTGGGATTCACCGACTGGTGAGTGATTGCTGATTCTTCTGTGCTGTACGCCCTTGCATGTTTAGTTTAGTTTTTGTGTTTTAATTGTTTAAGAAAATTTCCCTTGGGGAATATTAATACAATTTATGATTCTAAATTAATTTTATAAATTTATTGCAACTTACAAACTATAATTTTGAAAACAGGAAAGGAAACATTACAACATTTGTGTAATTTATTAGTTTTTAGTAATTTTTATTACTAAACAATCTAATATTTTTAGCAAAGCTTTTACTGTTTCTTTTCTTTTGGAAAAATTATTGAACCACTTTAATTAGTAAAGCTTCTTTATACTGAAAAGAAAATTGTTTGATACAACTAAACAATTATTTGTCTGTTACACGAAGAGAAAATTTATTACATATTATATATATTTTGTAAAAGTTTTTACAGTTTAGAGAAGAAGGGCACCAAACCGAAATTTTCGTATAAAAAATACTAAACAGTGAAAGAAATAATTTGAAATTTAGTACAGTTAGATTAAAATTTTTGATATTTGATATTATACTAAATTTCATATTATTCCTTTCACTGTTTAGTATTTTTTATACGAAAATTTCGGTTTGGTGCCCTTTTTCCCTAAACTGTAAAAACTTTTACAAAATTTAATATAATTTTCTTTCCGTGTATAAAAAAATATTTGTTTGAAATAGTTTTTATTTAAGTAAATTAAACTGTATTTGTTTCAAATACAATATATTTGGTTTAAACAAAAGTATTTTATGCAGCAAGTAATTTTGTTTATAATAAATAAGTAATCTAGTAATTGCAAAAAATTTATTTGGTTCAAATAAACAATTTTTTGCCAATTATTAAATAAATATTTAATAAATAATTTGATTTAATTTAAAAAATTCTCTTATATAATAGAAAAATTTCAATTTCACATAATTCGTTAAGAAAAAGGATAAGTGAGTTTTTTTACGGAAAAACATTGAATAACGGTAAAAATTCCTGCCAATAATTTGTGGTGAAATAAAAAATGCGGAATTACTTTAGGTATGCTTTCAAGGTGTTTAATCGAATAGTTAGAACGAATCGTCAGAATTACATTAATGTGGAAATAAAGTGATTCGCTTATCTTTTAGCTATAGAGGAGAAGTGAGATCGCGCGGGGCACGTTGCGAGCTCGCACAGCAATCTCGCGCGCATAGTTCTCACAGTCCATGGTCAGTTTGGTCTCGAGAGCGGGATATATCGAATAGCTCATAGGTTGCATCTCCCGTGGACGCCACTGCAACGTGTGCATCTATTTCCGTGGCGTGTGCGTGCATTGGTGCAACGTGCGTGTAAGATTCCACGATGCATTCAGCAAATGCAAAGCACGCACGCGGTTTCATTGATGTCCCGTAAAAGTCGGAGGTCCGCGCGACTTGCAAAGGTATTATCCGTCGAGTCGTACAACGACCGATGGGAATCTGCCGATATTCCCATATCCCCATACGCGAGCCGTCGCGTCGTCCTTTTTCTCCATGCTTGCGATACGTCCGACCAGATTCGAGATTGGATCATGATATACATTCGTTAAGACGGCAAAAAACAGAGTCTTGATCATTTAGGGACTAAATGCTTGTTTGTTCTTCTAATATTCTTCTTCTGATGTGGAGAAAAAGTGAGGAAAAGTCATTACGTATAGTATGATCGAATAATTACTATTTTGAGTAGTATTCGTTTGGAAAATTGGAAAAAAAGGGAAAATATTGTGTATTTTTACTGACACGGTTGTCACAGGTCTAGGGAAATCAGGGATTAGTCACTCTCTTAATTTAAATCAGTTGAAATTCATGGATTTAGCTGACAATCAGTGACTGACTCTTTGCTTCTGAATCAGTTAAGAATAACTGATTTTTACTGAAAAATCTTTAATTTTCAGCAAAAAATAACTGAATAATCAGTTAAACTTGACTAATTGAATCAGTCAAAAAAGTTGCTGAAAAATTAGTTATTTTTAACTAACAATCAGTTATTCGGATTTAGAGATTAAAGGTTTTAATTTGAAATTTTATAAAACTTCAAGTTTTATAACAAATCCAAGAATGAATTTAATTAGAAAATGTAAAATGCATTAGGAACCAAAGAGGCTGCAAAATTAGTATTTTAGTTTAAAGTTTTGAATTCAAAAAAGTAAAAAGTATTCAGTGTTGCCACGCTTTTGCCCTTTTCAAATTCCCTGACTTTTCCTGGTTATCTAGATTAATTCACAGAATTAAATTAAATTTTATTAAAATTCGTCGAAAGAATTCTATTATTTAAAAAATTTTTTGTTTAAATTCTTTACCAGAATTGAATTTTAGTTAAAAATTATTCTATAAATAGTAATCGCTATGACAGAAACAATATTTTGACAAAGTTTCATTAAAAAAGGGACAAGTAAATTTTTTCTTTAAATTAATTCTACAAAATTGTTTGTAAAAAGTATAAAATTTTTAATTTAAAACCTTTTGAAAATTTAATTATTTCTAAAAATTGAAATAATAATTGAATTCTCTTAACATATTTTAAAAAAAAATTTTTAAATATGTGGCTAAAGTTCCGAACGTTCAAATGAACGAAATTTTTTTTCACCTCAAGTATTTTTGAAAATTGCTATACAAAGAAGAAAAATAATTGAAATTAAAGAAAATTTAGTTTAGAATTAATTTATTTAATCTAAAAAATAATGTTTTTGTAAATAGAATATAAATTAGTAGAAGTAAAAAAATATTGTCGTTCATTTGAACTTTCGAAGCTTTAGGAACATTTAAGAATAATTTCACTTTTCGAGAAAATTTGATGAAACGAATTTCATAAAATATATGAAATATAATTAAAATTCTGCCAAGAATTTTATTAAAACGTTTTTAAATAATTGAATTTCGGAGAAAAATTGTATTGTTTATAAAGATAATTGAAATCTTGACTAAAATTTTTGTAGATTTTTGAACATAATTTGATTTTTAAGAATAATTTCTTACTTTTGAATATAATTAAATTCTTGAGACTAATTTTATGAAAATTCGTTTCAAATAATTGAATTCATTTGTAAAATTTTATTTAAATAGTAAACATTGACAATAATTGAATTCATTTGTAAAATTTTATTTAAATAGTAAACATTGACAATAATTAAATTGAATATTATTAAATTTTTTAATTATCAATGCAGAATATTGATAATTAAAAATTTGTGAATCAGTGAAAATAAAATAATTAGTCAAGAAAAGTCAGGAAATTTTAAAAATGAAATTTTGCAGCCCTATAATTATTATTATTACTATTAACTTTGATATTAAAAAAACCAAGTACTGAAAAATAAATAGGTATTTAAAAAATAGTTTAAAAATTTGATTTAAATAAAAAAATCCGATTTAAATCAAATAAATCCGATTGTTTTGATTTAAAAAAAATAATTTTTATCAGCCCTGCAACGTTTTGATATTGATAAGTTTTTTTGTCTAAATTTGATATCCTCAGAAAAATTGCGAATTGAAAACTTCTTCTCTATACTCGAAAGTGCTGGTAGAATATTTGTTATTAAACCTTGACGAGGGGGAATGATTGTATACATACATATAAGTATATAAGTTTTTAATAGCGATTACTGGCAAAAGAGATTTGATCAATTTCTAATATATTCAAATCACGTCCCTCGGCAATGATATATGCAGATTTGAGCGCACGAGTTCATGTAGGTAATTGCGATTCGCGGAAGATCTGTATCAATTGTGGGGGCATCGATCGGGCCCTGTCTCGGTTATACGGTATACCGTCTTTTTGTTGCAAAGCACACTTCCGTTTCGCGAATCGACAGATCGCAGATCGAATCTCCCGCGGACGACAATATTCGAGCGGAGATTGGAATGACAGATGAAGCGTTTGCTTTTCAGTTTGGAACACGAGCGCGGGAATAGAGAAGAAAATTTATCGACCTTTAACAATCACAAAATGATCATTCGATTTGGATTTTCTTTTCGTTGGATAGATTCACACGCAACCATGTGTATATACGTAATGCGCTTCTTATTTTCTCCATCAATTATTATTATATCCTGAGTGTATTCTCTCACGATATTTTAGTTCAAAATTTAATTAATTCAACGGTGGAAATAAAAATTTATTTGATTCAAATAAAATATTACTTGACTATCATCATGGTTATTTGAATCAAATGCATTTTTTAGGTCCGTTTGTCGCATTTAATTTTTTTCTGTGTAGTTAATATTTTTAAATAAGCGTTTGTTATTAAATTTGTTAATTAATTTAATTAATTAGTGTTTTTTATTTGATTTGACAATTTAAATAATATTTTTTAAATATTAATAGTTTTTTGCATTAATTATTTGAAATTAAAAATTTTTATTCTCAAAAGTTTATTGATGAGATGGCTTTTAAACTGAGAAATTCTGATGAAGTATTCACATTAAAATCATATTTTATAATTAACCAAATTTTTAGCCACTGCCTCTTTTCATATTATGCGAGATCATGCATCATGTGGCGGAGAGAAAAAAATTTATTTACCGCTGTCACAGCCAGGTCGTTTTTACACTTGTAGCGCGTAAAGCTTAAAATAAAAGGTGAGAATTCCACACTGAATTCAAAATTCCCGACTATCTCGAGCAATAATTCAATCATCATGAAAGAATTTATTCTTTTACATTTCATACACAAACTGTTCCACTAACATTATTTTTTCGTTTTCATAATCCTTAAATTCCTCTGGTTTTTTTATATTCCTCGGAATTTAATACCAAAAAAATGAACTTAGAAGAAGATCGAATTAGGAAATTTCAATTTAATTTCAATTTATTTACTCATTAAAGTGTTTATCACTTCACGTGAATTTATTATCTTTATGTTACATTTTCATGCTTCTAATTTGTTATTAACTTTGTCGCATTTGATATTCGTAATCTTTTTAGCACTTTCCATAAAGTATAAAATAATCGTCTTGAAATTTAATTTCCTATATTCCAGTTTTAATCTTGTGACATTAATGACACATAATTTTCTAGTAAAATAATTTTTTAGTTCTCACACGATTTTCGAACGGTTTAGTGTCAAGTGACGATAATTAGTAATAATTTGAGGGCAATTAATTAAAACGCTTAGCTTGGTTTTATTTTTCACGTGTAAAGCTTGAGTGCACACACACACACAAACATATTCTCGGAGCAATTTCATTCGTTAATTAAGTCAAAATGTGACGCTGAGTCGTAATTTTCAGCTGACATAAGAAGGCGAGGCTGCGGTTTAACCTCACAGGTAGCTTCGCGTTTTTAAGACACATCAGGCGCGTAAAAGAGAGACATGTTATACGCAAATCTCGTGACTTGAAAAAGGGGAGAGAAAAAAGAGAGCGAAAAAGAAATATAGAGAGAGAAGGAGAGAGAAAGAGAGAGAGAGAGAGAGAGAGAGAGAGAGAGAGAGAGACGTCAATAATTATAACGAATTGCTACATAATTGCTTCATTACTACAACTATCTCTCTTCTCCAGAGGGAGTCGACGATTCATTACAAAGGGCTTTTGAGTCTTTCAATAGCTTCATTCTTTTCGTATTGTATGAAACCTTTCTTAATAAATTGATCTACCAATATAAATTGATTAGGAGAATGATTTTTTATCCTATTGTGATTGAGTTTGATTAATAGATAAACACCTACTCGTCAAATTGCCCAAATCAAATTGTCCGTCATTCAGTGTTTTATATAAAAAACTTTTTTTTTAAGGCCACAGACCTTGTATGTTAAATTGTGGAACTAATTTTCTTGAATGGATTTGTTTTCCCCGAGTCTTGTGATGAAATTAAATGGTTATTGTTTTTTCAAAGGGACAAGTGCACCAATTACTGCGACTTGCTCTACAGTATTATTATTTAGTGTCTAAGAACTTATGTTTGAAAAAGTATTATAACGTCCTGAACAGTATAATAAAAACAATAAAATTCTTTTTAGGAATTCAATTATTTTTAATAAAATTTTAATCGAATTTCTCGAAAAAATTCTTAAAAATTTTATTAAAATTCGCCTAAAGAATTTAATTGTTTAAAACTTTGTTGATAAAATTTTTAATAGAAATTGAATTCCAAGAAACATTCAATTATTCAATAAATTATTTATTTTTGTATTTAAATAATTGAATTCTGGTAGAATTTTCTCATAAACATTGATTTAAAAATAGATTTTAGTTAAAATCTTAGATTATAAAAAAATAATTGAATTTGGGAAAACTTTTTAAAATTGCCTTAAAAATAATTGAATTTCTACCAAAAAAAATTTTATCACAACTTTTTTAAATCTTTGAATTTCTGCTAAAATTGTAATGTTTTTAAAAATAATTGAATTTTTGCAAAGAATTTTATTAAGATTATTGAAAATAATTGATTACCTTCAAAGATTTTTATTATTTTACAAAAAAATTTAAATTTTTGAAAGGGTAATTAAAGGTCTGCTAAGAATTTTGTTATTTTTAATTTATGTCAAGAATTTTATTGAAATTTTTAAAAATAATTGAATTTCTGTAAATTTTTTACAAGAATTTAATTATTTTCAAAAATTTTAATAAAATTCTTCTGAAGAATTCAACTACTTTTATAAAAAATAAAATTCAATGTAGAATTTCAATTATTTTTAATAAAATTTTAATCGAATTTCTCTAAAAATGTAATTGTTCTGAAAAATTTTATTAAAATTCGTTAATAGAATTCAAGTATTTTATAATTTGTTGATAACAATTTTTTATGGGAATTGAATTTTAAGAAACGTTCAATTCTACAATAAATTATTTAATTGCGTTTTATTTTTATTTAAATAATTAAATTCTAGTAGAATATAGCGTGAATTTTAAAAAATAATTGAATTTTGTAATTAATTTTTTTGAAAAAGTTTAATTGAGTTTTTTAATACTATTTTTAGTTTCGATTTTTTAATATTTATTTAATAAAAGAATTTAGCTAATAACTGAAATTTCGTAATATTAAATATTTTAAAGAAATGAATTTGAAAATTGTCAAAGAACTTTTTCGAAAATTGTTAAAAATAATTGATATAAAGAAAAATTTTAGATAAAAATTCTAAAACATAATAATTGAATTGATAATGACTTTAATTATTATAAATTATTTTTATTAATTATTGATATTAATTATTATAAAACATGAAGAAATTGATGACTTCGAATCGAAGACTCAAAGTTATCGATTTCTTCATGTTTTATAGTTATGAAAAATTGAATTTCTAGTTTTAAGTAAAATGTTCTTTTATATTTGATTCGGCCTAATTTTATTTTTGTCAGTTGGTCCGTAATTTTGAATCCGTAAAGTCCGTATTTTTAAATACTTTAACTGCTTCGAGCCCTGGTATTAAAGAAGAAAAGAAATTTGTATCAGTGTGAATAGGAAAAAAAATGCTGAACGTTTTCTTTTGAGCTGTTGTAAAAGAAAAAGAAAGGGTTGAATTGCGAGATTGAGATGAAATTTAGGGTCCGACCTAGTATCGCGGGGTTGTTTATGATTATATGTGATATATATATTATATGTGATATTTACAATGATGTCGACCGCGTGAGCACACATAAAATCATTGAATCGCATCTGCGTCGAGGACTCCCCACTGGTTTACGCCCGGCATACATCTCCATATTATATCCACTGTAAATATGCTTGCATGAAGGAGATTTAATTTCCACATGGCTCCAGTTTATATGCTCCTCGATAGTAAAGGGGTCTTTGTCTTCTGACCGCTCTTGGAACGATTTATACCCGTTGTATCCTGACTATTCACCTGACGCTGATATACTGTGTCAAGTTTTCTCTCCGCTATAACATATTCTCACCGGGCATTTTACGATCTGCATTTAGGTGCATTAAGAAATACCGCACATTATATGATATCAATTATTTCATTTGGTTCACTCTTGTAATGAAATAAATAATATTGAATACATTTGTGTTGTTGTAAAATTTAATTTTGGATGTGGGAAAAATTTAGCATTTACTTTATGGTTATGGTTTTTGTTTTGATTTTGTACTTTCATCCTTTTTGAATCTTATTTTCGAGTTAGAAAAAGCTTCTGGTTGTAAATAACAGAGTGTAAAAATAGAGGTAATAAAGATTTCAGTCTTGAGGCATTGCATCACGAGAGTAGGCATGACTGGTCCTACGACTATTATCTTGACAGAGCACGGCCTTTGGCACGAAATACATTTCTCAGAGAGAGTCTCGCGCGTTGATTTAATGTACTGACCAAATCAGCATAAATTTATGCAGTATATATTTATATTTCATAATTATAATGACGTTGAGCTTAATTGGACTCTTCTCGCCGGAAACTGACGTATGTGCGAGCATTTATAGTTTTAGTATTTAAATTTTAATTGATCCTCGAATCATACGCCTGTGCGAGCATATCTTTCAAATGTAACGAGATACTGTAAAGTATGATTTATGGTCCCATGTTATGAGGAGAGTCACCCATTTGCCTTAGTTGAGCGCAATTCCTACAAACAAAACGAGTTCCGATCGTACTCCACTGATGATGATGATGATGAAGAAGAAGAAGAGGAAGATGATGATGATGATGATGATGATAATAAGGGAGAGACTCTACATGAGTAAAAAAGGTTTTGGATGAAAAGAGCCTTTTAGATTCCCTGCGTCCCGTTATGTCTTTGATCGCATTTCAGGACACAAGGGCACGACCCATCCTGATTATGATTCGAGAGAGACTTTCCACTCACGGACAACCTTGTATAATAAAATCTCCGGAAAAGGACATACCAAGAGAGGATGATCAGTATATATACCAAGAGAGTGGATCCGATCTGGTACCGCTTTGATCGTATACCATTGCCAATGACTTTCATTTCCAACAAAAATCCATTCAAACTTCCGCCTTCTTCTAATGGGGAGAGACACACAAGACGTACTCACAGTCGAACCACATTGAAAGGACATTCAATCATTGTTACAATTCAACGACAGAGAAATCCGAGAATTGCCATCGATCTTTTCTCTCCCAGGAGAAATTAATTTTTACAAATTCTGATTTTGTTCTTCTTCTTCATCTTTGAATTTCTTTTTTTTTTAATTTCCGTTTTAAAATTTATGTTTTTAAATTTATTTCTTTTAGAAGAGAAAAAATGTTCAGGATAAATTGTTTCTTGCACTGTTAGAGAATGTATCAGAAAAGTTATTTCGAGTTTGTTGATCGGGTGGAGTAATTCTGTCTTTTTTTCTTCTTTGGTTTGCTTTTAAAATACAGGTAGTGTGTACAGTGTGGTTGTACGAGGTTAATCGGTGAAAAGGGTAGGAACGAGCGTGGAGATAGAGGAGGTAAGGAGGGGTAAGAATGTACTCCGGTATCCAGATCACGACGACCGGGTCTTGTTCGAAAGAAAGAGAGAGAAAGAGAGAGAGAGGGACAGTAAGACAGATTTACAGTGCACGACACGACGTCGTATTACGATTATTAACAATTACAATTGATTTAGCATTGTTCTACGCGTGCACAGGCATTATTTAAATTTATTTAAATTGATAAGCTCGGTAGAGCTTCATTTCTTCATGGGAGACTTAAAACAATCAAAGACTGCTGATATATCTATTATTCTGATATATCTTATATTCCACGTATTTAATATATCAACTGAATTTTTCCTCAATGAGAGTTCTTTTAAAGTTGTCTTTATTTTTGTTTTATAATTTTGTGTTCATGGAAAAATTTTTCCTTATTTATTCAGTTATGTATTCTTTTTCCTATTTGATAGATTTTTTCCCCTTTCTTTTCAGTGATACAATTTTTCCTCTTTCTTCAGTAATTCATTTTTTCCTCTTTCTTCAGAGATACATTCTTTTCTGTTTCTTCAGTGATCTATTTTTTCTTCTTTCCTCGTTCTTCATTTATTGTTTTTTTAAATTTTTTTAGTGATATATTTTTTCTTCTTTCTTCAGTGATTCATTCAATTTTCTCTTCGTGTATAATGCACACATTTGCGCTTTACTTTTATGTGAAAAATTTGTAAAAATAGGTGAAAATTGTTTTAGAAGCAATTACAATAACTTAACATACAATGCATTTAAAGTAAGCCCTGCGCTTTATAAGGTTTTAGTTTCGCACTTACAATCTGTTCGGTGAAATTATGACTGTAAAATAGCAAGATACCGTTTCAACTAAATATGTCGTAATTTTCTTGATGGTAGGACATTTTTTGCAAGTTATAGACGTGCTTTCGCATCTTGTACACGTGCGCTACACTATTAGGGCAAATTCACATGCACGAGACAACCCTAGATAAGATCCGTTATTTACGCACACGCTTTATGCAATTCTGATGTGACATACAGATGAGCGCCTACTGATATGATGCGAGAACCTTCCTGGAGATTTTCTCCTTTAAGCTCCAGTTAATAAGTCTAATTAGTGGGTAAACTTTTGAGAAAGTTTTCCTTTCTTTCTCCACGATTTAGAAATGAAAATTTATCAAGGATTTGTCAATAGACTTTAGGAACAAGTGGCGCTGATGTTTTTTTCGTTTCCGAATTCTGTGAGTTGGCATTTTGATTGCTCAATGGTTAATAGATGAGCAAATGGTGGCTGTTCGGCAAGTTGAAACAGAATGTCACTCTCATTCGTCAGTCAGGAATAGTGACAGGACTGGTAGATTATAATCTTGCATGGAAAGCGAAGGAGTTTACTTGACTACATATGGGAAAAGAGTTTTGCGGTCGATTTGTCTAGATGAAAAAGCGCAGCACTTGCGTCACGCGTAGCAAAGAGAATTGCGACCCGACCTATCGCAATGGACGACGATCGTATTGAGCACCTGCACGCATGACAAAGCAGGACCAGATAGTGCGCATGCTCTCCTACAACGTTTGCTGAGCAACCATAACGTTCCAAAGTACCGAACACTTCACCTATACCAACTATACCAACACCATCGCTATCAACTTCACAAGACGCTCGCGGTGAATACGCGTTCAACGTTTAAAAGGCGATTGCGGTTAGCAGAGGAAGAGTGTAGGTAATTTATTGCTACCATTTAAAGCGCCATATAATAATACGCCGGGAGAACTATTTCTTAATGTCCCACCGGCGCACTCAAGTGCACTACAGGGTGCACCATGGGGTGGAGAAGATGAAAGTGGAAAAGAAGAACGAGCACATGGACAATTTATTAAAGAAGCAAGCCTTTATGAAAGACCGTCTTTGGTAGATATGACAGTTGTGATCCATTTTCAAGACACACCGCGATTAGTATCCTTTTCAATTCGGAATTCACCTCGGCTTCCGTGAGTTTCAATTCAATCCGAAATACAAGAGATGACTTTCCCCTTGTGAGAGAGACTCGCATTGTGTCAGTGAAACTTATTTTTCGTACACAAACATCAGACATCTAATCTGAAAGGTTCATCTGTTTCATTAATCTCGTTTTTTTCTTATTATTTGTCTTTTTATTATTATCCCTGGGTTGCCACGTAACCTGAAAAACCTGAAAATGACAGAGAATTTTCAACAGAATCGTGGAAAATTGTTTCGATTAATCTTGAAAATCTAATTATCGAAAGCAAAAATTATTCTATATATTTTTTTTTAATTTGGTTGATCTGAGATTTTACAATTTTCATAAATAAATGAACTTTAAAAGGTTACTGGAAAATTTATAAAATTTTAATTTTTAATGAATTTCATTAAACATTTTTAAGAATGATTTTTGAACAATTTTAATTATTCCAATTCTTTAAAAATGAATTAAATTTTGTAATATATATTTAATTAATTATTAAAAATAATGCATTTTTGTTAAATACACTAAAAAAGTTCAATTTTGGAGAAATTATAAATGATTACAAACATTTAATTATTTTCAAAAATAATAATATTCTTCGCAATAATTCAATTATTTAAAAAAAAATAAATTTTTTGACAGGAATTCAAATATTTTTAATGCAATTTAAATCCTATTTCTTAAAAAGTGAATTTATTCTAACAAATTTTTTTATAAATTCGTCAAAAGAATTCAATTATTTAAAAATTTGATAATATAATTCTTCATGAGAATTCAATTTTTAAGAAACATATAATTATTTAATGAATATTGTTTTATTTAAATAATTGAAATTTTCTTAGACTTTTTTTCATTAAAAATTGTTTTAAAAATAAATTTCGGTTGAAATTTAGACAATAATTGAATATTAATAACATTATAGCGTGAAAAAGTATAATTAATTTTTTTAAATTACCTGAAGTTTTTATTTTCTAATATAAATGTAATTGAAGAATTTTCAAATAATCGAAAATTCTTAGAATTTAAATGCAAAAATTTGAATATTCTGAAAAAACTTTTACAAAAATGATTAAAAATAGTTGCTTTAAAGAAGAATTTTAGTTACAAATTTTAGAAAATAATAATTTATTTGAAATGTGGAATTGAACTTTTTGAAAATTTTGATTTTTATGCAAAAATAATTATTTAATATTTATTTAAAAAAGATGCTATTGATGTTTTCAAATAAGTTTACAAATAAAGAAATTCGTAATTAGATTAATGAAAGTTCTGTATTTGTGCAAATTTATTAAAGTTATTTAATTTCATAAAATGAAATGCAGTTTTAAAAATTTAGAAAAATTTCGTTTTTTAACTTGGAAAAATCAGGGAATTTCAAATGAGCAAGAGCCTGACAACCCTGAATTCCCTTTTTGAAAAATTTTCATTTTATTCAAACCAAAAATAAATACTAGAAAAGACAGTAAGATGAAGAAGAAGTGTGTGACGTAATATGATCTGACACCCAACAACCGATTTTACAATTAATCGCTCGTGTTATTTTTCCTGAACTTTAAAATGATGAATCGAAAGAGGTCCGAATTTAATATTCGAATTTCAATATAACCTTTCGAATATGACATTGTTGATGATCATTTGCTCTAGGTTAAACTTTATTGAACTTGTAATCTTGTAAATTTTCATCTTAGACACACATTTTCTTTATGAGAAATCGTGGCTGACTCATACGTTGCGCGGCAAAATGTGTCAATTATTTCAAAACTGATAGCGAGTGTTATTTCATTTGAGTATATATTCTGATGCGGTATGGTGAACTTATTTCTAGCGTTAATGAACTACTGCTTTGTCTTGTGAGAAGGCTTGTTTTATTGGAACGTTAACGACATCTGATACAATATGGGTATTATATATATGTTTGTTTATAGCGAAGCAGGAGCTGAAGCAGCATCAATTCTCTGTACTTTGATCAGAGCCTTGTCTATGTACCGTCACCTTCTTGTGAATAGCCTTAACGCCATCGACGTGTACCACTTCCAAGTCTCTCGTTTAGAATAAAATAAGATTCTCGTCTCGAGTAATTCATTGGATCGATTGAATCTCACATCTCTCATGTTGTTCAAGCCAGTTCGCGTTAAACAAATTACATCACAATCTCAGGATCTTGGAAAAAAGATGCGTTTCTCACGACCTTGATATACAAATGTACACCAATCCGGCCTGGTTTCCATTATCGACGATCTAGGACAATTTATACACAATTTATTCCTGTATAACCGATGATCGATACTTATTCTGAAATTATCCATCGACGATTATTTCTAGAATGTCGATAACTTCTTTCGTTTCGCTACTGAAAGGTTTACGAGAAAGAGGGATCTTTTAATCTCCCTGCAATTCCTTTTACGAAGAATTTTTTCTTTATTGATTTTATATTATGTTACAACATTTTTTTTTCTTTTTCATTTTTCTGATATTGTAAATTGTAATAATGAAAAATGATTCTCTCGTTGAGAGTTATTGAAGAAAAATATATTGATTAGTTCTTGATTTGTATATTGTGGAGATATTATTAATCGATATTGGGTTTATTGTGGAAAAAAGTGAGAGTTACGTGTACATGAAATAATAGAGCTAAGATTTGTTAATTATGTAAATGTCGATTATGAAAGTTTGATTTCGTTATCATCAAATTATCTAGTGTCTTGAACAAATTGTATCTTAGTAAAGAAACACTTGTTAATGGGGTACATATGACTTTCATTTACAAATGAAAACTCGAAAGTTATGATCAACACTTGTCAACATTAATTTTAAATGAAATGTAATATCGGGAACTATAGTATATTAATAAAATGTGAAAGACTGGGTACGAATAAATTCTCGATATTATTAATGCAAATCCCTTCGGACTGCGGTAAAATCAATTGGCTTATTTGGATTACAAGATATTATATCAGGAGAAGAAAAGGATACAAGGAGAGTTGAAATTTTAGAGTTATTAATGATGTGAAAAGTTTTTAGAAAGAAGACATGAAAAAATGAATTGAAAAATGGAACAAAAATGTAGGAATTAGTAATCTTATTACAATTCACTTTTATGGAAGTGTTAATGAAAATTCCGGTCCTAAATCAAGAAGGTACAAGGAATTTAACATGAGGAACATTTAATGATAGCTCGTGCACCTAGAATAGGATGGTCGGATAACACGCTCAGTCATTAATGAATGCTGTTCATTGCATATTGCTGCATGCGATCTCGAGGTTCTTAAACTTTATTCAATAAGAAAAAACAGTATGTTTTCCATTACAGAATAATTTAGACATCGTTATTGTAATAAATTTTTAGCAAACCTCAAGTATACTCTGTTTTTGTTTTGATTCTGTTATTTTGAAACCAGAACCACAAAAAAGATTCTAATTTTGATTCAGATCATCAGCATTGACTACCTTTAATATGTTTCATCTCTAAATTCTACTCCCTTATGCATCATCTCCAAAAATTTTCAGCCCATTTTCATTCCCGTTACAACTCTTCCTTTTTAACGTGCATGAAATTAATTTGAATCCAATTTAAAGCACTATCCGTTGTATAAATATTCAAACTCCGCAATCCCTATTATCTGTAATGAAACACACGACTCGATTTGACCTTATCAGCCTTTAGCAATAATGTGGAGTAAATTGTGTATCAAATATTAAGTACTCTCGTTTGTGTAATATCAAATTTATAGCAACGTTCCAATCGATAAATTCTTTTTTATGAAATATATATATATGAAAAGACATTGCACAATTAGGAAGTAAACTGTTGTTCAATATGACCGAAACAGTCGAATGAAGCTGTGTAGAATAATATATGACTTTCTAGGGTTCTTCAGTCACTATCTTTTTCCAATCGCGCTGAAATCTTACAAAGATTACAATCTACCTCAGATTACTACTCTTTACAGCAGTGCATTTCTCGCTACAATAAATTACAGAACGAGCCAAAACGTCTTCCCTTGCAATGGAATTCTCACCTTTCTGATCTGAAAGCTACTTTATCCTTTAATGTCTAAATTGTCTTACACTTTTCGCGACATTTGCATTTAAACGACTGAAAAGCCATTTTGAACTGAAAATGTCACTGAAATCTTGAATTCACTGTAAACATACTTTGCAAATTTTTTTTTATTTCATACTTTTTGTTGATCATTGTGATCATTCGATTATTAATCAATTTATTAATTAGACTTTTCGAAACTAAAAATTCAAGTGGAACGAGTGTAAATGAAAATGGGAAGAACTAAAAATAATTGTATGACAAAATATTGAATTTTCGTTGAAACCAAATTTTCCCGCTATAGAAATTTAATGGTAACATTTTGGATATATGAGAAAGTAGTTTGTATTTTAGATGCACCTGACTTTTCTCCTGTTGTACATAATATGTTGGCGCAAGAAAGCCACACATATATGGACGTCGTTATAGCAGTAAAATATCGTTGAACACTCTGTGGCAGTATTTCAAATTTGTTTTCAGTAATAAATATTCCAGATTGAAATGGTAATATATTTTATCGCTATTCCAGCGTTATCATTACTAACAATTTCCGCGTACTTATGTACAACGCACCTGAGAAAATATTGCACTCGACTCTAACCCCCTTAAGTTGATTGCTAATGTATTTGCTGACAGAAAGTCAAATAATTTTCAATGCCTCTCACCCCTCCTGGGTGTAAAAGAATATTAATGCAATTTTCACACATTCATTTAATGAGTAGGATACAAATGCCCCATCTCGAGTTTAATTGAGAGAACTTAATCTTCCTCTCGTTATGTCTTCTTTAGTTCAGTTCTTCCAAATTATTATTTTTCTATGTATGAATAAAATTAAGAGAATGATAATATAGTATGATAATAAATATTACGAATGAATTAAGAGAGAGAGAGTAATTAATAATAGTATTCATTAAGAGGAGGTAAATTTTTTGAGAAACATGCAAAAACCGAAATGGATTTTTTTTTAAATTAGTGTATAGAGGAAGAGCTTTAATTAATTTATATATTATTTGTAATTAACGGACTAGTTCCTCAGAACATAAATTATTCAGAATACAAAATCTATCGAAGAAATGGAAATATATTTATAAGGAATTATCACTGGAGAAAGGAGATTTAAAGTGCCTTTAAAAACAAATTTTGAAAGTCTAATTTCGAAAAGTTAATCATGTGCTTTAATTAACGTACAGCAATTTCTTGTTCTTCCTGAGCGACATACGGATTCCTCATGCAAATTTGCACAGCAACATAGAGTGATTATGCAAATTGGGATGGCCTGCTCGTTCGTTACTTCGTGATCTGCAGTAGGTCGGTTCGTGCGTATATATGAAGCGTTTATATCTATCCACACCTTGCGATTTTATTCCGATACAACTTTCCACGATTACTATACATTAACAAGAAAGTCAATTCGTTTATTTCGATAAAATGGAGAAATTATGTTAGAATTGACTTTTTGTTCTCTCAATGTATGATGTTTAGGGGTAAAACTTTATGTCTCGCTAATCAAGTTGCGCAGCTTGGAAATTTTTTACTTGATCAATAGATTTCTTATTTTACCAAAAATTATAGGTTTTATTAAAAAATAGACGTGAAATTTGATTTTAATCATTTTTATTCAGACATTTTTGCAGTAATATAATATATCCTTTTTGTGCAAAATATTCTAAAGATTCCAAAGGTGCCGCAGTCTAGTTATTTTCAATTTTCAAGAACTGTGTCAAAAGTTCAAGCTTTTGATTTTCTTACAATTTTTATATATTTTACATATTTTTACTTTGCTTTCAAAGATAATAAAGGTATACAAACTTATTGATTTTTGTATTATCTGTTTAGGTCATCACATTTTTCAATATTGTTAGAATCAAGTAAAACGTTCTTTAACAGAACTTTACTATACGGAAAATAAAATTTTGAATCTTATGGAAATTACTTTTTTTAATTTATGGTCAATCTTGAATTAACAATTTGATTTTTTCATTACTTCTGAAATATTGATGAGTAGTAACTTTTTCTTGTACTAGAAAAATATTTTCAAACGTATTTTAAATTATCAGTGTTATTTATTTTGATCTGAAAAAAGATTGCAGAATTCATTTCTTTAAAGACTAACACTGAAGAAAAATTTATATGTTAAATTTTACTTATGTAGTATCAAATATATATTTATTTGTGTGGAATAAATTTTATGCAAGCTATTTAACATTTTCGTTTGCAGTAATTAATATACAGTGAGAATACAATTTATTTGATTCAAACATATTTTGTTTAAATCAAACTTGAAATATGTTTTCTATACAGTCAAACATATTGAAGTACATTTTTTGCTTCATTTAAAATAATAATATATTTAAGTCAAACATAAGTTTTGGTTGATTTTAAATTATTTATAATGAACTTTTAAGTTCAAATCAAATGTAAAATTTTGAAACATATTTTTTGTTTAAACTCTGGGTTTACATGTATTGAAAATAATAATTTCTGCAAAGACCATTAAAATTGAAATCAAATATCCAATGAAAAGAATGAAAAACATTTCATTCAGTATTTGCTTTGATTCAGTACTTCTGATAAAACAGTTCGAATTCTTCACTGCCTTCTTTGACATTATATTATTATATGGAGCTTTCCATTTTTCAGTAATGCCAGATTGAATTAATTTTTGTAGTATTGAGTTAATTCTTCTCACATATGGAGATCTAGGAGCCAGTACTGTCTGACTAATGGAACTAGATAGATATTCATTGTCCAAAAGTTTAACTTTAGGCCTTAGGCAATTATCATTTGCATTTTCTAACAAGAATTTAGCATTCAGTGAAAATGCTGTGCAGACGATATTCGCATTCATCGTCAATTGCTTCAAACATTCAGCTGGTAGATTTTCAGTCTCAATAGCTTTATTTATTAAATTCAGAATATTAGAATTGCTAGAATTCTTCAATAAGCGAGCATAATTAAGATACATTTCAATGCTTAGATTTGATTTCAGTACATCGTTAACTGTTTCCAAGGAGTATGTTGTTTTCTTCTGCAATCCAACATCTGTTAGCGCCGTGTAGATAACTGACGAAAATAGGGTGCATGTGACGAACAATATAATGAAAACAATTTTTTCTGGTGATTTTCGAGGTTCACGCGGTACTGGTGATCCAAATATAATTTGGATCAAATATGTTAACTTTAGATCTTGTGTTTCAAGTCCAGCGATTCGCAAAGAAATCCAAATTATAAGGGGCAAACTAATAAGACCAAAAAGGTTTAAAAGCTTCCAATAGTCGTCCATTATGTAAGTTTCTTTTGTAAAAATTGGTACAATCAAACATAACTCGGTTTCTAAAATGCCTGTACTCCATTCGAATATCTTGATCTCACACTCAGAGAATTTCTGAAACTCCATTATGAGTAAATGAGTTTTTTTGGTAGCCAGGCTTAAATACAGTCCAGTGCTTTTGCTCTTATTTTCGCAGTTCAGGTAGCCCCACATTTCTATATTTTCTTTTAATCGAAAATTCATTATTTTTGATAAAGTTTTCAACTTTGTCCATCCTACTCCTGATAATTTTGAATGCCCTCTTTGATCTGTTGTTATAAAGACTTCAGGCTCATGTTGAACGGCGGTTGCAATTATATTGTACTTATGTAAATTTCGCGTTTTATCTGGAAACCAATGGACATTTGGTGAAAATTCTTTGGATTTTGTACGACTTGTATGTGGATTGAAATAATAAAGACGGATTCGTTGAGATTCATTAGGAGTAATACGATTCCTACCACCGTTGAGGGTATGGATTGAAACTACAGTAGCATCCAAAAAGTCGTGGTGCCACATTTCACGAAGCAAATTGTCACAAAGTTTTAAAGTTGTCTGCTTTGAGAAAATAATAAGAATTTTTGGTCGAGATCGATTTGGTTTTAAATTACTTACTAGGTTGAATGGTTTCCGCAGTGTAGAAAAATCCTCATCGTTAATAATTATAATAAAAATTGCTTCCAGGGGATCATTGATATTCAATTTTGAAAATTGATAATAAGGTTCTGATAGATAATCAAAAATTGCAACCGGAAATCGAGATGCCATGCCTGGCAAGGCATCATTTATATCCGATTCTCCTTTTATTTCATTTTTACCTCTAAGAATAATTACCTGACTCACTTTCGATTCGTTTTGAACGTAATTTGTCAAATGTTGTAACCAATTACTTCCGTAGCAAAATTTGTGCACTTGGAAAATTAAAAGAAAAATTAGAATTTTAGGAATCATCATTCTGATGTTGATGATAAAATTGTTTTTAAAATTCTTTTATAAATTTTAATTATATGCTTATGTTTAGGTTAGTGTTTTGTTTTAAAGGTAACCATAGTAAACTAGTCACAACTTGAAGGCCAATCTTCAACTGCCAATTTAGTTTTTCTTTAGTTTTGAAATATTGATCTATACAAAGACTAGAAACTTTTTCTTCTACATAAAAAAATATTTTCAAAAGTAATCTCTTATTTGTTATTTTAGCTTATCGACGTTATTAATTTTGATATCAAAAAATGATAGTGATTTCATTTCTGTAAAAGCTCTGAAAATTTTTTTTTTCAGTAAACGATTACTTTTCTATTATCAAATACATTGTAATTTTATGAATGCATTGTAATATTGCGTGATGTTGGGTAACGTGATTGTATTAGTTTCCAATTATTTTTCAAATTTACTTGAAAAAATAATTGATTTAATAAAGACAACATTTTTGCAACTTACAACCTTTTATTATTATGTTTTAGACTTTCACAAAATCGTATTTTAACTAAGTCAAGACATTGTGTTAAACAGATAATAGATAAACTAAAATTTATTTTCAATCATGTGCTATATTGCCACATCCCATTAAAAAATTGAATTCTTTTTACTAAGCAATCTGTATGCTTGCAGGAAATATTAAGCAAACTTACAGTGCATTTTTACTCCAAGTAACAAAATAGTAAAATAACAAGCTTGTTTGGTAAGCTTACAAGTTAGGTTAATAAGGTAGCAGTGGTGTACAGTTAGCCTACCTGCTGTTTCATTTTTACCAATTTTACCACTTGCAGCAAGGTTTCTGCAAATATACAGGTTACTGCAGTTATTCAAATTTTTTTAGACACAAAGTGGTTATCGACTATTTATTGTGAATTTACATGTACTGAAAGCAATCATTTCTACAAAAAACATTAAAATTGAAATCAAATATCCAATTAAAAGAATAAACAACATTTGCAGCAAAATTTGCATTGATTCACTACTTCTCATAAAACAGTTAGCATTTCTGACTGCCCTCTTTGACATTATATTCTCATACGGAGCTTTCCACTTTTCTGTAATACCCGATTGAATTAATTTTTGCAGTATTGAGTTAATTCTTCTCACATAAGGAGATCTTGGAGCCAATACTGTCTGACTAATAGAACTTGATAGATATTCCTTATCCAGAAGTTTAACTTTAGGCCTCAGACATATATCATTTGCATTTTGCAGCAAGAATTTAGCATTCAGTGAAAATGCTGCACAGATGACATTCGCTTTCATGGTTAATTGTTTCAGACATTCCACCGGCAGTTTTTTATTCTTAGCAGCTTTATTTATTAAGTGAAGAATATTTGAATCACTTGAGTTCTCTAATAAACGAGCAAAATTAAGATTCATTTCAACCTTAAGATCTGACTTTAGTACATCGTTAACTGTTTCCAAGGAGTATGTTGTTTTCTTCTGTAGTCCAACATCTGTGAGCGTCGTATAGATAACTGACGAAAACAGAGTGCATGTGACCAACAAGATAATGAATACCATTTTTTCTGGTGACTTTCGAGGTTCACGTGGTGCTGGTGTTCCAAATATAATTTGAATCAAATACGGTAACTTTAGATCCTGTGTTTCAAGTCGAGTGATTCGCAAACAAATCCAGATTAGGAACGGCAAACTAATAAGGCCAAATAGGTTTAAAAGTTTCCAATAGTCGTCCATTTTAAAGGATTCCTTTGTAAAAATTGGTACAATCAAAGATAACTCGGTTTCTAAAATGCCTGTACTCCATTCGAATATCTTGATCTCACACTCAGAGAATTTCTGAAATTCCATTATAAGTAAATGAGTTTCTTTTGTTATCATACTTTGGTACATTCCCGTGCTCTTATATTTATTTTCACAATTCAAGAAGCCCCAATTTTCAACATAATTTATTATTAATCGAAAATTCATAATCTCTGATAAAGTTTCCAACTTTGTCCATCCTACTCCTGATAATTTTGTATGACCTCTTTTATCTGTTGTTATAAAGACTTCAGGCTCATGTTGAATTGCGGTCGTGGTTATATTATACTCGTGTAAATTTCGCGTTTTCTCTGGAAACCAATTGACACTCGATGAAAATTCTTTAGATCTTGTTTGATTTGTGTGTGGATTATAATAATATAGGCGGATTCGTTGAGTTTTTTTAGGAATGATATGATTCCTACGACCGTTGAGGGTACAGATTGAAACTACAGTAGCATCCAAAAAGTCGTAATGCCACATTTCACGAAGAAAATTTTCACAAAGTTTTAAAGTTGTCTTCTTTGAGAAAATGATCAGAATTTTTGGACGAGATCGATTTGGGTTAAAATTACTTACGAGGAAGAATGGTTGCCAGAGTGTGGAAAAATCCTCATCGTTAATAATTATAATAAAAATTGCTTCCTGGGGATCATTGACATTCAATTTAGAAAGTGCATCATTTGATTCTAATAGAGGATCAAAAATTGCAACTGGAAATCGAGATGCCATGCTTGACAAGGCATCATTAACGCTCGAAACTTCTCTGACATTATTTTCTTGTCTTAGAATAATCACTTGATTCACTTTAGCATTATTTTGAACATAATTTGTCAAATGTTGCAACCAATTATTGCCGTAACAGAATTCGTGAACAAGGAACAAGAAAACAAAAATTAAAATTTTTTGAATCATTGTTCTAATGTTATAAATATAATTGTTTTGCAAATTTTTTAAATAACTTTTAATGATATGCTTATGTTTAGGTTAATATTTTATGTGTCGAAGGTAACCATAGTAAACCGTAGTCACAACTTTAAGGTCAATTTTAAATTGACAATTTTTTTTCATTAGTTTTGAAATATTGATCTATATGAAGCAACTGCTGACTTTTTTCTTGTTTGGAAAAATATTCTCAATAGTACTTTTCTTCTATTCATTATTTTAGCTTATCGACGATATTTATTTTGATGTGGATAAGCGATTGTGGTTTCATTTCTGTAAAAAATATTACACTGATAAAAATATATTTGATGTAAATTGAAACCACGCTGTGTCAATTCAAGCAATTTTGTAAATTCTTATTGGATAGTAGTCAAGTAATCGGTTATTTTAATCAAATATATTTTTTTAGTGTTAACAATGTGGAGAAATAAGTGTTTGTAGATTTTGAAATTTAAGGATCTTTACATTAATTTTATACTTTTTATGCCATTTCTGTTAGTTTATATTTTTTGTATAGTTTGCAAATTCAGAAAAGAGTACACTAAAAACTGTTTCTTGTTTTCACTTGCGACAAGAAGATTGTTTAATTTAGTTTCGAGTTCGTAAATATTTCCCCAGTCTGAAATGTTTGGCAATATATTTTAGTCTGTAGAGTGTTGACATTTCCATAAAAAACGTAAGAATAGACAACGAGTATCCAACGATAATAATGGAAAAAAGCTTCCAGAATATTTCTTCTAATTCGATACTTCTATTAAAGCAAGAAAAGTCGGAGCTTGCTGCATTTTTCGGCAATTTTCTATCATAGGAGTGTTTCCATTTTTCTGTTATACCTGATTGGATTAATCTTCTCAGTAAAATGTTTACCCTTCTGACGTATGGTGATCTGAAAGCCATTACTGTATAACTTATTGTAGGTACTATTGGTTCATTTTCTAATACTTTGGCAATCGGCATTCCGCAGCGGTCCCTTTTATCTTGCAATACAAATTTAGTATACATTGAGTGTGCTATACATGTTACATTTTTTGTTGAATATACTTGTTCAACGTTTTCCATATCAAAGTTATGAACTTTTAATGCTTTTTCCAATATCAATCGACCTGTACCGGTGACCTGTACCGGTTGTAATGATTTAGCAATGTTTGAATGTATCAGAATTGTGATATTTGACAATAAAACATCGTTAATTGTTTCGAAGGAATACTTGGTTTGTTTATGTAGGCCAACATCAGTAAGTGATGTGTATATCGTTGTTGAACATAAACTACACAAGATTATCAAAGCAGCAAAAATAATTCGTTCCTTTGGTTTTTGAAGTTCTCGAGGTATTGATGATCCAAGAATTATCTGAACCAAATACATTAAAGGGATGGTTGCTGATTGACTGCAGCTGAATCGTACAAATAACCAGATGATAAATGGACAACTAACCATAGTTAACAGGCGAAATATTGCCCAAATGTCGCTTAAAACGTAGGATTGTTTGTATAAAACTGGAACAACGAGAACTATTCTTGTGTTCAATATACCTATTGCTGATTCGGAGAACATTTTACTGCATGTTCCATATTTTTGGAATTCAATGGACATGAATTCAAAATTTCTTTGTATCAAGTCCAAAAAAACTCCTGTACTATTTTTTTTGCCAGTACAATCAAGTTTTGATTCATAATTTTTTTGGTAATGAATTAATATCTTGAAATTCATAGCGTTTGCCAAAGTTTTTATTTTCATCCAACCAACTCCAGAGATTTTATTCGTTTCTGATATGTTTGATGGTAAAAAGGTTTCAGGACGATAATCTATAAGGCCTACAGTTATCGGGTATTTGTTCAAATTTCTTGCCTTATCAGGAAACAATGCTTTTAATTTCCGCATTTTAAATGTAACATTTTTGTGTGGATTGTAGTAATAAATACCCGTTAGTTTAAGATCATCAAAATTCATTGCATTCATTCCATTGTTTGAATCGTTTTTTATTGACAAAATGGAAACTACTGTGACATCTAGAAACTGATGAGACCACATTTGCCGAAGTAATTTTCCATACTTCCCGAATTTTGAATTTTCGAAAGAAATAATTAGACATTTTGGTCGAGATCTTGATTTGGAAATGTTACTTACGAAGTTGATGGATTTTGAGAGAGATGAAAATTCCCGATCTGTATTTTGATAGTGTAGCAGAACAAACAAAGCTGTCTGGGGATCATCGATTGGTAATTTTGAAAGTTGATCTTGAACATTCTCCAACTGGAAATTGATAATTCTGCTGGGAAATTTGATTAGAATGCCGAATAGCACATCCTCAATTTGCGACTTTTCGTGGGTTTTATTTACGGATTGTAGAATGATAATTTGGTTCACTAATTTTGCTTCGCTTTCGATGTTATCAGTTAAATGTTGAATCCACTCTAGTCTTTCGTTAAATACAGTTGGTAACAAAAAGAGAACTATTAGTTGCGTTATGAACATTTTTTCAAGTTTGATTTCTGTTTCTTATATCACTTTTTTATCTCTCTTTTTCTGTCTATTAACAATTTTTTTATTCAGTAGCATTCAATAAATTAACCCTCCGTCCGACACAAAAGTTAGGCTATGCCCAAAGTTGTTTTAGAAACTTTCCATAGTTGATGATTTACGAAAAAAAAATACCAATCTAAAAAGTTTGTCCACAGAATATATATTAAAAATCATGGAAATCTAGGATGGATATCGGGACATATGTCGGATGGAGGGTTAATTAATACGTAATTATTTAAGTAATTAGTTACTTAAATACTTGTTACTGTTTGCTTGTTGAAAATCGTTCTTTATTTGTGTTTTTTGTGTTTAACTTTAAATAATAAATTTATCTTTAACTTATTCACTTAAAGTGCCTAAGCAAACTGGCAATAGGTAACTGCGTGTTAGAATAAAGAATCGATAGAAAAATTCTAAAAACCTTGAAAATTTTTTATGATTATAGACCGTGTTATAAAATAATTACCCTAAATCATATGTACTGTACGAGCCAGTGTGTGTTATTTGCAAACTTAACTTTCTAGAAAATAGATTTAATCAAATTTGTAATTATGTTTTTTTCCCTTAACCCTTATTATTCGTAATCTTGAAATAATCTAGTAGCTAGCTTTACCATGAAATATTTTCAAGGTTGCCGCAAGCTTCTAATGTCTCTATCACTATTTCCTTGCGTATATAGTTACACTTTTTAAAATCATTTTTGCAGACATGCATTTTTTAAAATAAAATAATGTAATAATAATAATAATACTTATAAAAAATAATCAGTGTCCTGAGAAAGAAAATTAATTTTTAAAAAAGATTTAATTTTTGATGCGCTCCAGATAAGATTACGAAGCGTAACATTATCGATATTGTAATTTCATGAAAACAAGTTGCCTCCTATGGCGATATTGCGTATATCGTGTTTTATCCATCGATAAAAAAAATGCTTTCGCCACCGATGCCTGTGGGCAAATTTATAATATAATCGGACATCTTGTCGCCTTCTTCCGGGTCCTGAATGAATACTCCGCCGCGACAAATTGGAAATTACTATATAATCCTCCTCACTCTGCCTTCATTTCTCAATTGAGATTAATTGTTTTTTGCAAAAAGCAATCACCAATCTCCAAGTTTGGCCTTAACTTCGCTGTCTTCATTGATTGCAATCTTGAGAGTGTATCTCTTAAAGGATACTTTAACTTCAGAACATTGCAAGTTCTTTCTGGTAAAATATTAATTAAGGGAAAAATTAATTTTTTAGGGTAATGACTAAATTATATATTTTAAACCTGAAACAACTCTTGGTGAAGAGTTTACTTCTTTCAAATATGAATAGCATGAATTATTTTTTTATTTTGTTTCTAAGTTATCATTTTTAACTGATTTTTATTCAAATTAAAGTAATCTCAATTTATGATTGTTTTCTGAGAGTAGTTAACAAATACTTAAGTTTTGTTTTCAAAATTCCTAATGTATGAGAAGAAGTTTGACGTTTTGTGAAAGTAAATGTAATGTTTTGAGGGTCAAAAGAAAAGCCCTTAAGGACCATTCGTCTGGGAGTAATATATTATTTGACTTGAGAGTGAGAATTTTAACATCCGGGAGGTAGATTTTAGTTTGAAGTAATGTATGAAATAATGCATGTGTATAGTAGTAGTTGGCAATAGTAGTCAGTCGAGTTCAAGAGCGCTGCTCGTAACTCACTAGAGGATTATTAAATTAATACGAGCAGACTTACCTCGAGCACATTGGTGTGTGAGGAGATAACCACAGGTTTCCCATGTAATAAGGCCCTATAACGACACCGACCAAACATTTATACGCCCCTGGAGGCGCACGCCCAATCGGTCCTCCGTTCAAACGAATTTACAATCATTTCCGTCACTTACGTTTCGTAATAAGCATAAGGACATAGGGCTTTTCGTGTTCTTTTTTTCGTAAGTCTTTCTTATTTATTGATTGTCGTTTGTCACTGATGTTTTGTCATTTCCTCTTTATTGTCACTAGTTTCCTCTTTTTGTCGTTTTTTTCAATTTTCTACCTTTTTTTCTTTTCACTCTCTCTATCTTTTTTACTTTTTTCTTCTTTCCTTCTTCTTTAGTGATGTAACTTTCTTTTCTTCCCACGTGAGGAAAATTCACTTCCCTTGTCTTGTTTTCAACATTTTGTAATTAATTTTTCCTTATTGGAATTGAGAGCAAAAATTTTTACTACACTGTAAAAAGAAAGGTACTAATTTAGAACCAATTTAGGTACTAAATTTTGTTCTATTTTAATACCGAAATCAGCTCTAAGCTAGAATCCTTGTTTTTACAGTGTATTAGAAAAAATTAGTATTTTAGGATAATTATAGAATTTTTTGAGAAATTACTTTTGTTGTTAAAAAAAACAAAGTTCTGGGAAAATTGGATAGAAAAGAAATCGAAAGAAGTGATATTTCGCACAAAGCGATGTCTAATTACGAAAAAATGCGAATTTCGAAAGCCATGCTCAATTATTTGTGTGTATGTTGTGTTGATTGGACATTGGCGACAGATATGTTGCACTGGCAGAACAGGCTTCTGGTTCTGGCCCCGTTATATGGCGTTTGGTAATATTTATTTTTTTTAAACCCAAGCAATAATTTGTGGATGCACCATGAATTGGATTCCTTTTCTTTTCCCACTTTTTTAATTCGCTGAGAAATACTCTTCTCCTTCACGTAGATCAGACTTGTGGTTCATAATAAGCTGAATTTTATTGACCACCATGTACTGTGACCTAATTGAAGTATCATTCAGTCGTATAAGCAGTTTGATTTCATTTCCGAGAATCTTCATCTCTTATTGGATTACTCTGATCTTTATACATTTATTATAATAAAGTGATATAACGATTCGAGAGGTTTGGAAAATATTTATTCTCGACTTAACCCTTTTTATAGTTGGTGAAACTGATTTATCGCAGTCTTTTGCATTTCACTTTTTTGTTGTAAACAAAAAAGGAATTGTTTTGAAGTTCTTTTCTTTTTTTGGGTTTTTTTTCGCACCTGGTCTCTTCCCACGCAAGAAGCGGTAAACATTAATTGAAATGTCACTTTGCAGCGACATTTTCACCCGCGTGCCGGTTGCCTGGTTCGTTGAATCACTTCCTGGTACACCTTATTAAACTGAAAATTAACATAGCACGAGAACGATATAGTCTATAAGGATTCTAGGGGAGAGTGGGGGAATAGGAACCCTCACCTTTTTTTGTCCTTGTCTGTGGCGTGGATTTTAAGCGAAGATTCCCTTTCCATCTCTCTTAAGCACACGCCGTGAATCGTGTATAGCCAGGGGGAAATTTATCACCATAGAAGCAATTAATGAGATTTTTCTAGAATAACGGGCCCCTCGGCTCACGAACGTGGTCTCTGCTCATGCATCGTGGTCACGTCTCGGGGTCCGATAGTTCGATACCGTATTATATAATTTGTAATCAGGGTCCCATGTGCATTTTATATGTAGAGATGTTCACCCGTACCCGCGAGACGTTGAGAAAAAAACGCGTGACTAACTCGCGTTTTCGCACCTCGCTCTCGACGTCTCCAGGACTTTAATAGAGACGCGATTTTGCTGAATTGACTTATAAGAATGTAAGCAAAGTTGCCACAGGTCAACAAAATTAAATGTTTGAGTTTGATCACTTTTTTCTTTTCTTCACTGAAGTATTTTTCTATCGAAGTTTGTTACTATTTCACAGAAGAAACTGGACTATATATCCATAAGGATACCACCTGCAGGGTTCATTTTTTGCTGTTTATCAAAATCATTTTGAGCCGACAAGTTTTTTTCTGTGATTCTAAAAAGTGTTACGAGTTTTGTTTAATTAAATTCGACGAGATTAATTAAGACAGCCATTAGCCTATGATTTCCTCAATATCTTCTCCTAGAAGCAGAGGTTAAACAGTCTTTTGCGGCACTTACAGGGGGGAATCTTTATATATACTTAACCCAAAGGTTGTTGTTCGATTAAACGATAGAGAAGTTGACTCTCGAGGTGTGGAATTTCGTGAGGCCGGAACGCGAGTACAATCTCGAGCGGAAGGTTGATCAGAAAGGGGGGATCGGTCGGCGCAAGTAAAGTATGACGTTAATTGGCTGTAATTACGTGGCCGAATCGCTTAATTAGGTGGATTCAAGGCGCCGGATGCTCGATTCCGAAATTTATCGATGCACAACAACTTTGGTTCAATCGGAAATTTTTAATGGCGCGTTTTCTTGGGTTACTTGCTATCGTATCTCGCGATCTTTTTTTATATTGGTGCTAAAGCGAAATACACACTGTTAATGAAGCGACGCCACCGCTAGAGTGCGTCCTACCGGCATCGGTAGCAAACGACGCTCCACAAAGAAGAGAAGAAGAAGAAGAGATAGATGGATGTGGACCCCTTTTGACCTGCGCGTTCCAAGTAATTTTTTGTCCAATTTTTTACAGACTTATATAGCAGCACACAACAGAGAAGAGTGTTGAGAGTGCTACTGCCGCGCCGCCTTAATCTGCCGCCTGGAATCGAACCAACTCCACGAGTTGGTTTCTCGTTGACTCGCGTGAGCACCAAGCACCCTAAGGAGGCGTTAAAGCTCTTGTTCAAAGATAGCCGTATCGGGAAGCGCTAATCGCAACTCACCATGTCCATCCATAGGAGGCACCCACTACTTGTTTTTCCTTTGCTCTTTAAATCTACCATTTCTCTCCATCAACACTGATCAATACCTTTGTTTTCTTTTATCTCTCTCTCTCGTCTCTTTGATTTATTATTCTCACATCAGTTGGTAATTCATGAACCTAACTTTTAGCAAAAATAAAAACGGCCTTAATTCCTCTTTGCAAATAATGGTCTGGTAAAAATGGAAAATTTTCACTCTTGGAAGATTCTATTTTCAATTAATTAGTTGGATTCAAATTTCTATCACCTTTCATGGCGAATACAAAATATATATCCAAAGAGCGATCTTGGAATTTATTTCCATCCTCCTGATCGCTCTTGGGATATACATTTAATTAATTGATTTAATTTCTCTTTTAATTTATTGATGAATATTAACCACTATAAATTAAAGTATACAGGAACTAGAATTGAATCTCGAGCTATTATTTGATATTCGAAAGGGAATTTCATTAAATATTAATGTGTATGTAAATAATGGTTGGATAAAAGAAGTCGAGTAATGTTTAATAAAAAGTGGGATAAATAATGATAAATTAATTAATTCGTTAAATGTAGTAATGTATGTCTACATTAAAGAAATTAATTTATGGTGTAAATTAAATTTGGTTGATGTCTATTTTTGCGAGATCAATATGCTGTATATAGGAATGATTGATAATGATAGTTTCTCTGTTGTTATAGCATCTGTCCTGAAAGTAAATTTTCCTGTAATAAAATGAGTGAATTAACGATATGAAGAGCTGTGATTTCGCCACACGAGGGCGTCAGGTTCGGACGTATAGTGTATCTATGCCCACACGATCTCTATTTCTGTCTTTATATTTATCCACACGGATTTGGTATGTAGTTTGATGTAACGCCTTGGCAACATCTCTACCCTATGAGTTGTAACCGTTACTATAGGTAATTATATCCAACGCAGGGAAAGCGGTAAATGATTAGAAGGCAAACGATATAACGACCCTTTCACCTTCGCAAGTAATTACCACGGTATAAAATTACAAGAATTATTGCAATATTTGATTCCTCGAAATTGAATGGGGAAAAATTACAAATTGTCCTTTTGGATTTTTATAATTTTTCTAAATATTAATTGAATTGAAAGAAATTTATTGAATTGAACTAAATTGAACTAAATTGAATTAGTATCGAAGTAAAATATTGTCTGAAGAAAATTGTTAAGTGAACCAAGTGAATGGTTAACTTTTGACCAGAAATAGTTGTACGATATACAGAAGCAAAAAAATATGTTCGGTTGCGACAATTGTAGATTTCGATCGGAAGAAGAGAGAGAGAGAGAGGGGTCAGGAAAGATAGATGTCCCAACTTCTGTAATAGAGAGCAGATAAATGTCACTGTGGTTTGCCTAATCAAAAGGATTGGTTCACACGACTCATCCTGTTCCGTTTCCTCGATATACTAAATGATCTACAAAGCATTTATCGTCACGCAATCCTTTTTGCTATAGAAGTCAGTCGACGCCCAACCCATAGAATCAGAACTGGTGCAACACAACTGATGTGGTCCTTTCTGCATCTTCGTGCTAAAAATCATTACTCCCCTAGCACACTTATTATTTCTGCAACATTCGCAAAAGCCAGTTTTGTATCGCACGCTACACCTGGAATTTCGATGGGAAAGATGCATTGCAATCGTTTAGGGTAAAAGGTCTAATCTAATCACAATACTCCATTTTAACTTTCTTCCATTTTTTACCTCCGCTTTCACATATATCTTGATTGCAAATGTTTTCTTCCTCTGGTTTAACATTTGGTTTATGTAATAATTTTTATTCTCTAGAATGTGGGACACTTTTACTTGATAGCCGCGTGGCGAAAGGTAGCAAAATATGGGTACAGATTTTGGCCAAAATTCATCAGTTTTTAGTCCTATTTTAATTGTAGGTAAAATTTAGTTACATTGTTTACAAGTATTTCCCATAGATCACTATTAATATCAAATATAGAATCAAAAATAGGGAGTACTTTTCTGAAGTGATCATTGAAAAATCTTCCATATTATTTGCCAAGTTTGCGCTTGAGTGATTTGAAGAAGAAATAATTTTTTCCTCTCACTTGTCACATTTTTATCAAGTGCACGAGTGACGCTTTGATGTAAAGAACTCGTGTAAACTGTCGAAACGTCAATGAATTTGATTGGGAACACGACGTGGCACCCGAAGAACGTATTTTGAACCTGGCATATGTACATGAACTGACAAACGTAGAACTTGATCTTAGGGAACCTGGCTGATCGCAGAAGGCTAGTCATTCCTCCAGTTGGTACACTCCCTCGCTCTCCATATAGTATCGAAAAAAAAATCACTTCCCACGTCCCAAAACGCTTTTGCTTTTCAATTTGACCCCACTCGGGGCGAAATTGCCTCTTGTTAAAACGAAAGAGACCCGATTCTAACTCATCAACAGACATGTGCGTGTTTCTCTGACTCATGTGAACACTCTGTTTAACCCACTTCCAGTTCACGCGCGCAGAATATGTCGATTTTTCAAAATACTCATTACGAAACTTTCTATAGTAAAATAATAGATATGCTCTTTTTTAAAATTTCCCTTTTTTTCAGTAAGTTGTTCATGCTTTCTTTTGTAATAAACGGTAATAATTTTTATCACTGTTTATGTGTCTGATTGTTCGTTCAATATCTTGAAAAAAATGAATTTGTAACCATAATTAAATTATCTGCATAATTAGCCAAGTAGTAATTAATCACAAATGCCCTACATTGTTGCGAGGAGGAAAAAAAGTGGCATACCGATAAAATGGAATGCTACCAATAACTGTTATTAAATTACGGGTCACGATTTTATTGCTATTTGATGGTTTGAAAAGTAGTCGATTAATTTCGATTAGCAGGTGTGACTGGAGTGTTTTAATTTATTTAACTACTATATAGGAAAATATTAATTAAGAAATTCAATTGATGGAGTTATCATATGTAATCTCGATGAAAACATTATTTTATTTATGTGTGTGTGACTTTTTGATTGAATGTTTTGATATGAAACGATGTTGGAATTGTGACTCGAAAAGGATAGAAACTATTCCCATTAGAGATAGTAATAAACGCATTTTTTTTTGTTTAATCAAGTATTAGTCGAGTCGCACGGCGATTATAATTACGGTGCTCACTTATCGATAATTATTGCAGGTCGATCTATGAGACGATACTTATGTTTCTAATAATTTTTTTTTTTTTTGCAGTATAGCAGTATATCGGTGTAAGAGTACTTGTGGAGAATGGACCGGTACGAGAGGGAAAAGCGATTGAGACCAGTGCGTAGATTACTTGGTGTGATAAGGAATAATCTGTGAGATAGCTACTGTATTGTCACACGGTAGATCCCTTCGGAAGTCATTTCATGACTGATAATAGAGATCTAAAGACTTACGTGACTTTTACTTGCAGTAGTTTGTAATCGCACTTTATCGTCATTTTTCTTCAACACAGAGGATAAGTCATATCGCATACTATGTGATTTGTGCGTTTGCAATGGAACTTCATGCTGGATAATCGAGGGAACACTTGAAGCTTTGCTAATCGTGAGGAAGTTAAGTAACATTTCATTACATTAATAAAATTTTATTATTTGCAATATTTTTTTCTAAATTTTAAATTCTGCGCATATTCTCGTATTGTATCATACTACTGCGCAAGTGTAAGTGTTAAAATCAACTTCTGCGCATGCCTGTGCATCATAATACAATACTGCGCAGGTCTAACAATTAAAACGGACTTCCGCGCATGTGTTTCTAGCATTGTGCACTACTGCGCACGCGCTACTGTCATAGTGTAATACAAACATAGAAACGCATGCGCAGAAGTTTATTTTAAAGCTTAGACCTGCGCAGCAGTGACTATGAAGAAGCTTAATATCATTTTATTAGATTGTTAACATTTTAATTTTATTAACCGTCTCTACAAGGTCAAATATTATTTTTTAATTCTAACCATAAATTTTTTTGAGTGCCTTCTTTAAAAGCATGTGACTACTAGAACAACAATATTAATTTTTCGATCAGATTTCTCTTAAAATATTAAATAAATTAAGCTGGTTTTTTTTGTGAATAACTCTAAAACATAATAATGAAAGGCACTGTATACTAAAGTTTAATGATTCAAAAATTTACTATTTTAAAACTCTTTTTCATTTTTTAGAAAATTTGAGGTTAAGAATCACAGGTACAACTGATAATTTTACAATGTTTTACATAATAATAAATTTTGTAATTAACAAAAGTTTTTTTGTATTTGCTTTTCTAAAAGTGAGTTTTTATTATTTAACTCAGTTATTATTTGATGTTACTGATTCTTTTCTTTACTTTTTTTTAGAAACACCAGGAGAAGTTTGAGTTCACTGGATCATCATCTGCTTCTGCAACAGAGGACCTGCTTCGTAAATGATTCCAAGGGAATCTTAGTATTTTTTTCGGTTACTATTGGATTAGTAAGATCGTCAATGTGTTTTGGAACGTCATTTGGATGTGCTCTATATTCCGACAGTGGCATTTCATGGATTTAGTAAGTATAGTTTTTGTAATTTAGTTTATTTCATAATATATTAAAATATTTTGTGTCTATTTTACTCTTTGAAGAAATTTTAAGAACAATATTCTTTTACTATTAATGAACAAAAGTAATTTTAAATTGGTACATCGGTTTTTTTGTAATAAATGTTACTTACTTTAATTACTATCTTTTCTTTTTAAAATAATTATTTTAAAAATAATTATATATTATATTATGGTATTATTTTTAAGAATTTTTCCGTCTTTCCATTTTAATAATTTCTGGAAAACTTGAATTTTCAGATCTCTCCTTCGGTGGTCACTATTTCGTCGCGGAAAAACAAATGCCAGTTAACGAGAAATTTGAGTCATGCGAACCCGGTCTTCTTACAACAAATTGTTGTTTTCGAAATTCTTATATTTTGATTAATTATTATAGAAGGGATCTCTGGGGACAATTGACTTAAAGAATATTGTCATGCTACTGGTGTTTGTCGTCTTTGCTGGAGGGAATCCATTGAAATCGTAAGCATTAATTTACTTTTTGGAACTTAAACTTAACTTTTTTTTATTTAAGTAAATAGATTCTTATATTTTTTTATTAATAGTATGTTCACATAAGTTTGGCATAATTTACTATTTATGTTTCTAAACAATTACTTTTTTTAATTTCAGAGCCAACTTTGATAAAGTTTAGAGTCTGTGCGCGCTTTTAAACCGTTTTTCTTGTTTTGAATCTTGTTTAGTTTATTGTTTGAAAAGTTATAGTAAACTTTAGAAGTGTTTTCTGTAATTAATCACTGTTGTGGTCTTGTTACAATTTACCAATGACTAGTTGGTTCTACATCATGAATGATTACAACCGTTTTTATTTATTTAAAAGACAAAATCACTACTTTAAATCCTAATTGTTGGAAATTTTCAATTGAACGTTCGAATGAATTATTTAAATTATTTTTTAATTTTGTTACAAAATGTGACGTGTTCTCAGGAAAGACGCATAAGAAGCAGTCGGATTATAGGTTATGTTTGTATCAGATTTATCTTAATTTAAAGTTCCTAGTTAATTATATAAATTTGAAAATAATTTTTATTAAATATTCTGGATTTACCAAAGAACTGAATACCAAAAATTTGAAATAATAATTGATTTTCTTTTTGTATTTGTACTAAAAACATTATAAACATAACCTCAATTTTTTGCTTCGTAGGTGTATTTCTTGGGGAGAGATAATTCAATTTTAAAAAATTTTATATTAAAACTAAGTAAAAATTTAATTTACTCTTGTTTAGTATTTAGTTTTTTTTAATATAGAAATAAAAAATATTTCCTTCATTTGAACGTTCGAAACTTTAATGAAATTAATTTTATTAGTTTACGAAAATTTTATGAAATACAAATAATTAAAAACCTTGTTTTGTTAATTTTTGAAAAAGTTCTTGACCTTTTCATTATTTGTAGAGTAAAATTTTTTTATGAATTCTAAAGTATAACCTCCTAGATTACAAGTAATTTGGTGCAGCCCAACATTTAAATAATTAATTAGTCAATGTAGAATCAGTGCGCGTTTAAAAATATGCAAATAAATTTAGTGAGTGAGTTATATGATCTTCGAATTTAGAAGGATTCTAATCGGGCGTCATCCATTTACAGTAATGGTAAATATTTTAATCTTGTGTATAATTTTTTTTTATATTTTAAACAATTTTTAAATGCTTGATTTGTATTTATTTCTCTCTCTAAATCTGAGTCTGTAGAATTTTACTACAAATAGAAAAACTTTACGAATTGGTAGTAATTTTCATGGACGAATTTTTTACTTTTTGATTTTAATAAAATGAAACTTTCTATTAATTAAAATTTAGAGAATAGTTATCATTTTTACTTTTTTTATGAAAAAGAATGTTTTTTTTAATTCATCTATTTTTCAAAAATAATTAAAATAATTTATAATTTAAAATAAGTTTGAATGTTAAATTATAAATTATAAATATGAAATTATTGTTACAGTGCGTTCAAATTTGGAGGACATAGGGAGGATCGAGGACAATTAGGATAAAAAAGGTCTGACTAAATGCCGTTTTTACTACTTAAGTTCTGGTTGTTTGAGCAATGCTCCCATTGATCTTGGATAGTTTTGACGTGGGAATTGTCGATATGTCCAAATTTATCTTTGATAAATGTTATCATATTTTTTTAACGTAAAAGTATGAAATATTTTTCTTTAACGCGAAAGAGAAAAAATTAAATATTGAAATTATTTTTTTAATAACATATTAGGTAGTAAATATTAGAAATAAACAAATAAGATAAGTTTCCAAAGAAACTTTGATTTAAAATTTCATTGAAATCACGAAATATTTCTAATGAAATGTTTATCAAATTTTTTATAATATTTCTAAGGATTTTTCAATTTTGTAAATTTGAGGATTATTTCCAAATAGTTTGTCCTGTTTGGTCCTATTATTTTTTATTGCTTATTGTTTTCTAATTTACTGTTTTAATTTTGCTGTAATTTTACAGTTGGACCCAATAAAAAAAAATTATTTCAATTCAATTTAGGCTAACAAAAAAAAATGAAAACGATAACGAATGGTTATTCGTGATTCGTCGAGCACTTATCGTGTGCTTATTACATGAAAAGCTATTAATCATCAATTTAATTCAGCAAATTAAATAAGAGCATGACTATGTCAGACAGGTTTAAAAGTATCTTAATGGTGGCTAATCGCTCATAAATTTAGTTTCGATGAAAAAAAACTGGATCACACCGCTCAGTGCCTTATTCAAGGCGCAGCATCCAAGAATGGAGCAAAAAAATCTTTATTCCATTATCTCAAAAGTATTTGTGAGTTTTGTTTTCATTTTTTTTTGCCTTTCGACTCCGAAAGCATCTTGGAAATTTTAAGTGTTTTATTTGATAAATAACTTGAATTATTATATTTATCTCGCAAATTTCTATTACAATTCTGATGCTTTTTGTTATTTGGAGTAGAAACATTGAATTATTTAATTTAAATGTTGTTTGTAACAACTTTATTACAATTTTGTTACAAATATGTTACAACTTTGCAACAACTTTGTAATTACTTTTCAAGTTCAATTTTGAAAATTAGAAAAATTAGAACAACTTTTTTTTACTTCGATTAGGCGTTAATAGAGATAAAGTCAGATTTTACCCCTTCACGTCAGGAATTTTTCGAAACACAAAATAATGTCTGTTTTCTGATTTAATTTTCAATTGGCAATTATATGTAATCGTTTTATCCTTTGGCGTAGCGGAACAATTACGATATTGCGCACGTAATCGTGTAATGAGACGCAAATTGGGGAAGCAAGTAATAAACGTACCTTGAAATTAAAATTTTGTACAGAACAAAAAAGAGGATAGGTTCGAAAACTTTTTTTTTTCTTTTTGCTAACAAGAATTAAGGAGTAAAATAACAAAAGTCTTCTTTTGTTTTATTACCTATTTTCCCATAAGAATTATGAACGTTTGAAAGATTTCTCTAATATGATAGTAAAAGTGCAGTAAAAACAGTGTCTCATTAAAATCATCGGGCAAATGAAGAAAATGGAGAAAATAAAAAGGAAGACACGCGCCTCTTGAGTTAATGTTATACCAATCAATGTGACGGATTTGCAGCGATTATGTCGTTTATCGTTGCTGGAAAAGAAGAAATAGGCCCATTCGATTTGTGGCGTGCGGATAAATTAATTAATGTAATTAGTATATAAATCTATAGGGAATGTCGAGCCGTCATGGTTAATTACAGATAATGGTGAAGAGCATATATACGCATTACTCTCTCGTCTATTGCGTGAGTGTATATGTGTGTCGCTTATAGCTAAACCAATAGTTATAGTGGACAGTTTACTTGTTAGCGAAATGGAGGAGAAAAGAATGAGTTTAAATGGAATGTCATTAAGTCGAGCAAATCGACTGTTATGTAGAATTCATTTTCTTCCCCGGTGAAAACAACATGCTACAAATTCACTTCATTCTTTAAAGAGTACAGCACTTTTAAAGCAACGCATTCTTTATCAGAAATTTTCTACTAATTTTAAAGATTCGCTTAAAAATTTCATGTGTAGAGAGAAATTATGGTTTTAGAGAATTTTGCAAAAATGTATTAAAAAGAATCAGTTAGAAAAGCAGACGTAAAGTGCTTACTATTTGCTTTACAATTTATTTTTGCAAATAAAGTTTTTCACAAGAATTCAATTATTTAAAACCAAATTTAATATTAATTATATTTCAAAAAATATTAATTGTTTGAATTATGTTTTTAAAATTCTTATGAAAAATTAAATTATTTTCTAAAATAACAAAATTTTTCACAGAAATTAAATTCTTTTTGAACATTTTAATAAAATTTTCTTAAATAATTCAATTATTTTCATAAGTAATGAAATTCTTCTCAGAAATTCAATTAATTTAAAAATGTTAATAGAATTTTGCAACTATTGGATTATTTTCATAAAGAATAAAATTCATCGCAGGATTTTAATTATTTTTCAAACAATTTTACAGGAATTGCTCAAAAAATGTAATTATTCTTAAAAATTTACTTTTAATTCAATTACATAAAATAGTATTTTTTTAAATTCTTTGCAGGATTTCGAAAAATTCGTTTATTATGAGGCATTTTAATAAAATTCTTATAAAAATTCAATTATTTTCATAAATTACAATATTCGTCACAAGAATTTAATTATTTTTTAAAGTAATAAATTACTTCATAGAAATTCAACTATTGAAAAAATTTCTAAAAAATCGTTCGTAAGAATTCCATTATATTTATCAATAATAAAATGCTTTTTAAGAATTCAATTATTTGAAACAAAAAATTTAATAAAATACTATACAGACATTAATTATTGTAAAAAATTTTAATAAAATTCTGTGTAAAAATTAAATTATTTTTTAGTATTTCGCAATTCAAAGATTTATAATATTTATTATTGAAAAATTCTTTTATACAATATTACAAAAAAATTCAAAATTTCAAAAATATTAAAAAATAATAATTAATTTAGGAATTTTATTATTTTCATCGCAACATTTCAAAAAAAATGTTAATACAATTTTAAATAAATTTCTCAAAAATTTCAATTATTCTTAAATTTTTATTAAAACTTCATAAAGGAATTGAATTTTCAGAAACATTCAATTATTCAATGACATAATAAAATTCTTAGCAAATTCAATTATTTTCATATACATAACACTATTTATCACAAGAATTTAATTATTTATAAAAATAATTTTCTTCTTCGAAATTCAATTATTTAAAAAAAAATTCTAATAAAATCGTTTGCAAGAATTGAATTAGATTCTTAAATAATAAAATGCTTTTCAGGAATTCAGTTATAATTATTTTTAATTCAATTAAATTCAATTATTAACAATTTCAATTACTTTCAAATTTTTTGGTAAAAATCTTCATAAAAATTCAATTTTTCTCACGACTAATGCAAATTTCTTAAAAATTCAATTATGGAAATTAAAACTCTCATGAAACTAGTCATAAGAAATCAATTATTTGATAATTTTTATAAAATTCTTCGCAAGAATTAAATTATTTTTCTAAATATTTACGTTTTTTCATGAATAATAAAATTCGATTTATTCGTAGGATAATAAAGAAGTAAATATTTTTGATAAAAATTAGGAAAAAGTAAGGAAAATAAAATATACTTTCTAAAACTGAATCAGTGAGCATAATACGAAGCAACGTAACGGCCCCTATGAGGGGGCCATTAGGAATTATCGCTTAATACGCTAATAAGGGAAGAAAAATCCAAACTATAAAAGCCTTGATTTAGAATTGAATTATTTAGTTAGAATATAGATTATGGAAAAGAGGAAGGATATAAAATTTTTGTCAACTGAAATTATAATCCATTTAGATGTTGTGTCGCGTACGTACTGCGAACGATTTGAGTAAATCACGAAACGTTCTGTAATAATTCCAGATAATACCGGTAATCTCCTTTTTTTTGTCGCATTGTTCAATCTGCTTCTGCGATTGCAATGATTGCGCAAAAAAATTCTAACAGCTGTCCACCTACGGCAGCTCGTAAAGCGGACGGTTGGTATGAGTACATAAAAGGGACCAGACTTTCCTTACAGTTAGAAAAACCTGCTCCAGATATCCAGCGTTGCGTGCACGAAAAATGCATTCAGCAGCGAGCTTTGAAAAATAAAGTGGAATCACAGAATGTAATCCCCGTCATCTCCCATACTCTTATCCATAAACACTTATACACCCCTTTTGCGAAAAACAATTATTTCCCCCTTCTATTTTCTAAAATTCTCCTGCCTTATAGAATTTTATATCATTAAGAGTTTCTAGGTATGGTGTTTGTTTTTCTTCTAACATTGAAATGTTTTATAGATTTTCCGAATATTTATCATTGTATTTAGTTGGTGTGAGTACAGCGTATAAAGTATAAAGTTGTATGGATAGTGTATTTAGTTAGAGAAAAATATAGAGAGGAAGTAGAAGAAGAAAGATGGTACTTTGGATATTTCAATCTGATTTAGTAAATAGTTTAAAAGATTTTCTTCTGGGAGACTTTAATTAGTATATATGTAGCAGAATATATGGAGTTAATTGAAAATAAATTATAACAAGGAGGGGGCGATGGGGGGGAAGGGAGAATGGATAGCAAGTATATAGAAATAAGAGGAATTTGAAGAGAACAAAGTTAATTGGGTGTGCGAGATTGGGTTTCTGACATCTAAATGGAAATGTCTGTGTTGTCTGGGAAATGTTAATGTTGTGACTCTCCGGTTGTGTACCTATTGAGTGCATGTCACGATCAACGACCGACATTAAATTGCAGGTAATTAATGTCGCGACCTGTACTCGCGTCCGTCGATCGCTTCGATACCGAGACTCTGGGCAGGAATGTAGGCATTTATCGGGTTTGCCAGGAGCCACCGATTTCGCTTTCGTTTTTCGCGATCCGCGCGGTTTGTTAGCGCGAGATCAAGGGATAACGCCACGCCACCACCATCACCACCCTTTTCAGATGAAAGCTACCGGAGATGCCGCGGATTACGTGGCACCTACGCCGCTTAGATGCATTCTCAATCCTACCCCTTTTTTCTCTCTATCTCTCTCCCTCTCTCTCTCCCTTTCTATCCCTGAGGAATTTTATGCGAGGACAAAAATCAAATCTTGTTTCCTGACTGGGAGAATTTAAATATATTTTTCGGGAAATTTATTTCTTTTGTTTATTGTTAATTTATTTTCATTTATATTATTTGTTGTTCGTTTATACTGATTATTGTTCATTTTCTTATTGGACAATTTAGAAGTTTGTTGTTGGTTCAATTTTATTAAAATTCGAAGTTTGTAGTAAACCAATAAACAATTCTTTACTAACAATTGTTTATTCAAAATAGTCTGTTTATAAACAATTTTAAAGAAAATTGTAATTTAAATTAAAAAAATGTTTTTATCTCATCCCTTGTAAAGTATAGTTTAGGAACAGTAAATATTTTTTGATGATTTAAATTTCTGGAATTTTGTCTAGTTTTAAATATTTTTAAGAAAATTTTTAATAATAATTAAAAAATGTTTTTATCTCATCTCTTGTAAAAATCCTTACGAAAGGACAAATTTTTTGTTTTTTAATTCTTATTAAATATTTGGTATTTGGATATTTTTTAGAGCTAAAGTCTGTGTTATTAAATCAGAATTTTTTTTTGAATTTTTGACTGGAATTTCATAAGTTCTGACCTGGGAAACTCTGGAAAAAGCATGGAATTTTAAATTTATTAATTCATGACAAACATTTAATGTTCATAAATTTTAATAAAATTCTGGACAAAATTTCAATTATATTATAAACAAAATTTAATGAAATTCATCGCATAAATTCAATTGTTTTCATAAATTATTATTTAAATTCTTCTCAGGAATACGATTATTTTTAAAAATTTTAATAAAATTCTTCTTAAAGTTTTCAATTATTATTCAAAATTGTTAGCTGTTCAACTATTTACAAATTTTTTTATAAATTTCTTCGCAATACTTCAATTATTAATTATATAAATAATAAAATTTTTACAGGAATTAAATTATTTTTAATGCAATTTTAATCGAATTTTGCGAAAGCGAAATTATTCATAAAAATTTTTGTAAAAAAATTCAACTATTTAACAATTTGTTTATAAAATTTTGTATAAGAATTATTTATTTTTGTACTTAAATAACTAAATTCATGTAGAATTTTGTATTAAAAATTAAAAAAAATTAATTTAAATACGAATTTCAATTACAATTTTAGATAATTGTAAAAAAAATTACTATTAAAAGTATTATTGCGTGAATTTTTACAAATAATTGAAAATTGAATTTCAAAAGGTTTAAAATTAAAATATTTCAAAATTTGAATTTTTCATACTTTTTAATAACTACTTATTCTGTAGAATTTATTTTTTGAGAAAGTTCAATATTGGATTTTTTAAAAAATTATTTGAAATTTTTATATTTTAATATGTATTTAATTAAAGAATTTCTGAATAATTAAAATATTATAAACTTGTATTGTGAACAAATGGGTTTGAAAATTCTGAAAAAACTTTTTCGAAAATTATTAAAATAATTGATTTAAAGCAGAATTTTAGTTAGAAATTCTAGAAAATAATAATAATAATAATAATAATAATATTAATAATAATAATAATATTCTTATAAGTTATTGAATTTCAAGAAGGTTTGAATTTAGAATGTTTGAAAATATAAATTTCTATTGGAAACTAATAATAATAATTGAATATTTATTTAAAAATGAAGTTCCTAATCTTTTGTATTAATTTTACAATTAAAGAATTTCGTAAATAAATGTGATAAATAGAAATTGTATTGAGTATCTAAATCATTTTTAGAGGGAATCAGAATGTTTTCTAGGGTAAGAGAAAAAGTCAAAATTCTGTTTAGAAATTAAATAAAAGTGAGGGAAAAAAAATTTTTAACTTTTGTCGCAACCCTTCAATTGCCACGTGAGCCTTGGAAAAATTTCTAAATTTGAATAATCGCTGAATATATCTGAAAAACATTCTAAAGTTTGCAAGTAGTGAGACGATCTTTAGCCTATAAAATATTCTTAATGTAGGTGTTGCTGGGATTTTATAGAGTCACGAAACGTGAAATCGATTGAATGTACTATCTTGCGGAGCATCGAAGTCACTAGAGATGTATGTCTCTAAATCTCTATTATCGATCCTCCAAAGACGCCCCGTTGTAATTCTATGCATAATCGACATTAATAGTCACTTAAAAGGTTTCTTCAATCGTTCATAATCAGACAGTAATATAAAAATTTTAAAGAAACTTACTTTACATCGAGTAATTCACGCGTCAGTATTGCGACACATGTACATATAAGTTGGATTTTATTTCATTTTATAACTCATGATTCACGATTTGTTAAATGTGTTTTCAATTTTTACAATCCGTGTACAGAGGATTCGCTTCTTGTTAATTATATAGGTACTTTCGTTGTATTATTTATTTTTTCAACACTTAATAATATTTATAAAATTTTTATTGTTGCAGGAAAAAGTATAATCATATAGCATAAACTTGTGCGTGTAACAATTTTTAGTTTTTACTCATGAAGAAGTATTTTTTTTCAAAAAGGGGTAGATTTTTATTTAATGAAATTGAGTACATTAAAATGAAATCTTTATAAGTTGTAATAGATAACGAAAATTATAATAAATTATAATAAATTATTATTCACCGATTCAAATAAGTTAAAGTTATCATTTCGAAGATTGAAAGTAAATTTCCTTAGGTTTGTTTTCAATTACATTCCGAAAGTTAGTCAATATGTCCGAAGCTAATAAGTTGAATCTTCATTCCTGTAGGTAATTTTCAGACTAGGAAGATTTCACTATCTTCATTTTATGAATAAAAATTCTTTAAATAAGAAATATGAATATACAATAAATTGTTGTGAATTGTTAAGAAGTAACCAAAATGATAATAGCGAATTTAGAACTTTTTTTCTTTTCTAAAGTATAACATTTGTAGCATGTTCTTTTTGCCCTGAATTTCTTTTTAATGGTCTGTGATGTAATGGAGTAAATATCTCTTGAACGAAAATGCGACCATGAAATGACAGTTGTAAGACGAGAGAGGAAACAATTTGGCGAGCGAGTTGAATGAAAATTTATTGAGACAAGCTAAGAGCAATAGTAGAGAAAGAACGAGAAAAGTGTTTACAGAATATAGAGGGGGAAATTTCAGAATCGCATAACCACTTAAACGCGTCGTAATCACATTGTTGCCGCAGTAATTGCGCATAAATAGATGAGAACTGGGTCCCTCTTTCTTTCCTTCTTCTCTCTCTCTTATTCTTGCCTTTTCCGATGAACAAATAACGAAGCAGCGTCCCCTTTTAAAGAAATAGCATGCCGGTCACATATTCCCTTCGCTGTATTCCCAATTGAATGTCTTTTTAATTTAACCTTGAAATTTACTTTGTACACATTTTATTCGCGTATTATAGCTGAATTTCTTTTTATAAATCTAGATTTAAATCGAAGTTATCAATTAAATTATTTACAATAAGAAAAAAGTGAAAAATTATTATTCTTTGATGGATAAATTCATTTTAGCTCAGGATATAACAAAAAATTCTTCTTAATCCATATTTACAAATTTTATTTAATGAATTTGAGTTAAATAAAAGTAGGGATAAAATGGTTGAATTACTCCACTTGAGAACGCCAAGGTCGACACTAGATGGCAGAAGAAATTCCAAGAAACGACTAAACTGCCATCTAGCGGTGACCTTGACGTTCGCAGGTGGGGAGTTACATCTCCATATTGAATCTTAACGTTTTTGTCAAAATTCATAATTCTATAATTATCTATAGTCAGACATTAAATATAGATTAATCCAGATAATAAAATCTATTTAATGTAAGTGTATTTAAATTTTTAATTTACTTCCATTTGCAATACTTTTTTGGGCTTTGAATTTTTTTAGTTTTAGTAATTTAGTAAATAAATTAATATTAAAAATTTTTGTTTAAAAAAATAGTGGCTTTGTTAAATTATAATTAAATTATATTAAAAATCGAATATGTAAGAAATGATCAAAATAGGTGACAAAGGTGAACAAATTTTAATTAGATGTAATATTAACAACCTGGTGAAAATGTTTTCCAACAGTTATGAATTCCCAGCACTGATAATAATACTTTAATTTTTCGTTTCCGGTACCAAGAAGCATCTCAAGTGGAGATAAAAAAAAGAAGGGAAGAGATAATTTCGTCCTCGGGTCCCATTCGGTAAACGACTCTTTAAAAACTGTATTTACATAACTTCCCGTTTGGGGTAAAAAGGATCATCTCTCGGATATGGCGGGGTGACGTTCCGCGTCATGAGTCAGACATCCTTTAGATTTCAGCGTGCCGGGTCACAGGTTGCATGCATCCAACTCTTCTTGCGCGTCCTTGATATTAGAATGGTCCAGGGAACGTGCATCCAGTGACCGTTACACGTACCTTCTTTGTGTTTGTAACATATATTTTTATATTCTCGGGCAGCTTATTCTACACTATATGGAAACATGTATTCTCCTCATAATGCACAAGTTAATAGTATTATTTCTTCTTTTTTTCTGAAGTATTACTCTATACGCTATGCTGCTGCAGTTGCTTCTCCTTCTCCTTCTTCTTCTCTTCTTATTTCAGAGGAATAATTCTTCGAATATTTAATCACTTGATTTTCTTATTTTATAAATGAAACATCTTCAATGATTTTTTTCTTCTCATTCTTTTGCCGCGTGAAACGTGCAAAAATTTCACTCTATTCTAGAAAAAACTTTTATAATGGATTCACAATCACGAGACATTATAATGATGAAATCGGTTTTTATTATCATCGCACGAATTCCACGTGGTGTTCGTGTTATATCTCTCTTTTAGTTATTTTCTGTTTTTGTATTCTGTATATATATGTGTGTCGATCTATCGTTTGGACGATGAATCGATTGTTTCATCGTTTTATATATATAAGAGGGAGCGACAAAGAAGTCCCACGAAGTCTCTCGATCAATTTACCATAGTATTTATATCGACATTTCTCTCGTTATTCTTGTTTTCGAGAATTCCACCCTCTTCCCACACTTTATATATTACGTGTGTATATATATGTTAAAGTCTGTAAGGAGAAAGGTTTGGATGAAAAAAAAGAAAAAAAAATTAGTCTCCTACAATGAGTTTCTTAATTGCTCCTTCAATTAGGTTTTTGTTTATCAATAAGCCACTCAGGTGGAAAATATACCCTCTTCCTACACACGTATAGGAGGAAAGAGGTCGATTGTTTTCTTTAGAAACACCTACTTGATAATTGTTCAATGAATGCGCGCAGACACAAAACACTTATAGTAAATTGTCTATTTTAACAAAGCTTACGAAAATCAATTACTGTCAATGGGAAAAACTTTTTCTTGTCAGAGCAGGAAATATGAACTATTATTTAATTAAAAGTGTTCAGAGTTGTTTTTGTCATTTTCATATTCATCAATTTTTTCAATTAATTTATTTCCTTTTTATTGACTAATCTATATGTTTAATTGATTTAAAAATAAAAGGAAGTTGTACAAGCATAAAAAACCACCCTAAAAGCACGGAATATGCCATTTTATTTATTTATTTATTTATTTATTCTAATTATATTTCAAAAATATAAAAATTGTTTACTTTTAGAATAAACATTCAGAAAAAAAGTAGAATATTCCATTGCGATTTTGTAGAAATGTTTTTATAATTTCTATCTCAGAGTAAACGTTGGTTAAAAAATATTTTTCTAAAAATAAAAATGCACTTCGAGCATAAACAAAATTCTATAATTCTTTTAGTTAATTAGATAACTTATTGCAAATTGATAAAATACTAGTAAGAAATTAGTATAAATTCATTAACAATTGGTAATATATTACTAATAAACAAGAAAAATGTCATCCAACAAAATAACTAACAATTAGTGAAATTTTACTGTTGTTTAAAATATAATTTCTGATTTAGAAGTCAAGATTTAGATTTATTTGAATCCAAAAATGTTTTTTATGCAATTAATTTTAGTATTTAAACAAAATAAAAAATTAATTAATTAATCAAGGTAATTACAGGAATATTATTGATAATGAATAATAATTAAATACTTGGTACAGATAAATTTTTAGTTCGTTAAAAAACACTTTATTCGTGCAAATAAATATTTATTTCAATTCAATAACATCCATTATTTAGTAGTTTCAAATATTTCAAATCCTTGATTTAAATAATTTATATTTGACGTAAATGACTGTTCATTTAATACGATATTAAAAAAAATACTCAAATCTAGAGAATATTTACTTTTAGTTCAAATAAATATTTCATGGGTAATAAACAAAAATATAATAATCCTAAAATTTTTTGTTGAAATATTTCTACTTTCATTGATTAAAAGATTGTGGGAATTTTAATATGTAAAAATTAATTTAATATTCAATAATCGACATTTTGATATTTCAGAAATGTTCCAGAAATGTTAGTTGAATATTCCGTGCTATTAGGGTAGTTTTTAATATAGCTTTTTTAGGAGAAATCTTAAACAAATTTTACATTTTCGTTTCTCTCTTTTAATTTTATTTATCGAATGTAAATTCCGCTAAGTCAAGTTTTACACAAATATAAATAATAAAATAAAATAATAAAATCGATTGCTAAGATTAGAAGAAACATCTAAAATATATAAATTTCATTTGAAAGTCCACGCAAATAAGATTGAAACAAATAAATTTGATATTTAATCCAAGGATTTTGCATAAAACAACAATAATGTAAAAGTTGAAAATAAAATCTTGTGGAATAAATTTCCTTAATGTCTGAATTATTTAATATCTGGAAATAATTGTTTCACACGGTTTCAACACAATTGAATTTAGAAAAAAAAAATTATTTACATTTTCCTGCTTTCATGCGTTTGTTTATTGAAAAATTCAAGTATTGAAACAAAGGCAATTTTCATTTTTTGTTCTTTTCTAGGTTTACAATTTCAATGGATTAAATTTATTGATTCTTTGTTTTTCTTCAATTCAAACATATTGTAGACTATTTTGTCATTTCTCATTTATGAATATGGAATGATAATGATAATAATAATAATGAGCTTTTTCACAATGAAAAAAGGCAACGAGTCAAAGAAATGAATAACACATTTTTTGTGATCGTGACTTTACTAAACAAATATAATAAAAATTTGGGTTCAATCAATTTTTGAAGATCTATAATGAGTGGAGGGAATTTTTTTTTCTTTTTTTTTGTTGTACATTGTTTACATAGTATAAATAGAAACAGTATTTATAACGTCTCATTCATTTTGATTGCGAAGGAGGATGATGGCTGTACCATTCTCATGAATCATCATCTCTCAGACTAGACAGGTGCTACAATTCATATTTGTTTATAGTTCCGCGTATCTATTTTAGAGTAATGAAAAGTCGTTAGTTTTGACGTGTTTTACATAAGTTGGCTTATACGCAAACTCGACTTTTTGATTATTATTAATAAATCTTTCTTTCCCGTCATTTAATGCTCTCTATTTTATATATAGTATTTAATTTTAATGTCCCGGTATAGACACATAATCGAAACTGGAGCGTAACTTGAACAACCTACACGCGCAAACATTTCATTATTATATCTTTTATTAGATTGAAAATTGAATAACCGTCATTGGTAACATGATTTAGAGCGCATTAGACGTAATTTTCTATAAATTATCATTTTATTACTCCCTTGACTAATGAAAATTAACTTTCGTAAGTGAAATTAAATTTCATGATCTTGTGTGAAATATAATAACTCGGTATTTCTCTGTATGATGATAATAACTATACTTTCTATGAATAAAATTAATAAAATATAATATTTAGAAATGGGAATTAATTTAAAAATCAAGAGAAATTATCGAGAGGCTCGTCGAGAGGTTTGAAAGTTTAAATTTTCAAAATAAATACTTTGTATTTTATACGTCTGTATTTTAATTTTATTTCATACGTATCTATATTTTAATGTGTAGATGAATTATTTTTTTTGTGTGCATTCGTATTATATAAATTCATGAGATGAATCTTTTTCAGTTTTTGATTAAAATTACAATAAATTGTTTGTGTAATTAACTTGGATGGTGATTTCACTCTTGATATTTCCAATAATAATGATTTCGATTTCATTATCCGGATTTATCTAGCACATTTAGAATATCCGCATCGAATTATTCGCACGCCACGTCACTCTCTTTTCTCGTATGTATATATACATATATATTTGTATGTTTCTATGTAGACAGAAATGTATTTATATGAGAAGATCGACACGAGTCACTTTACATCATCGTCGATCTTGACTTTCCGGATTCCACTACTTAAGATCTTGAGATAAATCGAGTACCGTTGATCGATCGCAGCCCTTTCGCATTATTACTATTATTATTTGATATCCCCCAAGTTTTGCTCAAAAATCAAGAGTATTGGCTATTTTCCTATACTATTTTTGTAGGATAGAAATAGCGGAAGCGGAAGAGCCTCCCACGATATAGTAATGTGTAGCATATATATATAGACAAAGTGTACAGTATAATAGAGCATTGCTAACTTCTGGTTACTTTCTGAGATTGTTCGATCCGTAACACGTTTCATTGCCGATTACTCAATACTGGATCGTGGGATACAAAACACACCTTGAGATTAAATTAAGAGTGATTCACATTTTGTTTCTCTATTCATAGTTAATGGATTTTATATTTATTGGACTTGGATATTGATTGGGGTATTGGAAGGTTGTCTCTTAAAGAAAATCGATTGGAAAACATTTAGAAGGAAGTGACTTTTGTGTCGCCAATAGTATATTCTATTTACAATCCTGAGGGTTTTTTCTTTTCGCTTTCGTTTTCACTTTCATTAGGAAAAAAATAAAAGGGTACCAAAAATCATTTAAGAAGAAGAAAAAGATTTATTTTCACTTTTACTTTAATAGATTTTTATTTTAATCCCTACTTTGACAAATCTCATTTTTAATTTACATTTTTCACTTTCACTTAAACAGAATTTTATTTTCTTTTTCGTAGATTTTTTATTTTCACTTTCATAATTTTTTCACCAAATCTACAAAGTGAAAGTACAAATAGAAAATCTGTCAAAGTGGAAATGAAATAAAATTTAAAATTTTTTGAAGTGAAAGTATAAAATTTGAAAAGAGTGAAAATAAAAGTCATTTAGGGTGACAGTGAAAATGAAAGTGAAAATAAAAACCTGTTGATGTTCGAATGAAAATAAAAAATATATCAAAGTAAAAAAGAAAGTGAAAACCAAAAAATGGTAAAATTAAAGCGAAAAATGAAGATGTTAATGTGAAAATAAGATTCGAAGCAGAAGTGATGACAAAAAAATAACCATTTATTGTTTAGAATACAAATCTTAAATTAATAAAAGCATATAATTAAATTAAAAAGAAATAGTGCAAGCATTATGTTTATTGTAAACTACATATTTTTTCAAGTAAATAAATTTATTAGAAAAAAAATATATTCCATTGTAAATTTTACTTTTTCTTCTGTATGATTCACATTTATTCCCAGACGGAAGCGAATTATTAAAAGTAGATCAAAGTCATTTTCGTGAGAATTGAATAACCTTTATTTTGTAAAATAAGATCATCGAAAATGAGTTTTGTTGTATGTGAAAATTACAAAATATGCGTTTAATGCTCGCATTTTTTCATCCATAAACTTTATAAATACGATGATGCAAACTCTTTGATCCGAACGATAAATTCAGAAACATTTACAAACGTATCGAATAAATTATTATTATTAATTTTGGCTATTTTTTTTTCTTTTGCGATTCTTTATAAAGTGATTACTCGTTTTATGATTATTATTATTAATATTATTATTATTGGTATAGTTTTGGAATGACATCGATTCCTGTTTATGATATATATTACATATATTTTTTAAATAGGATGAAATATGATTTATGAATATAGCAGAAAATTAATTTCCAACGTTTACATGGAAGAAAGTAGTTCAATCAAATTTGTTTTTGAAAAAAATGCTTTGGCGGTCTTCATAATGAATGTCAAAAAATTTCACGATAATCGATCTAAAAAGTTGAGTCATAGGTGACAGCAGGTGTCTATATCGCATACCAATATGAATAAGACATAAGGATTTTGATTTGTGGGTCGTGATCCCCCAGAGAGAACAACAACAACGCAAACATCAAGTGAGAGATTTTGTGTGAAAACTGTTATTTATTGCTAAAAACTGACGCAATATAGTGAAATGTCGAGACAGAGTTGATGTCAAACATGTGAATAAATTTCTCGTATAACAATGAAGTGTATCGTAAAGATATTTTTGATTTTTATTTTTATGTCTATATAGTGGGAAATTTTATTTTATTCTGAAACTGTGTTTGCAGTTTATTATAATGAAAATCTTCTTTTGGTTGGCAATTTTGAATTATTTTACGTATTTCACGTACTCGGTGTGAATTTTTTTTACAATATTATAAAAAATTGGAAGTTAATGAAATTTTATGAATATTCTTTGAAAGTATTATGAAATTACCATTATAATTCTATGAGACTCTAAATGAGATTGTAAAGAAAGACGAACATCTTGAGATCCAATATGGAGATGCTTTTCTTCAGCTGCGAACGCCAAGGTCACCGCTAGATGGCACTTCACAGTTTTTTCTTGGAATTTTCTCTGACACCTGGTGGCGACCTTGGCGTTCTCAAGTGGAGAAATTTATTTACCATTTTAACACTCATAAACTTTAAATTTTGGTTTGGTGACAAAAAATGAAATTGTGTTTTGTTTACATTTATTACGTTCTTTATTCAAATACAAAACATAATAGTTATTTGTTACTAATCAGCGGCAGTACTGATTTCAAATTAATTTCGAAATAAGAATTTTCTTGTTTCTGTGAAGATATCATTTCGCGAGTGCACCACTCCTTCCTCTCTTTCTAACGCGTGTCAGGTTAGAAGTATCGAATCGACAGATAACTATCTAAACCTGTATCTTCGCCAATGTCGTATTTTCCAAAGCGACCCTGAGATTTTGATCCTATCTTGCCAATCCTTAATCGAAGGACATCTCTCGATTGACCGAGTTGGAAAACAATGTGCCTATAGGCGCGTGGAAAAAAGAAAAAGAAGAAGAAGAAACTGAAGAAGAAGGAGAAATTGTAGATGAAACAAATATATATAAACATATACATCTTACAAAGATGAGTCGCTGCGATGAAGAACATATCAGGAAAGAATATATAAGAGATTCTAATCCTCTCTCACGCAAATTATTCCCAGCGGCATCAGAGAATGAGAAAATTGACGATCCTAAATGAGAAACGAGACATTTCATTATTTTCCAATTGAGACAATATTATAAACGAGAATAACAGTGATTTGATTAGAGCTGATTAAGTTATTTTCCAGTTTTACATTCCAGAGTCGTCATTATTTAAGGTCATTCTCGTAATATTTCGGAAGCAGAATAATTTCTTCTGAAATGTGCAAAAAAATAATTTTTTTTTTATATTTGGAACTAAATTTGTAATTTTTTACATATGAATTACATTTAATAATATTCTTTACTTATAAATCACATTCTTGCCATCGGGAAAAATTGTTTTTATTAAATATTGTCATTTAATTCCGTTCGATTTGGAATTTAGACGAGTTATAAAATTTCAAGTGGGTCAGCTGTTTATGCGTCGCCATTTTGTTTTTCCTAATTCTTAGAAATGACGGAATACGGCAAGTTTTTGTCTCAATTTTTAAATCTCAAGATAACATTTTTTTTATATCTTTAAGAATTTTTTGAAAAGTTAGTTAACATTTTCCCTCAAAAATTAAAATTTGGAAAAAAGAAAATTCTAGGGAGAAAAATGTTCTGCTCATAAACACATTATACCGCAGCAAAGGAACATTATGGAAAAACGTTTCTAACTATATGAATATTGCACGTGATTAAAATATAGAAGATCTTGATAGGAACATAAGTATCGACCTTGAGGGTAGAATCGAGGTGGTAACTCCCTTTAATTTCTCTTAATTTCTTCAAGAAACACGTCGAACGATACCGCGCGTTCCATAATGCTCTTGTCCATGGTCATTAGCCACGGAGTCGAAATCCCCGTGTGCTTCGCATTTTTTCAACTTGCAATAAATCAAGAGGCGTGTTAATGACGCGAATGGCGTGACCTATACACAGAGCGAGGAGGAGGAAGAAGAAGAAGAAGCGCGTTGTACGTATAGAATTAAAGGAAAGAAAAAAAGTCGAAGGTGCATTGGACTTATTTTCTCACAACTTTATTCTCGTTTCGTGTAGGGAAAAAAATTTCTTCACAAAAATCAAAACAAATAATCATTTTTATTTCGATCGCGGTCTTTTATAGTAAGGGAAAAATAGTTGAAAGAATTTTATTTAAAAGTAACTGACTGCGAGTGATTGATAATTTTAACTCTATTATTAAAAAAAAAAATTATTAAAAAGTGTTTTGTAATTTTTGGAAAAAATTGAATGAGATGTAAATTTATATCGTATCTATTTTTAGATTCAATGTCTAATTATAAAATTAGTTATAGAATAACAAGATCATCTGGAGATTAAATTTGAAAATGCTTCTCTCCACCTGCGAACGCCGAGGTCACCGCTAGGTGGCAGTTTAGTTGTTTCTTGGAATTTCTTCTGCCACCTGGTGGTGACCTTGGTGTTCTCAAGTGGAGAAATTTTAACCGCCATTAATTTTATCCTACAAAGTCTTTAAAATTAAATAAGATTTTAGACTGGAAAAAACTTTATTTAAAAAAAAAATAATTAGTTGGTAATAAAATTTATTTGTAAGTAAATATAAATTATAAATTTAATTAAATAAATTTGAAATTTTACAAAATAAATATTTATTTGAATCAAATGAAATTACTAAAGTTACTGTTTTTAATATATACAATTTACTTGAATAGATAGAAATAAAAAAATCAAAAGCAATTTTTATTTATTTTAATTAGTGTTTTTCACTATTTCAAAAGTCAATCAAAAATTAAATTCACCGTCAAACGAAAATATAGATTATTATAGTTTAAGTAATTGTTCTTTCAATGAAATTCTCTTTCTTTACTTCAAAAATGAAAAACAGAGTCGAACTAATTTTTGTTTTGACTGTCTGTCAGATTTTTCCTCATAACTCGTAAACAAACTTTCTCAAAATAAGGTTATTTGAATTCAAAAAATTTAAAGTGTTAAATAATGTAAAATATATTCAATTACGAAAAAAACATATATAACATATAAATTTCCTCTTTTTTCGTATATTTTACGTGTTTAGAAATTTATAAAAATAAATCGATATGTTTTTTATCCTCTATATCAAGACCACACTGAATTCCTCATTAATTGAGATTCATTTTGAAAAAGATAACCTAAATCTAGATGAGTCATTTGTAATTCATGAATTTTTATATTTCAGGGAAACGATTATGTAAATGTGAATCACTTTAGATTTTTTTTTCTCTTTCTTCATTCATTCTTAATTTTTTTGATTCAAGCGTGCGCGCGCGTTGATTCTGGTATTTTTATAGTTCGGGAAGAGGCAGGGAATTACAGGAAAGCAAGTTTCAGTAGAAAAAGCCAAATTTGGTAGATATAAAAAGGCTGTCCCAATAAATATTGTGCGCGTGTGGTTTAAAACAGTTTTCATTTGAAACTATATTATATAGAATTGAAAGTAATTTATATCATTGGAGGGAAAAAAATCCTCTTTATTTTTTAATTAATATTGCATAATGCATATAATTCTCGGTTAATTTGAGTTTGTTTATATAATTTTTATATAGTGATACAATTTTTTTGATTTCAACACTCTGTATATTCATTGTCATAAATGATGAATTTAATTAACGCAATACGGTTCCTGATTCTAATTCAAATCGTATAGAACAATTACGTTATTTACATAATTCAGTAGGTAATAGAAGATATATATGTGGAATTGTTTCTCAATGTGGAGAGAAGAAAAATAAAAGAGAACTGAGTCAATATTGTGTGTGCCCTCGAAATGAAGCGCGAGGTCATTCTTAGCCAAAAGCGAGAGGCGCCATTGTCAATTTACGGTAGTAATTCGTTGCTTTAATTCGAGCCACACGCAATGTGTGTAAATGGCCCTGATTCGATGAGCAAAAGGTCGTAACGATTGTTTCTCGATGGCGATTTCCGACGTGCCAGGCCTATTAAATGTCCTGACGATAAAGATTCGTGCGCCCAGAAGCGTTTAACCTTTAGTTTGCGCGACTCGAGAATCATTGCACTTAATAATTATTGGCGTAATGATTTTATCGCCGCGAATGGCAGACTTTGGCGCGATAAAATTATGGTTTTATTATTCCGTTAGGTTCTATTTTAATTTTTTTATTGATTTTTTATTCATTCTTGTTGGTTCAGTTCGTTGCTTGGAATTTTCTTCTGGGTTGAAATCTTCAATTTTCTGTTTAGTAAATATGTGACGCGCGCTCTGAAGAAAACAAAGAATTTTAAAGTTGTGTTTGAATGGTTTTTAGATGAATAAAAAGTTTCTGTTTTAAATTTTTAACTAAAATTAGTTTTTATGAAACATTTTAGATGGAAATGAAGACTTAAACATTAATTCATTATGTTAAGGGCAGGCCTCGGATATTATGCCTTTTTCGACATTTTTCGACTCTTTTCAAATAATGCGACTTTTTCGACTTTTCTTCCAAATTTTGGGCCAAAATACAAATATTTTTGGTGTAAAATCCAACTGACTTCGATTTTTATACCGTGCAAAGTATAACTTATTATAGACAAACTTTTGGAAGTTTATTTTTCAATCAGTTTTCTAATTAAATGTTTCAAAATATTACAATTAAAAAGATTTTGAATAATTAAAATTCTGCCAAATTTAATTAAAACTAAATCATCTCTCCAAGTGTTTTTATTCCAATTTTTGAAAATTAACTTTTAAATAATTTGAATTGAAAATTTTTGAAATAATATTAAATGATCTAGAGTTATAATAAATAATTTTCAAAATTAATAAAAAGTAGGTTTTAAAAATAATATTAAAATAGTTTAGAAAAGAATAATTCTCTGAATTATTACGTTCTAATTTTTTTAAATTCAATTATTTTTAATATTTCCGAAAATTAAAATTTATACACAAAATAAAAAAATTAAAATTGTTCAAAATTATTTAAACATTTTGGAGAAAATAATCATATCTTTCAAATTTTCAATTAAAATTCTTGAAAACAATTTTCTTTTACATTATACAAAAATTCTTCAATTATTTTTGAAAAATTATACTTTACAATATTTATAAAAAATTTATTCTTACAGTTGTTTTATTACAATTTTTTAAGATTCAATTACCTTTGAATAAAGTAAATTAATTTTTGTTAAATTTACTACTTTAGAATTTTTCAGAAATAATTTATTTATAATTACAATTTTTTGAAACCTTTGATTTATTTTTTTATATTTTTAAAAAACTTAATTATTTTTCAAAAGATTTTGACAAATTTTGAATTATTTTCTTAATTTTTTACTAAAGTTAAATCAGTTTTGAAAAGATTTGACCAAATTCCAGTTTTTTAGACATTTTTTAATTGTATTTAATTGTAAAACTTTTTGTATTTTCAATAAATCATTTAGAAATAATTTTAAAAAGTTAATTTTTATGAATTTCTTTATTAAAATTTTTGAAAATGTTCTACCTTAAATTAATATCTTTAAATAGAAAAATGTAAGGTTTAAATTATTATAAAAAATTTGATTTTTTTATTAACATAATTGAATTTTTGAAGAAATTGCAAAAAATTATTAAAAATTCATATATAGATAATTGATTTAGAGATGAAGTTTAATTAAAAATTGTATAAAGTAATTAAATTTATAAAAGAGTTATAGTTTTAATTTTTAAAAATTATTAAATTTCAAAAGTTGAAATTTTTAAAATTTTATTTCCTGTGCATAAAGAAGTAAGAAGTATTTGAACATTTATTTAGCAAAATTATACAATTTTTTTATTAATTTGAATTTTTGTGACAGCACTGAATTAAATTAATCGACTTTTCCGACTTTTTTTTATGAATAATTATTTTTCATAATAAATAATTATCAAATTATATGAATGGATTTTTCAAAACAAAATAAGATCTCACTAGTAATATATGATTGTTTTGTAGAGTTTATTGTTTACTTTGATTTTTTATTTTTTTCTAATAATTCTAATATAATTTCTTTTCTTTTTGTTTCAGGTCAGTAAAACAACCTATGTTTTCTGTCGAGTTTGTTTCGTAAGTAAATATATACGAGTTGTATAAAATTTTATATATTAAAAAAGTCAGTCACTAATTAAATTTAGTAAATTTTACTATTAAATAAGTAGAAATTTTTTCTTCCACATTGGCACAATTATTTTTTACATGTAGCAAAATTATATTCGTAGAAATTAATATTTATTATTTTGCTGCCATAACTTGCGTTAATAAATATTGTATAATTATTTAATTTAATAATTATGTGAAAGAAATTTGAAAATGATGAGAAACGGATTATTTTAGTATTAGGGGAAAATTGTCAATTGAATGTCCATTAAGAATTGGGATATAATCGATGTTCTGTGGCGGTAGATGTATACGTATGTAAAATATGGTGATTTGAATGCTGGAAAAGTCAAGATTCAACGTGTGGGGTGTAGAAGAGAGAAGGTGACACATGTGTACCAACAGGCCAGTAACTATATGTAGACAAACTCAAAGTGTATAGTGAATACGTGACTGACAGGCGCGCTTCGTCACCGCGGGACACGAGATAAAAGGAGTGCGACATAACAAGGTGCCTGTGAACGAACCAGCGAGATAACGTTAGCCGAGGATGCATATAAGTACCAGTCTATGATTCCTGAAACCACTCGAGCGTCACGTGGATTTCGTTTCTCGTGCGACCTTTCCAACCGTCTAATGGGACTGCTTTTCACATCAAACATCATCGATTTAGAGATTAATCTTGCTACATAAAATGTTCGAGTCAAAGTTTAGGGATTCACTTCTGCAAATTTCTCTCTCTCCCTCTCTCTCTTTCTCAAAATTTTAATTGCATTTACATTTTGTGCCAATTTGGAAGTTTGAAAGTTGCCATCGTAAAATATTGCAAAGCATCTGTAATAAAGTTTGACACCTTAATAACTCTCATAATTCATAGCTCAAAAATTTTGAAAGCCTCCAGCTGTTGATTTTGTTTTACAAATTGCCAAGTATTTTTTATTCGTGTTTGATTTTTGAATTAACAAATTCATCTCATTTGGGAACAATTTTTCTTTCTTTATAGAAGAAGGAGGAAGAGGACTTGTTTTGAATTTCGAAATTTTTGATAAGAAATTATTGGAGAGATTGGGAGAAAAAATGTCTTATTAATGTTGGTTAAAAAAAATAAATAAAAATGAAATATTAATAAGTTCGATTAAAAGTTGTATCATACTTTTTGTCAGAGAGCAGAAAGAAAATTAAGTGTTTGGGAATGCAAGAATATGATGTAAGTTAATGACACCCTAGGTGGTCTGACGAATTGGTTTACGAAGAGTAATTTATTCGATCTGCCTCTCTCTCTCTCTTTTTCTGTAGCGCTGTATTAACGGTAATGCGGCAATAGTAACTTTTGGTGTGACACACGTTGCGGTTTTCTTTTTCTTATCCGAACGGGGACACGAATGTTCACAATCGAATAAACTGGAACGACTCCCTGATGGACCCATCTTCACTTGCGAAACTTTTGTCGCACATAAAAGTTGCATACAAACTCGTGTGCGTAATTTTTCCTCCTTCACGATAAAAAGAACCTCCGAGAAATCGAAATTTAATGGTAATTGGTTTCTTTCTTTATTGTATTTACTCTACACTAAATTTGAAAACAAACTACTTGCTTTTTTCTCCTTTCTCTTTTTTTTTACTCGGAGCAAATTCAGGAAATCGTAAATTGTTGTATAGTTGTATAAAATGTTGTGTATTTGAAAAAAAGAGCTAAAAATAGAAGAGGGGAAAAATTGTTTGGATTATTGTTATTGATAAATTTTGTATAATGTGAAAAGTGGGTAAAATTTATGATGGTGAAGATTGTGAGGAGCAGAAGGATGTATCTGGTTATGGAGAAGGTTAATCCGGGATTGGATGATGGGGTTCGGGAAATATTTAATTTATTCGAAACACCTCGGTTATTAATCGCGAGGTGAATCCTCTTACGTGGGTACAAATAACGAACATGCCCCGTGTCGGGGAGATGAACCAGAGAAATGTTTTAAGCGAGCCACTCGCGGCGCCCACGCTCATCTGCGGCAACAGACGCGCCGACACGCGCGCACACGCCGGGCACCTTATTTCAACCATAAATTAATGTTCTGTCTTCGGCGGATGCATAATTGTGCGACCCGTGCCCAACGAGATATCCTCCTGGCAATGACACATAACGAGGGATCTAATGGATTCGCAAACACGACACACAATGCACGCCGGATACGCCCTTGAAGACTTGTTCGCAAATTTTCGTTCAAAAATTCTTTATATCATCGCTTATTATTTCTGCCTGCGTTAGATTCAAAATTTTCCGCATTATTTACTTGTAGGAAATAGTACGTATTATGTTTCTAGGACGAAAAGAAGATCTTTTCCGATGAGTTTGTAATTTGCTGCTTTCGAAATCCAAAATCATAAATTATCTTTCATTCAATCAGTGACTATACTTTGGTAGGCGAAGAAAAATACAACACAACCTGCAAAATTAACTGATAAATTAGACAATTTTTTTAACAGAAATTCTTTTGCAATAAATTAATTATTTTTAATAGTTTTAAAAAAAGTTTTTTTGGGAATTTTCAAATTCATTTGCTTACAATTCAATGTTACGAAAGAATTCTCAGTTAAAAGTATGAAAAATTAAAAAATTCAAGACTAAAATTTGAAACCTTTTCGAAATTCCATTTTTTTTAAATTGAAGCTATAATGCTTTCATGATGTTCAATTATTATCTAAAACTGAAACTAAAGTTAATTTGTAAATCAATTTTTATTAGAAAAATCTACGAAAATTCAATTATTTACATACAAAAATAAATAATTTATTGAATAATTGAATATTCCTTAAAAGTTAATTCTCATACAGAATTTTGTCAACAAATTTTTAAATAATTAAATTTTTTCTACGAATTTCAAGGAAAATTTAAAGAATAATTTCATTTTTTGAAGATTTCGATTGAAATTGTACTCAAAGCAATTTAAAATTCTGCGTTGAGTTTTATTAATTATAAAAGTAACTAGATTCTAAAAATTTTTTATTATTTTTTTGAAAATAATTGAAGTATTAGGAAGAAATTTATATAAAATGTTATTAATTAAATTACTGTGAAATTTTTATGATTTTTGAAATTCCTTAAATGTTTGATTAGTATATAATCCAAATTTTTATAAACTAATTGAATTCTCATCAGATGATGCTATTAAAATAGTAGATTATGAAAATAAATGAATTGAGGTTTTTGGAAATAATTGAATTTTTGCCAATAATTTTATTAAAATTTTCTTTAAAGAATTTAATTTCGAAGAAAAAATTTATTATTTAACATTTTAAATTTGGATAATTTTTTACAATTTTTGAGCTTAATTGAATTTTTGCAAAGATGTTATTAATTTCAGAAAAATTTTAATTATTAAAATTGTTTAAAAATCTAAGTTTTTTAAAATTTCCAATTATTGAATTTATTCAAAATTGAAACGTTATTAATAATAATGTAAATAATTTATAAGTAACAATTTTATGATCGTTTTTCAAGAATTCAATTATTTAAAAAAAATTATTGTCATGAGAACAATTTCTTTATAAAAATATTTCTATTTCTGCAAGAATAGATAAAACTGAAGGCCTTGTATTAGAATTTGTGGCAATCGCATTGTTTTACGATACAAATCATAAAGTCACAAAAATGAGAAATTTTCTTATGAATTATAAAAATTTAATTTTTTGAACTTTAACATTTTGTAAAAATTGCTGATTTTTGTATAAATTCATTTTGTGTGAATATACTTCTTATATTCATAATAGTATTAAAATCATATTCAAATTAATATATAATTTTTATGTAAAAAAAATTAAATTGAAATTTTTTACATTCTTTTATTTCTACACTAAAAGAAAATGTATATTAAATTTTGTAAAAGTATTTTGCAATTTAGGGAAAAAGTGCAACAAACCAAAATTTTGATATATAAAAAATACTAAAGTTTAAAAGAAAATTTGTGGAATGTAGTATAATTATATCAAATATCGTGAATTTTTATTAAATTTTAAAATATCTACTAAATTTCGCATACAATTGTTTTAAGTTTATTTTTTATGTAAAAATTTCGGTTTGATACACTTTTTCCCTGAATTGCAAGATACTTTTATAAAATGTAATATACATTTTCTTTCAGTGTAAAATTCTTATTTTATTCATAAAATTATTCTAAAATTTGGGAATAATAGCGTATATGGAGTGTATAACACCTTTTTCATTTTAAGCCAAGTTAAGCCAAGTATTTGGGAATAATGTTAACACTGTTGTAGTTAAGAAATAGTCAAAAGAAATTTTCACCTCAAGTATGCTACTTTATATTAGGGATGGAAAAAGTGTTGATATTTATCCCAAATGACCCCACTAAGTGAGTAAAATGTGAATTAAAAATTTAAAAGTGATGAATAAGTGAGCAGCAAGTGAGTAAAAAGTGAGAGAAAAGTGCGACCGTAAAAGAACATCAATGGATGAGTTTGCGTGAAATGCACCTGCAATAGATCTCGACACTCTGATACAGTTGCACATGTGTAGGTGCCCCCATAGGCATATATAATGGAGGATCGCTTAGTTTGCAGGAGCGAGGACGAGTCGTGATCCAATGTGCAAACGACAGGAGACCTTTTGCTTTCTAATCATTCTCAAGGTTAGTCCCGTTGAACCTATTAAGTCAACTGCACTTATGGAGGTTAGGACCTAACCCCCTGGCCTCCCTCTCCATGTAAGGGGATGACCTTAACCACAGCTGGAGTAAGACATCTTTCGTGTGTCTCTCTGCGGTCGATGTCTCTCTAAGTCTAACTATAGTTAGACATGTACACGTATGCACATTATTCCAGCACACTATCAAGACACTTAGGAACGCCTCCGAGCATTGTTTCAGGATAGCCGGGGAGGGAAAGGGACTCTTCTTGCGCGCGGTCTAATTATCATTCAGGGTCATCCAGGGTTACCAGACCAGGGTTATATATACACTTCACTCCATACAATCGACAAACGAATTCAATCACCTTGTCAGTATATTGCATTGTTTCTCATTCATTGCCCTGTAAATTTACTGCACATATATATATTCTCGTATTACCAACCTGCAATACATATGATTTATTATCATTTAGCATAAAGAAAAATTTAGATTCTTTCCTTTGTTATTTGTTTTGCCAACTATAGATGGCAAAGTTCAATGTTTTTCATAGTGTAGGGGTAAAACTTATATTGTGAACAGTGTTGAATAAATCTCGACTGACTTACATGAGTTATGCTCTACGATTATTTATCTATTCAGCTTCTTTTTAGTTGTAAATCTTTTTTCAAATTCTTCAATGATGCGGTAAACGATTTCGCAAATATTCGTAAAAATTGGAATTTTCTTTTCTTCTTTTGTAAAATAGACTCATTTGTGTTGCACTTTAATTTCGAATTGGTATTGAAATGATTAAACTTCGTGTTATTCAAAATTAAGTGTTCCTCAGACACTTAACACATTTTAAAGAAATGTTTCGAATTTTTTATTCTGTTCAAAAGTCTTGGAAAATTTTGAAGAATCATGGAGAATTAAAGAAAAATACTTTTTAAATTTTAATCAGTAAAATACTCCTGACAACTGATGAAATGTGACTGATTGTGAGACACATGAATATTCCCAAAATCTTATTATTGGACATAATAGTAATTTGAAGTAAAATAATTTAACATAAATTTTATGACATAAAATTCATTTGACATAAAGTTCGGTGTCCATGAAAGTAATTTTACATGACTTTCAATTAAAATAACTTTCCTGTTGACATAAAATTTCATTTGACATAAAGGACATTTAATAAAAATATGGGTGCGAATTTTAGAACTGTCCCTTCACAATTTCCTTAATTATATCTGATAAATTTCATTTCGAATTCGTGTAGATATTTAAATGTTAAATGTATTTTATGATAAATGAAATTTTCGTCAATTCGTTTTAATGTCAAATAAACTTTATGAAAAATTAATTTTATGTCAAATGAAATTTAATTTTCATTTAGTAAAAAATTAGTAAAAATTACTATTAGTAAATTTTAGTAATAAATCATTATAAAATACTGTTTCAAAAGGAAAAAATCAGTAACTAATTGAAATAGGTAAAGATTTTTAATAATTCAAATACAGAGAGTATTTTATAGGATTTAAGAAAAATATTTTCGGAAATGACTTCTAAATATTAAAAATAAATTGTATTTTGGAGAACTTACAAATTATTATAGAACTTTAATTATTTTTAAAAGTAATAAAATTCTTTGTAGAAATTTAATTTTGTTCAAGAATTTAAAAAAATTCTCTTCAAAAATTCAATTACCTTTATAAGTAATAAAATTCTTCTTTAAAAGTTAATTATTTTCAAAGTTTATAATAAAATTCTTGGCAAAATTTCAATTTTTTTCAAAAATTTCTCCTCAGTTTAATGATTTACAATATCTACTAGGTTAATAAAATTTTCCAAAAGAATTCAATTATTAAAAACAAATTTTGATAAAAATCTTCGCAAACATTTAGTTATTTTTATAAATAAATCTAATAAAAATATCACAGAAAGTCAACTATTTACAAATTTGTTATAAATTTCTATGTATTTTAATATTTTCATGAACAATAATTTTTTACAGAGATTCAAATATTTTCGTAAATGATAAAATTCAATGCAAAGTTTTAATTACTTTTTATTCAACTTTTTTATCGTATTCTTTGAAAAATTCTTCAAAAATAAAAATTTTATTAAAATTCGTCGGAAGTATTCAAGTATATAAAAACTAATTGAGAAAATTCTTTATGAGAATTAAATTTTAAAAAAATGAACTATTTAATAAATTATTCCTTTTTGTTGTTTTGAATTAATTGTAAATTAAGTGAATAAATAATTGAATTCTCTCAGAAATTTTTTCAATATAAATTTATTTAGAAATGAATTTTAGTAAGAATTTTAGATAGCAATTGAATAGTAAAAGCATTACAAGAGTAAACAAATGGATTTAAAAATTCTCAAATAATATTTTTAAAAATTATTAAAAATATAATTAATTTAAAGAAGAATTTTAGTTATAATTTGTAAAAAATATTAATTGAATTCAAATTATGAAAATAATTTTTAATAAGTTATAGTACCAATATATTCTTATAATACAAAGTAATGATTATATCACTCGGTGATCTTTAATTATTGAAGAAAAATTAATATAAAAATAGTTATGTTAAATATATTCTTATAAGTTATGTAATTTCCTAAAGTATGTATTTATAATTTTTGAAAATCATAATTTCTATGGAAAAATAATAGCGATTGAATATTAATTAAAAAAAATGTTATTGATGTTTTCGAATAGTTACACAATTAAAGAATTATTATTATTAGAAAAACAAAATTAAATTTACGTAGTATCAACCCTGTATTCGAAAAAATTGGAGAAATTTTCAAAGACATTTCGATCTTTAATTGTTAATTTTTTTTCCTATTTAAAATAATAATTGCGATAAATTCAAGAAGTGTTTTCTCAATAAAACTTTACACAACATACACACAGTGCGTCTTCATCTCCGCAGTATCTTTGTTTTCCACGCGATCGTATAACTTCCCGGTCTTGATTACGAATCGGCCACAGTTGGTGGATTAAATTGATGGCAATTATAGATTGCATTTGTCTGCGATTTAGTGATCGGTCAGTATTTAACGGTACTGAAATTCTCCTCTATGTGCTTGATTCACATTTTTTTTCTCGAATTAGAAGGAAAAGAAAGATTGCAAAGAATGTTTCCGAGAGGAGAAAGTCTCTAATTACTTACTCACGCACAGTGTGTATATAATTCCCGATTAAAGATCCAAAGTGGATTATTTGTTATTGTCTTAAAAATTTTAATTAACCCATAGTGGAAAAAGAATTTATTTCAAGCCTATTTTGGATACACACGCGCAATAATAAGATACACGAGGCAATTTTCTTTAAAATATAGTGACTTGCCTACTGATACATTGGAAAAAGTTTCTTATTTTTTTAAATTTTTATAGACAATCCTTGTTTCTTATTCACTTGTTGTATACAAATAAATTTTCAATTCTTGAAAGTTATATAATAGCAGGAGATGATTTTTGAATTATTTGAAATGATTTTTCGATTATTTGAAAATAGACGATCTTGAGGGGAAAATAATTGAAAATGTCAACAAGAAATAAAGATCAATGGCAATTTAAATCTACTAACCGATTCAGAATTCGAGTCCTTTTGCACCGATAAGAAAAACACGTGACTCGAATTGTGCACCGGGGATAAAATATGTACGAATGGAGGCGTGATCGTGCTTTTTATAGAGAGAACGTTCCTCGAGTGCCTCTCTCGTTTGCGTATGGACCAATTCTTGCCAGCAGGGTATTCTTCTGGAGATAATTTTCTGGACCACCTTGTTGTCGATCCGATTTAAAGAAATTGGACAAGTAAAAGAGAAAGAGAATGAGATGCGGGGAAAAAATGAACAAGAAAAGAGACTCCTGGCTCGCACAAGGTACGAAGAAATCGAAACGAGACCGAGACAAACACAGTAGAAAGGTGACGTTGACAAAACAGGTCGCCAATGTCCAATGATACTCGATTTTTTTTTACTTTTTATTCGCACAAAGATAGAAAGTGCATTCTCCAAGTGACAAATGCACACATCATCATCATCATCTTCTTCTTATTCTTCTTTTTGTGTATGAATCAGAAAACAAGAAAATAATTATATTCAATTCTATACTATTTAATACTATCCAATACTGATTTTGTTTTTTCCTTGCTTCGCAATTCTGGGAAAAGAATAGAAATTATAAAAGTTCATCCAATGTACAATGGAAAAAGTTCATGAATTATTTAATTTTTCAATTTCTCGAGTGTACCATGTTTTTAGTATCAAAGTATGGCTGAAAATTTTATTTTTTGCCCCAAAAATAGCAAAAAGCAAAAAGTCAGAACAGGATTTCCACAAATCTGGGAAAGTAGATTTGGTCAGGAAAAATTTAGAGATTTTGATTAAAACTACTCGAAAAAATTAAATTCTTAGAATTCATTAGAAAAAAAACTAAATTTTTTTGGTTCACTTTATAAACTTTAAAATTACCACGAATTCAAAATAGAAAACCTTCAATTTTTTCTATTTCAAACAATAATTTGTTTTTAAATAACTTCATTCTTGAAAAACTATCACGAAATTGATATTCTAGAGATTATTTATTTTTTAGTGAATAAAATTTTACTAAAATATTTCAGAATTAATTTAATTTTTAAAAGAGTTTGCGTTTACAATTTTCATAAATAGGTGAACTGCAAAAAGTTATAATTTTCAAAAATTATTTAAAATTCCTGTCAAAATTACGATTTTAAAGAACTTTGTTTTTTAAACAATTTTAATAATTCGAATTATTCTGAAATTTGTTAAAATTTTTCAATACAGATTTAATTAATTATTAAAAATTATGGATTTATACAAAGATTTTAGTTAAAAACATACAAAAAAAATTAAATCTGAAGAAATTACAAGTGATTTGGAAATTCAATTATTATTAAAACTAATAAAATTTTGCCCAGGAAGTTAGTTATGTTTACAAATTTTTTAAATATTACTTACTTTTAAAAGTAATAAATTTCTTTTCAAAATTTAATTATTTTCAAGAACTTTAAATATTTTTAAAAAAATTCCTCTATTCAATGATTTTTAATATCTAATATTTAAAAAAAATTCTTCAAAGTAATTCCATTATTTAAAGTAAATGTTTATAAAATTGTTTATTAGAGTTTAGTTTTGAAAAACATTTATTTGTTCAATAAATTATTATATTTTTGTATTAAAATAATAGAATTCTCGTAGAATTTTCTATTAAAATTTGATATAAAAATGAATTTCTGTTAAAATTTTAGATAATCACATAGAGAACTGAGTGTTGTTTTTGATGCGGGTAAATTTACCTTATTTTCGGTGTTAAAACAACACTTTCCAGCTAAATTTTGATGCAGACACTTTTAACACCGAATTTAGTGTTAAAATAACATTCAATTTTCTCTGTGATGATTGAATTTTGAAAATCATTACATCGAGAATTTTTTCAAATAGTTATTATTATATTCAATAACATAAAACTTTTAAAAATCTATTCTCACGAATTTTGTGTTTTTTAAAACTTGAAATTCTGTCGTTCTTGTTAAATTCTATGAATTAAATAAATAAATTAATTAAAAAATAAAAATAAAATATATCTTTAAATTTCTTTAGTGAAATTTTTTTAGAAATTTTAAAATTTTTTAAATTTGATCACTAATAAAATTATTATTGGAAAAAACAAATTGGAAAAAATAAATTTGTAATCGTGATGACCCTCTACCATTGTAAGTTTGTAAAATTGAATTATGAACAAATAGATTTAAAAATTGCCAAAGAAATTTTTCAAAAATTAAAAATCTTTTTTAGTACATTTCTTATTATTTTTAGAGTAAATCGGAATATTCTTTAGAGTCAGGAAAATGGATAAAATTTGATCTGTCAATCAGGGAAAATTCAGAGAAAAAGAAAATTAAATTTTTGAGGCAACACTGCAGGAAGAGGTGTGGGAATAACCATGAAAAAAATTTTGTTTTAATAGAAAAATAAATAACAGTCAACGAAAAAAATATGTTTGAATTAAACATAATTTTTATTGAACCAAAATTATTATGTATTGAATCAAAATTATTATGTTTAATTCAATGCTAATTTTTGGTTGACTGTATAACAAAGATAATTATGTTTAATTCAAATATATTGTTTTCTCAGTGAAGTCTAGGAAGAGTGAGGGATGTTTTTTCTCAATGAACCCAGAAACCAATATTGACTGGAACGCCAGCAACGATTTGAGATTGAATATAAAACCCAGCGCGATGACATAATCTTTTCAAAGTGCGTGTGCCCAGTGTTGAAGGATATCATTCGGCGCCTCGTGCTTTTCGTTTATAATATTGATACTCCTCAACAACAATCGTGACTTGTTCGAAACAAGAATGCATTGTCCTGGGACACGCGTCTCATTTGAATTCCGTTCGAGTATCGTTTCGAGCTCGACTCTATATCGAAGGACCCGGGTATAAGTATATGCCCGTTGAGTACTTAGTAACTTTTACCCGGTACGGTATGGGACATTAATGACGGTGACTGTCGAGATCGTGGAAAAGAGGGTACCTTTTATTTCCAATGACTCTGACCGGGATTTATAAAGGAAAGGTGACCTTAATCGTCGCTAAAGGTGAATTCCCCGGAAAAAAAATTCTTATTTTATCGCGACATCGCGCTCACGAGCGCTCGTTTTTTCCCCCCCGAAAAAAAACCTTTTGTTTTTCCATGCACACGCGGTTATATATGGATTTATGTAAAACGCGAATTTCGATGCCTACTTCGTTTGCGCTTTTGAATTTTATCACTTTTCTTTCGTAACGCGCCGCGCAAAATCTGCCACATAATCAGAATCACGATATTTCGCTAAGGCTATTTATAAAAATGAGTTGTTAAATAAATAAATTATTTTTGCTTAAGGTTCTCACTTTTTTTTATGAGAATATCAAAATACCTAGGTGTAATTTTTTTAATTGTTAAAGTAGAAAAAATTTGAATTAAAATTAAAAGTTCATTTTTAATTCAACTTGGGGGAAAAAATGATTCGAAATTGTAAATTGGATTCGAATATATACTTGTAGCGGTTATTAAAGAGAGAAATTAATTCCTTTTTAGAAATAAATGAGTAATTTAAAAGTTTCATTGATATTTATTGTCTTACCAAACGGGGACTTTTCTACTTAAGGAAAGCATTACTTCTTTCTTTCGTTTATCACTTCGGTGTCACTCTTACCACTAGTAAAACGAGTCTTGTTGATTAACGAAATTAATTTCCAATCCTGGTCAATTAGTATCATTGCAATCGAGTCTAAAAACAGATGTTCTGTTTTTTTGTCTTCTATTTTATTTTTACCAGTTAACTCTACTGACGTTAATTTTATTAATTAGCTAAATCTATTATTGGAACTACTTTTCCTTCTAACGGAAAAATTTATATATAAACTAACTTTTACTATTTACAAAGTAAAAATCTAAATTGAACGGGATTTCTCCTAATTTTCGAGGGTAATTTCTACTATTTTTAGAATTAACTGTTCAAGCGATTACATTATTTTCAAAAATATTCGAAATCCAATTATTTTCAATATTTAGTATTTTGAAAATATTTCGCCTAATAATTCGATTATTTAAAATTGTTTCCATTCTTTTAAATACTATTTTCAAATACTCAATCAAAAACTTTAATTATTTTCACAAATACAGTTTTCTGCAAAAATGCAATTATTTAATATAAAAGTTTCATATTATTTATTATATTTCGAAAAAATTAAATATTCAAAAAGTTGTTTCTAAAATTTTTATGAAGATTTCAATTATTTTGAATAATTTCAAAAAAATACAAAAGTTTCACAAATTTTTCGCAATAATTGAATTATTTTCATAAATAATAAAATTCTTCTCGGGAATTTAATTATCTTTATAATTAATAAAATTAATCGTAGGATTTCAATTAAATTTAATACATTTTTACATGAATTGCTTAAAGATTGTAATTTATTATTCTTAAAAATTGAATTTAAGTCTTTTAAAAAATCAATTATTTAAAAAAGTGTTTATATAAAATTCTTTGTAAAAATATTAGAACTTTTTACAGGAATTAAATTTTTACATATATTTTTAAAAAATTATTGGAAAGAATTGAAATACTTTGAATACAATTTTAATTAAAATTTTTTGAAATAATTCAATTATTCATTTTTTCAATTTAATTAGGTCAATAAATAATACAAAATTATTTCCGAAAAATTTATTATTTTAAAGGATCTATATAAAAAAACTTTAAAAATTCAATTATTTTCTTAATTAACAGCTATATTCATCATAAGAATTTAATTATTTTTTAAATGAAATTAATTTTTTCTTGGAAATTCAATTATTATTTTTAAAAAATCTAATAAAATCTTTCACAAGAAAAAAATTATTTTCAAAAAACTCAATACAATGTCACACAAACATTCAATTATTCTCAAAAATTTTAATAAAATTCTTAAGAAAGGCAGTTTAATTATTTTTATAAACTTTTTGTAATTAAATGAAAAATATTTTCTTAAAATCCCCAAACAAATTTAATTATTTAAAATTATTTTTGTACAAATATTCGTAAGAATTTAATTCTTTTTACGAATAATAAAAATTTCTCGAGATTTCAATTCTTTAAATTAAAATTCGTATAAAATTATTCGAAGGAAATTAATTATTAAAAAATTTTTCAGAAATTCTCCGCAAGAATTTAATTATGTTTATAAATATATTTAAATTCTTTTGATAAATAATAAAATTAGTTGCAGGAATAATATTGTTAGCAGAATTGAAAGGATGTAAATATTTTTTATGAAAATTAGGAAAAAGTCGTGAAAATAAAAAGTATGGAATTGAATTTTTGTCAGTTTTGTGAAGTGTATAAAATGATTTTTTGTCGTCAAGTTTCTTTTTTCAAAAGCTACTTTTTTTACTACTCTTTTTAGTTTAAAAGACACTTTCTTAAAATTAACTAATCGAGTGCTAAGTCTACTGAAAAATAAAAAATTATCAAATTGATACCAACGAATTAATATTTTGTTTATTTCTTCAAAAGTGAAGAAAGAGAATCAACTCTGTGAATTATTTTCTAATTACAAATAGTTAACTCGATTCAATGTAGAGGAGGAAAATTGTATCTCTTTTGTTTTAACAGTTTCAAAAATTTTAGAATTTTATCCGTTTCTAGAAGTTTAAAAAGAGGGATTTTTTATTTTTAAACTGAAATAATTTTTTGAATGAAAACCAAAAAAATCAAAAGATTTGCCTTTTCTGTTGCACAATTCTCATGTATGATATTGATTATTATTGTATGATATTGTTTGACATTAATTTTTCCGCACACCTTTCTTTTCTGTAAACTATCCAGACTCTTTGAGGAATAAGGTTATCAATGATGTGAAAAACAATGGAAAAGATGTAAGTCGCAATCGAAAAATCGTGCCACCTTTCAGTTTCATTATGGCATTTTGCATTTGATCGGCATCGACCGGATGGCTTTTGAATACTTTCAGTCTCTGCTTCACCCGCGATCATATACTGACAAGGTCAGAGTCTGACATTTGTGGAAGTTACTTGGAACGTGGGCTTGGTAGGTGTATGTGGACGGTAGTTTTTCCCTTTCAGCGAGTCATTGTTTCGAATTCAGTACACTTTATATCCATACAATATCTCCTATTTACAATGTAAGGTAAAAACTCAAATCGCTCTTCATTTACTTCTACAGATTTCTTCATATAATTGATAATTTTCAAATTAAGGGGAGACTTTGACTACATTCTTATGAGTATATATCAAGAAAATGATTTATTATTTTTTTGCTATAGAGTTGAGAATGTAGTCAAAGCATCCCGTAAAATCTCCTATAAAATGATATTCATAGTCGTTTTCTGAGAGGAATTCAATATGGTGAGAAAATATACTGACCCTTGCTGGATTTTTATTTTTCTTAAAAATTCATAGATTTTAAAGCAAAGTTTAAATTTACAAAATTTAAGAATTCAAATATTCTATTTTATGGTTAAATTTTTACCCCGTATGACAAAAATGTGTCTGTTAAACAAAACGAAATTCTTTTTTATTTGCTTTTTGTTTGCATGTAATTGGAAAAATGGTACAAAAAAATTGTGATTTAAGTAGAAAAAGAAAGATTTCTTTAGCCATAAAATCTTTAGGTTTAACTTTTAATAGTTATTTATTTATATTTTATATTGATTTATTAATTCATTTACTTCTTTATATTTATTCATTCATTTGCTTCTTTACTTTATTCTCAACCCCGAGATTTAACGAAACTTTTTTTTCGTCTATAAAATTCTATTGTCAAGACAACATTCACTTTTCAAGGATATAAAAGTAATTTTATATAGTTATAATTTGAAATCAATTAGAAAAACAAGTAAGTAACAATAAAGAAGGAAAAAAAAATTATTTCAATGGGTTGCGATTTCTTGGGCAAGATTATAGGGCCTCTAATTAATCTACCGATGTAATTAATATGTCGGTTGATATTACAAAACGTAACGTGTTATTACGAGCGATTTTTTTGTTTCTTTTTCTTTTTTAATTTCGTTTTCTTCTTTTTTTTTGTTAAATATTTTTTCGTCCTTTTATTCTCAAGCAACGACAGATTCAGGCCCCACGCAATATTCCTTCCGCCTCTTAAAAGATTTTTATCAACGATTATTCTCGCCCCGAGTGTGTTGTGCATACGCGACGATTTGCCGCTTTCGCCAAAGAAGAAGTTAATTCTCCACAAGACGTATCTCACTTTCCATAAGTGTTGCATTTGTGTGATACAATTAATAACGATTAACCGCTTTTTTCTGATTTTTTTCACTTGAAGGAGAATAATTGCTTTTTGGAAAAAGAAAGGTCAGGAATATTTTTGTTTTGAACAGTAAATGGGGTCAATCAAAAAAATGTATAACGTTTTTTTGTAATTTTTTAAATAACTTGTTCTTTTTAATTTTCTTTAATTTTATATCCCATTAATTTCATAAAAATCATTAAAATTCTTGTGAAGATTTTTACAATTTATAAAAATAATTAAATTGTTTTAAAGAATTTTAACTTTGTAACATAATTTTTGAAATAATTGAATTCCGGCGATGAATTTTACTATTTAAAAAATAATTCAGTTTTCCGAAGAATTTTATCAGAATTTTTTCAAGGATTGAATTTAACTAATATTTTTAAAAATGGTTCTATTCTTTCCAAAAGTTTTGCTACAATTAAATCAAACATAATTGCATTCCTCTGAAGAATTTTATTATTAATTAAAATAATTCAATTCTTGTGAAGGATTTAATTCAAAATTTTCAAAAAACAGAGTAAATTCTCTTGAAGAATTTCTTGAATTTTTATTTAATAATCTATTTTCTTGAATAATTTAAATTTTATTTAAATTAAATTTTTTAAGTGAAGTTTTTCAAAATAATTGAATTTCATGAAGAATTCCTTTCAAGTTTTAAAAATAAACGCTTCTGTTAAAAATTATAATTGTATACTTTATTGTTGAAGTTTATTAAAATTGTTTTTAAATACAATTGCATTTCTGTGAAAAATTTTATTATTTAAAGAAATAACTTCATTCTAATGAAGAATTTTATTATTTTTAAAAATAATTGAATTGTTTTTTCGAAAAATTCGATAAAGAATGAAAAAAAAATGTTGCTGAATCCTTTCGAGAAATTTTATTAAAATTGTATTGAAAATAATTTAATTTCGACGAAGAATTTTATTATTTCTGCGAAAATAATTGAATTCTTCGAAATAATGTTGTTACATCTAAATAATTGTATTCCTGCAAAGAGTTATTTAAAAATTTTTGAAAATATAAACAATAATTAAATATTTACTTAATAAGTAATTATTTCAATTTTTTATTACGAATTTATCAAAAAATTTAAAATTTAAGAATAAAAATTTTGTAATTTGCCTTATAATAAATTGAATATCACGTTAGAAATTGAATATAACATTTGCTAGTTTATAATAAAGTGTCTAGACAATTTAAATTTTTAGCAAGAGAATAAAAAAATATTCATGCGGGAAAATTGTTCTCTGTCTTTCTTTATTTTTATTTTTTAATTGACGTGTGGTCAATATTCTATTTATAGTATTGCTCGCTTTTAACCTCTGTGAGTGATGTCGAAACATGCAAGATACTTAATGTCTTCTAAAGAAGGAGCAAAGAGCATTTCCAGACGATAGTGAGATGCATCGGGCGAAGTGAAAATTGCAATTAAGCAAAGACCTCTGAAACTGATATTACATAAATGAATTTAATATTACATAAAGCGGGAGTATTTTTTTTACCATACGTATGAAAGTAATTCTATTTCGATGAGCGAAGAGAGAACAAAAGTTTTTTATTTATTTGAAAATTTTAATGAGAGAAGAAAAATTGTATTTTAAGTAGAAACGAAACTCTTTTAGTCAGACAAGAACTTGCTTGAAATGAATTTTCTTGAGGACTTTTTGGAAAAAAATTCTTAGGGAGTTTTTAAAAATCATTAACTAATGTGTCTTTGATTCGTAGAGTGAAAGAAAGAAAAACGAAAATCATCCGACATTATTTCAACCGTCTTAAAACTACTTTCAGTGCGACCTTATTATCCATCGAGGATAACATTATTGATTACCGCATTCGATCTTGAATAATAGTTCAACCTCGATACTTTACGTCGAAATAAAGAGTTTCTTTTTTTTCTCTCTCTTTCTCTCTTCTCAAGTGCTTTATTTTTCCATTTAGTTTTCAGTTTTTCTTTTCTCTTTTTCTCGCAATGTTTCTTTTTTCCTTTGCTCTTCGGGAAATTGTGCGCAGTGTAGGCTTTGAGAAATGCCGGCCATATCGACGGATGGCTGCTGCTGTTTCGAGCACTGAGTGATATAAAACCGGCATCAAGAATAAATACTCCATTGCGGGAGTTCCAGCCCTAAATATTCATGGGGCACGCTCTCCTTGCACACCGTTCTGTGTTCTGTAATCGTCTTTGTGTACGTATATAACAACGTCACATTACCACTGTATACCATATTATTAATCCTGCCACGATTTTACCATAATACTATTCCTGCTCACAGTGCAATACATCAAGTATTTAATATTTACTACTACTACTACTACTCTATAATATAAGCATTACAAATTTTTATTGATATCGGTCTTCGCACTGAGAGGACATTTTTTAGTCTAGAATTAAGTATAGCCAAGCATAAACAATGTTTTTTAATTAAATATATTTTACAATTGAATTAATATTATGAAGGGAATAAAATATACTTTCGTTTTAAATTAAAAAATTTGTTAATAATTATTTAAGATATTTTCTATAAACAATTTACTTTTTTTACTGTTTTGTGTCTTTTAAACATTTTTTAAAATCTCAACATAGAATTAAATTATATAAAGGATGAAAATATGTTGAGAAAATTTAGGAGAGACAATTATTTTAAAAGTTATAATAAAAATAGTATTGCGCGCAGATGCGATTTTAATGCTTTTCAGAATTAAAACATTTTCAACAAGGAAATAACCAATATTTAAATTCTTCGCTAAAATATTCAATTAATATCATCAATAATAAAATTTTTACATGAATTTAATAATTCAAAATACCATTTTCAAGAGAAATTTTTAACAAATAATAAATTACTTGCAATATTTTAATAAAATTCTTTGAAAGAAATTATAATTATTTTCAAATATTTTGACAATATTTGGTTTTAAGAATTACATTATTTTCATAAATAGTAAAATTCATTTCAAGAATACAATTATTTTTAACATAATTTTTCAATTTAATTTTATAAAAAAGTGATTTAAAAAAATTATTTACAAATATTTTAATATTATTCTATGCAAAAATTTATTTATTTTTAAAAAGGAATCAATTTTTTACAATATTTTGATAAAATTCTTTGAAAGAAATTATTATTTTTACATATTTTGATAATATTCGGTTTTAAGAATTACAATATTATTTCTTAACTTGGACAATTCATTCCAAGAATACAATTTTTTTTAACATAATTTTTAAATTTAATTTTATAAAAATGTGATTTAAAAAAAAAATATTTACAAATATTTTAATATTATTCTTTGCAAAAATTTATTTATTTTTTACAAATAATACTTTTTCAAATGAATTCAATGACTTTAGATAATGTTTTAGATAAGTGATTCTTTTAAGTTTTACATTAAAATGATTTAAGAAAATTAAATTATAACCAAACATTGAAATAAAATTCTTCACATTTAAGATTTAATTAGTATCTAAAATTTTACAAGAAATTTTTTTTTATAAAAATATTTTTATTATTTAAAAAAATCCTCTGACGTCACTTTGTCTGTAAACTTTGATGTACAACTTGCTTCACACGACAGCAAATCGAGACTTTTAAGCGCAGTGTGGCACAAAATAAATTTTACAAACCAAAATAAAACGAAAATGACAACAGAAGAACAACTTCAAGAATTTCATCAAATATCGGTCAACTGTTCGAGAATAGGATCACAGAAAAAAAGGAGAATTAAAGAAATGGAAGTCAACAGTCATTCTCTCGCGATACTTCGCGACCTTACATAATGTCGAGGCCACGACTGCTTTAATCTCTTCTCATTTTGCTCGCAGCCATCTTCGGATCACGTTTCTTCCTAATCGGACAAAACCATTAGTCGTCAAGATCTCCTTCCTCTCTCCCTCTCTCTTTCTCCATCTCCTTCCTTCTAATTCGATTCGATGAAACAAAATAAAAATAAATATCGTGCATTGTAATTCTCTCCACCAATTTATTATTCCCAAGAATAAATATTACCACCTCTATTAATTTTGCAAGATTTAATTGATCACGCCGCAAGTTAATATGACATAATTGTAATAATCATAAAAATTAATCATAGAGTCCTGTCTCATTATGTACTACGAAAAGGTCACTATTTATTTTTTTTTCTCTATATTTTCTTTTTCATTAAAATGAAATCGCTTCATTTTCCAAGAAATCATTATTATCCATTTCGCTGAGGAAAAAAAGACGAAAAATAGAGAATCAATAGAGGTGAAAAATTTGAATTGTTGAAAAATTAGTTTTCTTTTTGCGACGAGAAAAACTCCTGATGAAGGACATTGACTCCAATCAGTCGGGAAGAGAAAAAGGTAATAATTAAGTCGAGGAGAGCTTAATGAACCGCGAGAGTCAAGCTGTTCGTTTAGACGTATTTGTTCACAAGGTGCCGCGAGAGTCACACTACTCAAAAGAAGCGGAAGTCAACGCCTGTGTACATATATACCCTTTGATGCCGCAGAATCATGTTTTATCTGACCTTGTACCTTAGCCAGCCTAGTGATTTCATTTTATAACCAGTGCTCTTAGAGCGCGTTCGGTATATTGTAAAAGCAGTGGCTGTGATTTTAACTCGATGAGCCTCAATAAACACGTAATAAAAGTCGGCTGAGTTATGGCGTTGTTTTTTTTTTGTTTTTTTTATATATTGAAATTCGACTTTTGAACTTCAACGCGCCATTTTACTATATATATATATACACTGTCCAAGGGAAAATTATACTTTGAATGTGCGTCGTAAAACGTGAGAATATCCACGAGACATCCTTTTATCTCCCTGTCCTCTTTTTTGCTGACTAAATCACTATATGACATGCGGAAAAATATTTATTTAAATAATTTTCAAATTATATTCATTGTAGATTATTAATATAATAGATATGTTATTACATTTGTTCATAAGTGATTTGTATTTGTTTCCTTGAACTTGTGTCCACGTATACGTTAGAAACATTCTTTAGTATTTGCAAAAGCAAATTTTATTTTTACCATAAATAATAAGAGAAAATGTATTTATATTAAATTAAACCTTGTTAAATATTTATTAAAACGTTCATTACTTAAAAGAAGTAAAAAATAAATATTGTGTTAAAAATTGCCTTTTATTTAACAACACAGTTTTTCCAAGGATATCAAAATGATTAAATTTGACAAAAACATTTAATTTTAGTGAAGAGCTCTAATAAAATTTTCCAAAAAAATTAAATTTTTTAATATGTATTTAACTATTGATTAAAATCATGAATCTATGAAAGAATTTTAGTTAAGAACACAAAAAAAAATTCGTAGAAGTTACAAATGATTGCAGAAGTTCAATTACTTTCCAAAGTAATAAAATTCTCCAAAATTCAACTATTTTCAAAATTTTTAATAAAATTCTTATTAAAGTTTAAAATGTCTTCAGAAATTTTCCTCAATTCAATGATTAGCAATATCTACCAATTTATTAAAATTAAAAAAAAATTAAATTGTATTTAAAAAAAAAGTTTGGATAAAATTCTAAGCGAACATTAAAATATTTCCATAAAATCTTTAAAAAAATTTATTTTCTATACTTTTCAATAAAAACTTCTGTAGAATTAATTTTGTTTTAAAAGTTTAATTGAATTTCTTTTTTTTTAATTTTTTAAGTTTTATTTTAAAAATAATTGATTGAAGAATGAATCTCAACGAAATTTTTGTAACGATTTTTAATAATAATTAATAATTCATTTTTTTAAAGTTTTAATAAAATTTTTAAAAACAATATCACTTTTTGAGGAATTTACTCAAAATTGTATTAAAAATAAATAATATCCTGTGAATAATTTCATTAATTAGGTAAATAATTGAATTCTTGCAACAAATTTTTATTACTTTTTTTTAAAATATTGAAATCTTACATAAATTTTATTATTTAGGAAAATAATTGAATTCTTGTAACAAATTTTTATTGTTTTTTTAAAATAATTAAAATCTTACGAATAATTTTATTATTTACGAAAATAATTGAATTTTTGCAACAAATTTTTTTCACATTTTTTTAAATACTTAAAATTTTATGAAAATTTGTATTATTTAGAAAAAAAGTTGAATTTTTGCAACAAATTCTTTTTACATTTTTTTAAATAATTAAAATTTTGTGAAGAGTTTTTTTATTTAGAAAAATAATTGAATTCTTGCAACAAATTTTTAATTTAATCTAATAAAACATTTCACTAGTTGAAATTTAGAAATGAAGTATCGGAAAAAAATTATATTGCTAATTATAATAATTTCTAAGTAGTAAATTTGTTAAAAATATTTATTTATGGATTTACAAACGTTTATAAAGAATGTTACAATGGTGGTGTAATGATATAAATATCTGCATTTACTTCCTGGTTGTCTATTCTCAAGCAGCATCCTTCTGTGAAGTTTTTCAGAAATGTTTATTTTAGTATTATTATAAATAAGTTGATTATCGCGTGTGATGTCTCTGTAATTAATTGTTTAAAATTTATATGGTTATCCTTCGCTCGGCAAAAGTGAGGAGACAATGAATATTCTTTCTCTTTCTCATCTCTTTCAACTTGATTTTTAATCTTAAATTGCATCTAATCTAGAATCGTAAGTTGTGTGTATTTATCTGTTATCTGCAATATTAGCGCACCCTGGCTTCCTACATTCTCAGTGAGATGAACTTTCTCGAGTACTTATGGAAATACGACATTTCAAATTGCTAATAGCGCACTGCCAACAAGCGACGAAAGAGCGAACAAGCTCTCTTGACGATTTTTTCATGCTCTTACCGTATAAATTATATGTTACACTGAGCAGAAGTCACGGATCAGACGACAATTCATTACAAAATTTTACAAGTCTGATTCTACCAGATGCCTTTATATGGTAATGATCATAATCACGATTGTAATCATCGTTGGCGATTGCAATCTTTATATTTGTACTTGCACTAATGGCTTAATAGGGATTAAATTTGTTGCCAATTTTCAAAAGATGGATACTTATGGTTGTATTTTTAAATTTTGGTTTATTTTTTGGGGGGAAGGGGGGTTTGGAATTGACAATTTTGGAGATTAATAAACTTCCCAGAAAGTTGGTGTAAATTTTCAATATTCACGTGCAATGATAATAATGTTCTTGAGCCGATAATATAGTGGGGAAAAAAAATCCCGGACTGTAAACGATATTCGATGATACACATTTATAAATGTTGGCGATTACGTAGAGTTTTTATGTGACATGAAACTTTCTAAAAGGTACTTGAGGTGCAGGGAGAGAAATTCCGTTATTTGCAAGCCAGAAAAGATGTCTCAGGTGTCATTGAGATGAAAATAAACTCAATACAATCCAAAGAAATGTGCACTCGATGATCATTAATCTTTTAGCTTTATGTTATTCTCTTTTAAAGCAGGTTGGCAAGTTTATCGGATCCTTGTGTTTTGCAATCTTAATTTTGCAGATCCATTTATATATTTTTATAACCATTCGTTTTCAAATATTATTTTATTTTATTTTGAAACAAGCGTATATTTCATCAGCGTACTTTATTTTTCTTTTTAATATAAAGAATGATTTATTTTCATAATGCGTTAACTTAATGATAAAGTTTTCATTCTTGTCAATTAAGGTAAATTTATACACCTTCGAAATGTGGAGAACGTTAAGTAGTAATTTAAACATAATGAAGCAATTCAACAGGTTGTGAGAGATTGTACAAAATTATAAATCTTTCTGGAATAAAAGAGGAGGATCTAAGCGCGTAGTTTATTCTCATTAGGAAAAAAATACTATAACCACTATATACTTAAATGAAGATCAATTTATTTTCGCTCTATTATAAATATACGTACGCGCAATGCTGATATGTTAGCTTATATATGTTTGATATTCAGAATGATTCTTGGATTATTTCATGAACAAGGCAATTCGTCTCTGACTGTAATCATTATCATTGTTATTAGAAGCACATATGTCGCGAGATCACGATCGAAGGAGCGTAAATACGAGATCGATTATATATATATAAAGGAATGGAGAAAAAACCGAACCAATCGTCATCATATAGTTGAGAGTCATCGAGACAATGAAAATGTATAAATGAAGATGAACATGTATTGTATAAAATGAACATGAAGGAGTTTGTAATTCTTTTGCTTGTGCATTGACGATGATGCCGGCCAAGGCCGTGGTGTACGCGTAGATGTGAAAAAAAATTTCAAAAAATGCACAAACACGCTCAAGACTCATAGACGAGTAATACTCATAAATCAACCTCGAACCTGGACCATCCAGAGATGATCCTATATGTTGATCCTGGGTCACGTTATACCTGATCACCTCACGATTGATTGCGTAATGTAACTGCCGCTAATGCATCAAGAAGACGCGATTAGAGATCCACGCGCTTATTAAAAAGATGCAAATATATTAATAGCAGAATGTTCTTGAAAATTGGTGGCAAGGTTGATTTTGCCATTTTCAATGGAGCTCCAAACGGGAAAAAAAATAATTCCGATGAGGACTTTATTTACCTGTTGATTGTTTTGAACAGATCATTGGAGAGTACATTCGTGCTCTCTACATTTAAATTTGTAAAAATATTTACTAATTAGAATTACTGACTGACTTTTTGCTTTTGAATATTAGTAAATTTTACTAATAAATAGTAATTTCTGGTAATTTTTTAAATAAATTTTACTAATTCAAGAGTATTTTGGTGAATAAGTTACTGTTTTGAAATTTAATAAAAATGATTATTTGCTTTCATTTTTTAACAATAATAATATAACATATTTTCTGTTTTTTGTTTTAGGTGAGTTAAACAACATATTTAATCGAGTTATTTCGTAAGTAAATATACATTTAAAATATGAAAATTCTGGAGTGTGATTCTGTAAATTAACTGTGATTTTGACATAATAGATGAACTTTAAAAAGTTTCAAATTAAAATTTCAATTTTGAAAACATTTAATAAAAAAAATTATGTCCCTGAAGTTAGCGTCAACTCTGAGCTTTGAAAATAATTTTTTTTCAACGAAATAGAATAAAAATAATTGTTTCATAGGTTTTAGTTTAAAAAAGAGCCCTAATGATTTTTGTAAACCCAAATTTTTAAATTTTTTGTATTCCAAAATTTTTAAATTTACATTCTTCTGAAATCAGTTTAATTTTATTTTTCAATGTGTATTTAACTGATTATTAAAATTATGGATCTATGGAAGAATTTTAGTTAAGAAACACTAAAAAATTAAATTTGGAGAAGTTACAAATAATTGGAGAGATTCAATTACTTTTCGAAGTAATAAAATTCTCCAAAATTGTATTATTATTAAAAATTTTAATAAAATGCTTGTCAAAATTTCAAATGTCTTCAAAAATTTTTCAAAAAAAAAATTAAATTATATTTAAATAAGAAAAGGTTTGGGTAAAATTCTAATTAAACGTTAAATTATTTCCATAAATAATAAAAATTTCACAGAAATTCAACTATTTACATATTATTTAAATTTAACTTTAAAGCTGAAGTTATTAATGTCAAAGTAAAAGTAAAATTTAAAACCAAAGTTGTAGTTAAAGTTTCTGTGAAAATTAAAAATAGAAAAATAGTAGTCATTAAAATTTAGATTTTCTAAATTTAGAAAAATTTAGCTGTAATCAGTTTTTCTAAGGATATCAAATTCAGACAAAAAACGAATAAAAAGTAGTTCGAAGCAACGTTTTTTTCCTTAATTTGAAAAATTCCCCTTTTTAAACAGTTACATTTTAATTTAAAAAAAATTTTTTTATACAGGATTTTTATCCCCCTTTTTAAAAAGTACATAAAAAATCACTACAATTCCTGTTATTATGATTATTATTATTTTTACTATTATAATACCACTAACACTGATAAAAACAGTAATTTCAATAGATAATTAAATATAAAATAAAATCCAGCTCGAATATAAAACTGAGAATAAAGCACAATATTCAGTATATTTCTAGAAAATAAAAAATTTTTTTTGACCAAGCCAACCATAAAACATATTTTTCATGTATACAAGTTGTGCTTGATAATTTTACTGTCTATTAATTATTCAGTAATAAAATTTTTTCATCATTCAATGAATATTGTCATTTTTTTCTCCCCCTGAATGGTTAATGTTTAGAGAGAATGAGACGAGAATATATCTAGCAACATCGTTAATGGCGAGATTGCTGTTGCCTGGATTCTCATGTGTTAATATTCTTTTGTCAGAAGGTCAAAAACTGACTCTTCAGTTAACAACGTCTTCATTGCGCGTAAATATAATTAAATCGTGCGTATATTCGTGAGGGTCAGTGATTGCATTCAAACTCCAAGTCCCGTTGAACCCTTGACCTGACTGTACGCGCGCTTATTTTTACAGTCCACGTGAATCTAAAGGACTTTTGCCTATGGGCATTTACGAATATTTCTATGTAGTCGTGTCCCTGTCAACAAAAGTTATTATTTTTTTTTATTTTTCTATACGATTTTATAGTTTTCTTTCTATTCTTCTTTTTATTCAGTGTATCAATGTCTTTATTTTGTTAGTTTATGTTATGCAAATGGAGAGAATTTTTAATTGGAAATCAGGGATTTTTTTAATTCAAAAGAAAATTCTGAATTTTGGTGTCTTTTATGTCTGCATCATGAACTGAAAAATTTTCACGAATTTCGATGAATTCTAATACAATAGTATTTTTTCTGAGCGTGAATTTAAAAATTGTCAAAAGTAGGAAATAAGTGATAAAATTTCGTTTAAGAGAATTTTTTGTTTTTTTTTAGACATTTGGAGATAAAAAAAATTTTCTAAAAATTCTTCTAACAGTAGGAATTATAATTTTACGTCATTGCTTTCATTGCACAGGAAGGACAAATCGTGACGCATATTATATTGTGGGAAAGACAACTCTCAAGTCTTGGGTGAAAATAACGACATATAAATCACGCAAATATTATGGACCATAAATGTAATGCAGTTGCAGAACAAAAGCCTTTTACTCTGATCGGTTAGAGCAGAAATCTCCTTCCTTTGAGCCATCTCTCGTTGTTTTCATAGCGTTCCAGCGTCCATCTAGGAAGCAAAAATCACAGTAAAAGCTTGTAATTAACCTCGAAAGATATCATCACATGAAAATCTCACTCGAGTCGAATGTTACTTTAAAATTAACGCCAAGAAATCATCTTTAATTTATTTCCCTTATCATTTTTTATTTATCTTAATTTATTGCCATTTTCCCCCGCTTTTATTTTGAATTACCATATTTATTTATTTAACCATTATTCTTATTGATATTCTCTCTCTTCCTTGTCTTCGACTTATTTTCCTATCTATTTTTAGTATTGTTATTATTTATTACAATTATTTTTTTTATATTGTTATTATTGTTTGGTAATATTATTAATACTACCTGTATTCATTTCACTATTTTTATTTATACTAACTATATAAATTTAGAGGTGGAAAAATCCGCAGTCGCGTGGAATCGAACCCTAGCCGCGTTGTTACGAGTTCGTGTAGTGAACCACTGAGCCATCGCACTCGACTATTTTAATTAGGATTTTTGTCATTTTTTCTTTTTGCTATTATACCTTAATGGAAATGGAATGTAGATTTCGATTTGAAATTTAGATTAATGAAAGAGGAATGTATAATTCACTGTGGTTGATGATCGAAAGGTTGGAGGAAATGAGGTAATAATGAGGAAGCCTTCATAACTGTTGCTATTAACAACATTAAAAGGTCCTGAGTTAAATTAATTTTCTTTAGGCGCACGATCGAAACGAATTCGAGGCTTTGATGAAAATCGTGACGAGAGCATAATGACGATGATCGAAGAAGTCGCGAGTATCAAAGCCTCTCATTGTATTTCATCGGAAGACTCTCGGCTCTTGATAATATAGGAACCAAAAGAGGAAGAAAATTTTTTATCTCTATACTCTTTGTATTCAGAATAGTATAATTAGAATAATTCGCTCAAGAATATTCTCTAAATCTGAATTAGTTAAAATTGTCATTTATCTTTGCGCAGAAATTAAAATTTCAGTTGAAACAATTTTGAACATTTATTTTTTACTATTTCTAAAAATTGCAATTTTCCTAAATTTTTTAATTTTTAAAATAAAATTATTCAATACTGTAGATAGATTTTTTAAATTTGTCGATTATTTTTACATTTTACAAGAATTGAAATTGTCAAAAATTGTGAATTAAACTTCTTTTGAGAGAATATTGCTATTTGGTAATCTATGACTTAGTTTTTACTGAAATTATTAAATTAGCATTTTTGGACTAATTTATAGAAAAAAGAAGTAATTTAGTGAAAATCAGTGAAATTTTACTAATTTAGTTTCAGAGAGCAATGAAAAAAGTACCCACAAAAATTCGTTAATCGAAACTAGAAATTCTATTTAAAGGGTTTGTAAATTCAATAAGGAAAAAATGGTACAACTAGACAAGTTCCCATCAGCAAAGACCTTTATAAAAGATCATTATTTCCATTGGAAAATTTATTACGACTCATTACCATTTATTGCCGTTTATACCTTTCGATAGGGACAAATAGTAATGATTGGTATTTCACTATTGCACCGATAGAAATTATAATGAGGATAAAATTTCCTTGGCAAACGTACTTATCAAGATTGTCGAATACTTTTTTCATACAACAATAACAGGAGAAAATTATCAAACGAGAAATTAATCGAAACAGTCTCTCCGTATAAAAGGAGGGGAAAAATAAAGAAGAGAAAAAGAAAAAAGATGAAAAAGAGAAAAAGATAAAAACAAGAAAAAAATAAAAACGTGAAAAAATAAAGACGAGAAAATAATAAACACACAGAAAATGTTTAATATACCCAGAGAAATTTGTTTAATAAATCTAGAGAGAGAAAAAAAAAGTGTGAGAAAACTTTTTTTTCCAACCTCTCTTCCTTGTTGAATACAAACTTGAAATTCATTGGATTTTATTATAGAGAAATAATAGAAGACACTAAATCGTCATTAACTCATAGTTTACCTCTTTCGGAGCACAAGAGTGCAATTAACCAAGTTTATTTTCCAGCTGAAGAAAAGATCTTAAATTCCATCTAACTCAACGCCTCACACGCGAGACATGAAACGGCCACTTTATCGATGAAGTTCCTTGTGATTGAAGAGGAATCTTTTTTCATCATGCGGCTAAAGAACAAGAAGATGAAAAAGAAAATAAAAGAAAAGAAATATTTAGAAAGCATGAACATACTCGGCTGTTTTCCAATTTGAAGTGCCAATAATCATTAGCTGCTGAAAGTTTCAAACTCGATTCGCTCATTTGCTACGGTGTGTCAAGTCTTTATATATATATAAACGTACATACATATAAAAGGGATACCCATCTTTCTTTATAAAGAAATTGCGAAAGATTGACGGATCGATCTTCTCCAATACATGTAGGAATATAAACACTGACACGGAGGTGGTCTCACCGTTTGCGGGCATCGAAAAGCAAATATATTCCATACTCGCCAAAAGCGCGAAGTTGGTAATGAAGACGTTTTCCATCTTCGACTTTAGTGCAGAACAGTAGTGTGATTAAGGGAATAGATTCGTGTGCGTGTATTTAATGATTTCGATGAAAAATACTCTAGAATAGACGAACGGCCAATTATATGCTGATGTTTTCGAGGTTAAAACGATATAATAGAAAAAAAATTTTTAAGAAAAAAAAAAAAAGATGTATATCCAACTTGCGTGTCCTGTACAAACTGTATGTATAATGAACCTTTTGGTGCAAATGCGATGAAGTAGTAATAACGTTTTCGGTCAGACGACGCCACGGCTTGGCGCCACCTAGAAGATCGTGCATCGAAGGGATTCACTGTAAACTGTAATTTATGCCGCGTTTCATGCTTGGGAAAATATTTATTTTCAAAACAAAACAAAAAATATTGAATCCTGTCGGTACATCATTTTCAATCATATACAGAGACGATAAAAAAGCTTTGAAATTGAAAAATTTCGTTTCTTATACACATTCCATTGTTTTTTCGATTCTTGGTTCTGTTCTTCTTTCTCTGTATTCTTCAGTATGGGAAAATTATCACTGTTTTATTTATTTTTTTGTTATTTCATTATTATTGTGTAATTTATTTATCGTTTAATTATTTTTGCTTCATTTATTTACAAGCAACAATATACTAAAAAAATTAAATTTTTAGAATTCATAAGAAAATTCTGAATTTTTGTGCCTTTTTTGTTCGACTCATAAACTTGGAAATCACCAAGAATTCTAATATACAAAACACTTAGTTTTTCTATTTCTGACAATAATTTCATTCTAAATAACTAATTCTGGAACAAACTATCAGAAAATTATTACTTAGAAATTATTGAAAGAAAATTTTACTTAAATATTGCAAAATTAATTCAATTTTAAAAAGAGTTGCGTTAAAAATTTTCATAAATAAATAAACTGAAAAAGGTTTAAATTAGAAATTAAAAAAAAAGATGTATATACATTTTTTTTTACTTAAATTTTTTGGAAAATGTTACAAATTTAAATTTTTCTCGTCAAAATTATAATTATCTTTACTAATAATAAAATTCTTCTCCAAAATTCATTTGTTTTCAAAAAATGTAATTATTTTGAAAAAATTTATTAAATTTCGTCAAAAGACAAAATTATTTAAAAATTTGTTGATAAAATTCTTTAGAGGAATCAAATATTAATAAACATTCTATTATTCAATAAATTATTTACTTTTGTATTTAAATAATTGAATAATTTTGAAAAGGTATCAAATTTTAATATTTTAAAATTGGATTTTTCCGTTACTTTTAACTAGCAATTTTAAAGAATTAATTTTTTGAAAAAAGTTAAATTAAATTTTTTTTTTAATAATTCGAAGTTACATGGGAATTTTTTTAACCAGTGGAATTTTTTTCCAAATTCTCAGAAATTTCCTATATTTTCATAACGAAATTTTCTTAAACGTTTAAGGGAATTTTTCTGAACTTTTGGGTTTTTTCTACTTTGTTTCATGGGAATGTTTATAAATTTATAGAAAGTTTTAGATAATTTTTTGAGAAAAATTCTGTTAGAAATTTTTTTAAATAACTAGTGGAATTTGGTTTTAAAATTTTTTGGGAAAATTTCCTAAATTTTTTTACAGTTTATTTAATTAAAGAAGTTTTGAATACTCAAAATTTCGTAAAATTGGATTTTAAAAAAATGTATTTGCGTAAATTCTCATAGAACTTTTTCAAAAATTATTAAAAATAGTTGATTCAGAGAAGAATTTAAGTTAAAAATTTTAGAAAATAATAATTAAATAATGGAAAAGAATGAAAATAATCTTGAATAAGTTACATTAAGAATATTCTTGTATTATAAAAAAATCATAATTCTTTTATAAGCTGTTTAATTTTTAAAAGGTTTTAATTTGAATTTGAAATATTTGAAAATTTTAATTACTGTGAAAAATAATAATTAAATATTTATTTAAAAAAAAGTTATTCATGTTTCCGAATAATTTTTAAAATTAAAAAAATTTGGCAAATAATTCCCAAGAATGAAACCCATGAAGCAAATCCAACAAAAAAGTCGATAAAATACCCAGAGAGTGCTTAAATTACACTTTTTTTCTAAAGAAATGAAAAATTTCGAAAATTGTTTAGAAAAACACAGAGAGTGTCTAAATTGTACCTTATTTTCTTAGTCGATGAATGGAAAAAAAATGTTGCTGCTTGGTGTCGCTCTATTTATAATGACAGTATTTCGTACAGGAAAAATGAATAATTCAAAAGCACGACGAACGATTTACGATGTTACAAAAGTAATTACGAACATTGCCAACGTATTCGTATATAAACCATGAGTTCCATTCTGCTGTCCTCGCGCGTCTTCCCTTCCTTTTTCTATAACATACGATCCTATATATGTAGTCCTCAGATTTCCGCACTTGCGACCTATTGGTAAGTGGTTTCCATCCATCGCAAGGCGCGAAGCAATTTTCCGTGAAACCCCATTAACCCTTTCGAGATGAACGTTTCAAGTTACAACAAGAATGAAAGACAGAAGATGAAGATTGCTAATTTTAATATTTAAAAAATCCTTTTTAACATTAAAAAAATATTTAACAAAAATTGAAAGAAAATTTTTTTTAATTAAAAGAAATGTACAAATATTTCAAAAAATATTAAAGAAGTTGTATTTATATTAAAAGAGTTAGTGCGGAAAAATTTATTTGATTCTATTAATTAAAATTATTTTGAAAAATATTTACTTGGTTCAACTAATTTTTATTTGAATCTACAAAATTATATTTGGTTCAAATAATTTGAATTATTTAAATTAATTAATGAATTAATGAATTAAATTAATTTAAATTAATTAAAAATTATTAGTTGTGAATAATGATAATATTTTTTGTAGTCTTTGGTCCAGTCAGTAAAAAATGATTTTGAAAAATAATTTCTAATTTAAGTCAAAATTTAGATTTATTTGAATCCACAAATTTTTTTTTCCAAACAAATTGTTATTTATTAAAAAATCATATTATTCGTAAATTATTTTTTCGTTTAAAAAATTTCATTTAGGAAAATTACAATAATTTTTTTAAGTGACTAATTAACTTAAATTACTTTTTTTATTACACTTTTTCTGTTAATTTTTGATATTTTTTCCTCTTTTTCCGTATTCTATAATTTTCTTTTTTCAAATCAAAATTTTAATTATAAACGCTACTTTTATTTTAAAAATAACATGGATTTCACGATAAACGAGGTAAATTTTAGAATAAAATTACTAAAATTAACTTGGGACTTGGAAAAATTTCTTTTGAAAATTAGTAAAATGCATTATTAAAATTGTTATTTCTAGAATAACTTTTACTATTTTCAAAAATATTTTTTTAAAATAAAAAGTAGTAAAATTTATTCCAGAAATAGTAAAATTTACTCTAAGAATTAGAATATTTAATACCTCATTGAAATGTTCGAGGAAAATTTGAATAATTTGTATTCAAAAATTAACATTGAAAATAGAAAATTTTGCTATTAAAAATCGTTAATTCCAAAGAAAATTCTACAATACCATTGTACATTTTATTAAAAATTAGTAAAATTTACTTTTAATTTAGTAAAATTTATTCTGAAATTAATTCAATTTGTAAAAAATTCAAAATAATTTGGGTTTTTTTAAAGCAAATGTTATTTTATATTTGTCAACTTTAATAAAAGAAATTTCAAGTTTAAGGACTGAGAAATAGTACCTATAAAAATATTTTTAAGTTTCAAAATATTAAACTTTTCCAAAGTTTGAGAATTTAAATCTCTCTGAAATTTTAATTTATAAAAATGTTTACTAATTTTATTTAGTGAATGGCTTTCTGCTTTTAAATTAGTAAATTTTACTAATAAATTATTAAAAATTACTATTCACAATAAAATGTACTAATTCAAAAGGAAAAAGTCAGATATTATATTTCATATTAGTAAACATTTTTGCAAATTTCAATTTAGAGAATGAACATTTTTTCTTCAAGCATTTTTACACGTTTTTCTTAAAAATAAGGAGAAGAGAAGAAAAGAAAAATGAAGAGATAAGAAATTCTAGAAATTTATGATTTTAGGGGATTTAAAATTTTTGTTTTTTATTTTCATAAATTTATTTATTTATTGAATATTGAATGTAAAAATACTATCTTAAAAATTTATTTTATTCAAATTTAATGTTTTGATTCAGTGTAATTTTTTTTTCACTGTATATGCTAATTTTTTCGTTCCAAGATAAAAATGTTCTCTCTACTGCACATTATATAATTGTCGAGAGCAACTATAACTTTCTTTATAAAATGAATCAAAGATTTTCGATATACATTTTCAATTCAGCAGCATGGAAAAATAAATAATTCGTCGAGTGTTTGACTTTGATGAAGCGTATATTATCATTCGTTGAGATCACGAAGAATAGATCGTGTAGCTTAGAGAGAGATTTCTCCTATTTTGGCGTTTGACATTTTAGAATCGCGAAGGAGTTTTCAAGTATGTTTTTGTGTTTGTGTGTGTTTGCGTGAGTGTGTGAGCTCACAGGCGTTCTCGCGAGGAAAAGTTGACGAACCGAGAAAGGACCCACGTGGGTCCGGTTTTTCGTAATGAATCTTTGGCGACTCGAATTCAATATGTCATGCGTGTGTGCATTGGAGAAGATTTCCGTGAGAGCAAAGCGCAATATAAACTCCAGCCAGCGGCTAACCGGTGAAACGAGTGAGTAACCACCTAATGACTCGATCGCTGTATCGATTAGCGCCCGTTAAGAACGATCGATTGCGTGTCTTGTCAAATTTGTCAACGGGCGCGAACCAGACTTGGACGTAACCATTTCCACTGTGCGTTCATTTATTTATTTATTTATTTATTATTCACTCCATCAAATTGGCAATTTTATAAAATCAATTTATAAAAGCAAATTCAAAATCAATTCTAAAATCTCACGATTGAAAAATATGCTCTCCTCTGGATCAAAAAAATCGCTGAATAAATAACATTCTACAGAAAAGAAAATCGAACACACGGTTTCAAAAAAGAATTTAATTTCTAAAAACTGTCAACGATAACTTAAAATATTTAACAAAATTTAAAATACAAATGCTGTTTGGAATGCTGTAAAAATTTTAAATGTCGAGAAAATGATTTTAAAGATGATTTCCCTGATCAGATGACTATTGAAAATGCGTAATATAAGGTTTTGCAGTGACATTTATAATGCCAGGAAACTGTTTAAATTTATAAGTCTCTGTGCGGCATGAAGAAGTAAGTTATTGCATTGGGGGAATGAAGAGGGAGAGAGGAGGTGAAAAAAATACCGGCAACTCTTTTCTATTTCTCCGTCAAGTTGTCAAATTATCACACACCCCTGGCACTGATTTTCAAAGAAGATCAATCAACCTTTTTTAAGGTCATCGCGCTGTCAAGCGATCTTATACAGACAGTCTCGCCGATAATGGCGGAAAAACGCGAGCGTACAGAAAAAGTTGTTTGAAAGCAATCGACGAGAGCAATTCTTTGTGCGTGCACAATATTGTTGAGTCCCGTTAGAAAACAAATTCGCTCTTTGTGCTTTATTAACACATTAAATGTTGTCTATTATCAGTTGTTATTGTAGCTGTAATTTTTTATTTATTGTTTTTTTAGTGATAGTAGGTTTTTTTCTAGTAAAGTTGTTCCAGTTTTTAAAATAAGGTCTTGTGAAAAATAAATCTTACATTTAGTTTAATTTTGAATTAGGGTTCTTCTGAGGATGTCAAATCGAGACAAAAAATTTAGTAAAATTGTTGTGAAGCAATAATAACACGAGTAAATATTTATTTGATAATAGACAAATAATCGTTTTTTGGATCAATTGAATTTTTTTTGTGTAGAAACATTTTTGAATAAATTTTAATCTTGAGAGTACGATTTTAAGTCCTAAAACTAAGTTAATGAAGTTTTAAGTTTTAAAAAAAGTAATAAATAATTTTTTGAGTCAAAATAAAAAAAAATTAATCAACTTAAAAAAGAATATACTTAATAATAATACTTGCTATTCTCAGAAAAATGTAAACTTTAAGAAGTTTGAAACTAAAATTTTTGAAAATTTTTTACAAAAAATTTTTTTTAAGAATTATCAATTTCATTAAAATCTTGTAATATTAATTTGAAAATAAATAAATTTGTTAAAAAATCATGAAATCATTAAATAAAAATTAATAAATCATTTCAGATTCAAAAATGAATCGAATTTTCAAAGTTTCCAAAGAAAAATTTAAGTTTCAGAACAATTTTAATTATGCAACTCAGTTAAATTAAGGTTTTAAATTTTTTTGTTCTGTTTTTTGAAAAATAATTAAATTTTTAGAAACAAAGAATTGAAAATTTTTGAAATAATTGAAACTTTCTGAAAATAAATTTAAAATAATTGAATTTTTAAAGAATTTTATTAAAATTTTCATAAACGAAGAATTAGATATATTAGAAATAATTTGAATTTTTTGACGTTTATTTTAAATAATTGAATTTTTTGAGAATTTATTAAAATTTTTAAAAACAAAGAATTGAAAATATTTAAAATAATTTAAACTTTATGAAATTCTATCTAAAAAACGGAATTTAAAAAAAAATTTTTTGAAATTTGTCATAAAATTTTTCAGTTCTGTTTTTTGAAAAATAATTGAATTTTTAGAAACGAAGAATGGACAAATTTTGAAATAATTGAAACTTTCGGAAAATAAATTTAATTAATTGAATTTTTAAAGAATATAGTAACTCTTAAAGTTTTATAATAGTTTTTTATCATGAAAATTATCTTTTTTATAATTAAACTCCTATTTAACTTTTTTTTAGGAATCAGAGGGGAAAATGAAAATTCTGCCTGTAAATCAGGGAAAATCAAAAACAAAATTTTTTAACTCTTGTATAATTTCTCTATTAAGATTTTCAATTTTCTAAAATTAAATTTCTTTTAAAATTGAATAGTTTTTAATTCCTCATTAAATATTCAGATAATTTAAATTAAAAATTCCAATAAATAAAATTTTATAATTACAGTTTTCTCGTAATTATCGAAGTGATAACAAATTGTGTCTAATTGATATTAAATTTAAAAAAAAATTTTAATTAATTAAAAATAACTTATTTGATAGTAAAAAATCAACCATCAATTAAAAAAGCAATATTTTACTATGGAAGCATTCAATAATTACTCTTTATTTATAAGTTAAATTCACTTTTAGGCAACGTTAAAGTAATTAAAATTTTTTTTTTGTAATTCAAGTTGGATATATTAAATTGAATTTAAGTGATACCAAATTGAAACAAAACAGACATAAGATTGAATCTAAATGATATCAAATTTAAGCAATTTGACGCCAAATTAAAGCAAATTGACATTACATTGAATTTCGAGTTTAACAGTCATCTGTCCAAAGTTGGGAGAAATTATTATAAAAGAAATAAAAAAAATTGCATTTCGTGAATCGCGATAAATTAAAAAGGAGCAGGAACGACGAGATTTTGTTCGTAGGACGCTTTAAAGGCGCGTCATCGCTCAAGGGCCCCGATTCGAGTGGCGCACACGGCCCAATTACTTTAAATTGAGTTATAACCGGATCAAATTATCGATAATTGGCGATTGCATAGCTTAATCGAACGTCCCCAATGCATTCTCGTGAGTTTCTTCCTTGTATGAAGTTATTCCCACTAAGTGGGCCGATATCTTTTTTTATATTTACAAGACATGCGCTAAGCGAATGCACTCGACAATACAAATTGCTGATTATGCGCCCAGTTTACTTATACGTGCCTTCTAATTGGATCGTTTCATTCTCTTGGGAAGATCGTGCGATCCCCTCGTTAAACCCTTTCTCCACCAATACCCATACGTCCACCTTTTCGTCTCATTGTTCAACAATATCTTCAAATGTCAACAACTTTTTCTCGGTAATATTTTTTTCTCAAATATTTTTCACTTCAACTTTTTTTTCCCTCCAAAATTTTTTCTCTTCAATAACATTTTTCTTCAACTTTTTTCACTTTGTCATTTCTTTTTCTTTGACTTTTTTCTGTACTATGTTTTTATCTCTGAAATATTTTCCATCTAAATTTTATTCACTCCAATATTTTTTCTCCCTAACATTTTTCCATCCAACTTTTTTTCATTCCAATATTTTTTCTTTCCAACATTTTTCTCTCCATAATTTTTTTCTTCAAATATTTTTCTTTAACTATTTTTCACTCTAATATTTTTTTTCTGCAACATTTTTCCATCCAACCTTTTTTACTCCATTATTTTTTCTCTCTAATATTTTTCCCCTCCAATATTTTTTTTCTCGAAGATTTTCCTTCCAATATTTTCAATTTAAAAGTTTTTCCCTACAATATTTCTTTCGTTTAAACTTTTTCTTTTCAATAACTTTTCCTGCAGTATTTTATCTCACGAAAATTTTCGTTCCAATATTATTTCTTTTAATATTTTGTTCATTCCAAAATTGTTTTCTCCAAAAATTTTGTCTGAAACAGTTTCCTCTTTAATATGTTTTTTTTCTCTCTTTAAATTTTATTTCATCAAATATTTTACTCTCCAACAATATTTCTTTCTTTCCAAATTTTTGTTCTTTAATATTTTTTCTGCAGTATTTTTTCTCTTAAAAATTGTTCTGTTCAATATTTTTTTCTCTACAAACTGTCTTCAAAATTTTTTCTCGTCGTATTTTTTCTTTCCACCAAATTTTATCTCCAATTTCTACCTCTAAAATTTTAAATCCTTTCAACTTTTTTCGTCAACTTTTTCTAAAAACGTGTTATAAATAAAATTATAAATTTATAATAATTCTTATGCATTATATTTAAAGAAAAATATTTTTTTCATGTAAATATTAAAGCAACCTCTTATCGTAATTTATCCGAATTAAAAGTTTTTTCAAATTCTAAATTAAGTGTATAGATAAATTTAGAAGATCGGATTTGATATTTACAAAAGAAATATTAAAAATTGCCTTTTGAATATTGCAAGTGTAGAATGGAGGAAACATGGAAACAGGTTTAGGAACAGTAAGCTATATAGACTGTTTTTTGGCAGACGACCTAGACTCAATCTCTTTCATTTCAAAAAGAATAACACACTCTGAGAATTATAAGCGCGGCGAAAAAAAAGCGTTTGCAAACTTTTTTCATTTTTTTTTCTTTCGAATCTTGTGATAAATGTTACCCAGCAGGTATACTGTCGAATTTAGTGTTATTTACACAAACCATTCGCAATACGGTAGTTCGAATAATTAATTGCCAGTAAAAATAGGTGACTTCATAACCAAAAAAAAAAGAAAACAAAATGAGCATTTAATTTTTTCAAGTCGACCAAGCTATGCGTCAATTTTTTTAAAAAATTTATTTTAATTCGTATAATAAAGTGGTTTTAGATTACTATATAGAGAAATCAAGATTAATGATGAGCAATATGATTATTTATATTCATTTTCAGAACATAAAAATACCATTTTCTCGCGTTGAAGATATTCTCAAATGATTTAATAACTCTCGAGTTAATTTTTTCTCTCGTAATTTTATTGAATTTAAATTCAATATCATGTATTCAATTGATATTTACCACCACTCTTTTTCTAGTATTTAAATTATTTTTAAATTTATAAGTCAGTATTATGTTTAGATAAAATATTATCTGTATATTATTTTTAATATTAAATATACTATCAATATTAGTTGCATTTTTTCTGTTTGTTGATAATGTTTACTTCTTTTTAATCATTTTATTTATTTTTATTTATTTTCATTTAATGATTTTTAGTTATTGATGTTTTATTGATTGATTATTTAATAAATAATAAAAATTATTGTCAGTTAATTAGTTAATCGAGATAACTTAGTTTTTATTTACTGAGTTGAATTTTTTTTTGCAACGAACGTAATAAATTGGGATGAGTAATTAAAATATTTATAAATGGAAAAGAAATGATCGGTTGGGGAATACTTTTTTTACGCACAGATTGCTTGAATGTATCAATAAAAATCCATTTGGATTATCTTAATGCTCGAATGTGAAGTGTAGGAGGTCCAATATTGTGTGCACTTTATGTGCCGTTATCGTGGATGTGTAAATATTTTCTGTTGGTAGTAATTAGCGGTTTTCAAATACGTAATTTTAATTATAGCAAAGCAGCCTTACGCTTACGTAGTGTTAGAAAAGTTGAAGAGAGCAATCTGAATCATACCTTCACTATCGTTTTCGCATATTTTACTCGCGATATGCGCATTTACAATAAAAAGGATTGTAAATGTGTATAAAATATATTACATTCTGTAAAAGTATTTAACAATTTGGGTAAATTACTAAATTTCCAAGATTCGAAGTTAAATTTCCAAATAAAAATTTTTACATAGAAATACTATGAAAACCTTAAAAAATATAATTAAAATTTAATCAATATTCTTGATATTTAATACAGGGGTGACAGTGATTTTTTCATGTAATGTTAAAAAAATGGAAATTTTATTTTTGAAAAAGGGAATTAATTTTAGAGAAGGTGAATTTTTAAATCGTGTAAAAATTTTTGTATTATACCGTAAAAAAACTTGTTCTAAATATTTATTGTTACATATTCTTTCAACTTTTGCAGTTTTAAATCAAAATTTTTTTCGTTAAACTTTCTGTGTTAATTATTAATTTTCGTAGTCCATAATTTTCTTTAAATTTTCAATCAAAATTTTTATTACAATGCTGCTTTTACTTTAAAATTACATTAATTTTACAATATAGGAAAAAATTTCAGTAATAAATCACGAAAGTAACGTTAAAGTTAGGGAAATTTCCTTCAAAAATGGAAAAAATTAATATTACAAATTTTTATTTACAGAATAACATTTAATATTTTAAAAGACAAATTACTAAAATATATATTTCAAAAAATGCTAATTTTAAAATTTGAGGTAAATTGAAACTATTTCTATTAATAAAATCGACGTTAAAAATAGTTAATTTTTCTATTGAAATTGAAAATCATTATCTCCGGAGAAAATTTTATAATATCAGCAGTAAATCTTATTGAAAATTAGTAAAATATACATTGAATTTACTCTCTAAATTTGAATTAGTAAAAATGTTTACTAATTTGAATTAGTGACTGACTTTTTGCTTTTGAATCAGTAAACTTTACTTATAAATTAGTAGAAATTACTATTCATTAGTAAAATTTATTAATTCGAAAGCAAAAACTCCGTTACTAATTCAGATTAGTAAATATTTTTACTAATTCAAATTTAGAAAGTAGTAAAATTTATTCTGAAATTTATACTTTTTGTCAAAAGTTCCAAACAATTTGGATTTTTCTTAAAAGTAAAAATTATTTTTTATTTATATTACCTTTTATTAAAGGTTTTTTTTAAATTAGGAGAAAAGGGTAGAATATTTATTTGATAATAGACAAACAATCATTTATTTGATAATGTCCGACATATTTGCTGTGTAGAATCGTTATAGTATAAATTCTATTTAACATTTCCATTTAATATTACAAGAGAAAAAATCATTATATAATCTTCACCGAAAAAAAATGTTTTCAACTTTAGACGATTCCTCTTTCTTTTGCAATATTTTTCCTCTTTCCTATGGGCACAAAATTTTTCCTATCTAATTGAGAGGATTTTTCTTTTTTACATTTTCTATTAAATGTGACTTGTTAAACAGTTTGAAGCTGCGTTGAAAAAATCAAAAACAACTTAAAAATCTTCTTTCTAGTATGGATTTGATACAATTTGGGAGGAATAATTTCAATCAAGGAAAAAAGATTAACATTCATCTTTTAGTTTAAAAAAAACATTGAAATCTAAACAAAAATTCCTCTTTTTGTAGATGAATGAATATTGTTTGTTTATAGTGAGAAGTGTGGAAATAAAATGCGTAAAAATAGTTTTGAAGCCTTATTTTCTTCTCACCTTTATTTTTTTCGCTGTTTGTAGTGAGTTAGTGACTATAAATTGAAAAATGAAATTTAACAAAACTTTGTTAATTTTTTGCTCTGTAATTTTTTGCAATAGCTTTAAAGAAATAAAATGTTGTTAAAGGAATGGTACAAATTAAGATAAACTAGGAGTAAAAGGTTGTCTTCCGATGCCGTGAGGAAGGCAATCTTGGGGTGTTATTGAATTAATTACACTTTTTATCCTGAGAATGAAGAGGTTGTTATATCAATCGCAGTGTGTTGGTGCACTTTAATATATAAGAGAAGAGTATAACAAAAGTTAGAGTTACAGAAAATGTATAGATGTAGAAAACGAGTTCTTATGCGTATCGCGTGGAGCGTCTTATGTCTCAGCAACATACATCTCCCTGAGAGCTGTTGACATCCTTGCGAACATTATGCTCGCTTTTTCTATCATACATTACACTGTCAGCAAAGATTTGCGAGAGAGTCTTTCTCCTCCTTCATCCTCTTCCTTTTCTCTTATTTTTCTCTTTCTCTCTTGTTAAAAAGAGATCTTACCCTGAACGTGGCGTGGCGCGCACAAACTTCTTTCCGCAAGATACAATATGCAATCCTCGGGACAAAGTGAGTAAATCGCTCTCCAAGACGACTCGCGCGACGCGAATTCGAATACAACATTCGAATTCTGTCTGAGCACTAGTCTCTGTGTGCGATTCGCGAGCGATTCGTTGCACGAAATCCGACCCGTGGTTAAGCAGAAATTATTATACTCATGTATCTACACTCGGAGATCGCGTGCTGTGTCTGCGAGCACAAGAAAAGGGAAAGAAGAAACGATAAGGAAAATAAAAAAAGAGAGATGGAACAAAAATTTCATGTTGAATTTATTAAAGAAATTTCTGAAATTTTTTACATTCTGCTTTTTTTGTTCTTCTAAAGTTCTATGTTAAAAAGTAATTTTCAAATCGTTAAAACTATTAACTTGAAATTCGAAAATATCAAATCGTGACGATACGAAAATCATACATTTTTAATTTTTGTTATCAATTTGTTGGTTTCAAAAACAAAATTGATTTTTGTTTTTCCATGACTCTAAAAGATATTTTGACTCACTCTAAAAATTATTAGGTACACGAAAAAATGTTCTATAACATTTAATTAAAAAATTGCTTTAATTGTAAAATTGTTGCATAGTTTATGAGTCAAACAAAAGAGACACCAAATTACACACTTTTCCTATAAATTTTATAAATTTCATTTTTTGTAATATTTTTAATGTAACTTTCTGACTTCCCTGACCTTTGTCAACCCTGATGAAAACTATGAACGTAAAACAACTTTTAAGAAAAAGTATACCAAGATATTTTCTAATATTTCGCAGTTCTTTAATTAACGACATTCCTTAAAAATTTCACAACAATTCATAATGTTCGCGGGTCACTTAAAATATTTCTATAGATATTTTCAAGATAATTTAACGTATAACTAAACTCCCCTAGAGTTATCTTACCCCTCGATCATTTTGCAATTTTTTTTTTGTTTTTTTGTAAGTCAAGTATCAACCTCTGCTTTGAATTGTTAATGATCTTTAAAAATGCTCTTATACTTTTACAGAATTTGCGAATTTTCGTTAGGAAATTTTGTTATTTTTTTGGGGGATAGGGAAAAAGTGTGTGAAAAAGAATGTGTAATAATTTATTCGGAATAACTTGGAGGCTCTCGCTAACCCCGCTCCCTATTAATATTACTTCGCAAGAGTCAACCGAGAAGTCAATGTGCGCTCGCGTACGGGTTAAATCTTCTTTTGAATGTAGTAGCATTGCGCATAGAGTCATGACGGGTTTTAAACGATTGCTTATTGCTTAGGTGGTGTAACCGTTCGTGGTGCACTGACGCATTGCTTCGAGACTCGCCCGTTTGTTATCCGTTATATCGTACACGCTTCTATATATGTCTTGCATTTTATATGCATATACATGCATATGTTCACAATATATACCTATACACATGTACACTATACATATATGCATCTATAAAATTATACATGAACCTATACATATGAATATTATTGGTTGGTTCAAAAAACTTTCTGTTGGGAATTTAATGCAAGTTTTTTTTGTATAAAAGATGTGTTAAGGACTGAGGTCTTAGTTTTGAGAAATTTAAAGTAACTTCATTATTTAAAAAAAAGATCTCTGAAAAAACATTATACTTAAATGAAACACAAAAATAATGTTAGACGATTTTGTTTAATTGAAATTAGTTTGTAAGTTTAATCTCAATATATAGAAAATATTTACTGCATTGATTTAAAAGTATTATTTGTTTGAATAATTATATTTAATTCAAGCATATTTTCTGTTACGGTTTAAACAAAAATTATGTTTAAAAATTTTATGTTTCAATTAAACTTAAAAGTTAACTACAGATAATTTAAAATCAATCACAATTTATGTTTGATTATCAATATATAATCTCTTAAACTGAACCAGAAAATATGTTTGAATTAAACTTAAATATGTTTGACTGTTGTATAGCAACACTATTTTAAGTTTGATTTAAACAAAATTTGTTTGAATTAAATAATTTTTTTTCTCAATGATGAAGAAAAAATTAATTTTCTTTCAGTGGAGAAATAGTAAACCAAAAATTATCTTTAAATTAAGCATAATAATTTTTATTCAATAGAAATTATGTTTAATTTAATTATGAAATATGTTTAATCCAACGATATTTTTTTGATTTACTACTTAATTTTGAATTAAAAAAAATTTTCTTAATTTGGGTCCCGAAAATTCTTTATAGAAGTTTAAAAAGAAATTATTTTTAGAAATATTTTTATTAATAAAATATGTCAAAATAAAGTTTATTTTAAAAAAATGTAGTAAAATCCGTTGCAAGAATTTAATTATTTTTGTAAATAATAAATTGATTATTTCGAAATTCTTCAATTAAATATATATTGTAAAAAATTGAAAACTTCAAATAATTAATTTAAACTAAAAAAATTTTTTTACAAACAATTAATTCTACAAAATTGTTACTTAAAAGTATGAAAAATTTAAATTTTGAAAGATTGTCATTTGAAACCTTTTCATAAATCAATTACTTTTCAAAATTCAAGCTATAATGTTTCTTATATTCAATTATTTCCTAAAATGATAACTAAAATTAATTTGTAATTGAATTATTATTAGAAAATTCTTTTAGAATTTAATTATTTAAATACAAAAATAAATAATTTATTGAATAATTCAATGTTTGTTAAACTTGGATTGTCATGAATAATTTCATAAAAAAAAATTGTATTAAAAATAATTAAAATCCTGCGATGAGTTTTATTATTCATGAAAATAATTAAATTGCTTAAAACAATTTTGTTATTTTTAAAAACAATTGAATTATTGTTAAGAAATTTAAAAGAAATTTGTAAATATTTTAAATTCTGGAGAAGTTTTATATATATTAAAATTTATTTAATTAGAAAAAAATGTTTATTAATAATTGAAATTTGACCATAAATTTTTTTAAAATATTTCAAACTACTTGAATTTTGCTAGAAGAATTTTATTATTTATAAAGATAATTTGAATTTTGACTAGAATTTTTAAAGATTTTTTAGCATAATTGAATTTCTGCTATAAGATTTGTATTACTTGTGAAAATAATTGTATTTCTGCAATCATATTTGTATAACTTCTTAAAAATTCAATTTTTTCAGTATTTTTAACTAAAATTGTTCTATAAATCTATTTTTAAATTAAAATACTCATTGAACACAACAAAAACGCCTATTGGGTGTAATTATAAATTTTTTAATTCTTCAAATCTCAATATTATACCCCTCGAAGACGGATATGACAGCAAGTAGTATTCACAAACAAATACATAAATACACACAATACATAATGTGTGTCTACATATACAAATACGCATATCTCACGTATGAACGCTGGAATCATGTTTGATACGCGGTGAGTTTTACGTATTGCAAGAACCATCTCATCTGATCCATGTATCTTCCAACAACATGAAACCGTTTCGTGGCAACTGAAAATCACTTTGATTATAATGTGAATACTATTAATACCCGCGTCAGTTACTGGTGCTTGTTTCTTAAGTCAAGAAAGAGAGGGAGAGAAAGAGAGCGACTCTTGAACAATGAAAATTTCCCCATCATTTATTAGCTTATTTTACAAAACTCGTAAATGAGATTTTACTCTTTCCTATATGTGTGATATGACTTTTTTTTCTCCCGACATTAATTTAGAAAATTTCATTATAAAACCGTAACATTATATGGAATCTCAAGAATGAAAATGGAATTCAAGAATGTCAATAGATCGAAAGAATGAAAACTATTTATCCTGCTTTTAATTCAATTTCTATATAACTCAGTTTCGCAAATATCTTTTGCATGGTTTAATTAATTGTTCATTTTTTCTGCCACTTGAAAATATTGTGGTTTTAATCCTTGATAATCGCTTGGAGAAGGAAAAATTGTTTACTTTTTGTATAGAAGGAAAAAGGAGTAAAATGTAACTTTGGCGAATTTTTGTAGTGAAATGTAAATTTTTTCGCGAAAAAATGTTACTGTTTTTTGAAGGAGTAGATTTTTCTCGTTTCAAAGTTTATTCGAAGTAAATTTCCACCAAGTTCGATTAAAATTTACTTTACTCATATGGTAAAATTACTACTGCACAGGAAAAAAGTAGTGTTAAAACGACACGCAACATTTTTAACCGACGCTGTGTGGTTTTAACACTATATTGGTGTTAAAATAACAATAGAGACTGTTAAATTAACACTAGAGGGTGTTAAATTAATATACATTTTAAATGGGGTTAAAATAACACTAAAATTGTGTTAAAACAACATAATCTGAAAACTACACGCAACACATTTAACACTTATTTTTTCTGTGTGGGGAACTAGTAAGATTTAAATATTCAGAGAATAGTTCAAATTGATAGAAATTGACAATAAAAAATATTAAATTAATAGATTATTAAAATTACTTGCTATTTGTTTTAAACACGGCTTTTAGGAGTTTCCTTAACAGAAATCATCAATTTGTCTAAACTGTTTAAAGACTAAAATTAATTTCCACTTTTTACTTTGGTTTTGCTAAATATAACTTTCATTGGTGAATAGAAGAAAAAATTTTCTCGACTGCAAAGAAACATATGGAATTAATGATTTTTCGATCGATAGAAAATATCCTCGTAAATGAATGTTGAGGAAGTCTTTGGAAAAAAATTTTCGACCCGCCAAGGTCAAGCGTTGTGATCTGTAACTCAATGATTTTTCAATCTTCTCTTCCTGGTGCAATTGATTAATGGTCTCTTGCCAATTGAATCCTCGTGTATCGTCTTTTTCAAAGCGTGTGTAATATAATATTCAAACTGAAAAAGTCATCAAAGTTCTCGTCTTGAAATAAATGACTCATGTAAATTTTTTTTCCCCAACAAAATTAATTTTCCCATTTATTGAAAATAATTACGCAAATAAGAATAACGTATACTTTCAAATCTTAATTAAAATAAATTATTAAATTACTAAAAATTATACGAATGAAAATTATTAAATTGAAAAGTGAAATTAAAATTAAAATTTAATTAAATTATAAACTTTTTGGAACTACGAATAAAATTTTATTTGATTTCTATTTGGAGTAAAATAAAATAGAGTGAGGGAATTAGGTCAGGAAAAGGATAAAATAATGCACAAAAGACAAATTTATAGAATAAACAAAAATATTTATTTTCTTGATGGACGCTTAGGTACTGGCCGATCACTTTAACCATGACACTTAGCACTAATTAATATATTTACAAAATTAGAATGTGACTTTAACAGGACTTGAAGTAGTATTAAATTAACATGAAGATTGAAACTAATATAGTTTAATTTTTTTTCCTTAACAACTGCAAGTCTTGTCAAAAAAAAGAAAAATAATGAAACATTGCCATAAATCAGATGAGAGACAAGAATAACTTTGAGCTCCCTTTATGGGAAACCCAATACACCAAGCGGAAAACAAGAAGCAACTCATCGATCTACGGACACGATCCCTATACGTTCGTATATTTACAAAACACATCGGCTCGAATGTCTCTTTAAACATTGAGTATCACTTACATCGAAAATTATTACTGGCCACTCGTGTTCGAATCACGAGCCCTTGAATAGAATTTGGGATTTTTCTTTTCCTTCCTTTCAATAAATTTTTTTACTCCACGCATTATTTTTTCTTTAATTTATAATAAAAAAGAGAAGTAAAAACATCACTTTCACACTTTCACATATAAATAGAGTTATATAATATTTATAATATATTTATATATACATATGTATTTTTTTTATCTACTGGCCACTTTTTTTTTTTCTTTATACAAAATCAGAGGGAGAAAGGGATGTAAAAAAATTGATTTTTTGATTCATTCCTTAGCTAACTATACAATAAATAAGTCGATTCTTCATTTCGCTCAATTGGAGACTATATGTACAATTTGAACACATTTTCGTGAAAGACGATGTGAGAATTTTATCTAGATTTCGGTAAAATTTCACGTTTTGCTTTATTTTACAATTCTTATATTCACAATTTGCATTTTGAGTTTTTCAATTTGGAATCAGTTTTGAACTGAATGGGTCAATGGAGAAGTAAATAATTTGATTGATGCAATTCAAAACTTGAATCAATTCATAACTTAGTGATGTAAGTTATAACATGGCGATTAAATTGAGAATAAATTCGGGACGAAATTTTGTAATTAGGAACCAAATGACTCAACATGGAACAAAATGATTCTAGTTTACAAACGAATTGATTCCATTCAGAACAAGATTCAGTTTAGTTTACAACTAAATGATTAAATTTCGCAATTCAGATCCAAATTGATTTTCGAATGTTTTTGTCTCGTAGCATTTTAAAAAAAAAAATCAAAGAGTGAGCGGTAATTCAGCTGGCCTCTTCACTCCGAGTGTAAGATCGAGAGGTTTACTTTTGGTGATTGGCTCCTCCTTGATTTCGAGTTTACAAGTGTCCATGTCGTTCATGCGACTCTCGTTCAACATGAGGCTCGGCCTGGGTGAATTTCTGCTCGATCTGATGCTGAGATCGATGGGCTCGTCCTGCTCGACGGCCAAACCGCCGGGACTCGGGCTCACTAGAAGAAGATCGCCACCCCTCGGCGAATGTTGTGAGGCTGCTGGTGTGATCAGTCCGGGGGGAGGGTAGACCAGACCCAGACCATGATGGGAGTATCCAGTGGTTAGTGTGACAGTGGCGTTAATTTTTCTCGGCGGGAATTCCCTCTCGGACAGCGTGGGCGAGGCGCTGACTTTGAAGTAGCTGAGCGCCGAATTGCTCCTGGACTCTTCGTGTTCGCCGTCGACGGACGAGGCGCCGCTGTCGCTTGGCGTGTCGGCCGATCGCTTGTAAGTGGGGAGGAATGGTCGGAACACTTCCGGCGGACTCGTGGGTACGATAGCCTCTTTCTGGGTGAAGTTGACGGGGAATATTGGCGACATGGACATGGGGTGCTTGTAGCCGAATGAGGACGGTGGCGTTGTGTCCCGTGGTGGTGTGCCCGGATGCTGATTGATCCTCTCGCGTTCCTTCTGCCACGCGAGGAGCCTGAGATGATTTTGCAGAGCGATGTCGTCGGGATGGGGTGACTTGTTGCCTCGCTCGCGTTCCTGCTTCATCATTGCCACGTGGAGAATGTGTGATTGGAGGGCGAGGTCCTCCTGACTTGGTGACGTTCGCTCCTTGCCTTCTTTAGTGTAGATGAGATTTTGCTGCGTTTGCGATGGAGGCGACGAGAGGAAGTTGGGAATGAATCCGGGTCCAAAGGGTGAGCCGGCTGGTGAACCCATGTTCTGATTGCCGTTCGTCTGCTCCTGAAGTAGACAGTGAATTTTGAACCAGTTCGATCGTCTACCGTAGCGTGAGCCGGACTTGGACATTCCCACCATCAGGCACTTTCGCAGTCGGCACGCCTTGCAAGCCGTGCGATTTTTCTTGTTGATTACGCAAACACCGCCATTCTTGCACTCCGAGATGCTGCCCAGGTTGTTGTATGTACGCCCGAAGAAGGACTGGAACAAATAAAAAATTCATCATTAGATAAATATTAGATCGATAGCAGAAATTGTTAAAGAATTACGCTTGTATAGAAACTGTCATGTTATCATAATGAAGTGATTCTTTTTTCGCACAAATTGTAGAAGAATTACGCTTATATCTAAAAAATGATTTTATGCACTTAGTGCAAGAATATCTAGAGCATTAGTTTACAACACTTTTCGTTTTTTTGATTAATCTGAGTCTCGCACTCATTACTCGAGAATAAATGATCTAAATTAAAAAAGTCATGTGGGTGAGAGAGCGCGTTTAACGGATTACTATTCTCATTCAGCAAGTTTTCGCAAAATTGTTTTACACTTTCAAACATTTTTTAATACTCCATAAACTATATTTATACTACAGAGTGCATAAAATACTCACTTAACGGGTTTTAAAAAAAAATCGTTTGTCATGTTGCGTTTCGAGTATCTCCCTGAAGCTACAGTTTCACATTGCAATCTTTTGGTACCGATCTTAAACAATTTCTGTGAGCTGTTGTCACAAAAAGACAGTTTATGAAAGACACCTGCGCTGATAATTTTCTTCGTGTATATTTCTCAGAGCGATAGTATCGGCTTTCGGATAAAAAAAACCCTTTTTTTCTTTTTTTGACAATTCGAATAAAGATAATAATCGTGTGATTTATTGTTAAAGGGACAAATTTACGATTGACAGTGTAACACCAGAGAAGCTTGTATAGGAATATTTCAGGTTTTTTTTTCTTCTTTTTCTTCGTGTGGTGAGGGAACAAGAGCAGATCGTGCTAGAAAGGCTTTCCGTTGAAACGATCACCATTTAGGGGCGCGTGCGACAAATCCGTATATTACTGAGAGAGCGCCGACATCACTGGATTATCTTAAATCAAACGGCACGCCCGGAATCTTGAACCGATTTGTTAAGAACTGCACACAGGTCTCTTTTATTCAGAAAGAGAGAGAGAGAGATAGAGAGAAAAGTGGTAAAATCTTTTTTCTCTAGGTTTCAGAAATTACGTGTGGGCGCATTGTGAATTTTTTTCTCTTCTCTCTCTTTTTTATTTGTTTTCAATCGTTGCAAAGAAGGAAAGTTGCGGCTGAGTGTTTTTTTTTCTCCTAATGTCTCATCCGAATGGTCGTTTCAAGTATACTTGCTGAGCCATAAAATGTCATTGGTATGACGTTCGACAAGTCGATCACTCGCCTCAGTGAGAATTTCCTAGGAAAAAACGCACATTTTCCTGCACGTGAGAGGAATTGGATTTATAGTTTCTAAACCAGAAGTCGATGTTTATATATAAATAAATCGAATAAAGAGAACCAAACTGAATTCGAGGCCATATAAGGAGAGGACCCTTTCGCGACTTGTCAGCTTATACCAACTTTGTGAATACAAGAATTTTGTGATCAGCAATTCGAATTTATGAAAATCTTGTCAATCTTTCCTCTTTATAACTATTTATTTTATTCTCCATTTGTGTGCAACTTTCGAAATGAATTTTATAAAATGTTATATAAAAAAAATGTTGACTTTTAGTCAACTTTTAGGTTCGCATTTACGTCGGCAGGTGAAAAGGTGAAATTTAGTGAAACTGATAGTGTAATTTCAACTGAGCAGCAAAGTGAGTCATCAAGTAAACGATGGAAATCAGTGTTTTAATTAAAGTGATGAAAATCTCTGTCCTGACGGAGAAACATAATACTCCCGGAAAAAGGCGTCTCGCGTCTTGCTTTCGGTAATGTGCATGTGAGTGTATGTGTGTGTGTTGGAATGATTGCAAAGCACGAAACGCAGCTCAAGTTGTTTCGTGATTTGAGTCAATTGATGGCAAAGTGCAATTAAATGACGACAGTCTGCCGTTTTTCTGGTTCAGGCCTATATAACAAATTAGAGTCTTATTTTGTACAACTCACTACTGCAATTACCAATCCGTTTTATTTCTTACATCTCATTTTTGTTTTTTTTGCCTTTTTTACTATTATGGCCAATGCTTATTACAAAATAATATATTTCACCTGCTTAAATACAGCGAACTATGATCAATGAGACGAAATATTTGAATATTTGTTATTTTATTTATTTAAATGTTTATTTCTCTGTTTTTTCCCACTAGTTCGCGTATCAAGAATCTATATGTATATATATTAAGGACGTGGGAATGTGAAACGACCTGTCGGGGAATAGTGACCGGGGGTCTTAGGGGAGTCCTCGTGGTGTGGTCGTGTATGCTGTCTTCGCGGGTGAGAGGGTCCCGTGTCACACGTCGTTTGCTACGACCTCGCGAGCATCCAAAACCCAGTGGGGTTCTCGAATTTCCCATTCTACAAGTTGCATTCTTTTCCTTTCGTTCTTTCTTTTATATATATCTGTTGTTTCTTTACGATTTTAAACGCAAGCATTTCACCCTAACCCTTTTGGACTAAAAATCGTGAAAACGATTTGTTCGCTTTTGTCCCTTTTTGAGAAGTGGAAAAAAAACTTTTTATGGGCAAAAAGGTTTTTATTTTGTTGCGAATAATTTTTACTTCTTCATATAGTATTTTATTCATAGAGATTGTCTTTTTTGTGCGCAAAATTTTATGCATTTTTTTTATTTTGATAAACGGAATTTAATATTTATTTTTATGCGCGCGATTTGAAAATATATTTTAAAGAGTGTGATTAATTGTATATTCTCGAAATGCTGGCGATTATGGATTAAAAATTCTATACAGACTTCATTCGACTTCTATTATATTTATGCCAATATCATTATGTAGATTTAATTCGCGCACCCGGTGAATAATGACCTTTATGGTAGCGACGTTGAAATGATTTGCTTAAGTAATCGATTAATTTCTGTCAAAAAAGCACGGGCAGGAGTTTATTATCACGGAAGTGCAATTAATCATATTATGAACGTTTTGTCAAAAGAAATATTTAAATGATGAACGAAATTTTGACTTAAAAAAGAGATTTTTTCAGCCAATAGTATATCTGAATATTGCAGTTAAAAATTTTCTTCATATATGCAACTTTTTTCTGAAAAAATATACAATTAGGATGATTCAAGTAACTTTTTTCTCCAAATTTCATCTAATTGGGAAGATAAAAAAAATTCCCATGAATTTGAAAAGTATGCGCGCATTAATTAAGAGTTGGCGAAATAAGAGAAGAATAAAAGTTTTGCGAGACAAATATGCTTGACCCTGATTCTACTGCGATTCTCATCGATGAGCTTTCTTGGAATCCGCGTCACTTGTTCCCAGTTCCAACTAATTCCACGTCGTTTGTGTTTCCTTCCTCGACGGCATTCCCCGGGAGATGACTCGACCTTTCTCGTGAGCTCAAAACCGGATCACGTACTTTATAGTGTGTTTATTATACACACACACATACACGCATACAGACCACTCAACGAGGAATCAATGCTGATTCGTTTTTACGGATCAATTTATAGATTTCTTCGATTTGATTTAATGTTACGCTTTAATTCATAATGTTTAATTCAATTACATTAGTCGATTGAATAAATTTAACGAAACATACAGATGTGTGTAGACAAAATCGGGTCAAGTTTTGGACGCGAAAAGAGAAGAACAGTGAATTTAATTTTTTTGGTGCTGAATTTTGAAGTAATTATACTAGATTTTTACTGGATAGTTAAATTCCAAAAAGGCGGAGGAAAATTTAAAGAACGATGGGAATTGGTTGAAAATTGTCACCCGCGGGAAATAAAATTATTTTCGAGTAAATTCGCAATGGAAATAATGATAAATTCTTTTGAGGAGAAGTATTCTATTTTTCTAAAAGTAGAACGAGACATTCGCTTTTTGTCATACATGCTGCAAGCGTCCTGTACTCTCGTTTTCGTTTTAGAATCATTTCCCTTGTTCTCCTCGACGCATTGCTTGAATTTCAATTGAGCCGGGGATTGCATAAAATGGATGAGTTAAACTTGAAAGAAACAATTCCCGTATGGGAATTAGTGATTCGATTTTAATTAAAATTAATTGAACGAAAGAAGAAGAGGGTTTTTTTTTAAATGCAAGAAAATCTCACAAGATTGCGGAGAAATACGCGGGAGTCGTCGGTTTTGAATATATATGTACACACAAGAAAGAAAGAGGCGCCAATCGTATAGAGTGAATTTTTTTTCTTTCTTTTTCTCTTTCCTTTTTTCTTTTGTCGATTTGCGGTATAAAATGCTGAAAAGGCAAGATCGTACGTCAGTGGGTTTTTATCGGCAGACCAATATGGCCGGAGATGATTTGTCTTCCTTTGGAGCTATTTGTTTGCATTAGATGCTCAATGGCTCTGGGCGACATCGAGAAAATCGCCGCCAATGGATGTACCTACCTGAGTTAGACTTTGATCTTTCTCTACTGATAGCCACAAGGGCTTTCGCTATTGATGCTCTCGCGACTGATTTGTGATCTGGCTTTTAAAAGAAAACAACTTGAATGATCAGACGAGGATAGATTAACAGTTTATCAGAAATAGACTTCCGCAAAATCGTATCATGTTCTCTTTTCTTTGCTTTATTTTTTTTTATACAAATAATCAATAGAGACAAAAAAGAAGGATATATTATACTTTCGAAAAAGTGAGTGCATTCTTTCAAACAAGTATGATACATTAATATTTAATAGTCACGGGAAGTGTTCGAAATGAATCATCATTTTGAACATTAAGCCACCTGCTCTAAAGATTTATAGACCAAACGCGATAAAGCTAATAAAAAGAAAGTAACGGTTAGCGCAATTATTAGAATATTACGTGTAAATAGTAGCGCTAACCACAATTCTAATAAAATTTATCACGAAAGTAATAAAAGTTCCTACAATTACCTTCTGTTGTAATTCGACTGTTCGGTGTATTTAGATATATTATTTCCACTTGCTTTCCTTGTCGGGGAAAAAAAAATATCAAAATGAACCAGAATTCCACTTTCACCCTTGAGGATTTTATGAAACCGCGCGCGCGAGCGCGAGCGCGATAATATCACGCTGGCATAAAAGCGTATATATATATAATAATTTTACCGTAAAATATTTACAATTTAAATTCATAGACTCTCATTCTTCTCTCATTCTTTTTTCTTTTATTATATATATCTATATATTCATTTCCGGAACTTTGTGTGCACCTGAAATCGAGCACGACCTAGGACGTGTTTACAGGTGAAAGTGAAGTTATTAGAACTCTCCTTTGCTTTATATTGAACTCTCCTTGCTTCCGCGGATAGGACAAAACGAATTGCATCTTACAAGGTGAACTGTGCACTAACCTTTCCTCACCTTTTGCGAATTAGTTTCGGTATACAACTTACAAGAAAATGTTGATATGAAAGTTGATTAGAATTGTTTGAACATTTATCACTAAAATGTCATCAATTTTTTTTTGCATTTTTCTTTTTTTTTTTAAATCCTTCTTTCGAAAAGAAATATCAGTTTTAAGGGCAAAATTTTTAGAGACAAAAATCGAGAAATATTCATTCTTTGCGCGAGATAAATCGCATATTATTAATGCGCGACTCTTTTTGCAATTTCTATAAATTATTATTTTATTTGCAACGATTTTCAATTATTTGCCAAGATTGTAATTCTAGAGAATAAATTATGATTGCGTGAAAGTTTGTTCTTTTCAAAAGAAAATTATGTAAAATTAAAGTAGATTCGATCAATCTTGGTGGATTTTATGTATACCGCACACTATGAAGTTTTATGAAATTAATTTATTAATATATTTTAGTTTTCTAATTAGCACTTGAGATTTTGTAATTAATATCACGTAGGAGAAATCATGGTGTGAAATATTGTCATTTGTGCATAATTTTCTGTAATTATATGTTTTTATATGCAAAGTGGATTTTAGACTCGTTTTTTGTACTGATGGAAAAAAGAAGAGCTTCAGTTTAAGTGTATTCACGATTAGGATTATTTATACTTTAGTTTTTCGAATGTGGACGCACTTTAAACTTTTAAAGTGAATTTTTTTGCGGTGATTCTTTTTGTAGATTGGGACTAAGCTGAAAAAAGTGCATTAAGTGCAAACAAAAGTGCGCATTAAAGGGCTTTTTATGTTTGTGGTGCATAAATTTGCTTCAAGTATTTTTTGAATGCATACTTTTGTGCTGTAAAGCAGCAGCAAAATGCGTAGAAAATTTGTTCAAAGAAATGTAATTTTGCGGTGATTTTTTTTGTGTTGTTTTTGACTTGAAGTAAAAGGAAGAAAAGAATAAGATGGATTTGTAGTCAGAAGCGATTGGCAGTGTTGCGTTATATAGGTGAAATAACGAGCGCACTTTTGTAACCGAATTGCATAATGTCAATTGTTCTGAAAAGATCTCGCGCCCGCGAAAGACAGGACAGTATAAAGCGAGGTCGTTGTCGTTGCGCAGAGCCTCGTCTGCCTCTTGAATGTTAAGTACCGTCTTGCAAGGGCGATTCAATTTGTCAAGTGGCGGTGAACGCGACTGGGTGACTCGGCGTGAACTGGGGCACCTGCCTCTACGTGTCCAAGATTGCATCCCCAGAATTGTTTTCTTTTCTACTTCTTTCCAGAGAGAAAAAATTTCCTCTCTCTTTAGAAGAAGAAATTTTTTTCTTCTCTTCAGAAGAAGACACTTATTTTTTCTCTTTAAAAGAATAAACTTTTTCCTCTGCAGAAGAAGAGAAATCTTTTCAGAAAATTAGCAACAAATCCCCCCTTTCTTTTGAGTGGAAAAAAAATCTTTCCATAAGTATAACGTACGCGCAATTTTGTTGCAAACCGCATAACCACAAGTAGAAGATTGCGTCTATGGATAAAGCTACCAATGAGAGCACATCTCGCAAGTCTAAACGCTCCACTTACACAATCGCAGTGATTTCATTTGATCATAACGTGAGCGATAAGATAAGTGAATTTTTTTTCTTTCCTTCTTTTGAAGGAAAAGCGCACCTTTTGCACTTTACAAATCTTTATACTATATATACTGGAAAAGAATCTCCTTTACGATATTTTAATGCCGACTGTGCGAAAAAGAGAGAAAGAAAGAAGGAGAGAGAATGAGAAAATTTACGAGACTCTCGCAACTAAAGGAATAATGTTTTCTTTAATCCATCATGAAGAGATGATTAGGTAATTTCGTATATACTCCGCGTATATTTTCAAAGTTGCAACAGAGACGAAAATGGCATATATATCTGCCATCTTTCTCTTGACCGATCACATTTCGATTCGTTGGATCGACAGTTCCTTTCATAGATTCGCGATTTATGGATCGTAAAAGTAAATCGTAAAGTCGGTGGTTTGGCCCACATATTATATTGTGGTACACTTATTCTGCGAGAGTGCAGCTGTCGCCACGAAGAAGGATAAGAACATTTTTTCTTTAAATATGAAGTGATGCTAAAGAACGAACATAAGAGAGAGAGAAGGAAGACTGCAAATCGTGTAAATTCACTTATAGGTGAAATGTGGTTCGCGGTTTCCTCCCTTGGTTATATACATTTTATCTCGACCGCAAAAAAGGGGCCATTGACAACGCCCTCTGCTTCCGAGAGCGATCGGAAACTGGAGACATATCCATGAGGACAAATGTATATTCTTTTATCAAAGATAATAAAATTCTTCCCACGGAAATATTATTTCTTGGGTTGTGGCACGAAACACTTTTTAACAGTTGACAGTCGATTTTTTTTTGTTAAGTGACACATGTCACACTCCCACTTTTGTGCGACATTCTGATGAATAGACTCGGTCCAGTCGATCGTTGACGGAAGTCCGACTAATAAGCATCGATACAGCTGCTTGTTGTGTGAGAGTCTTTAGCGAAACGGATGCTAATGATATACTTTTTATTCTTTCCCTATTTAACCCTTTTTCTTATTTTCGTTTTTCTATTCTTCTCCTTTATTCTTTGTACCCTTTTTCCCGTTCGTTTATATTTTATTGCATATAATACGCAATCACCATTTTGGCGAATTTTTCCAATATTTGCATTATCTGTAGTATCCAACAGTTTTTCCAAGGATGATACCAAATTGAGGAAAACAATTTCTTTTCGTTTATTCTAAATTTGGATCAAGAAATGAGTATATGTGGTTCAAGACAATGAGATATATATATTGGAAGATGTGGAATGTAATTGTAGTTGAAAGGGTATTTCAATGGTGTGCAATTAGAAGAAGTAATAGCGCAGTTGGGATTGCGAGTCGTTTTGAAGTTGGTAACTCAAGTTCTTCTCCTTGAATTCTTGCCATGTGTTAAACACGAGCCTTCTTATGCCTCCTAATGCCAGTTTACGAGCAAGCTAATTGTGTACCATGAGGGAAAAGAAAAGAGAAATATCGCTTATGTCCGCGAGTGGAGAAAAAAAACGATTTTTCCCCTTTCGGTTGAGATTTTTAGATATAACGCTCAAGATGAAATTAACCGCGCAGTGAACCTCGAAATGAAAGTTCGCGTTCGCATTTTAAACAGATTAATCAGAGATAAAGAAATGGGGGAATCTAATAAAGAATGCTTATCATTTTTAAACTATATCTGTTACAATAAATCTATTAAAATATCTGTTAAAATATCTATCAAACTATCTATTAAAATATGTATCGAAATAAATATCAAAATATCTATTAAAATATTTATGAAACTGCCTATATTAATTAAATCTATAAAAAATTTACTCTATCGCGGATTTCTCCAACCGGAAACAGGACTTTTAAGAAGCTGTAGAACTAAAGTGACTTTCTTGATTCTTTGGACGGAAGTTGAGTACGAATTCTAGGTTGAGTGATGACGATAAAGCGCGTCAAGCATCAGGAATTTCCAAAGAGACACACTTTTCGTGTGTCGACCTTTTTTTTCTGGTAATGAATAAGTCAAAGTGTCGCCATTGTCTTGCGAATGAATAAAAGCGACTTCTGAATCACTTGTCGCTTTTCTCCTCGGGCTCCATCTAAATTTTGTGTAATTGTTCTCTTTTCTTGTTTTGTCGCATCGGAATAATTTTCAATCGTTCATTTGTGAAAAACAATGGATGCGACAAAAGAGAGAGAGAGAGAGGAGAGAAATTTGCATCATATAAGGTCGGCGGCGTTCACGACCCGAATGTCTGTTTTTTAACGAATTCGATAGCCCGCCGGAAATGAGGCCTTTGCAAATTGGTTCAGTGACAAAAAACATACGCGTAAATATTCATTGCAAACATGGCTCTCTTCGCTCGCACAAGAGAATGAGCATCACCAAAAAAAAGAAAGAAACTTTTTTTCTTCTCTTAAGTCTCGTCGATTGAAAAACACATTACAATATGCATTTAGATTACTTGAATTCAATTTATCGCGGAGAGAAAAGAAGAAAGAAAAAAAATTGGGATTCAGCGCGCAGATATTTTAATACTAATCTCATCCCTTTGGCAAGTTTTCAATAAATAATCGCGCAAGGATTTGAAATTCGTTGTCGTGGTAATGGAATTCGAATCGGATCATATTTTTTGTGCGGATTCGCATATAAACGAAAATTCCAAAGTGGGTAGGCGGCAAAAGAGAGGGAAAAAAAAGAAAGAAGAGGAGAAAGAGAAAGAACAAGTGGAAGTCGGCTACTCACGGCCGAATGTTACGCGGAGAATCCAAGTCGGGTCGTTAGTATGCTAATGGAAGTTCCTCCGCTTCCATATAATGGTCCCCCCTCTCAATGTCCGCTAAATTATTTAAAATATTTCCGAATGTCGTTCTAATTGGTGCTATAGCGCATCTAGGATGCCACGTGTGTGCGACCAAACCAAAGGTTCGTTACTGAATCATGAATATATGCTTTCGTTTCGAACTGCATTTGTGAAAAAGAGAGTCGGCGCCAGGAGACCCGATAAAAAAAAATATTTCTTGATTTGTTCTACCACCCTTTAGGTCGCGGGTTCTAATGAAACATTCATAGTGTTTGCAATTAAGTATATGAAAGATGACTAATTTTTCTTCTCTTAAAGATCGTTAATGAACTACTACTCCGAATACAATTTCCTGACATATCCTGACTTTTGAACAAGGTTAAAAATTTATTTCTAGTATTACACCCGGGAAAATCGAAAATGGATAGAAGCATGCTGAAAGGGTTTCAATTTGGAGTGAATATAGTGGACATGTGTTTAGTGTAGGTGAACTCGGATAGTCGGTAAATTCAATTGGTAGAATGGGTGCCCTAATGAGGTCCAATTACTATCGGATGGGTCACTTAGTATGCAGTACCGATATTCCTTGCAGTGTACCACATTAGTGGGACGACGAGAGCAAGGGTCAACACCCTTGGGCTGGACTCTCTGTTGGTTAACGAGACTGCTTCTCCAATCTGCTCTCTCTCTCTCTCTCTCTCTCTATCCCCTAATGCTCTTTTATGCTCGTTTCTCGACAAAGTCGAGTCCAGTCTCGTCGACTAAAGCACAAGCCAGCCGCCTTCTGGTTTTACGCGTGCTTCTCGTTTGCGCACGTGCACCACGTCCACCTGTTTCAATGTTCATCCGTCCATGCGGATCTTCCTTTTCTATACACATTATGCTGCGCTGTGCAAGAATAGTTCACCGCGTTCTGCAGAATAGCTCTTCTTTTTAACGATCCGGCGACACGCTCAATTTAACAAGGTCACTAGTCTTCTTCTTCTTCTTTTTCCTCCAGTTGACCATTTTTTTAACAGACAAAAATATCCAGGAGAAGGTAAAAAATACCTGCGCGGAAAAATTTCGAGACATTCTTCAAGTTATTGTTGACAAGAGAATTTTCCATCAGCTGAACGAATTTCAATTTTCAATATTTATTTTTGACTTCCCAATGCTGATTTCTGAATTCCTAATATTGATTTTTGAATTTCCAATATTTGATTTTAAATTTTAGATTCAAAACTCGCAAAATTTAATTACATGACCTGAGAAATTTGCTTCGATTTTTAAATCGACTATCTTTTTCATTATATTCGAGTATGGTAGATTATCTAAAGACTGGTTCTCTAAATAAAAATTGTCAACTTGGAGTAGAAAAAAATAGACAGAGAAAAAAAACGAAGGTTACGAAGGCTATGATTGTGATGTAAATCCTGCTCTAGAATTACGTGATGTATGATTGCAATATTTTCAAAAGGAAACGATCTAATGCTCCAATTATATACATATACCCGTTGGATAATTAACAGTTTTCGGTTTGCGAAACATGACTTTTAACTATTTAGTCCTCCTTATTGTAAAAATAAGAAAACATTATTTTTCCTCACCTTACAACCTTCGCAGGTAAATGCTCCAAAATGAAAACCCGCTGCCGGTTCACCGCAAACTTTACACTGCTGATTCATCTGAAACAAAAAAAAATCGATTTTTTATTTTCACCCTTTCTTTGAATATAGATATAATTTTATTCTACAGACTACTTTTGGAATTTTCTTCGTTTCATTATTTTTGAGACAAAAAAAATGTACGCTTTGATAAAATTAGAAAAACTGGTAAAAAGAAGTAAAGAAACATTTAATTTGGAAAATTGATTCTTTCGGAGAAACTAAAAAAAGCAGGAGAAAGCAAGTTCGATTGTTCCAAGGGCACACCCCTTGTACATCTTTTCAGTATCCACAATTAGAAAGTTAAAAAAGTCGAAAGAATTTCCCCATCTATTGGAAAAAGATACCTTTTCATGAATGTTTTACATGGTTCATCGAAAACTCGTTTTCTTCTTTTTTTTTCTGTGACAAAAACACCATAAATCGATACTATCTTTTCGTTTCGAAGGCCATCTGCCTTTTTTCTTAATTTACGAGAAAAATGCTTCTTCTTAAAAAATTTTTGAAAACTTTAGAATTTTATAGATTGTTTTTTCATATCATAAAAAATAATTTATATTGTTGGGAAATTAATATTGATTTTTTTCTCATATCATTCAACAATTATCCGCCATAATTATTGTTCTTAAAAGCATCAAATAAACACGCTTAATTATCCTATAATAAAATAATTCAACAGAACGTTTTAGCGCTAATTTTCTTGAACAAGAGTTCCAGCAATTAACAAATGCTGATTCGAATCATGACCATAAAGTTACATTCAATTAAAGCATACTCGAGTTTCTTTAGCGAGAGAGTCGTTTGAGCTTTTAAGGTTAACAAACGCAATGGCAAGAAATACATTTTGAAAACACCCTGTCCCGATAAAGTAAATTGAAAAATCTCCCCCACCAGCAGTTTCAAGTTCATTTTCTCTAGTTAATTCTCTTTGAGATTCTGAACAAAACACTGAACGCGCGGTGATTCGTTCGACTCTTAACGCATATTTTTTTCTTTTTTTTTTGCTTTTTTCTTTGCCTCTTTTGCCCGGGTATTTTAACGAGAATTCAGAGTGGCGGTAATTAGAGCTCTCGAAGGAACGATCCGATACGACACGAAGAGGCCCTCGTTCATTTGTACCTAATTACGTTAAGCCGACCGCCGACGGCGAGTAACGTCGCCTTTATATGTAACGCGTATGAGCGCAACAAACACACGTATATTTATTTATATACATAGGAGAAAAGAGCCGCTTCATTAAAGTTTCCAACTTTTTATCCCTCTGCTCAATGTGCGCGTCATTCTCTTTTGACCTCACCTTTCAGGAAAATGTCCCGATTCACTCGAATCATTATTTTTCCCTTTAAGCTCGCGCGCATGTGCGTCGCGAATTTTATGCTCTTCTTCTTGCTGCGGCGATATATATTTATTGAATTCGCAAAAAAGGGATTGGAAATTGATCTAATAGACCAATTATTGTGGCGAATTGTTTGGATTTCTAGTTCTTTCAATCTTCTTGCTTTTTTCTTTTTTTTCTGTTCTTTTCTTTTTCTCTTTTATCTATTTAATTTTTTTTTCTTTATTATTCACTTGTTTTCTTTTTCGTTTTTAATTTCTTGGCATTGTTGTTTTCGCTAAATGGCAAAATTAAGTCTAATAATTTTTATTAAATGCTTCAATTCGGTGAATCAGGTTCCTGAATCCCTTTTTTTTAATTTCGCAATGTTTTCGGCTCTCATTGGACAAAAGAATAATAATAATGTCTGGAAAGAAAGTCCAGCACGCGCGCTCGCCGCAAATGCTCCCCTTTTCATTTTTTTTTCTCAACCCCAGTTTCCATGAGAGTCAATATTTGCAGACACTTGTTGCTACTTCATGAAGTCGTACCTGCTCCAAATATCAACTTACAAGGTTTCAAACAGGGGCACGTGAAAGTTTCATCCCCTCTTTTTTTTCTTTCGTCTCTTGGACGAAAATTCGGGGGTCGAACCCTTAAGGGATCCTCTTTTCTCTCTCTCGCTCTCTCTCGCTCAGGACATTGCAATGTTTACGCACCATTAAATTCGACTCTTGTATGACGTTTATCTCTTTTATAGTTTAAAAATTCTTTCTTTCTTCACGCGTTTTTCTTCCTGTATACTCTTATTCAGAATATAAATTTCGCTTCCCCTTTTTCTAGGCACACTATGTGATTTGAAACCCTCGTATGGTTAAAACCCTTTTCTTTTTTTTTTTGCTTCTCATTTACATTCATTTCGTCATTGCGCTTTCTGATCGTTGAGAATGTTAAGAAGTAATCATTAGTGCAGCGTATGTCTCTCTACTTCTCTATCTTTTTCCCCCTCTCTTTCTATTTTATTCTCTCTCTCTCTCTCTTTTTTCTTTTTTAAAAATATAAATTGTTTTCTCTCTCTTTTTTTTGAAATACAAATTTTTCTTTCTCTCTGTCTGTATTAAAAATTAGATTTTAAATTTCTTTCTCTCTTTCTCTATTAAAATTTAGATTTTTAATTTCTTTCTCTCTCTCTTTGAAATTTATATTTTAGAAAGAGAAAATTTATATTTAGAGAAAAAAAATTTAGAGAGAAAAAGAAAGTAAAGATAATTGGGTACATTAGAGAAGAGAGAGAGAGAAAGAGTAGAGTAATGGAGAGAGAGGGAGGGAGAAATGGAAGAAATACGAAGAAGCTGCGAGGATGAATACGAAGTGAGCTGATAATTGCGCAAGAGACGTAATTAGTGAAATTAGGTGAAGTAAGGAGAGACTTATTAAGGCTAATTCTAATCATCATCGTGGTCCAGCATCCGTTCACCGATATATAAAGTGTGTACGCTATATACATATATATATTTAAGCGGTGTTTGGTAATGATCACAGGGTCGAGGTGTCATGAGAGCTCGCGTGTGTGATTTACATCGGATCCTCAGGCGAGACGCACGAAATCGATCGTTTAATTTAAGACCAGTTTCGGATCAGAGAAACCGCAATGTATCGATTGTCACTTAATAGATGATCACGTCAAACTGGATTTATGAATTCTTTGACGATTTCTCTTGCGGGCTTTTTGTTTATTTTTTTATTACATACTCTCATTGCTATTATTGCTCTAATCATTATTATTATTATTATTAACGTTATTAAAAAAATCTCGTTTATGTTAAGCCTTTAATGATAAAAAACTTTCATCTTTTATTACATACTTAACTATACCATTTTCTATATTCACTGTTAACTTTTATTATACTAATATCATTAATTATTAATTAATAATTATTAATCTAAAATTAACATTTTAAATGTTAAGATAAAGAATATGATAAAAGAAAGAACATAGAGCACATGTGATGAAAGAGAAACGTCTAAAAATAATGTGCCAAAACGTATAAATAGCAGATATAAAATAGTTTTACATATATAACTGAACATGCTAGATTTAATTGTCGTCATATATTGTTTCGAAAAAAAGAAGAGAAAAAAACGAACATTTTAAAGATTTGACATAATGAGAGTCGCATTGAGAGAAAAAAAAGAAGCCGCGGGAATAATAGAACTCTACGAAGGAAATAAAATGACTCCAAGTGTCATACAGTGAAATTTAGCATTCTGCTTGTAATAAAAGAAGAAAGGGAACGTATGATACTGACAAAGTAGTTACGTTTCGGCCTAGTAAACTTCCATTGTCATTTTTGGTTTTTTTTTTCAATGCGTCTATATAACAATACAAGAAATTCATCTCCCTCCTTACTCCATTTCATCTATATATATAATATATATAAATAACATGAGAAATATTTCCAACTTATCATAATGTATTTCTGGAAAATTAACTCCGCTATATCCTTCTGGGATTATTACAATAATCTTCAAGTTTATCGAATCTCAAGAAGAGAATATCAAATTTTTCGAAGAAAAAAAGCAGACCGCACAAAAAGATGTACAAGTCACTCTGAGATATGGTGGGTGAAAATACATCAGAGAGAGAGAAGGAGATAGAGAGAATCTTTTGTATTCTGACCCCACACGGGAAAAAAAAGTAAATAAAGCATTTTTTTTGATCCAGAAAATCGGGAAAAAAAGTGAAAGACAACAATGACGGTATCGCACTCGCACAATTTGTATCGGGGATGCGTTTTTAACGATCCTCATGATGGATGAAGAAGAACGGTTTTGTTAAGACTCTCGAGACGCTCGATCGGGCACTATGAGGCCCCCTGAAAAATGGTCTTTTGCCCCGGGGACAGAAGTGCTTTTTCGGGGACCTCCTTCGGTTAATGTTTTCGCGATCCACAATGCACGCCACGGGAGCCGGGAGAGAAGGAGAGAGACAATTAATAACCTTCTGTAGAATCATTTATCGCGACAGTTTAAACTGAGTCGAGGGTCCTGCTGTCCTCGTCCTTATTCTCGTCTCTCTCTCTCTCTCTTTCTATCTCTTATTCTCTTATGTGTATAAGCTGATATTCATAACTTAGTTTCTATATATGTTGGTTCATATTCACTCTCGACGACATTGTTCGTCTCCTTGAGCCGTGACCGATCCGATTTTTAACAGGTCGAGACGTTAACGCTCATATATAGGTATAAATAAGTCACACGTATATGCGTACTGAATTCTGATATCCTCCGGCACTTGAGAGCGGACAACCCTTTCCACTTGTGAGAATCGCGTTTCGCATATACACCACCCAGTCTTTGCCAATTCGCCATGCTCGCGTATAAATTGAACGAGTCGCAGCTGCAACATGCTCCATCGCAGCTGCACTACTCTCTCTCTATTCGCATTTGCCAATCTTTCCTTCACTCAAAAAATTGCCGCTAATCAGATCTACCCGCCAATTATTATCTTCTTCCTTTTGTGCCAAGAGAGAAAAAAAATAAATTTCAGAAAATACCATGCTCACAAAAAGTAAAATTGGGTACAAATCAGTTTCATTTACTTCTGTAAATTTTCTCCCCTTTTGTTCGTTGGTTTTTTTTAGCGTAATTTGAATTTCGCGCCCTTATAGTTCGTCGAATTCCCGTCCAGACGGCGCGGGAGTTCTCTCGCAAACGAGATGTAACTGCCGAGGTATATAAACGCAACGCTTTGTTTTACCAAAATTTATCATTTTTTGACCAAAAAAAGGTTTCTTTTTATATTCTTTTTCAACATGATAAACTTTTAATATTCTCCTGTTTCTTATTTCACACTATATATATATACGATTTTCCGCGTGCATATAAAATAGTCTTATTTTCCTGCTTTCGCATAACTGGAGTGAGACAAAATGACACTTTATGAGATTCGTGCACTCTGAAACGTGTCATTCTTGAATCGGCATTCCTTATTCTTTCGTATATATTTCTATTGTCTTCCAACTCTCGACGCTTACACAAAATTCTCAATAGTGCGCTTTGCATTCAAAAGTAATAACTAACTTTTCGTATAAATATATTATTCGTGTATACATATACATTTTACATATTTTTACTGTGAGGTTGTTTTATATAAATGTTAAACTGACATGTAACGAACTAACTGAATTTTGAATATAAATTACTGTGCAGTGTATTTTAAATTTATCGTTTTTGAGTTTTCTAAAGATAAAATGCACTATTTCTATATGTTCCTAAAGTTTCGAACGTTCAAATGAACGACAATAATTTTTTCCATTTCTTCTAATTTGTATATATATATCTTTACAAAAAAATTTTATTAAATGAAAACGAATCAGTTTTAAACTAAATATTATTTAATTTTAATTATTTTTACTTTTTGGATATAGCAATTTTCTAAACTACTTGAGGTAAAGAAATTTTCGTTCATTTGAACGTTCGAGACTTTAGTCACGCATCTATTTCTTACTTTTTTCTTCAGATTTTTTTCTTTCTTCTTTCAATTTTTCTGTTAGCAAAAATGTGTATCATATAATTAAATCCAAATTTTTTGTGTCTACTAGATTTACTTTAGTATCAATTTAATACTTTCAAGAATACTATGAAAGAATAAAAGGATGAAAAAGTACGAAGCAAATGAAAAAGCTTTACCAAAAAAAAGAAGAAAGGAAGAAAAAGAATGGAAAATAAGAAAAAAAAGGCAAATTGAAAGAGAAAAAAAGATCGGGTGGGGAAAAACGGAAAACAAAAAAGATCTAGAAATGAATCATCAGCGTTAATTATATTCCAGAAGAGAAAATATATTGTCCACGTTGATAAAGATGAAAAAAAGTATTTAACTTATACTCTCAGAAAAGAAATGCTCGCCAGCGATTATAAATCTAAATCTATTTCAATTGCCATTTGTCCGGAAGATTATAAACCTTTTCTATTTCGACATATAACACTACAATTGATGATTTTCTCAAACTGCGCGCTTTCTCCACATGCACACATATAAGTGTTTAGAGTGACTTTTTATGTACCTTGTGTCGATTAATCGCGCAGTCACTCGAGAGAGATAAGATTAGGGGTTAACAGGGTGTTAAACCAAAACCGTTAGACCTGGAAAATGTTCCAACCAACCGAAACAAGTGACATACTATAATATATTTATGTACAACGCACACCGGGTGAAAACACACAACACTAATATCCAAATACATAAAAGAAAACTCCTATTTATAACGGAATCACTAAATATCGAGACATTCCATATACCTTTTTTTTCTCTCTCCTTGGATCTACACGCATACAGTCTGTATCTTTATCTCTAGACATATATATAACAGTTAACTTCCTGTCCGGGAAATTATCGAAATTAACAATCATATAGAGAAGAAATCTTAGACACACACCGGACACATTTATTATTTTCAGAAACATTTACATTTGAATTAAAATTCATTAGATTTATTATTTAGTGCGGAGAAAAATGAAAATTTGTCTCGTTTTCATGTATATACATAGCGTGTGAACGGAGAGTTGGGAAGAATTGAAAGATGAAATTGATTTGCTTTTGAAACAGTTCGTGATTCAAGTCGCGGAGATTGGATTTGAAGTGTGACTATAGGTTCGCAATATAATAGCGCAATCACGAAATTTCACTATACGTGTAGAGTGGAATAATTCCTTCCGCTATATAGCTAGTTTTCGTATCGAATCCCCCCGTTGAAAAAAAAACGGGGATCCTTTTGGACAAAGGATGTTGGCAAAAAGGCGTTAAGTCAGTTCACGACCCTACGGGTACAACGCTCTCTTTCTCTCTCTCTCTCTCTCTCTCTCTCTTCGCGAATAGAAGGGTTAATATGCAAATAAAGTCCAGCGTGCGTATGGACACAAATACATGCACATGTGGGGGCAAAAGAAGAAAAAAAGTTAATTCGTCCACACGAGGAGCGAGAAGAGAGAAAGAGAGCAAGAGTGAGAGAGAGAGAAAGAGTGTTATAAGAAAATAACGTTGCAACTTTTCGAGACGCAAGTTTCTGCTTGCGTACAAGTGGGGTAATAACCGTATGAAAGGGTCACAATGGAGCCCGACATACCGCAGCCGGTGAAAAAAAGGGCAATAAATATATTTTGACATGGGAGAGCCTCGTATATGCGGAGCAATCCGTATAACGCTCTCTTCACTGTATGCATGCGTATATATACGTCAATCCAAATGCCTGGACTTTTGCCAGGTGCCCTTTTTGTTATGCCAAGCGAATTATAGCGTCGACGTCCTAAGACGACGATAGAAAGGCAAATATTGTAGCAACAAGGGGTGACGTTATAATGTTTTCATTTGCCATGTCCCGCGAAATATGCGCACACGCGATATGTCCCACATGGGAATTTTAATTTTTAATCTGCTTTTTGTCAATTAATTCCTAATGTCCTATATATAGAGAGAGAAAGAGAAAGAGAGATAAGGGAGGTAGGGGCAATTATTGTAATTATCTTTATGTGTTCTTTTTTTCTTATCTCGCGCACATATCTGTTTGTAAAGTGATATAATTTGCAGTTTGCACGCGGAGATCAATTTTGTAATTATGCTTGTCAACTCTCTCGATCTGATATACGCACTCATTCAGGAAAAAGATATTTATTTTACTCAGAAGCTTGTAAATTTATTATTTGTTTCAAATAATTTTCATTTTGTTGGGATCAATTTCTTTTTGTTTAGATAAATTTCATTTTGTTAGGATCAATTTTTTTCGTTTAGATAAATTTTATTTTCGCTTAGATAAATTTCATTGGGTTTAGATAAAAATTTTGTTGGGCTTAAAAAAATATAATTTGTGTTATAAGAGAAATTATTTGTACTGAATAAAATTATTTGTGCTGAATATGAAATTACTATTTGTGTTAAATAAAATTATTTGTGCTAAATGAAATTATTATTTCTGCTAAATACAATTATTTGTGCTGACTAAAATTATCATTTGTGCTGAATAAAGTTATTACTTTTGCTGAATAAAATTATTATTTGTGCTAAATGAAATTATTTTTGCGAAATAAAATTCTTATTACTCACAAGAAGTTTAATAATTTGAATAAGTGACTAACATTTTGCTTTTAAATTAGTAAATTTGACTAATAAATTACTTGATATTACCATTTAGTATACAGTATATTTACTAATTCAAAAGAAAAATGTCAGTTCCTAATTCCAATTAGTAAACATTTTTACCAATTCAAAATTTCAGAAATAATCATTTTTTGTTTAAAGTATAAAATATAATTAATCAACTGTAATTGAAATTAACATTATTTTTCATTTCATTGTTATAAATTTTGAGAATATTTAATAAAAAAAAACTTCGATCATTTGAATATTCAAAACTTGACGATGTAAAAAGTTGACAGTTATAATTATTTTTCATAAAACAATTGATATTATACATTTTTTTACTTTCAAAAAGTTACAACCTTTCTATATTTTGCTACTTAAAATTTTGTAATTTAAATTATTTATTTTCCTCAAAATTGATAATATTTATACTTTTTTAATTAAAATTCATAATATTTATACATTTTTAATTAAAATTGATAGATAATTAGAAATTAAAGAGTTTGCATAAAAACTATGATATTTGTAATAATTTAAATTAGTAATTAATAAATATTTAGAGTGAAATTTTTAATCTTTCTCAGTGTTCAAATTTTGATATCAGTTTTTTGCGAATAGATCATAAAAAATTAATAGTCATTGTTAACTTTACTAAATATAAAAAAGATCCCTTAAAATTCAATTTTTTAACTTTGCAAATATATGCCGAATTGAAAATTTTAAAATAAATGCAGTGCAACTATTTTTATAATTAAACGATAAATTTTTTTCGAAGAGAATTTAAAAATTGTGTAAAAATCATATTCGAAAAATCGGCAAATTTCTGTTTTGTAAATTGCAATGTATCGGCAAAAATTTGACTGATATTTTGAATTTAAATTTTCATAACTGTTATTATGTTTATAACTATCGGTAAGATTTAAAAGAGGTTCGAAGAGAAAAAAAATAGAAAACTATGGAAAATTTCATAAAAATGCAAAAAGTAAAATACTGAAGAAAAAAAGACTGTGACGCCCTGACACTTTATAGAGAGAGACTTAAACGCCCGCACAAGTGATAACATATATACAAAATATATCAAAGAATGAACACTCACCTTTTCTGCCAAAATAATTCAACACCAATAAGCGATGCACTCAAACGATCTCCACGATATTGGGGACAGTCAATGAGATCGTTTGAAACTTTAAAGTTCCTTTACCACATGATAACGATCCAACACTTTTTTTATTAAATAAGAAAATCACAAATCGCTTCTTTTATAAATCAAAAAATAGAAATATAAAATATAACTAGTCACGTGGAGACAACTTTCGGCGCGACACTATAACGATCTTTTCGCCGATCTTGACACGTGAAAATTTTTCTTTTCTTTATTTTTTGCAAAGAAGAAAAATAAAATAGTTGCTCGATGTGGAATATAAAATTTGATTTATATTCGCGCGTATATCCAAAAAAGAGATGATTCGTCCAAGTGTCCAAGTGCCGACGGGCTTTTAAATACACACAGATTGGCAATATATATATATATATATATAGTAGAAAAAGCACGATCACAAAATTTTTATGTGTATATATATATAATACAGCCGCGTCGAGGGACTGGAGAAGACTGCCGCTTAGAGATCTGCGACCTGTGCGACTGAGGAAGGTGTCTCAGCTCTCTTGCCTGAGCCGATTTTCTCCTGGCAGGAGTACAATCGGCCCACCTGTTAACGCCTGCTTCGGTGCGAGCCAATCGGATTAAAAGGGGACCTAGGTCCCAACCAATCGGACAGCGCGATTATGTAAGACAAGTACCCCCTGAACACACCCATTTTCCCCCCTTAGAATTTAACTCGTGTGTATAGTGCTTTATAATCTCTCCTTATTGTGTTAAGAGAGATTCCCCCTGCGACCAGGTGAATTCGAACTTTTCATTCCTTTTTTTTTAATCGATTGCTGTTAATACACTTTTTTCTAATCTATTTCTTTTCTTTTCTTTCTGTTTTTTTGCTGAAAGGGGATGTCTCTTATTTTTGCAATGAGAACTCTTGAGAGTTTGTTTATCGCAATTTATTCTCCTGTAATTTTGTATATCTATATTTTCTATTAAAATGACCTTTTTTTTCTTTGGTTACTGTAAAAAAAGTTATACAGATCCTAAGGAACTTAGTTTTTATTTATTTTTATTTATTATATAAATTATAAAGATAACGATTGCATCGAGTCAAAGAACTTCGTTCTTCGACTCGGAGTGATCGTTATCTTCATATTTTATAATAAATAAAAACGAGCGAGTGATAAAATTAATTATTTTATGCTATACATTTAAAATGTTTTTGCAGTCGACTTTAGATCCTGCAATCAGTTTGAAAAGCTGAAATTAAGAAGTAGTTTTTTCTTAAAATAATTCTAATTTTTAATAGAATTATCAAAAATTTTTTTCGGGTTTAAGACCCTTCGGGAAATTCGGTTTTCGGGATATTGGCCTTCAGGTTTTTGGATTCGGGAATTTGACCGAATACTCGCTTAGATAGCAAAAAATACGTCTTAATTTAAGAGCAGTCTTAAATTAAACGTGAAATTAACGTTGACGTTAATCAATTTTATAAGCTGAATTTAAAAAGTATTTTTTTCTTAGAACACTGTTGAAATACAAAAAGACTTTAATAGTAAAAAGTACATCTTAATTTAAGATTATTCTTAAATTAAACGTTAAATTAACGTTAACGTTAATCAGTTGTATGAGCTGAATTTAAGAAGTATTTTTTTTAGAACACTGTTGAAATATACATAAATAATTTAATAGTAAAAAGTACGTCTTAATTTAAGATAAGTCTTAAATTAAACATTAATAAGTTTAAATGCACCAAAATCTACTAATGTATAAATGCAGAATTGACTATCTTAAAAATATTGCATCTTAATTTAAGACTGCCTTCTGCTACTTAAAAAAAAATTTCTTTTTACTCTGTGAATTAAAAAACGATATTTTAATTTTTTTCCTTAAATTGAACCACTTTTTGTCTTCAGTATGAAAACAAAGCATAACGTCAGATTTATAATCTGAAATTAAACCGAAATATTTTTCGACTGATTTTTAGACTCTTTTTAATTTTGAAACACAAAAAACTAATTAAAGTTATTAAAATCAGGGGTTTATATAGTAAAAATTAACAGCACTCTGTATAAATAAATATTTTATAATTTCAAACCAAAACCATTTACATAAAAAACATTTTTTAGTTAATTTTAGCCTCGGGATTACAGGATTTTAAGTTCTACAATTTACTAAACCTGTATTTTTAAGCTTAAAAATAGTATAAATTTCAATCTCAAATGCAAATTTCCATTGTGCAAAAACTTTTAGAATTTGTTTTTTCTGTTCGAATACATTTGAATTGAAGTAAATTTTCGTTGTCAAAATCTGTCTTAAAATAATAATAATAAAGCCAAATTTTGATATCAAAAATATACTAAACTTTGAAATCAAACATAAGATTTTTAGTTAAATTTTGTTATAACTTTACTAAAGTTTATATTATTTCTTTCAACTTTTAGTATTTTCTATGTCCAAGTTTCGATTTATTGCTCTGTTTCCCTAAATTTAAAATAATAAAATTTTAAATAAAATAAAAATTTATTGTGGTCCATTTTAGACAATTATTTCTTAAATTTAGCAATTTTTTAATTTTTATGTTGATTTTAAGGCTCACTCTATATTTTTCTTTCGAATTCTTAATTTTGAAACTCCCTTAAAATATATAAGATTCTAAAATATTTTTTAAGGGTATGAAGAATAACGATACAACAGAAATATAGTGCAAAATTTGTTTATTTTTATACTTTATTATTGACAGAGTAGAAATTGGTATAAATTAGAAAATAGAAGAATGTAAAAATTAAAATTTTTTTGCAATTTTTCACCAAAACCGTATTAATAGTATTTTTTACTAAATTTTAGCCGTGACAGTATATTTTTAAACTGTAAAATTAAAAACTATTGTACTTATAAATTATTCTTTTACGGTGTTGTATATGCGGTATGAATAAAGTTTTGAAGTATTAGCAAACAAAAAAAAACAGTTTTTTCTTGTATTCAACAAATTTTTGGACTTTAAATAAAAGTAAAGCATATAGTTTTAGATCTTAAAAATAAAGTTTTTGGTTCCATTAAATTACAATTGATAAACTTTTGTCGGAAAATGCAAAAGTAATTTAATATTGTTATTTATTATAAATACAAATGTTTATGTTATATTATTTGTAGATCTAAATTAAGTAAGAAAAAATATATAAATCATTTAAAAAATTAAACCCATTTGGGTCTTAATTTAAATGATGATGACAATTATATCCTAAATGAAATATATAGAATATACAGAAATTCTAGTTTATTTAGTTTATTTTTTCTTTAATTTAGTACAAATGTGTTTACAGAATGCATTCGAGATCTATTTGTACATAAATCATCACGGTGTTAAAAATATTGTATATCTAAACAATGAAAGTTAATGTATTTGTTCCTTAAACTCAGATTAAGATTTTACTGTTACTTTTCTACTTACGACCTCTAAACAAGTTAAGTTGTGATCGCAACAATTTTTATACTTTTTTTGACTCAATTTGATATCTCTGGAAAATTTGCGATATTTAGTGCAAAAAGTATGTCAAACTTAAATGTCTTACTCTAAATTTGAAGTCGATTTTTGACTCCAAAAATTTATTCAAAAAAATAAATGTTTTAGTTCATTACTCTATATACTAAATTAGTTATTTTTAATTAAACAGATTTAAATTTAAAAAGATAAATATTTTGTTATTTACCCCAAATTAATTTTATTTGATTTAAATAAATTTTTTTTCTCGCTATGGAGACGAGTGCTCAATACAGTTTAATTATAAAATTAAAAAATAATCAAAAAATTTCATATCATTAGTTCGAACAGATGAAAATCATTATGGCACAAGACCTCAAAAGGAGTTAACAATAATAAACTTCGAAATAATTGCAAGCCACATAATGAGTCTTAACTATACTCTTGAGCACGCTTTTAAGAAGCGATAATCCCCTGGAAAATACGCATATTGTTAAAACATAATTTATATGATCGGATCATTACAAGTTTTCTGTTTATTTTAAACTATATCATTTTTGTTGAAGGGTTGAAAAATAAACTTGGGGGATTTTCCGCAGTTTATTATTGTATATATATACAACTCAGTTGTATATGTACATTGGATTATTTCTTCATTACACAGTAGCACGAAGAACTACATTCTGTTAAAATCTTGTACCCTAAAATAATAAAGCAATTATCTGAATTGTGGGCGGATTGTAAAAATAAACCGCAGGATAATGGTTATATTGTATGGGGCAAAACCTATAATCGGCTTTATGAACCCTTTTTATTTTATTGCAAAAAGTATAATATTGAGAATAACTTTTAAGGTCAAGTGTCATAAATATTGGGATCAAATATCGGCAATAGCCACTGTTTCAGTTGGCCTAGGAAAATTTGCAACTCGTGCGTAAATAAATGCTGCATCCTCTTAGCCTACTGCAGAGAAGGTATATGCCGCATAATAATTTTCTCAATTGTTTCCTAACAGTGCTTTTAAGTTGTGAATTAAAAGTGGCGAGCTCCCTTGCACGCTTTCATTCGAAAAATGTATTATTGGTGTTATTTTTGTTTCTATTACAAAGTTATATTAACAACAAAGAAGAAATTTTTTTTCAGTCTCTTAATATGGTTCGACGATTATTTATAAAATTTATTTGTAACAAACAAAATGTGTAAGAAATACTTTTTCTCTCTCTGGGTGTAAATATAGTAATCATTTTATTATTTGTAAAAAGTTTAACAATATCAAAGATTATATCATAAAAATCTAGTTTGCTTCCAACATGAATGAAATAACACAATTTGCATATATTACAATAATAATGCGAACAAATATTTTTATTTGCGTAATTGTGTATATAATATGCTTTCATCAAATTATGAGATTAAAACATTCATCCTATTGCGTTAGATGATAATTTATTCCAAGATCAAATCTTCTCTTTATATATATGTATGTAAAGCAACATGTAATCAAAACAAAATTCTAAGCTCCATTTTAAATGTAAATACTGAATGACTGTTCTAGATGAAGCAATCGGTTCATTGATACGAAAAAAAGTGGAACGAAGATCATCATACTATATAGTACCTGGTAGGAAGCACTTAGAATATCTAATGCCAAACATCAATCATATAATTTGGGACACATGCGTGATTCTAAACGTAATATTCAGATGATGATGATTATGTTGATAATGATAGGTATGGTACATCTTTGAAATGGTGTAATTAATTGATAATGTGAGAAATGTAGATGATGATGCTCCATACGAGAAATGATCGCCGAAGGCAAAAATAAAAAGGAAAGACAAAATTATGTTGCTAGATTGTACTTTTTTTACGCACAGAGACTAAATTACGTTTCTAGATATTTGTTGGTTTTTTTAACCCTTTTTTTTATATTAGGTTTTTCGTTATTGTGGACGATAATCATTATAGATGATGCTAGGGAAGAAATGTATCTCTAAAATTGAAAATAAATAATACTCGACACTATTTTCGGAATATGCTTTGATTCTTAATAATCATCTTCTTTAGAAGTCTAAAAAATGGTTCCGTTCTTAAAATCATAATCTTAAGGCTAAAATTCATGGTCAAAAACGATTCCACCATACATAGACATAGTTTTATACTTAAAAGTGGAGCATGCGTAAAGTGATATTATTTTTTTCCAGAGTCATTCTTTTAAAAAAATCAGATTTTTTGTAAGGGTATCAAATTGGGACAAAAACTGTATCAAAATTAGCGACCTGTTGATACTTTTTTTTGTCCCAATTTGATATTTTAGAAAATCTGTAGTAAAGAAAAATGAATTTTAATTTAGAAATCGATGTATTAATAAATTTTTGGCAAAAATCAATAAACACAGTATGAATTAGCAATTTTCTCATGCTGTTGTGTTTCTTTATAATATATTAAAACAGTCCTCTTATTTTTTGGAATGTCAAAACGATTTTTGGTCCGGTATATTATGCTCTCATGGAACAAGAACGCGGTCTAGAAACCACTGGATCTAATAAAATGTTGAAACGTCCTTAGGCTGCGGTCGTCATAAATAAAGGAAGATGTTCACCCGTAGAAATTAAACGATAGAAACAGGTTTTGGACTTAAAACGAATCTGCTCTGCTATACACTCATCATTCTCTCCTCTCCTTCTCACCTCTCTCACTCACGCTCATCTTATTTCAGGTCCGTTTCTCACACACTTGCTCCAAAGTTTCGTTCAGCTTTTGCTCCTTTTTCTTCTCCACCCTCGCATCTGGTGATCAATTTCATTTTGACAAATATATATGTATATATATAGGACTATATGCAAGGAATGAGGTAACATCGTTTCTTCCTGGTTTTTTGTGTGTTTGGGAATTTTTATATTTATGTCATCAAAAGTCTTCTATATATATAAATGTGAATTTGCGTTATTTATGTTTTGAGGAAAATTATATGGTGATTATGATTTATGGATCATTTTTATCAGTGATTAATTGTCGGCTGTTTTTGGAAATGGTTTTGGAATATTATTTCCATTTCTATAAAGAAGATTTCAGGGTTTGACTATTTTGAAAGTATATCATATTTTTAGTGTGATTTTAAATTGTTCTTTTCAGAATCTTTAGGAAACAAATCAGCACTGATTACTGTTATAATTTTTGGAAATGCTTCCATTCGAATTACAGCATCGAAACTTTTCTAAAAGTTGATGTTACCTTGATTTAAATGTTCGGAATCTTTCGTTATATACGAGGCTCTTTAAAGTTGAAGTAGTTATTTAAATTTCGACTGTTTTTCATGTTCACATGTTTTTCAATGTTTGACGCTAAAGTTGACTGAACATTGCATGAAAGTTAAAAATTTCTTCAACTCTTCTGCAATGTTCGACAGTCAGCTTTTACGTCAAACCTTGAATAACATCTGGCATTTAAAAAAAATCTTCAAGTTACATTAGCTTTGCGCACTAAAGATTCTGAAGGTTGCAGTCAAGTTAATTTCAACTTTCAGGAAATGTTCGGTTCTGTATGGGTCACAAAGTAAAATACAAGATGAATTTAAATCTTTTGTGTGGAATAATCAATAGCATATGTTTACTAATCCAACTATGAACAGTATTTGTTTTCGAATGATTGGTTCGATATCATTTTTTTCTTAGTGTAGTATGAATAATTCTTGTTTTGTATATGTAATCCATGTTTTTTTAAGGTATTCTCCAAAAGTTCTCAACGCGAACTTCAGGGACCCATTCTTCCAAAGAGCACGCTAAATCATCTATATGCATATAGTGAAACACCTTCATCTTCATTTGTGACAGAAAAGGTCATGATCCGATTTACCTGAAATTCAAACTAAACATGCGACCGTTATTTATCGAGGGTTATAAGTTTATGAAAGAAATATGAGCGAGAGAGAGAGGAAACTATATGGATGAAAAAAGAGAAAAATGCAATGCATGTATAGCAAACATAAGAGGCGCGCCCAGGGCTTCTGGGATTCGTGGTCAATTGGCCGTATGTAATACGGATGTAGCGAGGTGTTGCTTGTCTCTTGTACGTCCGTTTTGTCTGGCGGTTGTTGTCTGTCTTGTCTGGTGTTCGCCTATGGTTTATGTGCGACTTCTGTATGTTGGATCGCTCATGCAGAAGTGCTTTTGAGAAGGCAGATGGGTCTAATATGAACTCGATTCCCGAAGATGAACTCATTCTTTTGCTTTTGGCTCTTCTATGTACACACTACATTATGTTTGCGAGTACATATGCGGCGTGGCATGTGCGCATCGACACGGAAAGAAACGAGATTTATCGTTTTACTCGCATGTAGCGGTATATCCCTTGTCGCTAAAATGCAATGTATATATGTATGTATATATAGAGAGAGATAGATAGACATACCTAAAAACCGGTGGTGAAATGTGTCAACAAGCAAACACGATTTGTAGAAAAGTGGCTTAGCAGTAACGAACAATATATATTTTCCATCTTTCTTAAACCAATAGAAAACGGAAATGAATTTCTTTTCATTTTACTCTTTCTTTACATTGTCACTTCCTTTTCCTGTTGCTCATTTTCTATTTGGACTATCAGTATGTGTGTACAAGTGCAAATGCAGTTAATTAACCTCATTCCTCTATATGATGTTGAGTGTTTCAGGCTGAAAAAAAATATTTCCTGCTTTTTTGTAAATAATCTTTCTTATTTAGGAGAGTAACATTACTTCGAACTACATACTTTTTAAAGTGGTTTTTCTTGAAGCACAGTTTTTCTAAGGCTATCAATTTGAGACAAAAAGAAGAATCAAAACACTTTTCATTCAATGTTTGGTCTGAATTTGATGTCCTTAGGGTAACTGTGAGAGATTATAGAAAATGCTCTATAAAAGTATTTAAGGACACAAACACACCACGAGGAAAGTGGATTCCTTTCGTCTGTCACTTCTCCAAAAATGATGCCAAAATATATTATCCTCTGAAGATGAGAATTTCCGAAATCCATTTTTTCGAATGCTTAAACAATTCTTTTAATAATTATTTAGAAAAGTTTTGCAAAATTTCGAGAAGAGTGACTATCAGGATGCCTTCCTTTATTATTTCCAAAAGACCCTGAGTCAAAAAATTATTTTCTTTCTATGAAAAATAATTTACGAAACCATTAATAGTCATTTTATAGTTAATAATTTTTATCTGGGACGGAAATTTATAATGGCGTGCAATTCAAATTTAGTGTAAAAAAATTAATAGAAAAAAAAGATACACGAGGAAATTTTCTGTACAAAATAGAAATTAAAACATTTTTCATTTCATTTAAATCTTGAGGTGCGTCAGGGCCAAGAAATCAGTTTCAAAATATTCTATACAGAAGCATGACAGACAATTTGGACCATGCTGGTATATCTATGCAAATTTTGTATACAAATAAATTTTGTAAGTTTTTAACATTTTTTCTCCAACATTTATATATTTTTTTCTTCTTCAATAAATACTATAAATAATAAAAAAATTAATTTTTTTAACCTTAAAAGAATTATTCTTTTTTCAAAACTCTACATTCCTTTGGCTTAACCTTCTTAAATTCGTCCCCATTCGATCAAAAATTCACACCAAAGCTAAATTAATTCAAAAAAGTGACAATTCATAAATCAAATAATAAATTGAGTCTTTATAATTTCAAAAAAGAAAAAAATGAGTGAATTATTTTCCAAATCAATTTTTTTTCAAAATATTTCTCTATCTGATTAAAAGAGGAATTTTTTATTTCTCGTAATAAACATGTATATTACTTATATTTATTTGAATATTTTTTTGAATTGCATAACTAATGAAAATAAAAAAATTCCTATACAGACATATCTTGCAATGAGTGTAATAATCTCCTAAAGCTTCTCACCTTACTTTGATATTTGAATTATAAGAAGAAAAATTACAAAATTTGATGATTTATTATTATAAATATTGAAATATAGTGTAACAGAGGTACTTCCTCGAAATATAAATATGACAATTCGTTATTTCGGAAAAAGTGTTATATCTGAGGAATTTTTTTTTAATAATTCTTAAACAATCTGCTTAAAATAAAAATCCACTTAATCATTAATAATTATTAATATTAATAAAATGGGAATTAAATTACGTGATTGAGTTTAGTTGTTATTTTCATTTCTCTAGGGGACAAAAACTGAATAATCAATTATTATTTAGGATTAGTTTTTATTTGTAAATATTATTATTTCCATAATCTAGGTTTAAGTGGCTGGTGAAACAGTTCAATTAGTATTAATATATAAGCAAATAGCCTTTTTACCCCATGGTTTTTTCACCCCACTCGTTTTTATTTCTCTGGAAAAGAAAACCAAAATAATCAATTATTATTAAATTTTTTTGTTAGTTTTTATTATTTTTATTTAAAAATATTACTATTTTTATTCAAATTAATTTTACATTATTATATTAATAAAAAGTGAATTAATTATTCAAGTGATTAAATTTGCATGTTATTTTTATTGCTCTCAGTAAAAAATAAAAATTATCAATTATTATTAACTTATAATTTCAAAAAAAAATAAATAAGAGAAAACTTTTTTTCTATAAACGTGTTAAGGTCACGTTCATCATTTCTCGGAAGAAAAGAGTCCCTGCGTCTTAAAAAGGTGATAAAGTAAAAAAGGGATACAAGCAGAGAAGATGCTCTCAATGGGAGCATCATCAAAAGAAAGGAATGCAGGTTGCACAACTTTGAGGTCCGATTTTGGATTTTATTACTCTTAAATCCTCCGGACCCGCAGTTGTTCCACTCCTAAGTTTATTTTTATTTTCAAATGATCGCATATTTCTTTTCATGCGCGCGTAAAAAAGATGTTTTAAAGTAAAGCAAAATAGTTATAAAGATATATATAATATACGTGCACGTGTTTTAAAAATGTAAAATAATATCATTTTGAAATTATACAATTTTATTACTTCATCGATTAAATTTTAAATAAATCTTTCTATTTTTCTTCCCAAAATTTCATTTCCTAAAAGATTTTTTTTCGAGCATATATATAAGATGGTGATGGTTGGTTTAAATTAAAGATATTAAAATAAATTTCAACGGCCCTGATATGTCAATAAAATTTATAACTTCCAACCATAAATGAATGAAGTACATCGAATTCTTTTGGTTGATAAATTCTTTTATGGCGATTTTTATCTTTGGGCGCATATAACTTTTGAGAAGGTGAAAATTGTTTATTTTTCTCGTTTTCACTGTTGTTTTATATAGTTGACCACGTTTTTTTTTATTTTCTTCTAGAATTTGTATAATAATTTGGTTTATATTTGCAATTTTTCTTTATTTTACAATTGTTTACGTTTCTTCGTTCATTTTAATTTTAACATTAGTACCTAAGCAATTAAATTTGCAAAATTTATTTACAAATTGAAAGAATTTGTTTTTTTTATTTCTTTAACTTTTCCACTTTTTAATCATTTTTAATTTTTATTTTATTATTGCAATTTGTCAAATATTCAATGTAGGAAATTTATTTACAATTTGTAAGAAAATAAAGTCTATAGAGTTTATTTAAAATTTTTTGATTTTCTTCTATACAATTTTTAAGAATTTTTTGTTTATATTTTCTCATATTTTAGTTTTACAATTTTTTCCATTTCTTCAATAATCATTTGAATTTTCCCTTTAGCATAATTGAAGAATTTATTTACAAATTAAAAGAATTCGTTTTTTAGTTACTTTACTTTACTAAAATTAATGTTTTATATAGGTATTTTTCTTTTTTTCTTTTATATTATTGAAATTTGTAAAAATAATTAATAGAGGAAATTTATTTACAATGTGTATGAAATTAAAGTAAAAATTAATTAAAATTTATAAGAATTTTTACTTTATTCTTTTCTTTTATTTTTACAGTTTGTATGTAATCAATTTACAAGAATTTTTTTTCATTTGTGTTATTTCAAACCTTTAGTAAGAAATTGTATGAACGAAATTTATTTATACACAACTTGTATAAGAATTTCTACTTTTTTCAGTTTATTTTATTTTTGAAATTTGTAAACAATTAAATGTAGAATATTAATTTACATATTTATAGAAAATTTTAGAAGAGTTTACTTCCAATTTGTAGCTGAATTTTTTATTTTCTTCACTTACTTTATTTTTAGATTTTTACCTTAACGAAGAAATTGTTGTTACACAATTTATTTACAATTTTACAAACATTGTTATTTTTTCAATTATTTTATTTTTATAATTTGTTAGGAATTAAATTTGAATTAAATTTTACAAAATTTATTTCGAATTGTCATTTTTTCATGTTTCTTCGTTTACTTTTTTATTAAATTTATAAATTGAAAATCCGTTGAATATAAATTTAACATTTTTTTCTTGCTTTTCCTTCTTAAATGAAATAAAAAGTTTTCTTTATAAACACATTTTTTCTTCCTTCAAAAACGAATTGTCCTTAATACTTTTTTTTCGTGTGTGTTTTTTTAATGTGTTTGTAAACAAATTTTTATATTTGATTTCTATGAACAATATTTCTAATCCTAAATGTATAAACTCAGTTAAGAGGTTTAGGGTTAAGGGAAAAAAGTTATTTGTGAATCTAACAAATGGTATTATAATAGAATATAATAAGGGAAATTTGAAAACAGTTTTTCGTCCCAAGAGAGTTAAGTTTTCGTCAAGAGAGAGGAAGAGAGAGAGAGAGAGAGATAGGAAAGAAAATCCTTTTTTCCCAACAATCTGTTTATGACAAATAAACATGTTTATAAACCAGCTCAAATGCAAATCCCAATCCTTTTAACTTTAAACCAGAACAACTTTTTCCATTCGAAAGATCCAAAAGAAGCGACACGCTCTTTTTTTCTCTTTTTTCTTCTTCTTTTAATGAAAAGAATAATATAATAACATATTTTGCGCGGGGGGGCGAGAGAAGCCAAAAAGAATTGTCTATGCGTGTATTTATATATAAAAGATATTTTTCATGAGAAAGCAAAGTATCCCTTACGGAAGTTTGTGATTTAGGATGATCTCTAAACTTACAAGCACTGCCCGCTTACAAAATAGAGATCCTTTAAATCTGAAGAGAGAGAGAGAGAAAGAGAGATTCAGTAGCTCGTGGTACCGGCAAAAGTAAAAGTTAGGCAAAAAAGAACGCCTTTAACGAGCGTGAGGTCCGTCTTAATAGGATTTCCTCTCTTGGCCTTTGAATGAACCAATCGGAACGCGGTCAAAATGTTGTTAGCTTTCTTTAACTTTCGGAAAAAAGGGGACTAGTTCTGAATTTTAAAATTTATAAATATAGTATGAAAATGCATTTTGCCGTCGGAAAGTCTTTTTTTTCTCTTTGGTCACTCCCAAAAATGTATATTATATACACACACACACACACATAGCGGACTTCAGGTCGATGAATTCTGAATAGACACTCGAGCTATACGGTGTGACCGTGGCCAAATGATGTTTGCCCACAAAATATCGTCACAGGGGTGCAAAAGAAATAAATGTCCAATAACGATTTTAAATCTTGATATTACTAGTCCCTTTGCTCATCGTCTGTCTCTTAAATCATCGAAAGACATATAAATTTAATCGACTTTTATTGTCCCTTAGGTGCTTTTCTTTTTTCCTCCCATGGTATATATAAACGAGAAACGATTCATTTTTTTTTCTTTTAAATGGCCGCATTTTTAATAGCTTCTATAGTGCTGTCCATGTAGAATAAAGAATTCACTTAAGTGAGAGAAATATTTCGAGTATCTTAATTTTTTTTTATTTATCGCTCTTCGTGTGGAAATATTTTTTTCCTGGAATTTTTCAAATGGGAAATTTCTGTATTAAAATGTGGAAAGAAACGTGGTGATGAAATTTTTAGATTTCTTTATTCTTTTCGTAGTCTGTTGCTTTTATTTCGATTCTCTTGGAACTCTTGATTTTTTTGTTCTCTATTGATGATATTTTGATTCTTTTTGTTCTTTTTTGGGTTGCTTTGGAACAATTCTGCAATTTTTGGTTCTTTTTTGTATAAGTTGGTACTTTTTTGCTTCTACATATTTTTTTCTCAAAGGAATTTATTTTTTAGTTCTTTCAAAAGCTCTTCAGTGGAATTTGATGCGAATTTTTTGTTTTCACCCCCTGGAATATAATGGAAATTGGAGAATATTCATATTGTGTATTATATACGATAAATGGAGAAGGGAGACATGAGAAACCTTGTGCCCTGTCGATTGCAAAGCTCTCTTGGCAAGGAGGGCGTGGGCGAATCTTCGATCTGCAAGTCGAGTTGGAAGTCACCCCGAAGACGACCCCACGGGAACTGGAAGCGGATATCTCGCATCTGCTTTATGTCTTTCCAGGGTCGAGAGGTACAGGTACACGCAGCAGATACGTTTTCAATGATCTACGATCATTCTGACCGACAGATCGCGATTCCTTCTGCCAGTCAAAAATCTTTCTTCTGATATCTCTAATTTTTTTTCATCAAATTTTTATTTTACGTTTTAATATGGAAGAATGGATTTTTATTCTTTCGTTCTATAAATATTGTTACATGTATTATGTCGAATCGTTTATTTCTAATTTTCTTCTTTTATTTCACTTCATTTATTTTATTTTTATAATTTGTAAGAAGTTTTAGATTTCCTCATTTATTTTATTGTTATGATTTGTAAGAATTTCTACTTTTATTCCTTCTTTTCAATTTACCAAAAATTAAATTTGTGGAGTTTATTTACAATTTGTGAAACATCATATTTTTTGACGTTCATTTTATTTTTACAATTTGTAAGAATTTCTTCTTTTCTTCATTTTTTTCAATTTACCAAAAATTAAATTTATAGAATTTATTTACAGTTTTTTAAAAATTTATATTTTTCTATGTTCCTTTCATTGTTAGAATTTATAAGAATTTCTGCTCTTCTTCACATATTTTCTAATTTTTGTTTTTTGCAATTTGAGAGTTAATTATTTAACAATTTTTAAAAATTTCCATTTATCATAATTCATTTTGTTTTTACAATTTGCGAAATATTTCGTTTGTTAAGTTTATTTGCATATTTTTTCTAACAACTTCAATTTTGTGTAATTTATTTCCAATTTGCAAAAAATTGTATTTTTATTATTTCAATTTTGTAAAAAAAATTGATTTTGTAGGATTTATGTTTTAATCAATTTATTTTCTTTTGCAATTTGTAAGAAATTCTTCATTACTTCATTTATTTTTCGACAATTTGTGGCAAATTGATTTCGAAGAATTGATTTACAATTTCTAAAAATAACCAATTTTATACATTTATTTTATTTTCACAATTCATAAAAAATAGATTTTTTTTTAAATTTGTTGACAATTTGTAAGAATTTTACTTGTTTCATTTTTTTTTTGAAAAATTTATAAAAAGTTGATCTAAATTTGTAAGAAAAATTATTTACATTTTTGTGAAAATTTAATTTACATAATTTATTTGCAATATACGTAAGAAATTTATATTTTTTCCTCTACTTTATTTTTACACTTTATAAGAATTTTTATTTTTCTTCTTTATTTTGTTTTAACAATTTACACAAGAAATAGTATATGTTGAATTTATCTACATGCTGAAAAATTGAATCAGAATTTATTTTCAATTTTGTAAATAATTGAGATTGATATTTCTAATTTGTATAAGAATTTATATTTACAATATATAAGAACTTTGTACTTGCAGAATTTATTTCAAATTTGTATTCAAATAAAAAAAGTGAAGAAAAAAACATGGAAAAAGTGAAATAAAATTGTAAAGTTGTCGATCAATTTCCTGATTTCGTCAGCGATGATTAACATCAGAGAGTGGGTAAATTATCAGTTCAATGGTTAGTGAAGTGCAAAATCTAACGAGACAACGACATCTGCTCGATTTGTCACGAGCTGGTTTTTCGGTTGACGCTCAGACACTTTTTGGGTCTCCACTTCAAATTCAGACCCTGTGAATAATTGTTGAATGACACTAATGAGAGTATAGTGTGGATTCGAAACATCGAAAGTGAACTCTCCAGCGTGGCGGATCGATTTATCTTTTTTTTTATCCACCTCATTCAGTGAACAAAAAAAAAATGTTAAATCAAGACTATCATGTCGATGTTTTATAAAGTCATTTGATTTATCGGGAACAATATTTATTTACTTATATCTTTATAAATATTTTTACTATTATTGTTTATTTTTTTGCTACCTATTTTTTTACTATTTTTGTTTGAATATTTCTTTGCTACTTGTTCATTTTTTTACTATTCTTGTTTTAATATTTCTTTGCTATATTAATTTATTTTTTTCTATTTATTTATTTTGTTACTATTTTTTTCTTTTTTGCTACCTACTTATTGTTTTCTTTTTTCCACTGTTTATTGTTTTCTATTTTTGTTTTACTATTTTTGCGTCACTTTTTTTGATACCTGTTTATTTATTTTTTTACTACTATTGTTTTACTATTTCGTTTTTTTTGTTTTTATTTATTTTTTTAATACGTTTTTATTTTATTCATTTATCTTTGAACAATTGGAAAAATTTCTTCCCCTTTCCCACAATAAAATAAATAGAATCGATATTTAATTAATACACAAGAACATATATGTATATGTATTCTGTGGCAACAAATTTTATAATGTGAAAGATGCCAAGAGAGGAGAATTCGCATGAAAATCAATGTTCCTTGCACACCTGAAACGCGATACGACCTTACCACAGCAGCCTTTATCTGCAATTTAATATCGCTGCGATGCTATTTTCACGATGCATCTTGCCCTTCGACTTCTACCCACTCACGATACCAAAGGAATATATATTCAATTCCAATAAATTAATTCCCTTTATTTCTAATCAGTGCAACGATTCCACGCTTATATTCGCGCAAGTACAATTGTTATAAAAATTCCGAGAATGCATTTTTCTCTTGCTTTTTTAATATTATTATTATTATACCAAACGGAATGAATAGTCCTAATAGGCGCATTGAACTGTGTAGAATTTTTCGAATTTATAGAATATTCACTTCTATTTTATTTTATTATATCACGTGTGTTTATATCAAGCTTTCGATTTTACAATACGTGTAAATTTTTTTTTTCTGTAAAGTTTATAATACTTTTTGGAAAAATTTTTAATTTTTATTTCTTATATTTTTTGTAATTTTTACCATTTTTATTTATATGGAGAGTGAAGTTGATTTTTATTTATTTACTTTTTTTTGCTGTAAAATTTTAATTGTAATAAAATCGTTTTCAATAATTTAATTATTTTCCGAAACGATAAAATTCTTCTCAGGTCTTTAATTATTTTGAAAATTTAAATAAAATTCCTAGCAACTATTTCAATTATTTTCATAGATATAATAAAACTCATCACAGAATTTCAATTATTTTTTATATGCAATTTTACAGGAATTGCTCGACAAATTCTAATTATTCTTAAAAATTTAATTTTAATTACACGTAAAAATGAATATTTTAAAAGATTGTCTTTTTTAAATTCTTTGGAAGAATCCAATGATATTTTAAATATTTCGATCAATAACAAAATTATTCTCGAAAATTCAATTATTTTCATAAATAACAATATTCATCACAAGAATTTAATTTTTTTTAAAGACAATGAATTTCTTTTTGGAAAATTATTTTTTTTTTTATAAAATTTTTCGAAAGAATTCAATTACATACATTATCATATAAATAATAATATTCATTTTTTTAAATTTACATAATCGTTTAGAAACTAAAATACTTCCATTTTTTATCGATTTTCATCAAGTTTCATATTATTTTAATTTCGTTAATTTACACTATATTTTATTTTTATTATTAACTTTTACTTTCAATTTATAGTTTCTCTAATCGTGTTTCGAAAAAAATAATATATAGATATGGAAAAAATTTTATACGAATTAAGAAATGAAAGTGACGTAAACAAAATTAAATTAAATTGTCTTTTACCATTAAAAAAAAATACAGAAATATTATCCCAAAAAAGTTAATTTCTATTTTTATAATCTGAAAAATGCGTAAAAAGAAAATGGTATTTCAAAAAAAGAAAATGTTTTAAAAAATATATATAAGTGGAGCTATTAAATGTTTTATTTGTAACATTAAAAGAGACACACACACACACACGTGTAGACACGTTAAAAAGTTTTAAAAAGACACAAATTTCTTAAGAGTTGATTAGAATAATGTCCGTAATCTTTGTTTTTAAGTGTTTCTTTACTCACAAAAAAATCTAAAAGATGACCCACTTGATTTTTAACGTCCAAATACTTTCATCTCGTACGCTTTTCCCTAATTTTCCGAAAAAATAACTTTCACTCCTTTGTCGAGACTATTTAAGTGATTTTAAATCTATCATTAACTCTTTTATATACATGTATTTATTGTCTACTTCTTAGGAGGGAATACCAGAAATTAACAAACACTCTTTACGAACAATTATAGTTTTTAAGAAGATTATAAAAAGATTTTATATAGAAAAGATAAATCGTGTTATTATTAATTAAATTTATTTTAAAGACGCATAGTTATTTTCGTAATTGCGCGTGTGTGTATCGCGCTCTCTCAACAAAAAAAAAAAAAAAAAAAAAAAACTTTGTAAAGTGAAGAAATGAATTTCAAATTCTTGTACACTACTATAAATGGAACATAATAATGTTTCCAATTTTCTCTCCGTTTTTGCTCCAATTCGGCAATTTCAATGAAATTCCAACACTCATCGACGCAATTTCTCAATGGCAATTCCCAATTGGCCTAAAATGAATTCTTTTTTATTAACTGTTGATCGCAAAGTCGTAAAAGACTTTAAGCTTGTCGTGTGATTTTTTTATCGTTCAGTCATACCAATAAACACACTTCGTGTCGATCACTTGGTGCCTAAAGAAGAAACGCTTCTTTATATATAGGATGAACCGGAGAGCGAACAGTTTCGCCGTAGGTCGTAAAGAAAACCAGATCGGTTGCAGGGTAATAATAATTTACAGGACGAAAGACGAAATTGTGCCGCGATACCGTAACGGATACCCTTCCCCCCAACCTGCCTTGGTAAAAATGTCTCGGCCGAAAAATACCGAAGCCACCGATCTTCGATTGGTGACAAGAAAATAAATTCTCAAACTGGCAGGTTAATTTGACGAATAACCGAGCGCAAGTGGACCATTTTTTGACAGGTGTCAGAAGACAAATTATTTTTATATGTACTTTCTACTCTCTCATCTTCTCAATTGATTTCAAATATTTCGATGTGCGACTTGAGTGGAAAGTTGTTGTGATTTTAAAAAAGAGGTATAGTTAATTCGTGTTATTAAATTATTAATGTTCGAAATATGAGTTATTTCTTGAATTAAAAGAGCATTTGGAATTTAAATTTCCAGTTGAATAAATCTTAAGTTTTAGCGCACTTTCGGCTAAAAACATATTGACATTTTCATTTTAGGTCCTAAAATCTGTTTTTTAATTTCAAAATTTACTATTTGGGTACTTTTTTAGAATTTAGTCGCACTATTGCTTTTTTTGTGGAGAATTTCCAATAAATTTAAATTTGCTATAATACTAAAAATCAAAAAAACTATTCTCAAAAAATATAAATCAAATTTTTTAAAACGATTAGTTATTTCCAATATTTAGTATTTTCATTCAATTAATAAAAAAAATTATAACATTCATCACAAATTAAATTTTTAAAAAAATAATAAAACTTAAACAGAGATTCAATTCATTTAGAATAGGATTCTAAAAAATAAATTTTTTAACAACTTTAATTCATAATAATATTTTTATAGAAATTCAATTTTTTAAACAAAATTTTGATATCATTTTAATCAAGAATTTAATGATTTTCATATATATAATAAGTCTCATCGTAGAATTTCAAAAATTTTGTAAACTATTTTAAATAAATTCATTGAAAAATTCAATTATTTTCGCAAATAAAGTTCTCAAAAATTTAATTATTTTCAATAAGATTTTGATATAATATTTATTATATTTCGAAAAAATTAATTATTTAAAACAATGTTCATAAAATTATTACGAAGGAATTGAATTATTTTCAAAAATAGAAAATTTTTTTACAGAAATTCAATTATTTTCAAAAATAGAAAATTTTTTTTACAGAAATTCAATTATTTAAAAAAATTCTAATAAAATCGATCGCAATAATTCAATTATTTTCAGAAATAATAAAATGCTTCTTAGGAATTCAATTTTTCTTAAAAATTTGAATAAAATTTCTAGCATCCATTCAATTATTTTTATAAATAATAAAATTTATAGCAGAATTTCAATTATTTTTAATACACAATTTTACAAGAATTGCTCGACAAAATGTTATTATTCCTTAAAATTTAATTTCAGTTCTTCAAAAAAATCAATAATTTAAGGTTTTTAGAAAATATGTTTTATTTATAATTTTTGAAAGAATCGTATTTTATTTGCAAAATTTTTATAATTTTTTACAGGAATTCAATTATTTTATATATAATTTTAATTAATTCTTTTTGAAATAAATTAAATTCTTATATTAAATTACTTAATTTTTTTAAATATTTAAAATTTAATTTTTTTAAAAGTAATAAATTTCTTCATTCATCAAAAATTCAATTATTTTCAAAAAATTCTAATAAAATATCACACAAGCATATTATTATTGTCAAAAATTTTAATAACATTTTTTGTAAACTTTAATTTTTTTTAATGACTTTTTGTAATTTAATGGATTTTCAATATCAACGCTATTTTCATAAAATTTTCAAACAGAATTTAATTATTTTTTGATGAATAATAAAAATTTCTCAGGAATTCCATTAGTTAAATTAGAATTTGAATAAAATTAGTCAAAGGAATTAATTATTATAAAACGTTTATAAAAATCTTTGCAAGAATAAAATTATTTTTATAAAATGTTTATGCTTTTAAGTTCTAAAATTGTTTTAACATTGTTTCAGATTTAAGAATAGGTTCCTTATTAAAAACACTGAGAAAAATATATAATTGAATGTAATATATTTATCTTTGTCGTCTATAGTAAAACAGAAAATTATTTTTCAATTAAACTAAATTATTTTTATTCAACACATAATATAATGTTTAGATTCAATAAAAATTATATTTAATTCAACTATAAAATATGTTTAATTTAAAAATATTTTTTTCTATTTCGTTATTCTTATTTTTTGGAGTAAATTTTTTTTTTAAGAATTACCATATAAATAAGAGAATTTTGAGGGGAAATAATTTAAATCCAAAAAGCAAAGTGGACCATATTTTGAAAGAAACACAAGATTATATTCTTTTCTCACGTTTTTCTCGTATGTGGCATATCGAATGAACCGCGACACTTTTGTATAATAATATATAAAAGCAAGCGCACTTGAAAGGGACACACGTTTGATGTCTGTTGTCACATGTATGGTTGCTGTAAAAAGGCAACATTTTGTGGTATGACACTCCCCCAATATTTTGACTACCGTGTCAACGATGTTGCGTAGCATTCAAGTTGCTCTCCGGCCCGGAACGCCATTCATTTCTTCCAGCGTAAATGGCACGCAGATTTATCGAACGACGTGTCGCCGGTTCAACGCCACACATCCACTGTGGTTAGATTTGTGGCTTTTGAGGTTTTTGTTCCATACTCCATAAAGACCAAATGGGCCGTTCCGTACACACGTGTGTTATTATATATACATGTTTATCTATACAAATTGTATATAAGTGTGTATGTGTGAGCCAAAAAAAAGTTTGACAATCGATCTTCAATATTTCGCGAGAGTTTAACAATAATCAATTTTATGTACACCTTTATCGTGTTCAATGAATAAATGAATTCATGTGCGTCATTTTTCACCATATAAACTACCTTTTGGAACTTTTTCAAAATGTGTCAATGTTTCATGAACTGGAAATTAATTTTTCATTTATCAAAGGGAAAAATATATGTTTTCAAATATTTATTTTTCTCAATATTTATCTAAAGATAAATGTTTTTTTTTCATTTCGGTTTTCAGTAAATTTTCCTCTATAATGAATGAATTTTTCTTTACACTGAAAGCAATAATTAATGCTTTAATTTCAGAAATTATTGGTTCAAATCCAAATTATTTGATTTAAAGATAAATTATTTGATTCAAGTAAATATTTGTTTTATATTAATATATACATTTAGTCTAGAAATCGGTTACTTGAATAAAATTATTTTTGTGTGTCAAATATTTCTAAATTTATATTTTAAAAACTTCAAAATACACTTTAGGAAAATTACTATTTTTTGAAGAGGGGCAAAAAATTTTGATCGAGAACTTTTAGCAAAATTCGCAGATATTGAAAATGTTAAGAAAAATTTACAAAATTTCTTATTGTTTATTAAGATTTCTATCAATTTAAAATTTTTAAACTTAGGAAATTTTTAAAGAACTCTAAATTTAGTCGATATACAAAACTTTAAAGGAATTACTAGAAAAGGAATTTTAAGTCAGACAAATGTTTATTTAAATTACAGACTTATGATTTCTATTGATTTTAAACTTAATAGGGATTTTTAAAGAAATTTAATTTAGTCGATTTTAATTCTTTAAAAATGTAAAGGGATTTTAATTCACGCAAATTTTTTAATAACTGAACTTCCATTTTTGTAATGTTTATTTGTTAAATAATAAAAAGTAATAAAATTAAATTATTTCAAATATAAAATAAATTTCAATGTAACTTGGAAAAACTTTTAATTATTTCAATTTTTAAAACATTATGTTCGGGAAATCAATTATCTCCAAAAAAAAATTTTAATTACAATTTTTGAAAAATCTCATTACTTTTTAGATCTTCTATATAAAATTGTTAAAAAATTCAATAATTTTCGTTAAACAAATATTTAAAAACTTATGTTTATTATTTTTTAATTTATTCAAATTGATATTTGAAATAATATAAAAGAAAGTGATTTTTTTTATATTTCAAATAGTTTCAATAGAAAACCTTTTGAAATTTAATTATTTCTAAAAGTTAGATCTGCAATTTTTCCGAAATTCAATTATTTATTAAAATTTTTAAATAAAAATATTCAAAATTCAAACAGTATTCAAAACTTTACTAATTAAAAAAAATATATTAATATTTTTTAAATGAAAGCTTAGATATTAAATATTATTCTTTTACTGCAATTAAAATATAAAAAATATTTGAATTTAAAAACTTTTTAAAATTTCTGTTATACAATTTTTAATATTGAACTATTATTTTCAACCCTAATTGAATTACTTAAATTCAAAATTTTTTGTAAAATACAATTATTTTTCAAATTTTTAGTTAAAATTCTTTTAAAAAATAAAACAATATTTAAAAATAAATTTTAATATTGAGAAAGTCAAATTTAAAAAAAAATTATTTTAATGAGTTTTTGAGAAAATTTCTTATTTATTAATTTCTTTTGAAATTATTTTCTGGAATTTTCCTATTTTTAAATAGTTTCAATTACGATTATTGAAAAAGCTCATTTTTTAGAATTTATTAATGAAATTTTTCAAATTTTATTCATTCTTTGTATAATAAATATTTGAATACTTATTATAAATTAAATGTCCAATAAACATTAAAGTTTCCAAATACATTTAAAGTGTAAAACTTTTTGAAATTCAATTATGTTTGAAAATTATAAAAATGCAAGTCTTTTAATTCTTTAAACATTTCCGAAAATTTTATTTGAAATTATTTTTTCATTTAAATCGTATTAAATAATTTTATGATAATTAAAGTATTTAAATAGAAAAATAATAAAATGATTAATTATTATTTATCACTGAAAAACTAACAATATGCTGTTAATTTGAGAAATACAAATCTCGGGCTATTTAAAATTTTTAATAATTTGATATTTTTTAATACTTTGGATAAAACTTTCTTCACTTATTTCCCTGCTCTGAGAAAATATTTTTATTATCAAAATTTTAGGGGAATTAATGTCACTAAAAGATGAATCATTCTAGTTAGAAATTAAATTGTCAAACTTTTGATATAACAATTTGTAATCTTTCTGATTACAAATAATTTAACTTCACGTGAGAATCTGTCCTCGATTATTATTATACAATTTTTATTTTATTAATCAGTTTATTGAAAAATTTAATTAAACACATGTTATTTAAAAAACCCGGGAAAAAATTACTTTTTCTCGTTTTAACGGAGCAGTTTCTATTTTTCTTGACTTTTGCGAAGGAGCAATTGATTTGTGTCATCTTTAAACAGATTTATGGGTAATTTTTAAGTAGATTTGGATGGGCGGCATAACCACAAACTCAATTGTATTATGGTAAACCGTAAATTAGTGAAATGACCTGCCTCAATAGGAGGGCTGACTACTGCTCACGTACCGATTGTTAAAGGCTTAACGAATAAACTGTGCGAGCATTTTCCCTACTCAGTTGCAAAAGTGTTGTGAAAGGGGGAAAAAACTAAAGTAGGCGGTACTACATTTCTTTTCTTCATTCCAGAATTTAGAATATTGAATCAAGGCAGTGAGAATATTTCCAACCTCAAACATGCATTCTCTCTCGAGGTCCTTTTAAACCATTTTACAAGTTTTCTTTGAGAAAATTATCCGTTCAGAAAATTCGATGTTCCGCAGCTTTATCTTCAATATATTTACTTTCAGTGACAATATATAATAATATAATACTCAGCATCGCCTCATCAGCAGGCACGTCACGCTCATAAAACTAGTTGTCCATTATCGACTCTAATTATTACAGTGGCATTTTTCTTCTTCCACATGAATAAAAACGAATTTGTTGCAATAAACAAACCTTTATCGAAACAAAAACTGTATTGACAAAAACTACTTATTACAGTTTAGTGGATTTTTATTTATTGCGTTCGTTTATTTTCTTTTTTTCCATTTTTTTCTTCGCGTAACAAATTCGATGTTAAAAAAAAGGTATAGGATTTTAATTTTTTTCTATGGTTCTATATTTTAATATCGAAATGAAATTTAGAACAGTTTTTTTTAAAGTATGGCAAAAGTTTATTTTACACATAAGTAATTTTATTTTATCATTATTTTTTTCAGAACAATTATACGATCCATTTATTCCAGTTTAACTCGTCGGGTTTTGCTTTCTGATGGGAAAAGATTAAATGACACGACAATGTTTCTTTTCGTCGTATATAGAAATTTTTTTTCATCCTTTCTTCGCTGACGATAATATAACTTTATCGAAATGGTGTGTGACTGGTTGTAATGGTGAAAATTACTTAAAATGCGAAATGCCACTAATTTATACACATTGTGCGTAAATACATATTTATGTGAAACTGTATCTTGAATTTGAACGAAAAATATAAAATATAATACTATTTAGTTTTATCAACAGCTCATCTGCGTAAAAGTAAAGCTTTGAGTATAAACTATTTTTGTCCCTAACTTATTCTATATAATGTGTGTATGTGTTTTTGCAGTTTAAAAAAATGTTGTCCTTAAACAGATCGATGAGCTATCTTATCTAATGAAAGAGGACTTTTTCAAGTCAATGTTATTACCATTTACTTTTATGTTTAATATGCAAATAAGTCTGATATGATCTGCTTGATAGCTCGTAATGCATCCATGGACTTTGTCAGTAAAATGGGATATAAAATTTACAAGTGAAATAAACTCTAGATATAAAACATATTTTTATTATGAACTCTTTAAAAATATTTGATTCAGTGAAAAGTTTATTCACTGTCATGATACAAATGGAACAGGAATTTTTATTTGGTTTTTGTTGATTTTTGTTACTTTATATTGTCGATGAATCTGAATTAGTCGAATGTTGTAGACGACTTTTAGTGTATATAGTAAATGTTTTTATTGAGAAACAAATTTTTTTTACTATATTTAAGAACAAATTCTGGGAGAAAAAGTAGTTTCGTAAACTACTTATTATTTAAAAAGTAAAGGAATATTTTGAGTGTGGAAATTTTACAGAATATTTATTTTTAATCGTAATAAATTTTATACTTAAAAATTCTTGTTTTATAAATCTTTTTTCTTTTTCAGTGCCATGTGGACGACTTTTTTCTAATTCAGCGAGCGAATTTGGTGAGTGAAAAAGATCAGAAATTTTTTTATATTTTAGATTTTACTAAACGAAAAGAGAAAAATAATAATAAGAATAAAATTCATCGAAAATATATCGAAAAAAAACTATTGTCATAATTAAACTATTGTTATTTAAATTTGCATTAGAATTATTTACAAACAATTACTTTACTGTTTATAAAATTGTTTACCACTAAATAGTTATTTCGAACATAAAAATATGATCACTAATTCATTCAAAATCGAATCGTTTTGTGAATCAAGCAAAAACATAGAATTTAGGTTTGAAAAGTTTAAATTTCACTAATGGCAAAAATATTATACGCGCTACTTAACAAATTAAAAATTACATTTGAAAAAAGAAAGGAAAATTTGCGAATAATAAGCAATAACAATTTCAAAAGGTACAGAACATGTTAATTTCTCTGTGTGTCTCTCTTGTGGCATCAATTTTCTCAATTTTCTCAATTTCACGGTGAAGTCTTTAAAAAAAGATTTCCACTCTGTAGATTTAGAGATAATCCAGCGAAATTTTTGGTGAACGCAAAAGAGTGAGAGCGAGCGAGAGAGAAAAAAAAGGAAAAAATTTGAAGATGACTGTAAGTTTTGCTTTTTGTCAGATCTATTTCATTTGCGGATTAGGACCAATAGATACGGATCGTATTTGCAGGTTTTCTTTAGTTTGCCAATTTCCGATACTGGTTAAAAGTTTTAACCTCTAGAGACCATCTCAAAAAAGATTATATACTTGGTTTCCCATCAATTCAAGGATCGCCCGTCGTGCAAAGCGTCGCTGCTAACCAGATTGCTGGTCAAAGTTCGTCAGATAAGATATTTAACTCTGTCTCTCTTTATACGGAAACAAAATCTCCTTCTCTCTCTCTCTCTCTGTCTGTCTCATACAGTAAAAGAAGAAACTTTGAAAAAGAAAAATGGTCTATGACTGTCTTTTTGTGTCTTTATAGGATATATATATATATATATATATATATAGTGTATATAGTAGAAGATTTTCGACGTTTCTTGCCTGAACGCTTCTGTTATGAATGAAAAAGCAATTCAACCTGAAATATCTTGAGAACAGAAATACGCCCACGAAACTGACAGCTAAATTCGTTTTTGTTATGTCAACTTCTTAAACTGGAAATTAACGAAATATGATTAATGGAACGAGACCGCAGAATATGATCCATGAATAATTTGTCGGCAATTTGTTACAAGATTTTTAAACTTTAAACTTTATTTCTTTAAAAGGAAAAAACAAATTTGCGAAAACTAATTATTCAAATATTTATAGGCTTCGAACTCATATCTATATTAACTTAATAGTAAACTTCTCCTAGAATTTAATTTAATTTATTTTCTACTTTTATAGGTCTAATTTATTATTTGGATCCACTTTTTTGTTTTCGTGACACTAAAAGATTTGTTTTTTGACTTTAATCGTTTGTTTGTAAATCAAAGATGTCGAAATAATTTTTTTAAAAACTAAATTAATTAAAATAAAAACTGAAAGATAGAAAAAATTTAATAAACGATTGACAGAGAGTATAGTTCAATTCTTCGATCGCTTTTTTAATTTCTCACGATTTCCACTTTTTACGGTTAATTTTTATTCATCAACTCTAATTTTTCTATAGCTACATTTTCGCCACTTTTTTCAAACCTATAAAGCTACACTTTTGTCAACTATTTTTTTAAATAACCAACAAATGCAAAGACTGAATACTAATAATTATTTGGTAGCTGTATATTATAATTTCTACTATATACATATATTCACATGTTGATTTAATGCAAAGCAAAAGGTAAAAGAAAAAATAAAGTTTAGGACTCTTATAGGTTGAAACATTCTTGCGTCAAACCACAGCAGGTTCGAAAATAGAACTGTAAAAGTTTTATTGCATTTCTCATGGTTATTTGTCTTTGTATACATTTATATTTTTATGGGATCTACAAATTTTTATTATGCATGAGAAAAAGAACTGTTAATACACATTTATATATCTGTATAAAAATTTGTGTACAATGTATAGAGAAAAAAATCTATATAATATATAGAAAAAGTTGATTTATAAATGAATAAATATATACTTATTTTGTAAAACCAAAAGTAGAAGTGAAAAAAACTTGAATATATACATTACAAACAATTTTTTTTTTGGAGAATTTTCAAAAAGTCTGTATATTAAAAAAGAATATTTTCCAATAATTTCTAAAATATTCCTCACGATATCTTGGCGAATTTTTTCTATAATAAATAGTTTGTTAAATACTCTCCAGATTTTTCAGAATTCCCCCTAGAAATTTGGGCAAATTTTTCGCAAATTTTTTTAAAAAATATTTCCTAAACTATTTTAAAGAAACATTTTCCAATAATTTATTAAATATTTTCTACACTTTTTGGGTGTAATTTTTTCACAAAAAATTGTTAAATTTCAAGCCTTTAGAATTTTGAGAGTAAAAATTTCAATATTTTTGTTGAATATTCTTTAGATTTTTAGAGAAAATTTTACCCATTAACGTGGTAAATATTCTCTAAAATTATTTGGTGAATTATCTGGTCAATTTTTTTGGGGAAATCCTCTAATTAACAATGAATTTTCTTAGAGTTTCTTTTGTGAACTAAAAGATGATGATATTTATCTCATTACTGCGTGAAAAGCTTTCTCCATAATTGTTTTTGGTTAAATTTTACAAAAAATTTTTCTGTATAAATTATTAAATAAGTCATGAATTTTCGATAAGATTTTTTTAAGAGTTATGAAATATAAATTTTATTTTGTTCTCTCTTGATTTTTTCTTACTGATTTTCAGACAAAATTAAGACTTTGTTTCAGTCCCTGAAGAATATTCTAATCGATTAAAAAAATTATTATTTAGTATATACAAGAAAATGTGTTAAATAAATTTATTTGTAAAATTAGTCTCAACATGAATACTTTTTGAAATGTATAAATATTTAATCATTATACTGTTATTAATTAAATTTGTAAAAACGTTCAATTAAAAAGCTTCTGAAATTTAATTATGTTTATGAAAATTGTGAACCCAATTCTTTTATTCTTCAATTTTTAAAAATTAATTTTTAAATTTTAAAGTAAAATTATTCGCTAAATTATTTATAAATGATAATTTTTTTAATGTTTAGCAGGAAGTGAGTTAAAACATATCAAATTTCATATTGTGTAAAGTTCGTTAAATTGCCAAAGACATAAAGAATAAATTTAATGCTTTTTAAAAGTTTTTGGATAGCGCAGAATCAAAATTTTCTTGTGTCGCCATTTTCGAAATGTAATAATTGATTCTTGTTTTTGCAATAATTTTGATAAAAATTTGACTTCGAATTTTTTACAGAATTCTTTGGATTTTCCTGAACTGTACAAACCTTTTCGACAATTTTTTTTAATATTTAAAATTTTCAGTTTTCAAATTAAAATTCCTCAGCTTTTTTTTTAAATTTACCTTTAAAATCTTGTGTTCATTTGCTCCACTATTCGTTTGTGAGAGAATTTACATGCCATCTAGGCGGTAATTTAAGGAACTGTATTGGCGCTAAATTTAAATAAGCACAATTTTATTTAAAGTATATATAATAATTAATTAATATATCTGTATAAAAAAATTATTATGAAAGTTTTTACCTATAGAATTTACTAGAATTCATGAAGACCTTCAATGCTAATGATTTCGATCGCTTTTCTCTTTGAATATTTAAAAAATTGAGCTGAAATGTTGTGCAAAAGTCTAAAATATAATATAGAAGGGAAATGATGTGCAAAAGTTTTAATAATTCAAAAATAGATTATAATAAAAAACTTTGAAATCTGTAAAGATGAAAAATTGATTAAAAGTGATAGTGCAACTCATAATTTTAAAGTAATTTGTAATAATTAATTTTTTAAATATTAAAACTTCTGTACATCACTGTCTTTATATTGTATTTTAGACTTTCGTACAAAGTTTTAGCTCAATTTATTAAATATTTAAAGGGAAAAGTAGTTGAAAAAATTAACAATAAATTTCTATCAGTCATATTCTGTTAACTCGAATAAATAATATTTGTTTTGATTAGAATTTTTCTCTGGATGCGTACTTTCATTCTGAAAAATGTGTAGTGTTCAGTTCTCTTAGTTTGGTACAGAAATCAAAGTGATAAGCGCAGCAAAAATTGATTAAGTTTTTTTTTTTAGTCGGGGAGTGAAATAATAATTTTAGGCACTAGGGAAGAAACTGAAAAAATATAAAATTTTGTAGATCATATAAAAGTGCCAAATAGATTAAGAATATCGCCTGTAAGATGTAATTTCAGTTAAAACAACACTTGTACATATATTTGAAACACGTTCACGATTCTCTCTCGTTGAAAAAGCCTCTCTCGTACCGCGATAATAAATTTAAATGATGCTGGAGGCGACCCATTCTCTCATCACCTTTCGAATCTCTGTCTATTCATCGTTCATCTCCCTTCCCGTGCGAGCCACAGATCTTTCAACGGCATATATAGGAGTCTGCTGATGTGGATTGGCTTGTGGTGTACACATACAGCCAAGAGTGGCTGTCGCTCGAACAATGCATTATGGAAAAACGCGCCCCAAGTACAACCCCCGAGGGGTGGATTTTATACTGAACTCGTTTTTCACTCTTAACGAAATGGGCGTGTCTTGTGCAAAAAGAAGAAGAAGAAAAAGCAAAAGTTTCTCTTCCAAAATGGGATTATTTCCTAATACCGGTAAATATGCCGAAAAATTGTCCCTGTGTCCATAAGATATTTTCCAAGAAGAATAATAACCAGTTCGGGACATTCGCATCATTGTGTTGTAGCTAAAGGATTATTATATATGTATACACTTGTATTTGTAGTTGTATTTTTCGAAAAATGGCATCCAGATTCTGCTTGAGAATGTACACTGTGCACTATAGTATAATAATGACGACAAAAACTTGTAGATTTGAAAAACAGACAGAGCGGGGACAAGGGGAGAGGAGAGTCGTATTGTGCCATTATATTGGCGCATGCCTGGTCAACTTTTATTTAGGGCCTCGCCCTTCCATGCCTGGGCGCCCCTTTTATGGAGTGGACCCTGAAAACGAAAGGGGTGAAAGAGACCATAACTTTCGCGGTTAGGTCCCGCTAATCTCGGCCACAATTTTATTTACGACATCTTAACCTCCATGGAGAGAGCTTCCAGTATTTCCCTCTCTCTCTCTATTTTCACTCTTCTTTCCTCCCCACCCCCCAGTCTCTTTCACATTGCCCTCTCAATGCACATGGCTTTCCACAAAATCATAAACTGTAATAAGCCCCTCAATACTTTAAACTTTGGCCATTAATATAATTTGCAGGAAAGTAACAGAGGCTCTTAGTGTCATCATAAATAACATCAACGAATTTTAATAGTCAATAATCACAACGATTAGCACTTGGCTTGACAAAAATCTCAGTAATTAAGTTGACAGAATGGGAAAGTGACTATTATAATGTGGGAAGTTTCATTAGCGGATAAATATATTTTAGATACATTGTTCTGCTTCTGACTGATTGAAATCTTTTTATGTATCAGAGGGGATGAGGGAAACCACACGATTTGACGATTTAGTTATGTAAACAATCTTAAATTGTCAGCACACTTCTTACTATGACGGTTTGCTAATGATTTTATGTTTGGAATATCTTCAGGAATTGTAATTTTTTTAGGGAAGCGTTTTTCAAGAAAGGATCATAAAAAAATTTATTTAATATAACTAAATTTTGGTTGAGTCAAGCAAATACTTTGCTTTACACTTAACTGCTCTTATTTAGTTTAACTTTTTTTCGATTTTATAGAAAAAAGATGATGATGTAAATTTTATAGCAGAGAATTCATCTATATTAATAAAGTTCGTCGTGATCCGGTAATCTGTTTGTATAGTTTGAAGTTAGTTGCTGTTTGCTTTTTTGCTTCTTAACTTTTTTATAATTTTTTTTTCAAATATTTTCAATTTTAAAATCAATGTATTGAAAATCATCGAATTATTGCAAAGAATTTTATCAATAAATTTAATAATAAGAATTCCTTCACAAAATTTCATTATTTAGGAAAATAAATTTTAAAAAATTCTAATTACATTCTTTTTTAAGAATGTCTGAATTTTTTGTGAAATAATAGTTTCTTTAATAATTTTAATTAAACATTTTTAAAATAATTTAATTTTATGAAGAAGAATTTTTTAAAAATTGTATATTAAAAATAATTGAATTTTTGCGAAAAATTTTACTTTTTATAAATATAATTAAATCGTTCCAAAGAATTAATTAACATTTTTAAAAATAAATGAATTTTATTTATTTATTTCTTATTTTTATTTATTTTATTTTTTATTTATTTTTTTTTATTTGAAGATTCCTTCGAGAAATTCTATTAAAAGTGTTTTGAAATGAATTGAATTTCTGTAAAGGATTTTACTGTTTATAAACATAATTAAATTATTGCGAAGAATTTTTCTATATTTATTAAAATAACTGAAATGTTTTGAAGAATTTATTAAAATTTTATGAAATTATTAAACTGTTGTGAAGAATTTTATACAAAATATTTGAAAATATTTGAATATTTTCGAGAAACTCAATTAAAGTTGTTTTGAAGATTATTGAATTGTTTCGATTTTTTTTAATTTTTAGGAAATAAATGGAAATATTTTTAAAAAATATTTGAACTCCTCCGAGGAATTCAATCAAAATTGTTTTGAAAATATATTGAATTCCTGCAAAAATTTTACTATTTATAAAATTTATTGAATTCTTGTGAAGAATTTTACTATTTATAAAAATAATTTAATTATTTCGAAGGATTTATTAAAATTTTAGAAAAAATAGAATTTTTTCGAAATTTGTTAAAATTAAAAAAAAATTGTATTTTTTCGAAATGTTTTAAACATTTTTAACAAATTGAACTCTTCCTAGGAATTCAATTAAAATTTTTTTGAAAATAATTGAATTGTTTAGAAGGATTTGTTAAAATTTTAGAAATATTTTAATTCTCTCGTGAAATTTCATTAAATTTTTTGTAAAAAACTAACAATATAATAAATAATTTTGTACTTAATAAGTGATTTAAAAAAATTTTGATTATGAAATTATTTTAATCTTCTATAGATTTTCCGAAAATAGATGTTTTATTCTCAAAAAGTAGTGAATATCATTTAAAAAGTTAGGGTAATTTCTTTAAATTGAAAAATACTTTTACAAAATTTAATATACATTTTCTTTCAGTGTAGAAAATTGAATTTCAATTGAAGTTGAAAATTCTTATATTATAATTTATTCTTATGATTATTATTATCAAATTCGAAAGAATGAATGAAAAATGAAATATCAGATCAAATATATAAAATAGTATTTTGATTTGAATTTTCAGTATCATTAGTCTGATTACTTTTTTGCGTAAACAAATTGTCCAAATAATTTCTCACTTTCTTTTTAATATATTATATATAGACATAATTACATTGAATTAGAAGACAGAAACTTTCATCAAACATTATAGACGATTTCACTAAAATGATTGAATAATTTGATTGAAAAAAGGGCCGACTTAGTGTGAAAGGTTCCATTATAACTATAGAGCAGAGTATATATATGGTAATCTTTTTTTTAATTTTACACGCCTCCCGTTCATCTAAAGCGGAAGCTAAGGTTATTTGGAAATTAACGTTTTTATACGTATGATCGCCTCTAATCTACTTATAGTAATATTTTATGCACCAGATAATTATCATTTTTCAAGTTATATGAACTTTGGAGAAGTGTCAAAATTTTTTACCTTCGAGGGAAATAATAAAATATAGAACTGGTTTTTTAAAACTGTTTTTTTCGTATATTTTTTCAGTGTAATATTCTTTTTTCCGAGTATTAAATATTTTTTTAATACTCTTTAATATTTCGTTAGTATTTTTTAAATATTTATCGCAGCATTTTGGTAGTAGAGGTTTAAGAAATTGTATTCCTAAATTAAAAATTTTAATTTTTCTCACACTTTTACAAACTTACATTATAGTACGTAATATTTTGAATTTGAGTGTAAAATTAGAAATTCTAATACAGAATTACATATTAGATATATAAAAAAAGAATCGGATTATAGTTTGAAAATGAATTTTAAAATGGCCCCAGAGTTTCGAGGATTAAGTTTTCCCTTTTTCAAAGGGGAAAGAAATAGAAGACACCATACTATAAGATATTATTATATTCATTCACAAAGATTTAAGCAAGTTTTAATTCTCCAATTCATTGTCGGATATATGTTATGTTCCATGATGTCCCACATATATATGTACATGAAGAGATGAGTGATGATTACAAACTATGTTTTTATTATTTTTTAATATGCGTCTTTAGTGTCTCTTATAATTAGAAAAAATAAAGCAGCGCGATATATAAAAAGAAGACTTGTTTCATCACAAGAATTATAATCAACTTCGAAAAGAACTTTTTCATGTCATCATGTCAAAAAAGAAAAGTGGAGGATGGAAAATAAAAGGGAAACGTTTCATTATAGTCCTCTAAGCGCCAGTATAACAATCCATCAATAGTGTCGACACAAATGTTACATTTTATAGTGAAATTACAGTGAAATGGAGATTTATTGGTATTGTATAATGAAAGGCGTGCGAGAGCCCAAGTGTCGTATTTAAGATGCTGTATATGTGTTCCATATTGTTGAGAATATATAATACGAAAAGTATTATAAAGGAGACAAATAACACATTTTGCCTGAAGGGAATTTCGACAGACAAAAATTACCAGGGTAGCGCGCATATTATCAGAAACTGTTGACTCTTTTGCCTATGAGGATGAAAGTTGAAGATGGATGGGGAGGCTGATCGAAGATCGATTAAGATAGAGAGCCACACGCAGTTATATACGTAAAAACTATTATTTCCTTCGAGCTTCGACTAATCGAATATTAAACTGTTCATTCTTTTTTAGAACATCTGTGATACTTTTAGGACTTTTTGTTAAAATTAATAAATTCATTATTGAAAATATTTTAGATGTGTATATGTATATAAATGTTAGTTTTCTCATGTCGACATATCTTCCATGATCTTTTAAGGTTTTCAAGTATACTATTTTTCCTGCACTGTTAATATAATACCAAAAATGTGGATCAAATAAAAAACTGATCGATAATTTTGACATCTATTTGATATTTGAATAAACGATTTTCGTTTCTTTTTCGAGTCCTTCTGGGTTCTCAGAGTTTGTGGACATCAGGAAGTACAATAAACTCTGAAATAGATCCAAACTGTGTGCTGAGGATTTTCGTCAATCTACATATGTATTATGGCTGTATTTCAACAAAAATGATTTAAAAATGCAACCTAAAGAAATACAAAAAGATACAAAAGTGATTAATTTGAGATGTGGATAGAATGAATGAATAGGGATATGATTATTATTTAGTATTTTGAAATGCTAAACCAATATGAAAGAAGGTGAAGAAGGTGAGGAAAATGAATGTCGATTTAGAAGCTTTTTGTATATATATATATATTTAAGCGTTTTTCAGTGCAATGATTGAGAACATTATATGAGAGTGTTTTAACATTATAGCTCATGTATAAAATGTGTGCAGACTTCACATCAATATCTTTAGAAGGTATAATGCGCCGTAATCGGATCTGAGAGTTGAGCTCGCGGGCGCATGTATATATATATATATATACACCAATCGCATCTGTTCGCACCTCAACCAGTCTCTAGGGCCTAGGCAATCGTCCCTCTGGATCTAAACGTTTTCCAAGTTGCGCTCCAATGTGAACGTTTGGTTTACTGCCGTCACGTATATAGTCATAGTGTGGAGCACGAGTTAAACAACGTCTTGAACGAGCGTATAGAGTACAGCCGGGAGCCGCAGCTACCAGGCACGAGGCCAGTTAAGATAGTGATCCACCAGATGAACGAACAATGCCATAAAGAAGCGCCGCTGGCTGTGAATCAGGTCTTATGGCGAAAACGTGAACGATTAGTGCTGATCTCTGTTTACATGCTTTCAGGACTATTTAATAGACTAAAGGAGATGAGCCAATGTGTTAAACTCATTCAAGGAGACGAGTACTGTCTGTGTATGTTTGTATTTATACAAGAAACCAACGCTTATCCGCAATGGCGATTTAATTACAGAATCACTATAGAGATTGAGTTCGCAGTCTGATGAATCAGATATTGCGCTTGTGTGGTCGGGGAATTTTATTTCGAACTTGGGGAAACGAGAATGAAAACTCGTAGACATCACGAAGTCATCAGCAGTTGTTCCTGGCCCTTATTGGCCATTTCTATTGACCTGCAATTAACCCTCTTTCGTAACAAGCTGCTCGATAAGTGCGCAGAATGCACACAGAGAGCTTATAAAGAGTTTGCACATGTTTTAAAAAATTACTTCAATACTATAAATGTTCTTGCAGATTGTTATAGACTTTCATCAACGATTACTTCTTCTTCACATTCTTGATATTCTTCAAAGCATAACAAAGATTTCAATTATTCTTTAACTAATATGCTCACAATGGTACTCGCGACTCTCGGGTTTAGAAACAACTTTCAACTTGATGTTTTCAACAAATGATACTAAAACTCTTCTGGAGATTATGGCTATAAACTGGCTAACCTACTTACGATTATGATTTGGTAATTAATCTTCTTGTAATGTAATCTAATTTACTTAAATTAATCCTAATAATTTTGTAACTATTAAATTAATTCCTGATTTCCAAAGTGTCCCGCATCATATCCAATGATCGATTTGACTCTTCATGAACATAATAAAAATTAATCATTTCAGTTGAACAATGTTTTTCACAAAAATTGTAACAGTATAAAGCAAAAGCCATACGTGACACAATGGATTTTTGAATACAACGTATCAGAAAAAACTTTTTTTCCTGTTTTCTAAAGTCGCCCTTCATATCGAATGATGTTCGATCTGACTCTTCATGAAGATAATGAAAAAAAACTCGCTATTATATAAAAAAAAGAGAGAAAAAAAGAAATTGTGAGAGAAGGGATGAAAAGTCAAAGGCACTCGAGAAGGCTTCGATCGTCAAGAGGACAATCGCTCGTCAACCGTCCGTCAAAACATTCCCCAAGGATCCGTGGCAAATGAAATTCTCCCAGGGCAAAACTTTAGACGAGGACTGCGATCAAAAAAGAGAGAGAAAATTCAAGATCAGCAAGTTGCCCTGCACGAGGACAATGTGTGACCGCAAACAAACGAGTGGCAGCGATAGGGGGCGCCATAGCGCATTCAAGATTAGACAGAATATCATTTGTCATTTCTTTCACGGTTTCTAATGACACGCACTGCTTTTTGGACGCCTTCTTCTTATGCCAAACGGGCACCTGGCACTCTTTATTATTCCCTTCCGTTTTCCACCACTTACACTCAACCTTCTTCTTCCTTGTCTATATTTCTCCATTCTCTTTCTCCTATATATATATACATTCAATATCATTGCGAGTTGGAAATTCAAACGACGACGACGGTTGAATTCGATTTGTTAGGATTAAGGAAAAAAAGGGGTCCTTCGATTACGTGAAAGTCTAACCGGAAGACTTCCCTCTCTAACGATTATTAAATCAACCTGAACTTTTCTACTTTTAATCTATTTCAGTCAAAAATTACCTTTAATAGATGGAAAAAAAATTATTACTTCTTTTTTTTTAAAGTGCGCGTGAAAAATGCGTTTTTCTTTCACACGCTTCAAAATACAGGGCTAGGATTGTTCGACTTTTTCGACTTTTTTCGACTTTTCGAAGGAAATGTGACTTTTTTCAACTTTTTTGTGAAAAGATGCGACTAATCGACTTCTTCAAGATTTTTTTTAATAAAATTTTCTTGTTTATTGAGATAATTGAATTTGGAAAGAATTTTATCAGAACTTTTGAAAATAATTAAATTTCGATAATGAATTTTATTATTTATGAAGATAATGATAATTTGACGAGAAATTAAAAAAAAAATTAAAAATAATTGAAATTCTGCGGAGAATTTTATTACTTTTGAAAATAATTGAATTTCCATGATGAATTTTATTATTAATAAAATTTTGACGAGAAATTAAAAAAAATTTGAATGTAATTGAATTTTTGCGAAGAATTTAATTATTTTTCAAAATAAATGAATTTTAGAAAAGAATTTTAATATTTATAAAGATAATTGAAGTTATGACAGGCATTTTATAACATTTTTTAAAAATAATTGAATTTTGGAAAAGAATTTGATTATTTATAAAAATAATTGAAATTTTGAAGAAATTTTTTTAAAAAATGTTAAAAAATACATCATTAAAATTTTGCAATGCTGCATCTTATTAATTTTTATAAAATATTATTCCAGATTGTTTGATGTTAAAATAATGTGTTGACGAGAAATGTGATTTTTTATAATTTTGGCAATTTCGTGTTTCCTTTTTCGGCGTTTTTTTCCTAAAATTTCATTCGACTTTTTGGGAAATTTTATGCGAGTTTTCGTGATTTTTGTTGTAAATTTATGCGACTAAAGCGACTTTTTTGAGTCTTAAAGACGATCCGAGCCCTGAAAATATGAAGAAGAGAAAATAACTAATTTTTTTTATTCATTTTATTAATGATGTAGAATCAACAATAAGAGTTAAAAAGAAATATTTGTAAAATGTCTACTGTTTTGAAATCGAGCACAGAAAAAAATTGCACTCATTTTTGTTGCAACTCATAATGAGTCTATGTTAAATGACATAGAACGTGTCGCCATCTACGAGGTTAATTTTTGTTGCAGCTCATAATGAGTCACTTTTCTGACTCATTTTGAGTTCAGTTTTTTTCTGTGAGGACGAAACACCTCCAAAAGATATATAATTCATGTATCATGCATATAAACTTTTAACAATACACTTGCATTATTTAGCGTTTGACATAAACATAAAGTCTGCGGAGCATATACTCTTCTGTTGAGAGCATACCTCAAAGCAGGCATGATTTAAACTTATTGGGTGCCATATTCGTGCTCTTAAGACTGAGACGCACACATTTATAAATATATATACCTAAGTTTTACATGCATGAGCACGCGAGTTAACCTGCACGACGATTGCCTTGCGTACCTTTGCTCGTAGCGTTGTATATACATATATATATGTGTTGTTAAAGCCGGAACAGCTTCGCTTTGCAAAACTAACTGGTAGCAAGGCCCTTAAAACTTACTTTTTATATATTCACACAATAGCCGTACTGTGGTGTATACAATGTCCTTGGTACCAAAATTAAGAATGAAAGGGGGAACCAAAAGAGACGTGAAGAATTTAATGAATGACGTTGAGAGTTCATGTCCTGTGTTTATGTGCGCCTGTGCGTGTGACAGTAGTGAATATGACACTGTAGAAGAATATAAATTTTACGAATTGTCTCGCTCATAAATCAGTTATTAATGTCTATAAGTATTCTTTTCTTATATGGATGATGCACAATGTATAATGAAAGTGAGATTTGTTTAACTAATTAACGAAAATTTCTTCCTATGGTATTGTTTATGCGGAGTTCTTAATTTGTAATCATTTTTCTGTGCAATTTATTTTAAACTCTCCGATTGTTTAAAAAGTAATGCTTCGTCTTTTATTTTTACTTTCGCTCTCACTTAGATTTTTATTTTTACTTCCATCACTTTGAAATATTTCTACATTTTTTCTCGCACCTTGATTGATATTTATTTTCTCTTTCATTTTCATTTCGATAAATGAAAAGAATTTAATTTAAATTAATTAAAAGAAATTTAATTTAATTATTTTTAATTCCACTTTTATATCCACTTCGATAGATATTAATTTTCACTTTCATTTTCACTTTGATAGATTTTTATATTAATTTTGACTTTGTTAAATTTTTATTTTCACTTGTTATCAAATTAAAAATGAATGTTAAAGTAAAAACAAAATTTTGTGAATGTTCAGTTGAAAACGAAAACAAGAATAAAAATTTTTTAAAGTGAAAATAAAAATCTATTGATGGGAAAGTAAAGATGAAAATTAATGTAACTGAAAATAATTTGCCCAAGTAAACATTCGTGTGAAATTAAAAATCTATCGAAGTACAAGTGAAAACAAAAGTCAAAATAGAATAAAAATTTAATAAAGTAATTTATAATAAGTAATTTAACGGATATCAATATATTTATACCGTTCACTGATTCTTATATACAGTTTATAAAAAAATCTCTATTTAATAAAATTTTATGTTTTCTTTAATTTTTTACTTTAATTTTAACAGATTTTGATTTTCACGTTCATTTTTATTTATGTTTGCTTTTATCTGAATTTTCTTTTTGACAAATTTTTATTTCTTTAACACTTTCATTTTCTTTAATTTTTGGATGACATTAAATACATTTTTTTACACATTTATACGGATTTTTATTTCAAACTGTTTATCAAAGTGAATGTGAAAATATAAGTGAAAGTAAAAAATAAAAATGAAAATTTTGCATTTTAAAAGTGAAAATTTATTTAAATTGAAAATCTATGAAAATTAAAGTGTTTATGAAAATGTTCACTTTTACTTTCACATTGATAGATTCATTTTCATTTACACTTTGAAAGACTTTTATTTTCAGTTTTACTTTAATAGATTTTCATTTTTACCTTTTATCAAATTAAAATTGAGAATAAACCTGAAAATAATTATCTATTAAAGTATAGAATTGAAAATCAAACTGAAATTGAATATAGTGAAAACAAAAATCTGTTATAGTAACAATACAAATTTTCATGGTTTTTAATGAACCAAACAAATTTTAATGTAATGAAAAAGTTATTTTGTTATACTTTAGTAGTTTCAATAAAAAGATATGTAAAAGTTTCTCTTCCTCCTATTAATAAGCAAAAAAAAAATGCAGAAAAAAAAGAATTTTAATTTAATTTGATCTCTGTTAACAAGAATAAGATTTCTCGTTTTTTCATTCCCTGAATCAAAAACCTAATGGGAAGATAATTGATGAAATGAGATGAATAATAAGACAGAAAATGGGTGAAGAAACATATTAAGCGACTGGAGTTGATCTGATGTGACGTTTCCATTCGTTATAGTCAACTACTATGCCCTCCATCAAATTAGAACAAAAGTCTCAAGAACCCATCCTACCAAGTGCGTGCGTTCGAGAAAGACAACCCATTTTCTTGTTTTTATTAAAAAATAAAAATAAAAAATTCTCATCATTTTTCTATTTTTATATAATGATAATTTATGAATATTTTAATTGCAGTGCCTGTTCAACAAATACGAGAGGTGAAGATAAATATTTTACCTTGTCAAGGAAGGAAAAAAGAATCAATGTTTTTAGTTACTTTCTTTGTTTCGTTATTGCCAACAGTTGTTTTCGTTTAATTTGTATTAAAACAAAACTCGAAAGTAGAAGAATTTTTAAATGTATATTTGTTATATTATGAGCAAGAGAGAGAGAGAGAGAGAGAGGGGAAGGGGAGAAGGAAGCAAACAAGTTGTTTCGCTACACTTTGCTCGGACGGGGACGCGAGACGAGCATATAACATTTGCCCGTGGCCCACACTGCATCGTTTGGACCATAAAAGCAGGAGTTATGGTTATTTAAAATCTTATTGGCCCGCCCGTGCGCTGCGGTTTGCACGGAGGGCGAAACGCCGTGACCTACCTGAGATAAATCAAAGGATATTAAGACCGCTCGCGGGAGTTCTTAGCTGAATGTATTACTGGGAGGCAGAGGCCCACCATAAAACTATCCTTTACTTTTGCTCGTATTCAAGCGCACTTTCGGATCTTTGCGCTGAGAATTGTTGTTGTTGTTGTTGTTGTTACTTTGCAGTCTAATTTCACATTCGCGATATCAGTTCCCATTGCTTTGTGCTAAAGGTCACAGTAACTCACGATACAATGAAAAAGAAGCGTCACTCGAACCATCAAAACTAAAATTTATTTTGAACTAATGATCTCCAATATCTTAATAGTGGTAGCTATTATGCGCGCCGCGCCGCTCGAAACTCGCACACATCCTTCCTGCAAATTAATAAACAACATTTTTCTTTTCAGAAGGAGAGAAATTTGTTTACCCTTTTTATCTTGATTTTGGGGTAAAAATTACCTAGATTAGAAATTATACCATTTTCCGTATATTATGATTTTTTCTACTTTTTTCGACTATTTATTAAAGAATTGCGACTTTTTCGACTTTTCTTCCAAATTTTGCGCCAAAATACAATATTTTACATACAACTTATTTCGATTTTTATATACCGTGAAAAGTATAACTTATAATAGACAAAGTTTTGGAAGTTTAGTTTTCAATCAGTCTTCGAATTAAATGTTTTAAAATATTGCAATTGAAAAGATTTTGAATAATTAAAATTCTGTAAAATTTAATTAAAACTAAATCATCTTTTCAAGTGTTTTATTCCAATTTTTAAAAATTAACTTTTAAAGAATTTTAATTGAAAATTTTTGAAATAATATAAAAATTATCAAAAATTATAATAGATAATCTTTAAGAGTAGATTCAATAAGAATGAAAATTAATGAAAAATAGGTTTTAAAAATAATATTAAAATAGTTTAGAAAAGAATAATTCTCTGAGTTATTGCGTTCTAATTTTTTTAAATTCAATTATTTTCAATATTTCCGAAAATTAAAATTCGTACACAAAATAATAAAATTAAAATTGTTCCAAATTATTTTCAATATTTTAGAGAAAATAATCATATATTTGAAATTTTCAATTAAAATTCTTGAAAACAATTTTGTTTTAAATTATACAAAAATTCTTCAATTATTTTTGAAAAATTATACATTACAATATTTATAAAAAAAAAATTCTTACAATTGTTTTATTACAATTTTTTAAGATTCAATTACCTTCGAATAAAGTAAATAACATTTTTTTTTTAAATTTACTACTTCAGAATTTTTCGGAAATAATTTATTTATAATCACAACTTTTTGAAAAATTAGATTTAATTTCTAATATTTTTAAAAAACTTGATTATTTTTCAAAAGATTTTGACAAATTTCGAATTATTTTTTAAATGTTTTACTAAATTTAATTTAGTTTTGAACAGATTTGACCAAATTTTAGTTTTTTAAACATTTTTTAATTATATTTAATTGTAAAACTTTTTGTATTTTCAATAAATCATTTAGAAATTTTTTTAAAAAGGTAATTTTTACAAACTTCTTTATTAAAATTTTTAAAAATGTTCTACCTTCATTAATATCTTTAAATAGAAAAATGGACGGTTGAAATTATTATAAAAAATTTGATTATTTTAAATAAATAATTGAATTTTGGAAGAAATTGAAAAAAATGATTAAAAATTCATAAATAGATAATTGATTTAGAAATGAAGTTTAGTTAAAAATTGTAGAAAGTAATTAAATTTATAAAAGGTTTCTAGTTTTAATTTTTAGAAATTATTAAATTTTAAAAGTGGAATTTTTAAAAATTTTATTTCCTGTGAATAAAGAAGTAAGAAGTATTTGAATATTTATTTAGCAAAATTATCCAATTTTTTTATTAATGTGAATTTTTGTGACAGCACTGAATTAAATAATCGACTTCTTCGACTTTTTTTCTATTTTTAATCGACTAAAGCGACTTTTTTTGTTTGTTAAAGTCGATCCGAGGCCTGTAAATGGAGCGTCGATTTTGTAATTTCTTCAAGCAAATCCGACATTTTTTAAAAACTGTCCGCCATATTGGATGCGCCATCTTGAATTAAAAATTCCGTCATTGAAAAGGTATCTTCAAAGACCATATAAACCCCTGATTAGCGATTTTCAAGCGAGTGGGATGAATTCCTAAAAAAATGTCCACCATACTTTTCCCGCCATTTTGATTTTCGAAAATCTGACGACTCTTTCATGACCCTTGATATTTTCAATTAAAAAATCCCCATTTATTAAGTACACAAGTTAATAAAATTTAATTTAGTTAATACCTCGACAATTATTTTGTTTGCAATATGAAAATTCATTGCTACATGCGCGCACAGTGGAGTTCATGAAATGATCGATGATCCTGTGAAGATTACCGTCGCTCGAAGGATTTTCTCGAAACGCTCCTCGTTAGTTTCGTTGTTTAATGTACACACGAAGCTGGGCCGGAAGATTTTGTGTCTAATATAGATCTCAGGTGTAATTTGTGTTTAACTGGCAAGCCGCAAGCCCAAATGTGGATCTCGTACACCATATTGTACAGTGAAGGTCACACGAGAATATGCCTCTAGGAGATGAGGCGAAGAGAAGAGATGAAGAAGACGATGACGATGAGGAGGATTAATGAGTGCATCTCAATCCAACCATTTTTCCACGTCGGACGAGTAATGCACAAACCGCGGGGGGCGACCAGGCTATATTACCTGATCAATCAAAATGAGCCCGGCTTGGCAACTGCTGTCTCGCGTGTATTTCTATCCAAAAGTCTTTCCCAAGTTTGCCCCCAAGCGCAACGTCTAAAAATCGCCAACTTCAATCTCACCCTTGTTGTTGTTGCTGTTATTAGTAGTATTTTTATATTAACGATGAGGAGAAAATTTATTTCTGATATTTTACTAAAATTAGTTGGGTAAAATTTAAATGAAAGACTAAAATGATCACTTTTCAGGAACCGGTTCGGTAAAATTCAAGATAAGAGTTCGATATATTTGCATTTACTGAATAGTTCAGTAAAACTGATAAAACAAAATTAAAAGTGAATATTTTCAGTCAAATTTGTAAAATTGTAAATTCTTTCATCGTTATTTTCAATGTTTAAATTTTGATAAAAAATTTAGATTCAGTGACCCCAAAACCTCCATGCCAAATTAGTAAACTTTTTAATTTTTTTGATCGAAATTTTTGAGCCGTCTTTTTTAATTTTTCAATTTTGATTAAAGATTTGAATTAAGCTACCCAAAAAACATACAATATGAGAATATGATGTTTTAAAAAAAATGTATTATATCTGTGTCACGAAACTTTATTTTAACAACACTATTAAGAGGTTAATAAAATATTTTGAAGTTATGTTTTTAATATTATAAATAATTAATTTTAAAAAAATTATAGAGGTTATTGTGGTTGATGATTACGAAATTGAAAGACCTTCTTTCAAAATTCAAAATGACGGATGCAATATGGCGGAAATTTTGTTTAAAATTGATCAAATTCACTTGAGAGTTGTTGCAAAAAATAAGGTTTATTTCATTTTGAAATTTTTTTTATTTAAAATTATTTATAATTTTACGTAACTGCGTTTATTATTAATTTTTTTACATTTAATAATGTTTCGTTTATCAATAAAAAAACGAATTTTAAATTTTACTTTAAAAAAAATTAAACCTAAAGAGAAGATTTGATATTTAAAAACACTATTCTGATTAATTCATTATATTAAACGTTTAGTTTTGAATTGTTTTTGATTTCTTACTACATTAGTATTACAGTATACTAATGCTAAATTTCAAACAAATCTCGATTTTCTTTTTAAAAAAGAAAACATTTAATTAAAATGAAAATTTTTGTTTTAATTAAAAAAGAAACATTCAGAGTGGAATTATAATTAAAAATAAATATTAATGTGTATCGAGTATAAATAAATGGACTGATGACACTATTAACATATAAATTGATCAATAAATTAAAGAAGAATCTCAAAGTTTATTATGAAACAATTTAAAATAACTTTCACCGCATGTAATCGTATTTTAATTAAACTCGCCATACTGAAAACGAAAGTTTCGTGTGTATATAAAAATTATTTTTTTTAACTGGAATGTCTGAAAATATTTTAACAGTATATGACTGTTGTTATTAGGTCAGGTTATCGCGCTTTAATGGTAATTTACAAATATGAGTTTTATCGTACAAAATTCTTTTTATATGTACCGAGCGTTCCTGTTTATATAGAAATAAATAAATTTAATTAAGTTGGAATTTTGGGAAAATGGCTCAAATTTGTTGAAAAATGACTGTAAGATTTTTAAAAGTGTTCATATTCGTTAAATTAATTATTAGAGAAAAATCTTTATTTCTTGAAAATTGTTAAATTTTTAGATGGACATTCTTATTTTTCAAACACTTTTAGAAAAGTTTATAATAGTTGTAATTTAGTAAAGTTTATGGCCTATTATATATTTTGACTGATTTTCACTTTTACTTCAACAAATTTATTTTTTCATATTCATTTTCAGTCTCATTTTGAATTTTGAATTATTAAAAAATTTAACTTACAAACAGTATTTTAATTGTTTAAATAAAAATTTTTTCTTATTTTTGAATTATTTTCTTCTACGACAATGATCCAGAAGTAAAAAATATTATATTTTTCCCTCACACATATAATCTTTAGAAAAATGTTGAAAACACCTAATTCAATTTGATTTTCGATATAATGTATAACACATATGGAATAGGATCATTAGTCAAAATACTAATATCGTCAGTGGACATGCTATACACAAGACTCGACGTGAGAAGGAAATGATATACCTGCATCTGAGAATCTGGACCACGCCCAGAAAAGGACGACAGAAAGGCCGCGTGTGAAAGTTTAGTGAAATGGGTCCTTTGTATTTCAGTCAAAACGTTTGACGTTCTTTTTTTAACATCAGCATTAGAATCTATTCGCTTTCATTCTTTCTTTTTTCTTTAAAAGAAAAATAAAAAAAAAATTCGTATATCGACTTATTTCTTGGAATTGTGTCAATTTAATGTCGAGCGAATTCCAAAAACCTATTTTCTGTCTCTCTGAAACTATAATACGGTCATACCACTTTTTTTTCTTTTTTTGATGGGTAGATAAAATTGTTTTTGAAACAAATAACATTGCCAGGGTAGTCACGTACAATTTAGCAAGGTCGAGGTAATGATGAGCTACCACGTGGCTTTAATATAATTGTGGGGTCTACTTTTTTATTTAATACAACTGCGCTTCCGTTCCTGAAATTTGTATATATAAGTCTAGACTAGAATCCAAAATTAATCTCGATTTCCAATCTTATTATAATTGGAAGGAATCAAGGTCTTTCTAAATCATGATGAGTTTCCAAATTAAGGTTTTTATTCTAGAGAATATCATTTTGGTTTTATATTTGTTTGAGATGAATTTTTTTTCCATTAGAATTTTTTAATAGAAAATTTTTCTATTAGAAATTTAAGATTTTTTCACATTTTTTTTTCTTTCGTGCGGGATATTAAATCAAAATGGGAAATAAATACAAGAAATTGTAATTTGAAAACGTGAAAGGAAAGTAAAATTGTTTTTTCTGTTTTTATATTCTCGTATCAAAATTTAAGGTCTTTGATTTTCTCTTAAAAAATGAAGATTATCTTAAAAACAATTTGAGTTTATTCTATTTTTCCATTTTTCATATTTATACTTTCAAAAATTTTCATTTTTCATTTTCATTTTCCATCTAAATGAAAATTAGTAAAGTATGTGTGAAAATAGAAATATTAAGTAAAAATAAACATGAAAGTAAAAATCCTTTGAAATAAAAACGTAAATGTAAAGGTCTTGGATTTTTTCCTAAAAAATCAAAGATTGCTATCGAAATGAACTTTACTTTTGGCTGTAACATTTTTTTTTTGCCTCTAATCTCGAAACTAATCTATATTGCAAAAGTAATAAAGAAACATGACTTTCAAGTAAAATTTTATGCTTTACTTTCTATCGCTTCTGGTTAAAACTTATGCTTTGTCAGTACAGGTGAAATTTTCGATGTTTTACAACTCCTGTTGTTCATCTCTCATGAAAAAGGATATAATTCTTCACTCGTAAAAAATATAATACTACTTTTCGCAAATAATCATAAAAATTATCGTTTTTTATAAGGTGTTAAAAAAAATACTTCCTGTAACAAAAAAAAATCTGTTTCTTCACACTCACACACACACACACACAAATATATATATGATGTTAAAATTAAAACACACAAAATAGAGTAAGAAATAAAAAAAAATGCGAAAATTTTGATGATCATTATAATGAATAAAAGAGAATAAAAAAAGTATATAAAACTTTAAAGTATGGTCAATAAAAAAGCGGTAGTTATGGAATGTTATTTAAATGCACCAAACATCTCACCTGTTCTCATATATATATTTAGTATAAAACAGAAAGTTTTTTTCATATTAAATTACTGTCGAAACGTATATATACATAATGAGACAAATGTTACCGGTTTTAATCGGGAACTTTCATGTAAACACGTGTTCACAAATGATATCCTGATGAGCACGCGTGAAATAATTTTATTTGAATAATAATAATAATCACTGGGTTCTCGTCACGGAAAGCCGAGCAGACAGCTGTTCTGGATATTATAAAAGTGTCAACGGTAAATGATATAATTAGCGGTTAACACGCAATCATCATCATCATTTCTTCTATTTGCTTTATTTTTGCCCTTAAAAACCACATTAGACTTTAAAAACCCTGTAGGATATTGTTTCTTTGAAAACAAATATTAATTTTCGCCTCGCATTAGTTTTTCTCTTATTCTAATTCATATAATAAAAGAAATTAATTTATTGTATGTTTATGACAAATGAAGAGTATTTTATTTTAGTATTTTTTTTATTTTCTTAACAATTATTGAAAATTGAGTTTAACTTTTTCAATTTATGTTTATTATTTTTATTTATAGTTTTTATTTTTATTTACAGTTAAAATTTTTCAATTTATATTTACTATTTTTATTTCTAGTTTTTATTTTGATTTACAGTTTTTGTTTATTTTAAAGAAAAGTGAATTGAAAAATTATTTGTTAATCAAGTTGACAATAATTGAATTTATCATTTGCATTCAGTATATATAATGATCAATGTGAAGCATAATAATCAATTTAGGATCAGTTCTGCAATTCGATTTGCGGTCACGAGGACCGAAAGGGTCGCAGCATCCGAGATGATCTGTATATTGATTCGCAGATAATGATCCAAACTGATCGCAAGAAAAGTTTATTCTGATTGATCTGATTAGTCCACTCGAAGCAATTCGACCGGCAAATAATCCGACCGATCTCAATCAGCTTCTGGACAAAAAAAAATTTCTTTCTCGAGAGCAAAAGTCGCCCACGTTGCCCTGTTGATCAAATTTTTATTATTCCTGATGTAATTATTGTGGCCAAAAAAAAATCTCCTGAGAAAATTATTTGACATTCAATTTTAATATTTTCCATTTTTTAAAATTTATATCTACATTTTTCAAAAAGAAATCTTCTTTAATTTAGTAACGTTTGTTTAAAAAATTATTTTAACGAAAAGTTAATTTATAGTTTCAACTATGTAAGTGTGCTCTATTTTGTGCGAGAGAAAATCCTTTTTTTTCCCACCTGTCGAATTGTGTCGCGGTCACTCCTCTTCCTCAATCGTAAATCATTTAGTCAGCAAATCAAAAGCGACATCTGGAAATATTCTTTGTATATAAGATGTTTGACATTTTAACACCTACGCATTTTTGTTTGTGTTAGAATGTTAACTATAGAATTATTACTTCGGTTTCAGTATAAACATATAAAGCCAGGAAAAGTCATAAATTCAAAGTTATGTCCTATTAAATTCCTTGAAATACAAATAAGAATAAAACGACTTCGAAAAAAAACCTATACCTCGATGCGTCTATTTATGCTGAAAAGGATAAAATTAATCTATACTATTGACAGTGAGAATCTCTCGCAAAAATTAATTTTTGAAAAAAAAATTTCCCGGGAAAAATGATGCAATTTTGTAATAAAATTATATCCATACCGAGCAGTCAATGAAGCTACAATTTTAGAGTCTCTGAGAAGTGTAATATTTGCATACGTGTCAAAACTGAAAAAGCAATCAACGAATCATTGAGATTGATGGCACTTTTTCAGGTAATACATGTCACTGATTGGTTCATTCATATCTTGAGGCGGAAAAAATGCATTTATTGTTTTTAAAATGCAATATTTATTTCAGTTCGTGGAAACATTATCATCATTTTTCTTTTCGTTTGCAGGAAAATTTATGTTATTTTGAAAATTAAATCTTTGCTGCTGCAGCATGATGACTTTGAATTAGCATTATAATTGAAACTGTCATTTTAGAAATTGAATCCTAATATTTTTATAATTAAATTCAGAAATTATTCCTTAAAAATTTTTTTAAAAAATTATTTCTCGGTGAAAAATTAGTTTTGAACAATATTTTTCTCAACGGTAGAAGTTTTCGCCTGAGGAGAAAATTGCTAATCTACCAAAAAATGAAGATATACATTGCTGAAATGTGAGTAGAACTTTCTTTTTGTAAATTAAATTTTTTATTTCTCTTTTTTTTTGCTAAAAGTGGTGAATTGATTGTTCGTGCGCGTGACTGTGTGGCGTGGCGCTCCAACTAGGAAGCGTTGGGACAAAAGAATGTGTCTATATGGATATATGAAACGAATGATTGCACAGCCATGCAAAATGCAAGACATTCATGTAAACACGCACTGAAGTTGTTAGCGCCCCGATCTATACGAAACCGACAGAAAGAACCAGAACTCTCTTGGTAATTAAACGTTTCATAAGAAACCGTTAACAAACACACTATGTATATGCGCCGCTCGCGCTCAAACAAGACGACGCCTCACCTTGTTCTTCTGTTCCTCGTATGTGCCAGTCGCACATGAACACATATATATATATATATACAAAAAAATATATATTCAGAAAGATTTACCGAGTGGGAAATTCAAATAGAAAAACTAGAGAGTTTCGCAGCAAAGCTGCAAAATGTGCGTGCGTATGGAAATCAGGATATATCCAAGAGAAATCCATAGAGGGTCGAGTACTTGACACAATTATGTAAATTGATAATTTGTTGTCTGTCTCGGGTGTTTTTTTTGTAAGATTGTTTTTTCTCAGCATCCTTTTAGTTATTATTAACTAAATGAAAATTATTTTTTAAGGGAATGATTTTTCGAACCATTTTTTCAATGCAATTTTTGAATTAAATTTTTTTCTGGTTTTTTTATTTTTGAATCTATCTGTATTTTTAAGCGTACTCCAACTGTATAATTTTGAGAAATCGTAATTAAGGGAAAGGTACACTGTTAAACCGAAAAAAAAATTTTTATTGATTTAAATGACCGATTAATTGACCATTATCAATTAAATATTTACTTGGATCAAATAATATTTAATGAAGTCAATTAAATTAAATTACTTAATATCGTACAAATAATTTCAATATTCTAGAAATTATTTTTAAGGTTATTTTTATTATGAATTCAATGGTTCAAAAAATAAAATAGGTGTTAATAATTATTATTACAATTATTATTGTTAATTATTGTTATATTTATTAATTATAATTTATTATAATTTATTATTACAATTATTATTTTTATTTATAAATTACAATTAATATTTATTATTACAACTAATTATGGTTTATTATTGTTATTTATTAATTACAATTAATATTTACTATTACAACTAATTATTGTTTATTATTGTTATTTTTGTCTATTTCAATTTTTTTATTGTTAACATTTATTACAATTTATTGTTGTTTATTAATTAAAATTTATTATTGTTTAATAATAATATGTAAATATCAATCTTGTTATTAATTTTATTATATTTATTATTATTGTTAATATTATTATTATTATTATTATTATTATTATTATTATTATTATTATTATTATTATTATTATTATTATTTTACATATTATTATTATTTATTGAAAATGGGTTACGGTGACGTAACAATATATTTAAAAATTATGATCTGAAATTAGCTTTACAAAAATAAACAAACGAATTGTCAAATAAAAAAAATTCATAATTTAGTTGTAATAATAAATATTAACAATAACAACAGAATTGTAACAATATAAAAAATAATAAAAATGTTGTCAAAATATGATAAAATTATGATCTGAAATTAGTTGGAAAAATAAACAATCAAATTGTCAAATATAAAAAATTAATAATTTAGTAAATAGCAAGTGAGTAAATTCATAAAATAATTCATCTTCTTCTGAAATTCTTCCTTTTTATAATTTTCCCTTTATTAACCATTAGAAATAATGTTATTTCTTCACTGATTCAAAGAGAAAAATTTCACAGGGCGTATTTTTAAAGGTGATACTCGCGTTAATTCGTTATAGACGTGCTCACGCATATATTTTTTTCTGTAAAAAAGAAATAATGTTTTAGATGTTTGTCCCAGTTTCTTGACTCTTTTTCCATTTCCTTAGTGCTCTTAATCGAAATGACACTATTCACTCGCCAAGAAATGATTTAGTGGACGTATTTTGTTACATAGACAATATTTATCGCCTCGAGAAAATGTTATAACTATCGTTACTTTCTATACCGAGTGAGAAGAATAGGAAGTAGAAAACTGTCGCACCTTTTTTCACGGAAAAGTAATAAAAAATAATTTTTTTTAATTGCAAAAAAATGTTTATCTCGGAGCAATTAAAATTAAATTAATTTCTACACGAATCGAAATGAAATTACACAAATCATTTTTAAGAGAATTTAACTCATTAAATTTACCAAATAAAAAATAAAAATAAAAGAATTTTATTTGTCACGAATCATTTGAGTGTGTTTACACTTGAAGGAGTGAATTTTCAGTAAATATTTACTTCTTTTGTTTGCACACATATTTATTGAAGTCTCTCGCCCAAATAGCCACGGGGTATGAATGGTCGATAGAAAAATGATCGGACGAATTTTTTTTCGTTTTTTCTAACAAAACTTCCGGGTCCCAGGTGTATATCTCGTCTTGACGATAATTAATCTCACTCTCTGAGATTCTTGAAAAACGTTCAAGTGTCAAGCAAAGAAACGAAATGAAAGCAGGGTCCGAGAAAACAGAGTCATTTCTGCAGTGCGACAGGTAGAAAATAAGAGATGTTGATGCGAAATATATACAAGCGAAGACTAGAAGTGTCTATCAGGGTGGTCTCATCCTTGTGGTCTCCTGTTGAATTCCTCTTTATTTTTTTTCGTTCACTTCACTTCAAAATACGCCCTCAAAAAGTCAACATCAACAAATCGAAATAAATTAAGTCGAGATTTTTTTACTATACAAAAAACGGGAAAGCAACCATAGAGGAAATTAGTTCAATTTTTTTATACAAAAATAAGTTTTAATTTTATTTTCTTAGTCAACAAAAAATTGTAAAACATTTTATAGAATTCAAAAATCAAATAATTAATAAAGTGAAAAAAACAATATTCCAAATTTTTTTTTTACTTTATAATTTACCTTTTTTTTACTTCGTTCAATAACAATAAAACCTTTCAACTTTTCTTCGTAATAAAAGTATTATTTTTTTCCTTCACCAAACTTTTAGTGAACTTCAAGTGGCCTTGAAAATAAATAAGTCACTTAAAACCCAATAAACGGAAGTAAATTCCCTTTTTTTGCAGTCTAATTTTCTTTTTTACGATTAGTTAAAAAAAATTTCTGTGGATAATGAAATTGTATTGTGGGTTTAAAACAAGTTGTAAATGGAAAATTTTTCAGTAATATCTGTTAAAAAGTTGTTAGTATTGGAGACATAAAAAAATTTTTTTCGGGCTTTTTTAGAGGTCTAACGGTGCTTCTCATTTTTTTGGCAACGGTATTACCTCCATATACCTTTTTTTCCCTCATCAGTTATCTTTGAAAAATTTTCCCCTCCCCGCCCTCGGAAAAACTTGTCATGCACCATTAAAAATGAAAATGCGGTGTATAAGGTTCTTGAAAGTTTTATGGGGGCACGGAGACGAGAAAAATGTGTCCCCACGCGGTATAGCGAAATATATGGGTCAAGTCGTAAAAATGTTAAAAATCAGAAGGGGTGTCACCCCCCATGATTCTTGCTACCTGTTACCGTTATATTCCTTTGGTTTCGTCCCAAAAGCGTTGCATGAGAAAATGAAAATTAATAAGCGTGGAGGAAAAGTTTTTTTTCTTGGTGTATGTTTCTCAATTTTTTGAACTTTTTTTTTTGTTTATTTTTTGAAACCGTTTGTTACATTTTTTCTGTTATTTTCAATTTTTAATATTTTTTTTGTAGATGAATTTTTCCATTTGCTAAAAATTAATTAATTATAATAATCTTCGTATTTCATTCTTTCATTCTGTCTGTCCACACTTTGAGGTTAGTTTTTGTTTATGGTTTAAATTTTTTTCTTTAGAAAATATTGTTTAACAAATCACAAATATGCAGGTATTTTTCATGATTTCTAATAAAAAATATTTGTAAATTAAAAATTTTTTAAAGTTGTTATTTTTAAGATTTAATTCTTGTAAAGAACTTTATCAACAATTTTGTAAATAATTACATTCTTTTAATGAACTTTAATCAAATTTTTAAGAATTTTTTTTGCAAGAATTTCATTACAACTGTACCAACGATAATTAAAATTTTGCGATTAGCTTTATTATTTATAAAAATTATTGAATTTCTAAAACAAATTTATTATTTGTAAAAATAATTGAATTCATAAAAATGCATTATTTTTTTAATTAATTAAATTATTGCGATGTAATTTATAAAAGAAATTTATTAATTTAATTCCTCTTCAATTTTTATTTCATTTATGAAAATAATAAAATGTTTGAGTTCAATTTTATTAATTTTTTTTAAATAATTGAATTCTTTTAGGAAATTTTTAAAATAGTAGATTTTGAAAATGAAATGAAATTTTTTGAAAAGAATTGAATTTTTGAGAAAAATTTTGTTATTTATAAAAATAGTTGTGATTTTTAAGGAATTATAAAGTTTTTAATTAATTTTTAAATTAAATTATAAAGTTATTATTTTTAATAGTTAATTAAATATATGTTGACAAATTTAAAAAATTTAAAGACGCATTTAAATTATTTAACATTTTGCAAGGATCTAAGTTTTAAAAATTTCTATTTAATTTAATTAAAAATTGGCGCAATTCTTTTAAAATTTAATTAATTTTGAAATGTTTAAGTAAAATTTGCATTAAATAATTTCTAAGTTATAATTTTCTGGTTGTTGTTCAAGAATTAGTTGTTTAGAATGAAATTTTTTAAAACTAAAGTTATTTAAAAAGAAATTATTGCCAGAAATAGAAAAAATTGATCACTTATTTAGTATTCGTGGTGATTTTATAGTTTGTAGTAAAACCAAAATTTCCTGCCTCAGAATATATGATTATTGTGGTTATAATAGTAACATAATCTACATTTCAATTTATATTTTATATTTATGAACAAAAATTAAATTGAAAATTTGTAAATTCAGTTTTTCTTTATTGTTAATTTAAAAAAAAACATTATGTAAGAAGTTAGCCGCGCGAATTGTTCCTAATTGATAAATATTTTTTACTTCAAGGAAATCGGTTTAAATTTTTTTTAATTAAGTAAAAATAAATTTCTCCAAGAATAAGATTTTTATCTAAATAGTTATTTTGATTCAAAAAAAAAATAAAATAAAAAACTGACGGACGTTAAACAGTTGATGAGAAATGGGTTGTCATTTAGAAGAATGATTCATAGTTCAAAAAAAAAGTTTCTAGATCTGTCAGAGTCATCACCATTCTAAAAGTTATATTATAAATTAAAAAGAAACGAGGGGTGGGCTTGAATATCGCGACGACTATGGTATTCGTAACCCTGGAATATCACACAAGATGAGAATCAGGAGCAAAAAAGAAAAAAAAAGAATCTTGGGGCGTATAATCGTTGATGCCTGACTTGGTTTTCATCTTCTTCTTCTTCTTCTTCACACACAACGAGAAGCTAACGACGTGCATTGAGAGAAATTCTCGCCCGTTTGTACACGTGACATGCAAAATTTACCCCATATGACTACAGAGAGTGAGAAAGAGAGAAAGAGACGAAGCAAGCCAAAAGGTCCTCTCCTCTCTCCTTTGGGAATGACTGGTTACGATTCAGAACCGAAAAAAATAATGAAAGCCTTAAAAAGGAGGAACCCCCAAAAAGCCACGACCCGCCACGACTGAGCTAATTCGACCAACAAAACGAACGTTTACGTTCACTTTACATAAGTGCCAAGTCATTCAACATTTTTTTTTTCTTATCCAAAACGAGACTCCTATTTTGAAGAATAATACAGAAATACACAGATGCTCGAATTTGATTCGTATATAGATTCTTTTGTATATTTTTTATCGCACACGAAGAGAATCATTGTGTATTTCGTTGGAAAAAGAGGGATGTTTGGTGAATATACTAATAATACTGTATAGATCAAAAAATAATTTCCAGCAAAAAAAAATTGAAAAAATTGTTGCGAAAAATTGAAATTTCAAAGAATAATGAGAGAAAAAGAAATAGAGTTCGATTTTCTCGAGATTGAGAATTGAGAATGAGCGAGAAAGTTAGATGAGAGTATAAAGGGGTTGGTGGTGGTGGTGGTGGTGGTTGTTCGAGATATGCATTTCGTGGATTAAGGATGTTAGCCAGGCAGTCTCACGGTGAGCTGGCGCGGTAGGAGTCTATAATAAGATGTAACTAAATTATGATTGGATTCATCATTGTTGCCAACGGCGTTGAAATTGTCGACCTTCCGGTCAGCGTCTCTGCTCCAACTTTCCACATCGATGGGTCAATATTTTTTCAATCTCTGGTCATTCTATATGAAGCGTGATATACCATGATCCCAAATGAGCGATTGCCAACGGTAAACTAAGACGGAAGAAGAGCCCTGCACTTTTGCCTCTCTGTACATACTTATTTTGTTCTTCTTCTTTTATATATATATACACCTCTATATTTATATGAGTGTATATAAAATGCATATATAAAGTGCAGTCAACACACTCTATACATCGAGTAGCTCGGAAGCAGGGTTGCTTTGATTTAATGACGCTGAATCATTCGATCCCACAAACACTGTGGATTTATAATCTTCCAAATGAACTGCATTAATCAAAATTACTCTACAGATTGTTTACTCTTTTTTAAAATAATGTTTATTTAATTTCCACATAAAATTCGTAGGTACGAACTCGGACTTTCTAAGAATACAGTATAGGGCTCGAACTGGGACCGTAAATTTTCTTCAAGTTCGTAAAGTTTTTTTGAAAAAAGGTATCCGTAAAGAAGCATTCTCTTATTTTCATAAATAATAAAATTTTATACATAAATTCAATAAATTTTCGTAAATAATGAAATTATTTTTAGGAATTCTTTTATTTTCATAAATAATAAAACTCATTGCAGAATTTAAATTGTTTTTTTTAAATCGAATATTCTCGAAAAATGTACCTAATTATACTTAAAAATTTTATTACAATTGGTCAACAGAATTCAATAATATAAAAATTTATTGATAAAATTCTTCACGAGAATTCAGTTTTAAGAAATATGCAATTATTCAATAAATTGTTGTTTTCTATTTAAATATTTTAATTCTAATAGAATTTTCTAACAAAAATTGATTTAATTTTGAAAAGGTTTCAAATTAAAAGCTTTAAAAATCTGAATTTTTCATATTTTTTTAACTACCAATTCTTTTTAGAGGGAATAATAAAGAAGAATTTTGAATCATTCTATAAAGTTGTATAGAATTTTTTTGACTGATATACGAAAATAGAAAAATTTACTCACAATTGTGGAAAAATGAGCTAGAAATGAGCAGAAATTCCAAAAAGTATAAATTTTCTTCTGTAGAAGCAGTAAAAGTGCGACTTTATTAGTTTTTTTAGGTGTGATTGTTATCGCAAATTCAATAAGTGCTTTGTCACATATTTTAACCAAAAACTTCCATACACGAAAGACGAGTAAATAGTATTTTTTTTTCTTTCTTTAAAATGTGTAAAAAAAAATCCGTAAAAAATTCAGAGAAAAAAAATGTAGTTTATATTTTTATTTTCTAAAAAACGAAATAAGTCAAACTAATAAAATTGTAGAATAAGGACTTTCCATACTATACTTTTTAAACTTTCGTAGACATAGATAGTTTTTTTCATTTACTATTATTACGATCCCTTTTTCATGTTTACGATCGTTTGTAAATTGTATTTGTCGTACTGCCATAAAAATTATACAATCGCAAACCTTAACTACAGACACTTGAGGAACAATGGCAGCAGTGAATAGATCGTAATCGATTCGTTTGTTGCGAAAATCTAGATTCGGTCACTGTCTACAGGTACAATTTACCTGAAATTCAAAAATAAATCTAAAATTTCCAAATATTTATTGCATTAGAGTTTGTTGGCCCTTTACAGCAGTTAAACCATTGCCGACATTCTTTCCCTGCGCCTTTTTTTCAAAACGAAGATCGTTAAACACTTCTACATTTCGATATATTTGTCCGAGTTTTATAGTTCAGGACATTTTTTTTCCTTGTATAAAGTAGTAATTTTCAAATAACTGTCAGTCCCTTAGGGAGAAAAAAAACGTAAAAATAAAAGAAAAAAATCGTTTTTCTAAAAATATTTTCCGTATTTTATTTATTCTTTCTTTTCTGTATTTATATTATTAAACAATATTATTGTATTTTATATTTAAATAAACTATATTATCGAATTCTATATTTGAATATTAATGTATTTCAATCGAAAATAAAATTCTTAATTAAAATTTCTCCAATACTTGTTTTTTCTCTAATTTAATTTTGATTTATTTCCGATTTTTTAAAATTCTATTCTAATTCAAATTTTTCTTCTAATTTGGATTAAAAAACATGTTTTTTAGATCCCGTTTCTTTTTCACTTTTCGATATCGTCTCATCCTCCCATATTTTCAAGCTAAATGTTACATAACTTTCATAAATCTGATTTTTCTACCTGAAAATAGAGCCCTCCTTCTTCTCTTTCCTCAAAACCGTTATGCAATAATACATATTTATGGTTAAAACACCTTTTTTTGGAGGCGTGAAAAATAATGATAGTATATAAATCGTTATTTATTGTGTGAACAATATATTTTTTTTAATATAAAATAGAAGAATAAAATCGTTTGGAAATTGAGAAAGAGAAAAAGGAAATTAAAAGAGAATTAGAAATTAGGTTAGAAAAAAAACATTTTTCTATGAAAAAAAATTAAAAAATTGGAGAATCGGTTACAAATGGAAAAAATATATTTTTTGTAAAAAAAATTATTTTTTGTATAAGCTTCCATGATGCAGCAACAGCAGCAGTAAAATATAAGCATCCTTGTCGCTTCTTGATGAGCAAAGACGAGAAACGTCTGTTGATTTCAGATACCGATATCCGACCCGACGACCCGATATTGCTACGCGAGACATGCGATACATCTTTTTTGCAAGTTTGATTGCTCCAGGAGAATTCGACACAACTTTTTCTTTTCTTTCCTTTTTGCTTTTAATGACGAAACATGCGTATTCGTTTATGCTTGTCTTCTTAATTTCAATTCGATGAAACTTTATTTCAGATGTGTCTTAAGGAAATCTTTTTAATCTTTACAATTTTCTTACTTTTTTATTATTTTTGTATTTCATTTTTTTACTATTTTTCAAATTATTACTTTCTGACATTGTTTAAAAATTATTTACTAATATTTTGCGTCCTTCTTTTGTAGTTTTTGAAAATATTTTTTGAGCGAAGTTTACTAAATTGAAATGTTCAAAATAGAAAAACTAAATTGCGTTGTTTAGTGAAACTTTACTAAGTATTTCTTTTTTCTTCTACTCAAAAGAATTAAACAGTTTGTAGTAAATATAAATAATCATTTAATCTTTGATTCGATTAAGATTTAAATTTATTAGAAAATGTATTAATTTATATTCTTTTTCTTCTAATTTCTGTTATTAAAAAAAACGAAATGTTAGAATTATTGTAAAATTTCCAGAAAATTTTACTTCTTTTCTGAGTAAACTTTTCTATAAACGAAAAAATTAAATGAGAATTTACTGCAACATTAATAAAATTTTCCTTCGAACTAGTAAAATATATTTTTTTCTAAATAATAAAATTTGCTTTGCAAAAATTCGTAGTCAGTTTTTCTTCACTTTTTTAGGGCAATTTAAATTAGTAATAATTTTTATTTCTTGCTTTTGTTATTTTTTTCATTTATTAAAAGAAATGTTTTCTATTCAAAAAAAAATTAAACAATTTTTAGTTACTTAAATTAACTATAATTACTCCATTTTACTTGAATTTATTTTAGAACTTTCTGCTGAAGAATTCAGAATTTTTTAAATTTTTATTTATGTTTCTTTTTTCCTTTCTTTTGTCTCTCTTTTTTTCATGAAGAACAAAAATGATTTTTCAGAGAACCAAAAAATGTTGATCAAGACAAAAATAAAAGTCGCTGAAAGGAAAAATAAGTCCTAAAACAAACAAATCAAACAGAATGAAAGAGAAGAGAAAAATTAAATTTCAGATCCTAAAAGGATTAAGTCACAGCGAGTTGATACATTTCAACGAAGGAAGACAGTCTGGAATTCCGCACACACCAGCATCCTCTGAAAAAAATTCCCCTCGACTGACCTGCTTTCATTTTTATTAGTCCTCATGATCCGTCAATCCCACAACTATTAGATCGCAGGACTTTTTTTCCATCCATATAGTGTTGTTAGTTAAATACACACACACACACACACACGTATTTTTCCTTCTTTTTTTTGTACCTGCCGCACGAAAATAGAGACCCACCTGCTGGGAAAAGCGACAAGCGACTTTCGTTCGGGTGACCCTTCGTCAGTTGCGTCAGGCACGAAAACAGTTATTTGCATCATCCATCAGCCAAAGGACGAAAAAAAATAAAAAAAATAGAGAAAAAGTGTAACATTTAAAAAAAGGAAGAATACTCGTCGTAGATGCTCTTCAATTCATCCGAAAGAGGGGAGGGGGGGATTTATTTGCTCGTATTGTTGGTGATATTTTATTGGGTTTATGATGTCATTAATCTGATCTGAACCGCCCACTGCTTTAATCGTAACGCATCTGATCATCGGATGTTGTCCCCCACTCCCACTCCAATAAACACACATGTGACCTACCTGCCCTGTCATTTGGGAATTCGGTCAGACCACGCAGATTGCTGTGAGATTATTCCGGTGCGTAAACCACGGAGTTTATGGTTCCTGCGCGCTCGAGTTAGTGTCAAGTTTCAAAAAGAAGATCATCAACATTTCTTTCCATCCACAAGTCGAGGCTCTACTGCATATACATTTATACATCGACTGTATCTGTATATATGCATTTGGCTTCCACGGTGAGGTACTCAAGTTAAATGATCTTTTATTAATGGAATTTGATACTCAACATTTTTCTTCTTCTTTTTTCCTCAAATATATAATACACAGGGCATAAAGAACAAACTTCTTTTGTTACCTATATCTATATTTAAAGCTTTTGCATTACTATATATGTATTTTTCAAATTGACTACTACTTCAGCTCAGGATATAAAAGATTCAATGTGACATGAGACTTTATGAGACAACTTTTTTTTTGCACCAGGACAAATGCAGTTTGAAAGTTATTATTACTTGTACATTAATTTTTATATTAAGGAGCAATTTTTTTTCTTCAATTTCAATGTGAGTCTGTAAGAGAAAATAGTTTTTTTTTAAATTGTGAAAAAGCAGAAAAGATTTCTTTTTTATTTGCTAGATATACTATATTCAGTTGATGTAACGACGACAACGATGATGATAAAAGATCAGTTTAGGAAATGAGGGAAAGAGAATTAGATTTTATTTTTTCTTATAAATTCTTGGTTACGTATTTATACGTTTGCTTAACTCTTGAGAAACATTTTTTTTCTGACACTTGAAGAATGAAAATTTTGAAAGAAAATATACCTTGGGATTTTAACACTGATTCTTCTCCCTTATGGTCAAATACCTTATTAATGAAAATCTAGATTTACTACTTATTTCCTAATTCAGCTCAGATGAGTATTAGTTAATTAATAATAATATTAAAATTATTTAATAACTTCCTAACTTTTTGATATAAAAAAAATTAAAGTTAAAAATAATTCATAATTTCTATGTTAAAAGCTCATATAATATGATCGACAGTTGATAAAATATGTAAGTATAACAATTATATCATTTTACAAATAAACTCACCTGTTTATTCATCTAATTTATCAGCTTTTGACTAGAATAATTAAAAATATCTTAAGAACGTAATTGATATACGAAAAGTAGTTTCTAAACTTAGCTATTCAATGTAAAAGTTTGTCTTTCACTCTGATGACTTCTGTTTACATTTATAAATTTTTTTAGCTTCAAAAATCAAATAGAAATCATGGATGACTGAAATCAAGATTTTTTTTTCAAGCGTCCTCTTCATTTTATATTTCTCTTTTGTACTTATAAAATAATGGATTAAATTCAAATTTATTAACAATAGTTTTACAGTATTATATTCAAATAAATACACGTGTGGAATAAAGAGTTAGTTATTATTCATAATTCACGCTATGTGCGATAATTTCTGGTAAACATTAAAACAAATTGTTCACACATTGTTTACAATTGAATCAATAAAGTCAATTACAAAATGTTATTTGATCATATAAAACTTCACAAAAAGTTCATAGCCGAGAAATTAATTTTAAAACAGATATTACATGTCCATTGTAAAACAACACCAATAATTAAATAATAATAACTTGCAATTGCTAAAGTCAAAAGTACGTATTTTTATTTTATTAGAGTATAAATTATAAAATTATAATTATGAAAATGAAAAATTATTTGCTAGTTAGTTGTATGGTTAGTGTAAAGATTAATAGACAAATTTTATATCAGTTTTTCATTGAATAAACATTTTTCTTTTCTAGCATTTGGTTATCAAAACAGTGTAACTGATTAAATACTGTTACTTGCAAGTAAAGGTACTGATAAATTGAAAGAAAAAGGCCAAATTCTTACTTAAAAAAATGGATGAGGTACTTGATACGAATCCATTAGGAACAGTTCAGTTTATATCTGTCTTTACCTACTTATACGCAATGAGTGATTTCTTGTGCTCTGAAGAATATCTTTCAGAAATTGATCAGAACAAACAGATACCAGTCGTTAACGCTCTTTATCAATATTTAGAAGACCATCACGATAATCAGACAATGAAACTCAAGTTAATTAAACATTTGTTGCAAGGCAGTGATCTGTACGGTGAACAAGAAAACGAAAATGTGGACATAGTTTTTGTGAATACCATGTTTGACTACATCATTAAATCACTTGTATTCAATAAATACGGAAATATTTACGGCTTCTTGGCAGACGTTGTACGTAATACAAAAAATTTACAATTAAATTCTTTACTTGAAGAAATATTTTTAAATCTTAAAAATGCGACATTTGACAATGAATACGGCAACAAATCGTCTCTTACTCCTTTAGCAGCAAACAGAATATTTACAGACATAATAAGGCCATCATTTCCTAAAGAACAAGGAAATAAAAATATTCTTGATATTGATTACATTTTAGCACAAGCTGGAAAAAATTTCATTAAAATTGGTATCATTAATACCGTCTATTATACGGATTCAAAAATCGTTAATTCCCCCAATGAAGAACTATCATTTGACGAATACTTGACAACAGGACTAATAGTAGGAAACAATTTGAATAAAAATCAAAGTCTAGTAACTTTACAAGCTTTTGCACTTCCCGCTCTTTTTTTATACGTTACTAAAACACATATTAAAAACGAGAATATATCCAACATCGTTTCTGATCCGTATTATTGGAAAGATGTTTATGACACGTTCTTCTCCCATATTGATAATGTTTTTAATCAATCGAAAAATCAATGGATAAATGACACAAATTATCAACTGTACGCGAGACTTTTAAATTTTTTTAAACATTTAGCAAAAGCAAAAAGCGCAATAAATTTACAATGTCAACATTTAAATTTAAAGGATCCAGTAAAAGTGACAGTACCTGTACTTTTATCTGAATGTAATTCAGAATATTTACCATATACAATTGAAACATTTATGAAACATATAAAGGATGTAAGTGAAGTATTTCAGAAACATGATTTAAATTCTCTTCAGCAATCATTTGGAGAATCTTTATTCAACTTGAAAGATTTTGACAAAGTCGGTATACATTTACTGGCTCCGAATGATAATATAATTCACGGTTTCTTTGACAAATCAACACGATTACCTTACGATTTGTTTGAATTCTACTACAGTGAAAATCAAACCACGGAATATTATGCATTAATGAGGGACAATTTAAGTACAAAGTTAATTAAATTAGCAGATAATTCTGAAGATTTCCAAAAAGCAATCGGTATTAGTGTGATAGTCCTATTAAAGAATCGTTTTCATCGCGTGCCTTTTAAATCAACTAACGAAACTATTGATTTATTTTTGCTAAAATTTGCAGCTTATAAAAAATTACGTCTGGAATCGTATCTAACTTACTCTGGCACTGATTCATTATTAGGCGAATGGTGGAAAGAATTTGGTTTTAATTTTGTGCCATTCTTTCAGTTGAAAATAGAAAAAGGACCCGAGGATCCTTACGATGTAAGTGATAATGTATTTGACGAATTAAAATATTTTTCTCAATTGCCCAAAAATTTGTCTCAGATAATAATTCAAAATAAAACACGAAAAATGATGTCTTCATCTGGTATGAATACAAAGACGATTCTTTTAAAAGCAGCTACAGATATAGCAATCAATGCCACAGTCGCACAACATAGTGAATATGTCTCACAACTAGAAACATTAGATAGAAGGCATGTTTTGGAAAAATTATCCCTACACATTGGAGAGCCTTCTTTTGGAATTAATTCCATAACTAAAGAGAATATAAATTTTCTCGGCATGGTAATTTCTGTACTGCAAGAGAAAAATATATTTTTAAATATTAAGAAGTATCTCAGTAACATATTAATTACAAAGTCGTACACATTAAAATTATTAGAAATAATCGGTACTAATCCGATTAAACGCATTGTGTTTATAAAGAGTACAAATTCTACAAATAGCACAAATACCGGTTATGGTTACAAATTCTTTTATTTTAATTCAAGCCAAAGTGCTCAATTGAGAACAATTTTTGAAGATAGTAACAAAACCTTTATTACCTTAAATCATACTAAACATAACGGAGAAAAAGTTTACTCAATCGTTCGGAACGATACATTCCAACTTGAAGAAGGAAATATATTCAAAATTGATAATCAATTGCGTAAGGATATTAACGAAATGAAATTTACAGGAATACCAATGCAAATTTTCATTGGTGAAAAAGATCCAATTTGCAATTACAGAAATAAAGAGTGGTTAAAAGCACTTAGACACCATGATTTATTCTTTAATTTAATATGCGATGTTAAACTCGAAGTTGATAACTTAACAAATAGTGATGGAGAAATAAAAATTGATGCATTATACTCATTTCGAGATAGAAACAAAATTGAGATTGGAACAAGTTTAGATAAAATAGTTACTGATTATAATATGCAACTAGCACGTTTTACTGTTTCGTTTGAGGATTATTATGCTATTTGGAATTTTGCCACTACTGGCTATATGAGAATAATGGAGAGTACACATGAAGCACTTTACATGAAACTTGCTTTATATAAATTGGCATTGAGACAATTTGACGATAAATCGGACAAATTTCAGAGAACATTATATACAATTGAAAGAATACCAAATGCAGTTATAAATAAAACCTTATCCGTTGGAACAAATTATACTTTCAAAAAATTTTCTACAGCTCATCAAAATGAATTGACTGCCATGAAGTTTGCTGATGTTCCAAAGTCTGGCTATACGAATGTTTTTTATGAAATAAAATTTACTAAACATTATTTTAAAGTGAAAATAAGAAAATTTTATTATCTTGACGATACGATATCAATTCTTCTACCTGGATCTAAATTTTCTATTGAAAGTATTACGCAAGTACAGAATTTTAATATGGGTTATTTTTTAAAGATAACTCTTTTGTACAATAATCTAGATCGAGACAAGTATCAAGGATATAAAAATATTTTGCAAGAAATTACGAGAATTAATTCTAAAAATTGATATACATATTTGTTGTATTTAATAGCTTTATATGTATTTAATAATAATACTTCATTATTGTATTAATAGTAAAATCTAAAATATCCTTTTCTTTTTAAATGAAAAGTGAACTCGAAAGTGAACTGAAAATTTCAAAAATTACATGCAAATGCTTCAAACGAGAACAAAAGCTTTTGTTTAAATGTGCTATGAATGAAAGGACGTGTCCTGTTTATGTTATATGGATGTTTACTTAATAGTTTTAATTAAGCATTCTTTTCCTATAATTTTTGTTTTTGTTATTTTAAATGTGTCAAAAATTATACGATTTTATTAGAAAAGTTAACAGATTTCCTTACTCTGTGACCTTCGGGTTGCGTTACAGTTAATACATATTGTGTGGAGTTCTGTCTGGAAAATTTCTTTAAAATACTTAACAGATTAAATAAAAATTCCATTAACATGATAAACATGTTATCTTCAAATAAAGACACGTGCAGAATAAAAAGTAATTCGTTATTTATTCTTCATAATTATGAAAATGATAATTTTTGGTAAATATTCAAACATGATTTGCCTGCTACAATTGTATCTATAAAATTTAACTGAAGGTTTTTGATTATACTAAACTTGTCACAAAGTTCATAAACTACGCACTTCAAGTCGTATGATTTGAACATCAAGACTCAAATAATAACTATAGTGTCCTGAAAACTAAAGCAAGTACTTCTATTTTTATGAGCATAAATTAATTTTTTTCATTTCTGCATTAAAATGAATTTCTATTTTTAGAAATTCGTTTTTTAAACATAGTGTGACCATTAGAGGATAAATTTAAAATCTGTTTCCATTTTTTTTCTCTTTTTTAGCGTTCGTTGATTAAATAGAATTAACTTTAAATAAGAACTGAAAAATATTTTAATTTAAAAATGGATGAAGTACTCGACACGAATTCTATAGGAACAGTTCAGTTCATATCTGCCTTTACCTACTTATACGCAATGAGTGATTTCTTGTACACTAAAGAATATCTTTCAGAAATTGATCAGAACAAACAGATACCAGTAGTTAACGCTCTTTACCAATATTTACACGATCATCACAATAATCAAACAATGAAACTTAAATTAATTAAACATTTGTTGCAAGGCAGTGATCTGTACGGTGAACAAGAAAACGAAAATGTGGACATAATTTTTGTGAATACCATGTTTGACCATATCATTAAATCCCTTGTGTTTAATAAATACGGAAATATTTACGGCTTCTTGGCAGACGTTGTACGTAATACAAAAAATTTACAATTGAATTCTTTACTTGATGAAATATTTTTCACTCTCAAATATGCAACATTTGTCAATGAATATGGCAAGAAATCTTCTCTTTCTCTTTTAGCAGTAAACAGAATATTTACAGACTTAATAAAACCACTGTTTCCTCTAGTAAACAGAAATATTAATATTCTTGACATTGATTACATTTTCGCACAAGCTGGATTAAATTTTATAAAAACTGGTAGAATTAATACTGTGTACTATACGGATCAAGAAATTTTCAATTCCACTAATGATGACATTTTATTTGACGAATATTTAACAACTGGATTAATAATAGGAAAGAATATGAGTGAAAATCGAAGCCTTTCCACTTTACACGCATTTACTCTTCCAGCTCTTTTTCTTTACGTTTCTAAAGTGCCTGTCAAAAAAGAAAATATAACGAATATTGTTTTCGAACCAAAATATTGGGAACATGTCTATGACACATTCTTCTCTTATGTTGATAATTTTTTAATACAACAAACTGATGCATGGATTAAAGATACCAATTATGAATTGTACACAGAACTTTTCAAATTTTACAAACATTTAGAAAATGTGAAAAGTATTTTAAACACGCGATGTGAACATTTGAATTTAAGAAAATATATAGTATATTCAATTCCTATACTTTTGTCTAGTTGTGCTTTAGAGCATTTACCGTTTTCATATGAAACGTTCAGGAGACAAGTAAGTCATGTCAGTGAATTATTTAATAATCATGATTTAATTTCCCTTCGGCAATCATTTGAAAATTTTTCATTGAATTCGGAAAATGATAATCTCATTATACATTTAATCGCACCAACTGATAATGTAATTCAAGGTATTTTTGACGAATCCACTCGATTGCCTTACGATTTGTTTGAATTTTACAATAATAAAAATGAAACCACAGAATATTATGCATTAATGAGGGACAATTTAACTACAAATCTAATTAAATTAGCGGACAATGCTGAAGGTTTTCAAGAAGCAATTGGTATCAGCGTGTTAGTCCTACTGAAGAATCGCTTTCATCGTATGCCCTTTAAATCAACTAATGAAACTATTGATGTATTTTTGCAAAAATTTTCAGTTTTCAAAAAATTACGCCTTGAATCGTATCTAACGCATACTGATACTGGTTCGCCATTAGGTGAATGGTGGAACGAATTTGGTCTAAATGTGGTTCCGTTTTTACCGTTGGGAATAGAAAAAGAACCCGAAAATCCTTACGATAAAAATGATTGTATATTTGATGAAATCAAATATGTTTTTCAATTTCCCGAAAATATGTCTCAAATGATAATCCAAAATAAAACACGAGTGTTGATGACGTCAACTGGTACTAGTATAAAAACGATTCTTCTAAATAATGCAATTGACAATATTATTAACACGGTGGGAGTAAAAAGTGATTATCTTTTGCAACTGGAAACAGTAGACAAACAGCAGCTTTTTGAGAAATTGTCCCTACACTTAGGTGAGCCTTCTTTTGGAATTAATTCTATAACAAAGGAGAATTTATTTTTTCTCAATACGATATTATCTGCACTGCGAGAGAAAAATATTTATCCTTTTATAAATATTCAAAGTTATCTGAATAATTTACTAACACTAAAATCTTACAATTTAAAAATATTGGAAATTGCTGGTAGTAAGGTCAAACGTGTTTTGTTCGTAAAGAGTACAAATTCAACAAATAGGACAAATACTGGTTACGGTTACAAATTCATTTTTATTAATTTAACCCAAAGTGCCCACCTGAGAACAATATTTAAAGAAGATAATAAAATTTTCATTACTTTAATGAAAACTAAACAAGAGGGAGAAACGATTTTCTCTGTTGTTCAAAATGATACTTTTCAACTTCAAGGGAAAAATATTTTTAAAATCAACAATCTACTGCATAGAGATATTAATGAATTTAAATTTAAAGGCATACCTATGATTATTTCAGTGGGTAAAAATAATGAGGATTACAATTGTGAAAAAGAAGTGGGAACTAAGATAATCACGAATCTTCCTCTACTCACTAATTTAAAATGCGATATTCAACTTGAAATGGATAATTTAAAAGTTAGTGACGGAACAATAAAAATTGATGCATTATACTCCTTCCGAGACAGAAAGAAAATTGAGATTGGAATAACTTTTGAGAATATAGTAATTGATTTTAATATGCAAAGGGCACTATTTTCTGTTTCGTTTGAAGATTATTATGCTATTCGAAATTTTGTCACTACTGGCTATACAAGAATAATGGAGAGTACTCATGAGGCAGTTTACATGAAACTTGCTTTATATAAATTAGCATTGAGACAATTCAACGGTGAATCCGATAAATTTCAGAAAACTTTATATACAATTGAATTAATGTCAAATGCAGTTGTTAATAAAACATTTTCAGTTGGAGGAAAGTATATTTTTCGTAAATTTATCACATCGCATGAAACTGAAGAGATGGCTATAAATTTTGCTGATATTGCAAAATATGGATATAAGAATGTTTTGTATGAAATGAAATTTACTGAGCCTTATTTTAATGCGAAAATAAGACAATTTTACAATTCCGATGAAATAATATCAATTCTTTTACCTGGATCTGATTTTTCTATTGCGAGTGTGGAAGAAATGCACATTTTTAATGAGAACGATTTTTTAAAGGTAACTCTTTTGTATAATGATGCAAATCGAGACAAAGATGATGGGTATAACAGTATTCTGCAGGAAATTACAAGGATTGGTTCCAAAACTTGATGTATTTTTATAAACACACTGAAAAACTGGTCTCAAAATAACTAATGCAATCTAATCAATAAATATTTTTCATTCTTTGGAAATATAATACTATACTCAATATTGCAAATTCGTAGAATTTATTTGAAACAAAAATGAGACTATTTGAGTGACGACATGTTCTATGAAGATGTCTCATTTTAAGCTGCAGTAAAGATGAGACTAGTTTTTTTGGTGCAAATATGAGAATATATTGTATTCATTATTTTTACTTAATTATTGTATCTGTAATAAAGTTCTGCTATTCTGCATTTTTACTTTTAATATTAATAATTAATATTATCAATACCATATGCCTACAAAATTTTGAATATTGTCAGACGTAGAATCAGAAACTGTCCTTGACCTAAAGATCCACAGATAGGAAAAATAATATGCAAGGTATTTCGACTGATATTTGTTACTCAATGGTTATTGGAAACAATTATTTTAAATTCAATTTCAGTTTCTAAAAATCCAACATAGCGGAAGCAATTTAAAAGTTGAGCCATTATGATTGAAGAGCATTAGTAAGTTTGTTTAATACATAATGATTTCATATACTACAGAAAGTATATATAAATAAAACTTGGTATGAGAAAAGATAAAAAAAGGTCCTTCAAGAAATAAATAAATAATTTTATTTTACCAAATTTAGTTAAAGGCGCTTACTAAAACTACAATAAAAGTTAAGGTTATGTTATTTAATGGTCACGTGCCTTATTTACTTTACTATGGAAAAACTTCCCACTGAATAACATGACCTTAAAAAGTAGTTAAATTTACAAGGTTGTTTTTATGTCTATTTTGAAATAGATACAAGTGTAGATTACAATTGTATCAATAACATTTCATTGAAGGTTTTTAATTGTATCAAACTTCCTACAATGTTCATAAACGAAAAATTCGTTTTTAAGTCACAGATCTTGCGTGTCTCTTCTAAAAAACATCAAGAATCAGTTAATAACTCTCGTCTCCTGAAAATTAAAGTAAGTATTTTTATTTTATTAAAACATAAAGTGATAAATTTTATTCTAAAACTAAAGTACTGTTTTTAAGCATTCTTTTTTTTTAAACCAAAACATTAATAGAAAAAATCGAAATCTATTTCTTAGTAATTTTTTCTTTTTTCTTATTTTTAGTCATGGATGTTTTAAAAATATCAATTTAAAATAACTGCCCAAAAGAAATCTATTTTTAGAAATGGATGAGGTGTTTGATACGAACCCTCTAGGAACAGTTCAGTTCATATCTGTTTTTACTTACTTATACGCAATGAGTGATTTCTTGTACACTGAAGAATATCTTACAGAAATTGATCAGAACAAACAGATACCAGTTGTTAACGCTCTTTATCAATATTTAGAAGACCATCACGATAATCAGACAATGAAACTCAAGTTAATTAGACATTTATTAAAAGGCAGTGATCTGTACGGTGAACAAGAGAACGAAAAAGTGGACATAGTTTTTGTGAATACCATGTTTGACCACATCATTAAATCACTTGTATTTAATAAATACGGAAATATTTATGGCTTTTTGGCAGATGTTGTACGTAATACAAAAATTTTGCAATTAAACTCTTTACTTGAAGAAATATTTTTAAATCTTAAAAATGCGACATTTGACAATGAATACGGCAACAAATCGTCTCTTACTCCTTTAGCAGCAAACAGAATATTCACAGATATAATAAAACCAGTGTTTCCACTAGTAAACAAAAATATCAATATTCTGGACATTGATTACATTTTCGCACAAGCTGGATTAAATTTTATCAAAACGGGTACAATTAATACCGACTATTATACGGATCAGAAAGTTTTTAATTCTGCCAATGAAGAACTATCATTTGACGAATACTTGACAACAGGATTAACAATAGGAAACGATTTACATATGAATCGAAGTCTAGCAACATTACAAGCATTTGCACTTCCAGCTCTTTTTTTATACGTTTCTGAAGTAGATATTGCAAACGAAAATATAACGAATGTCGTTTTTCAGCCAGAATATTGGGAACATATTTATGAAAAGTTCTTCTCTTATATTGATATTTTTTTAAAACAACAAAATACGGAATTTATCACAGACACCAATTATCAATTTTACATAGTACTTATGAAATTTTATAAACATTTAGCAAAAGCAAAAAGTGTTTTGAACTTACAGTGTAAACATTTGAGTTTAAGGATGCCAGTAAAATTGACAGTTCCTTTAAGTTTATCTGAATGTAATTCAGAACATTTACCCTGTTCGTCAGAAACTTTTATGAAACATGTGAAGGACGTTAGTGAATTATTTGAAGAATATGATTTAAATGTACTTCGACAATTATTCGGAAAATATTTAGAGAAATCGTCAAATAAAATCGATATACACTTACTAGCACCGAATGATAAAGTAATTCACGGTATTTTTGACAATTCTACACGATTTCCTTACGATTTATTTGAATTTTATTACAGTCAATATGAAAGGGCGGAATATTATGCATTAATGAGAGACAAATTAACTACAAAGATGATTAAATTAGCCGATAATGCTGAAGAATTTCAAAATTCTATTGGTATCAATGCGCTAATAATACTAAAATATCACTTTCATCGAATACACATGAAATCAACTACTGAAAGTAATGATTTATTTTTTCAAAAATTTGCAGCTTACAAAAAATTACGTCTTGAATCGTATCTAACTTACTCTGGCACTGATTCATTATTAGGCGAATGGTGGAAAGAATTTGGTCTTAATTTTGTGCCATTCTTTCAGTTGAAAATAGAAAAAGGACCCGAGGATCCTTACGATGTAAGTGATAATGTATTTGACGAATTAAAATATTTTTTTCAATTGCCCAAAAATTTGTCTCAGATAATAATTCAAAATAAAACACGAGTTTTGATGTCGTCAACTGGTACTAGTATAAAAACGATTCTTCTAAATAATGCAATTTACAATATTATTAACACGGTGGGAGTAAAAAGTGAATATCTGTTACAACTGGAAACAATAGACAACGAGCAATGCTTGGAAAAATTATCCTTACACATTGGTGAGCCTTCTTTTGGAATTAATTCCATAACTAAGGAAAATTTATTTTTTCTCAATACAATATTATCTGCACTGCAAGAGAAAAATATTTATCCTCTTACAAATATTAAAAATTATCTCAATTATTTATTAACATTAAAATCTTACTATTTAAATATATTGGAAATGGCTGGTAGTAAGGTCAAACGTGTTTTGTTCGTTAAGAGTACAGATTCAACAAATACGACAAATACTGGTTACGGTTACAAGTTCATTTTTATCAATTCAAACCAAACTGCCCAATTGAGAACAATTTTTAAAGATAGTAACAAAACCTTCATTACCCTAAATCACACAAAACAAGACGGAGAAAAAGTTTACTCAATCGTTCGAAATGATACTTTCCAAATTCAGGAAGGAAATATATTCAAAATTGATAATAAACTGCGTAAAGATATGAACGAATTGGAATTCACCGGAATACCTATTAATTTTGGTATTAGTAAAAAAGATCCAATTTGCAATTACAGAGATGAAGAGTTATCTAAAAAACAATATGACCTATTATTTAAATTAAAATGCGACATTCAATTAGAAATTAATAATTTAACAAATAGTGATGGAGCAATAAAAATTGATGCATTATACTCCTTTCGAGATAGAAAAAAAATTGAGATTGGAACAACTTTTGAGAATATAGTAACTGATTTCAATATGCAAACGGCCTTATTTTCAGTTTCATTTGAAGATTATTATGCTATTCGGAATTTTGCCACTACTGGCTATACGAGAATAATGGAGAGTACACATGAAGCAGTTTACATGAAACTTGCTTTATATAAATTAGCATTGAGACAATTTGACGATACATTCGATGATTTTCAGAAAACTTTATATGCAATTGAATTAATGTCAACCGCAAGTGTCAATAAAACATTTTCAGTAGGAAAAATGTTTACTTTTCAAAAATTTATCACAGGGTATGAAAGAAAAATGATTGCTATAAATTTTGATGATGTTGCAAAAACTGGATATAAGAATATTTTGTATGAAATGAAATTTACTGCACCTTATTTTAAAGTGAAAATAAGGAAATTTTATAGTCTTTACGATATGACAACAATTCTTTTACCTGGATCGGAATTTGCTATCACAAGTGTTGAAGAAATGAGAATTTTTAACGTCGGTGATTTTCTAAAGGTTACACTTTTGTACAATCATGGAAATCAGAACAAATATAAAAGATACAAAAATATTCTGCAGGAAATTGTTTGAATCGGTTTTTAAATTTTGATTTAGTTTTGTACAAAAAGGGAGTAAAACATTTTGTAATACATACTTTAATATTAATCTACTATAAAAATCTGGTATTGTAAATAAAAATATTTTTTAATTAGTAGTTATAGTATCTTCAATAATTAGTACCTTATTAGCTTCTTCATTATTTTTTCTTGATGAATCCAAAGAAATGACAATTGTTTTTCTTAATAAAAACTTTCTTTCGGCATTTAGATCTGAAAAAAGTTTTTAAATTTTGTTATTAAGTATTCGTGTCAAGTACCGATGAAGATTCTATTGTTTTATTTCTATATTTATGGTTAAAAATTTTATTCCTATTGTAATTTATTTTTAATTAACATAATAATTATTGCTAATGATAAAAGAAATGTTATTCTTGTTTAAAAATTACTTTTTATGAATAATTTTCAGTCGATGGAATATTTTCAAAAAATTTTGAACTGTAATTTTTATTCATCAATCTGTTACGGTAATATAATAATTAAAATGAATGAAAGTAAAACAAAATATGGTTATTATTACTCACTAACAAGAGAGTCTGAAATAATAAAAATCGATATAAAATGTAATTATAATACTTTACCTTTTTTGTAAATGTTTAGCCACCTTAAATTTACCAGCAATATATTTCCATCTATAGAGAACAAACATTTCTCCAAAAAATGTAAAAATAGACAGAGAGTATAAAATACCAACAAGGATAAATGTTTTCCAGAACGTTTCAACGACTTCAATACTTCTGTTAAAGCAGGAAAAATCCAAAACTGCCGCATGTTTTGGAATTTCTTTTTCATACGTTTTTTTCCAATTTTCAGTAATACCCGACTGAATTAATCTTTGCAGTAAAACATTTACCCTGTTTACATACGGTGATCTTGCTGCCATTACTGTACCACTTATTGTTGGCGCAATATAATCATTGTCCAATATTTTCGCAATGGGCATATTGCATCGATCTCTTTTTTCCTGCAATAAAAATTTAGCATACGCAGAAAATGTTATAAATGTCATATTCTTCAAGGTAAGTACTTGATTTATCACATTTATAGGATTATCATTAACTCGAATTGCCTTTTTCATTAGTAAACGACTCTCATTACTGACATTCTCTAATAATTTCACATTATTCTCGAGTACTACGGTGGAAACATTTGAGGATAAAACATCATTAATTGTTTCCAAAAAATATGTCCTTTTTTTAATAAGACCAACATCCGTAAGAGCTGTATATATCATTGAAGAGGACAATGTGCATGAGATTATCAAGAGAGCGAAGATAATTCGATCTTTAATTTTTTGAGGAACTCGAGGTACTGTAGATCCTAATGTTATTTGAATTAAGTACATTAATTGTAAATTTTTTGAATGCGTACGACTTAGTTGTAGGCAAAGCCAAATGATATATGGAAAGCTGGTCATTAGAAGCCATCTGCATATTGCCCACTTATCATTAAATACGTAATGTTCCGTTGCTAAAACAGGAACAACTAAAGCAATATTCGTTTCTATTATGCCTGCAGCCCATTCGTAAAATACTTCATCGCAGGATCCAAATTTTTGAAATTCCAAAGAGTGAAATTCAACTTTTCTTTGTATCAAGTCTAAATAATAGCCTGTACTATTGTGTTTGTTATCACAATCTAAAAAGGATGAACGATTCTTGTAACTAATTATTAATTTGAAATTCATTGCGTTCGATAGAGTTCTCATTTTTGACCAACCTATTCCAGAAAGTTCTTCTGTTTCAATTTTTGTGAGAAAAATTTCTGGTGGATAATTTTGAACAAGTACATTAATTGGATATTGTTGTAAATTCAATGTTTTGTCTGGAAATAATTTTAATCTTAATTGACGTGTTTTTGTAGTTTTATTCGTATGTGGATTGTAATGATAAACGGCTGATAGTTGATAATCATTTGTGTAGAATTTTTTTACTTTCAAAATGGAAGTTACAGTGACGTCTAAAAAATCCAAAGACCACATTCGATGGAGTAATTTTCCATATTTCACAGCATTGCCAATTTCAAAACTGACGATAAGCAACTTTGGTCGAGATCTTGCATCTGAAATGTTGTTTAGAAAATTCATCGATTCGGAAAGTTGGGAAAAATTTTCATCTCCAGTTTGATAATGTAGCAGAACAAATAATGCTGCTTTGGGATCACCTAATATTGGGGATAATTTTGAAATCTGATCTTTTGGACTTTCAGCTTCGAAATTTATGATTCTTCTCGGAAATTTGATCAGCACTCCAAAGAGAATATCCTCGACTTTCCATTTTTCATTTCTGCTATTTGTACCGGTTTGTAAAATTATAATTTCGTTCACTAATTGTGCTTCATTTTGGATATTATTTGCCAATTGTTGCAGCCAATCGAATTTTTCGTTAAGCACAGTTGAGAATAAAAGAATAATCACTATAATGTGTTTGAACATTTTTGGAAATTTTAAAAACAAAATTTTTTAAAACCTGGCTTCCTGTATTGTAAATTTTTTTTGTTGTGGTATTTTTGTGATTATAAGAACGAGTGAAGAACAACTGGTCAACAAAATTGAGTCGATAAATTTCTTTGAAACAATTTTTATGATTATACATCGTAGAGAGTTTGAAATTACACTAAATCATAAAGTTGAATATTTTCAAAACTTTGTAAAATATTTCTATGAACGTTGATCATGTTCAGAACTTATATTTTATTTCAAATTGATAAAAATTACTGCTGTGAATATCGATCCTACAAAAAGTTTCAACAAAAGTGTATCCTGCAAGAAAGGAAAATTTTCCTATTAAATGCAAATTATTTTTTATTTAAATAAAGTAACTTTAATTCTGATTCTAAGTAATTATAAATTTAAATATAGTACATAATTAAAATAAATAAAACATAATTTTAATTGCCATTAAATTTAATTATCTCAGAATTAATAATTTTTTTAAAATATTAACAATAGAGATTAAAAAATAATTACAATGCGCTTTTTATGAATCGACATTGAAATCGTGTAGGATTATTTAGTTGGATAAAAAAATGAAATGCAGCTGAGAAATATCATGAATATGCGTATGAATTGCATATGCGTGTAAACACATTGACACACAGATGCTTTTAAAAGGATTTGCTGATTCAGCCTGATGGTTACCTAAAGAAACTCTTGGTTCTCAGCACATCTTGAATCGATTTATCGATCGATCATTTTCATTTTTTTGTTTGCAAAAAAGATTTTCTTAAAAGATGAAAACTGTTTTTTTTGCAACAACAAAACAGTTTAAATTCAATTCTTACATTTTCTACAAAAGTAAAATATATTTTCGTCTTTTTTATTTTCTTCTTCTAACTTCTAAAGCGCATCTTCTCGATTTCAAAATTTGATACTCTCACAGTTGAACAATATACTTCCTGCGGTTATATATTTTATATAAACATTCTATTCCAGTTTCAATATCAATACGGATATGAATCTTGAACTTCTTGCTGTTTATTTCCCGCGAGGATGATGATTTATTTTGACAGTTCTTTCCGATCTTGCGATGAGTGTTGATCAGTATCTTAATTTTCTCTATTGTCATGGTCAAATGGTGGTTTTCATTTTGTCAGGATTATTTTACTACAATGGAAAATTTAACTACAATATACTCATATTCACAGGAGAATAATCGTTTTGCAGAAGGAAACGTTCTTTTTATTACTCTTGCTGATGGGAAATAATGATTGCTTTCATTTTTGGTAAATTCGAGGAGATAAATAATAACTGGTTCTTTTTTCTTCTTCTTCTTCTTGGGGTTAAGAGTTTATTCTTTGAGATTAAGAAGAAATAATTCGAGAGAAAAAAAGAGATTTTTTTTGGCGAATTTATTTAACGAGATGTGACATTTGTATCGGATTATGAACAGAAAAAAAATTGTATTCATAATAATGTAACGAAACACTATTATTATAGTATGGTTTCAGGTAACGGCTATACTTATCTATAAGTTGTTTGTGTGGGAAATATCCCTCCCTCTCGCCTTTCTCTCCTATTCTTTCACAAAAAAGAATTTATAAAATACACTCTTTTTCTAAAATAAAAAATCTAAAAGTCATTTCTTTTAATATTAAATTTTTTTCAAGTACAATTTCCAGGAAACTTCAATTCTAAATCTTTGTTTCTAAGAAAGCTCAATTTTTTCAACAAAGAATTATATTTCCCTCATTATTGGTTCATTAATTATTTTTTTAATATGAAATTTGAATTTCGCGCCAATATGACTGTGGAAATTGCTGTCCAGATGGCATGAGAACTCTCTCACAAACGAGATGAAATAGACCGGAAATAAGTATGAATCTCTAATTAGGATTTCATTTTGGTATTTGCTGTAATAAATTTTGTAGTAAAAAATTCTAACAGCTCATGTAATTAACATTCAATTATTATAATTATTAATAGTAATACCCAATTATTATTATGGGTTAAGAACAAATTTTTGTTTGATTAGAAATCATTTTTCATACAAATAGAATTTGTAGTCGATTTTGTTGTATATTTTTGTTACTATTAGTCAATGATTATTCGAAACAGTAAATGAATAAATTGTCATGAATAAGCAAACAATGTTAAAGTTGAGAATATTCATGTCTTGTTATAACAAATGAGTAACTGCGATAAAATTTGAAAGAAAAAAAATCTTTATCAGTTTCAATGTCATGCCCTTGCATAAATACAGTGTGTAGATTATTGTATGTTCATGCAAGGCGCACTTCTCACGGATTCAAAGTGGTATGAAGTCGCCCTCGCGGTGTGTTTCTATACGACCCCGGAACGGTATGATTCTTATACATATATATGCTATATATATATAAATACGCCGCGTGCGAGATCGTGGAACAAACGATCTCTACACGATCTCCCGCTGCTAGATCGTTGGATCGTTGATTTGCAATACAGCGATCTATTGATCGTGAAAAAAACATGTCTCACACACACGACAAATTTGACAACATTGAAAAAAATCCTCTTATTATACTAATTATTTTCCCCACTTATTGATAAAAAATATAAATATTAAATTTTACTAAAAATTAAATTTCTTTTACTGGAAATTGAAAAAACTATTTGAAATATATCAATTTTTCCTTAGAGAAAATTTTCAATGCCGTAGAAAAAAAAAATTAAAAGCTTATACATTCTGTATATAAAATTTCTATAAAAAAATTTCATTTATACAGAGCATCGTATTGGAAGAAATTGATCTTGATTCTACTGAAAGGTATATAATGTATTTATAGGATTTTGAAAGCTAAATAACGATTTGTGAAATAAAGAGAAGGAAACATTCGGAGAAGAAATTTTGACACGTCTTTTAAGAATAACCTGTTGACTTAGGCTCGAGCGAACAATAAAAAATTCTTCCTCCTCTTCTTCTTCGAGGAATGAGAAAAGGCGATGACGCGGGTCGAAGAGCTATAGATTTGGGGTGAACTGATTTTTTTTCTTCTTTTTTTGAAAAGCTTTGGAAAAATTTTCTTCTGTTTGCCTCGGATAAACAGAGGGTGTGAGCACTGACATACTTTTGGTGCCCTGAATAAATGTCTATTTGTAATTGCCACATGAATGACATACAACAATTTAGGACGCTAATTCTTTCACATAATGTATGTGTATATAATGTTCTTATAAAGCATATCCGGAAATTGGAGAAAAGATTTTTAAAAATTGATGGAAAATAAAGTAATTTATTTTTGTTTTTTTAATCGTGAGGAAATTGATAATAAATTAATAAATTTTTTTAAAGGTAAAAATCGGAGTCAAATATGTAAGTCAAAGTCAAAATCAAATCAAAAGTGAAAGTGAAATTCGAATCGAAAGTCAAAGTCAAATTACAAAATCACAACCATTAATAAACTAATAAATAGATATTAATAGGTAGCTTTTAAGAAACAACTTTTAATAAACAGCTTTTAACAAATAACCTTCAATAAATCTAAAATTATTATCCATTAATAAATAGCTCATAAAACAAAGTAGAAAATGATTTTCGATTTCTTTGAAAAATAATTATTTTTGCAAACTCAAACAATAGAGAAGCGAGAAAGGAAACCTTTTTACTATATATAATGAAAATTGATTTTAATTTTAATCGCATATCCATTAGTAAAATAGACTTCCATATAATTGTTTAGGGCGCCTCCTCAAAAGAACATAATAATTATCCAATAAGTAGTTAAGTACCTATTACATATATAAACTACATGCTTCCATTGTCAGGAAATTATTTATTTTTCGCCTGAAAGGCAATTCTCGTGTCGCAGTTATTCACGTTTAATAGTTTCAACTTCTAAAATCCTTAACGCCCACTGGGGATTCTTTTTTTTCCTGCGACTAAAAAAGAAAGCACATTGAAAATGAAGTATTTGCGACACAGCGCGGAAGAAGATTGGTAAACCTGGAGGTTAATGGGTTCACAATACACCTATATATGCCTCGTAACGACCTTTCACATATATTCATGACACATGAGCATATGGATAATATGTATTCATAAATATATACAAAAAAAGATGTGTGTACAAATTTTTACTATACATATATGTTGTGCTACGAAAGTACGAAAGCAAGTTTTATTTTTTTAATCTGATTTTCAATTTAGTGTCCCCTGAAAGCTGAAATAATAATTTTCGACGCTGATCGAAACGCGCTATAATAGATCAGCGACAAAAATTTTCATCGGTTTTTAGAGATAAAAATAACAATTAATTTTACTAATTTTATTTCCCTAGAGAGTTAAAGAATTTTCCAGTGTATTGAACTTATATTTAAAAATGCAGTTTTAATCTTAAAAGCTTCTGTTAAAATAATAAATAATACAATTTTCTTTTATAAATAAAACAATATTTTTTTCTAAAAATTTTCCTTCTTCTTCTTAAATTATAATAGAACAAAAAAATTATTTTCCTAATTAGCGGCTGAGGCAATTTTTTCCGCACGGTATTATTAAGAGTTGTTATTATAATTATTTTCAGAGAGAAAACTCCCCTGGGAATATATAGGATTTATTGATAATGTAGCTCCATTTTGACTAGCGAGCATCCGCGGCACGAATTAACCGCAGATGAGGGCAAAGAGCAAACCGCTGTCCGGCAATATGGCGCCTGTTCTAAATTCATAACAAGGCGCTACTTAGCATATACACATCCTGGGCTCAGTATCCACGGCACGCTATGACATTCGCAATTCAAATGCTACATTTCTATTACCATTTTAATTCAAGGGCATTCAGAAGTTCCTTCATCGATAATGACTTTAACGAAAGCTATATATCATTTCTCATATTATTTTGAAACATTTTGATTTTTTAAAATTATTTCTCGACAAAAAATACGGGTGTAAAAAGCAAAAAGGCATCAGGTCGTTGAAAAGAGACAGCAAGTGTTCTTAACGTCCCAATCTCTTTGCTTCTCAACGCATGCGCGCTGATACGTTTCAGTAGAAACAGTCATTTCTGCGCATGCGCCTCTAGATTTTGTTAAAGAAAATTGTATTTCTTACTTTTAATTATTATTTGAGGTCAAGATTCAAAATTAGATAAGATTAGATTAGATTCAAGATACAAAATTAATTCATCGATAAAATTCTAACCAAATGGTTAATTTTATTTTAAAAAAAATTTTTTCTTCTTTTATATATATATTTATATATTTGTATATTTAAATATTTCTTTATATTTGGTAAATATTTACTGCAAAAGTAAAGGAGAATTTTTCTGAAATATCCCATATATGGAAAGAACGACAAAGTTCTTCTATACATTCCTCATGTGGAGATCATAGTACAAATGATTTCTACACGATCTCCCGCTGCTAGATTGTCGGATCAGCGATCTGCTACACACTGATCTATTGATCGTGAACAACAACACACCATAGATGAGTAAACGCACGCCAAGAAAATATATCTCTTGTTATAAACACTAGGGAAAAAATTACGAGCCATCATTGAAATCGCCACTTGTCAAGTGAAATTTAAAGATCATGCGCGAGCGATCATATTCATTTTCAATAAAAGATGTGTATAAGAGACACTATATTAAAAAGAAAAAAAAAGAAAAATTTGTAAACGAAAAATGTCGATTTAAAGTTTTACTAATTAATTGTAATAATACAATCATAATTAAATTTATTTATTATACCTGTAGTATTATTATGTATTATTTTATAATTCTATATTTAATGACTCTCTTCACATTTAATTTAAAATTTGTTTAAGTATACAAAACGTGGTCGTAGTCCAAAAATATTTTTTAAAACAAGCTACTTTTTACTGTCGATTGAGGTTTTTTAAAATTCAAAATGGCGGATCCAATATGGCGATCAACTTTTTTAAGAAAAATTATTGAATTCGCTTGAAATTTATTACTCGGGAGCTGTCAGGAGCCGTAGTAAATTTTATTATTAATAATAACAATAGTAATAACATCTTCCGATTATTGATGTAAGAAGAATAGAAATGAGAAAAGAAAATACAGAAAAAATGGTACATTTTTAGGAATAGAGACATTTATTAATTAATTTTGTATCGACGACATTAGAATAAATTTATTATCCCTGAGGGAAAATTCAATGTCTTTAGATTTGCAAAATCTCCGAAGCAAAACAAATTGTGAATCTATTATTGAAATAAATTAGCAGAACATCTGGAAGATCCGATTTGGAGAATGTTGCGCGGGATTAATTCAGAAAACTGACTCGTTCCCGCGAATTTATGTGAGACGTCAGATTAGAGAGAGCCCTTTTTTTCTCCTCTACAAAAGGTTCATCTTTTGTTGCAATCGTGTACCTTGGTTACGCATAACGAGATCTTTCGGATTTCACGGACCACCTTAAATTACGATACGACCTGCTCATTCCTAACTGCGGGAAAACTATTAACAAATATTCATCGACAGATGCTTTTTATTCTTTTTTCGATCATAGGATATACTTTATTTTTATTTCTCAATAAGAAAAAATTTCTTGAAGAATTTTGAAAAATTTATTTCTTTTTAATTTTTTCTCAAAAATCAGAAGAAGAATGAAGATTTCAGAGGCAAGTAAGACAAAATTGGTAAAGAATTTTGAAAAATTAAAATATAGCAAAGATTGAGAGTGTTTGTATTTTTTTGGAAACAAAACTCTTTTTTTTGCTTTTTTTATTTCTTCTTTTTAAACAAATTAACGATCTAATTAATCGTAGATATTTTAGAATACCACGCCAGGTATTCGGCGCCAATTCATAACAAAGTATTAACGAGGTCGTGATGAATGGGATATTAGACAACGCCAAGAAATGGTGTATTCATTTCAACTCTCACGATTCCAAGAATCGCTGCACCTCACTATTTATACGTAACCGTAAAACGTGACTCTAAAAGAAATATTTCAATGGTTTTTGCAAAAAAAAAGAAGGAGCAGAAAAAATAGTCACTAAATATTGACACAAGATGTCACACACAGATATTTCATTCACACAAATTATAATAAATCCACACCATACTTTCGAAAAATCTCGTCATTTTTTACGATCCACAAATGTGTCACCAATTCGAATAAAAATTCTATGTGAGGGAAAAAATATATCCACCATCTATATTTTTCGGAAAATCAGAAAGAATTTGTCCCCAATATAATTTTTTATGCCAACTTGGAATAATTAATGAAGAACCAAATTTTTCTCTAAATGTTATCAATTCAGAACCATCAGTTTATATAATTATCATTCACTTCACTAAGGCATACAATATTTCTTCTTTAAGAATGAAATTCCGCCAAAAGAAAAGAAAAACCACAAGATTATAATAAAGACGCATAATAAATAAATATACCATATTTCATTGTCATATCGAAAATAGATTCATTCTTTTTCCCTTCCAACAAAAGCAATCAATCTTTAAGAAAAAAAAACAGGCGGATCTATCGATTTTTCGATTCTCAATTCCCTGATGAACTCTTGTATTGACAATAATTTTAAAGTTTTATAAATACTACGAATAACACCGCAAGAACAGATTTTGGACGCGTGTGTGAGAATCATATATGACATTTTTTCTCCCGAAGATTCTTTACAGAGAAAAAAAAGCGACGACGAGATTCTTTATATTATATAATAAGAGGGTGGATAATTTATTAGCTCGACCGACGCGACATGATTGTTGAGATCGTTGACTTTTCCTTCCATTGGCCATATGATCCGAGTGTGAAGCGGTCGTAGTGTTTGATGAAAAAAGAGAGAGAGAGAGAGAGAGAGAGAAAGAAAAAAAGAGAGAAAATTGATGCAGAGCTAGAACGAGAGGTGAGGAAAAATGAAAGCAGATGAAAAATAGGGGCAGCACTCGAAGGTGTCACAAGCCATTGAGTTAAACCAAAACATCTATTCACCGTCGACGTGGACAATATAAAGGACGACCCCGTTGATCTCGTTGACAATACAAAAAACTGACCCTGGTCCAGATCAGAGATAAATTTCGCATTATTGAAAAAGTGTGTCTCTCTAGATATCGCTGAGTGCGGGTTTTTCTTTTTCTCCCTTTATTAAAGAATGACGAACACAATAGATCAGCATCTTTATTCTCGTAATTGTCCAAAAAGGACGTCTCTCTTTTTTTTCTTCTCCTCTCATCTTTTCTTCATTTCTTCTCTTTTTTTTGTGAGAAACACTTTTATTTATCGCAATTGCAAACGAATAGACCCCCAACTGTCTTTCAGATCACTAACGCCTTCTAAAGCAACCGACAACGATCATTCGGAATTTGATATATTTTATTTGTTACACACCATTCACTATTAAATCAAAAACATTTTTATTATTCCCTTTATGGAGTTTATTGATTTGTTATTTTTTTCAATTTTCTTTTTTAATAATAATTATAATCGAAAATTTGTAAAAAAAAATTCACATCTTCAGTACATTATTAATTATTATTTATATTTTCAAAAAATCGCAAAAATTCAATAATTTTTATGAATAATAAAATTCTTCGGAAAAAGTATATTATTTTTTATAAATAGTACAAATTTCTGGCAAAAATTAAATTATCTTCAACAATTTTAATAAAATTTCACCAAAGAATTAAATTATTTTCTAAAATTTTAATAAATCCTTTATAAGAATTCAATTATTTTTTTTAATATGAAAATCTTTGCAAAAATTTAATTATTATCAATAATAATTTTATTAATTTCCCAAAAGAATTCAGCTTTAAATTGAATTTATTTTAAATTTTTCAAAAAATTACATTTTTTCCGAAAATTTTAATAAATCCTTCATAAAATTAATTTATTTGTCTAAATAGGTAAAATTTTTTGAAAAAATTCGATTATTTTCAACGAGATTTTAATAAAATTCTACGTAAGAATTCAACTATTTTCTAAAATTTTAATAAATTCTTCATAAGAATTCAAATATTTTTTGAAATAGTAAAATCTTTGCAAAAATGTACTTATTTTCAATACAAAATAATTTTAAATAATTTAACGATAAAATTTTAATTTTTTCTTAACTTATTTTAAATTTTTCAATAAAATTCAATTATTTTCTAAAATTTTATTAAATCTTTAATAACAATTTAATTATTTTTTAAAATAGTAAAATCTTTGCAAAAATTCAATTCTTCTATTAATTCTTCTTCTATTAATATAATAATTTTATTAATTTCACAAAAGAATTATTTTTTTTTCCTAATTAATTTGAAATTTTTCAAAAAAAGAATTCAATTATTTTCAATAAAATTTCACGAAAGAATACAATTTTTTTTCTTAGTTCATTAAAAATTTTTAAAAAGAATTAAATTATTTTCTAAAATTGTAATAAATCATTTGAAATTATCAAATTAGTTGTATAAATACTTAAATTCTCTGCAAAAATTTAATTAGTTTGAATAAAATTTTAACAAAATTTCATAAAAGAATTTCAATTTCAAAAAAATTTTTAATAATATTGTTTTAAAAAAATCACTTATTCTCAAAATTTTTCATAAATCCTTCAAAAAAAATAATTTTGTTACTTTTAATACAATTTAAAAAAAAATCTAATTACTTTCTAACTGTTTAATAAATTCTTCGAAAAAATTAAATTATTTTCATAATTCTAGTGAAATTCATCGCAAGATTTAAATTTTTTTTACAAATGTTAAAATTCTTCTCAGGAATTTAATTATTTCTAATATATTTTTAAGATTTTGAATTTTTGTGGAAAAATGATAATACTGATGAAATATTTATTCCTAAAAAAATCAAAAATTTAGTCATTGCTTTAAATCAGTAAAAATTGTAACTGATTTAGATGTACACTGAGAAAACATTATACTTAAATTAAACACCAAAATAATGTTAGACGATTTTGTTTAATTGAAAATAGTTTGTAAGTTTAATTTCAATATATAGAAAATATCTACTGCATTGATTCAAAAGTATTATTTGTTTGAATAATTATATTTAATTCAAGCATATTTTTTGTTACGGTTTAAACAAAAATTATGTTTAAAAATTTTATGTTTGAATCAAACTTAAAAGTTAACTACAGATAATTTAAAATCAACCACAATTTATGTTTGATTTCAATATATAATCTCTTAAACTGAACCAGAAAATATGTTTGAATTAAACTTAAATATGTTTGACAGTATTGCAAAGATATTTTAAGTTTGATTTAAACAAAATTTGTTTGAATCAAATATATCGTTTTCTCAGTGTAGAGTTTTATAAGTTATAATTTTGTTAAATAAAAAATACACTTTATTTTTTCTAATAAAATTTTATTTTCTTGTTTTCAGGTAAGAAAATATATCTTGGACTGCTTGTCGGCATATTAACGTGAGTCCACTATATATATATATATTTTTAAAGAAGTTCCTAAAAGAAAATATTTTCAATGTATATGAGAAAAAATAAGAGATAAAAAAAATTGTTTGTTTTGTTTTCGTAAAAAAGTGAAATAGGGAAAATTGTGTATTGTGAATGATTGGTTTTTTTTCTCGAGCACGTAGGAAAATATGTTATATTTCAATGAGAGACGCGTGATCCGACGGTCCAGAGTTAGTTGAATGCTATCGCATGCTTGCATGCAAATAGTTAAATATTATTTCAATGCACGCACGAGCAAACCAGTCGTATTCATCGCCGTGGACGAGGCTGGTGTTACGATAATGTTTTCTTTGAAAATAAAGGCTACTTCCAACCTGCTCTTTTCATCGCGTGTGGTCCACGTCTTCTTTTGATACTAGAACTCTTACATCAAAATAGTGAAACGTTATCTTCAATGTGACCTTCTACTTTTGTATTTCAAATAAATTGTATTTAAATCAATTATTATTCTTCGTATTTAAAGCAAGAATTTTTCACTTTTAATTTTCTTTCGAAGAAAATAATTTTTTACAAAGTTAAGAAGAATTGGAAATTAAATGATTTTTGTAACACTTTTATTTTTTTCAGTTGAATTTTTTTTTAATGGAAAAATATTTTTATTTAATTAATTTTAATTAATTTTTCAATTTAATTCTATAAAAAATTCAATCCACCAAATTTTTCTTGATCCAATACAATTTTTTTCACTTGGAATATTTATCACAACGATTTTTGCCAAGCATTACAAAATTCCAATTCAATTCCAATTACAATTTTACTCAAAATTTAATAGACGAATATTCAACTGAAAAAAATTGAATTAAATTCTTTTTATAGAATTAAATTGAATAAACATTTTTTATTTGAAAAAAATTAAACTGGAGGAAATCATCGTGAAGTTCTCGGTTTAATTAACAATTGAATTAAGAAGTAAAGAAATTAAATTTTCAAAAACACTGAGAAAAACTTATTTGAATAAAACAAAAGTAAAAATGTTTACTAATTTAAATGAATGACTTTTTGCCTTAGAATTAGTAAATTTACTAATAAATATCTAATTCTACTAATTTATTGGTAAAATTTATTAATTTAGAAGCAAAAAGTTTGTTTTTTGATTCAAATTGGTAAACATTTTTAATAATTCAAATTAAGAGACTATTAATGTGCAATAATTTTGAAATTTCTACTAATTGTAAGAGTACCAATTTTCGACATAATTTAAAATTTATGTTGAATTGTTTCTTAATTTTATTTGAATTTTTAAATTTAAAATTTAGGTACACGATACAATAAGAAATTTATGCAATAAATGAAATTAATTCGACGCTTTTTTAATAAAAATTACAAACCTTCAATGCGTAATTGTCAATATTTGCAATTTAATAAAAAAATTAAAATACATCACAAAATGCAAGATAACATTGTCTTTTTTTTAATCTAAAGTTACATAAAAAATCGATTAACGATTAAAAATGACTTGAAACCATTACAGTTGCTCACAAAGTAGAATCCCATTTGTCTAAGTAAAGATGCTCTTTACAGTGAGAGGATCTCATCCTTGAAATGCTTTGATGTTTCATATAAAAAACATTAAAATAGTCAAGATCACGTATACTATATAACATATATATGTGCTGTGATTCCAATTAACATTATTCCAAAGATATTGAGATGAGTTGCATTTAAATGGGAATTTTCATACTGCATCTAGAGAGAGAGAGAGAGAGAATTACAAGTGTGCGATCATTTTTCGCCAAAGATCATTGATCATTTCGATAAGAGTTCATTCGTCACCTTGAGAGCCTGAGTCCACGTATATCGTACACGCGTGTGGTATTATATTAGAATTTTTTCCTTTTTTTCCAACAGACATCGCCGCTTATAAATTCCACGGAAATCCATTGCGGCGGGGAAAAATGAATGATGAGCAAATTTATAATTAACGTGTTAAGATGCTGGCAATTCTGATTGTTATCAGAATTATGTGCAATAATCGATTATTGGTTTGTTAATGCGTGTACATTTATGATTCTCCACTTTTTTTTTAAATCGCTGTCTGCAGGACAATTAATCGTTTGTCAGAGTATTTTATTGATTTCAGGATTTTTATCGGTTCGACTGGTTTTCTTGTATATTAGGTTGTATCAATATAAAGTTTCCTTGGAGGGTCATAAGAATATGTGTAGTGAAAACTAGATTTTTCCAAGGTCTGAGATGTAATGAGTGTGTATAGAAATGATTGATTCTCTTGTTAATAATAATTAGGGTGAGTTGTGTTTTAGTGAATTATTTGTTTTGTAATTTTACATTATTATTCAGTATTATTATTTTGCACTATTATTATGTTGGTTTCAATTTGACATATTTTTGGTATTTAATTATATTGGTACCAAGTGGATATGCTTTTGGTATCAATTTGTAATTTTTGGTACTGCTTTAATTCTTTTGGTACCAATTTAATACTTTCGGTTATCAATTTGTCAATTTTTGTACCAATTTAACAAAATTGGATTGTGGCAACAATTTGAAACATTCAATTAAATGTTGCTTCTGTGATTGCGGATATTCCTTTCTTATAATTGCATAACTAAATTTAAAGACATTCGTGCAACAATAGATATGCAGTATGTAAAGTAATTGTAAAGTACTAATTAAATTTAATTCATAGAAATCAGTATAAGTGGAGTCTGTTGATCCTTCGAAGGAAGATTCTCTCAAGGTTGATAATTATAAACTCCCACGCAATAGCCGACAATTGAGATCAATTGCAAAACGATCGTCACATATTTTTCTATTTCATGAACTTACAATTAGCAAATTTTGCAACAAAAAAAACAACTACACTATTGATTCAAATTATACGCCACAAATGCTACTTTTTTTCGTCGTTACAAAATATTACTTATATTTTTAATAATTAAAATAAATCACAACACAAAAAATCTCGTTTTTTCCATTTAAACATAATGAATTATGTTCACTAAAAATAGGTGTTAAAAAAAAATAATAAAATTGATAAAAAAAACTGTATTTAAATCCAATTAAAAATTTAACTATACTATATACCCAGAAAAAAGAGGTCGCAATAAAAATGAAATTTACGACTAAAGTAAATCACCACAACGAGTAAAATAAAAACATTTTTACTATCGAGGGCAAAGGCAAAAAAAAATTCCAATTACCATACAATGAAAACTTTGGAATTGAATAAAAAAAATTATTTTGAATATATAAAAATTCTCGAATCGAGAAGCATTATAAAGCTCGATATTCACGTGGAGACAAAATCAATCGTGATAGACTCATTTCAATAATGGGCACGACTTGAAATGTAATGTAGTACACCAGTGTCAGAATTTTTTTTATCTCTCTTTTACGCGGGAGCTCATATGTATATATATATATATATATATAAAATATACGCACGACTATCAGCATCCTTATAGTGGGTATATATATACACATAAATGCACAAGACGGACGTGCGCTCCTCGCGAGAACGATTACCGATGACTTACGTATGCACAAGCAATCTGCAGCGTTTGCGCAATTATTATCGGAACACCTTGCTCTCTGTAATAAATGGCAGAATATGCCCCGAAAGGTGTTAGTTCAAGATCAGACGATATTGCCTCTTCTATTATGATTATTATTATTTCCTTCTTTTTTTCTTATTTTTTCCCTCTTCTCCTTTTATTCACTTCTGGTATTCTTTGCATTATTTTCTTTTCTTTTTATTGCTGTTTCAATTTCATTTATTTCTTCTATATTACTCTGTTTGTTGTTTGATTTCTGCTTTCATTTCTGATATTGTATATTGTTTTGTTTATTTTTCTTCTTCTCTCTTCTTTGCTTGTTTTTCAACTTTTTTTCTTTCTTATTTTTTATTTTCTCTTGTTTCTTCTTCTTCATCCTTTCTTATTTTTTGCCTCGTTTCTTGTTTTTCATCTCTACTTTATTTTTTCTCCTTTCTTGTTTTTTAATTTTTCTTTTTTTTTCTTTTCTTCCTTTTTCTTGTTTTTTATTCCTTTCCTTTTCATCTTTTTTGTTTTTTCTTTTTTTGTTTTCACCATCTTTTCTCGTTTTTTCTCCCTTTCCTTTATTCAATCCTTTCTTGTTTTTTTCTTTTTTCGTTTTTCCATTCAATGTTTTTTTCTTTCTTTCTTCCAGTCATTTAGTTTCGTTACTAAATTTTCATTTACTCTTATATATTTGTAACATTTATTTAATTATAATAATAATTAATTCTAACATTTATTTACAATATTTATTTAGTGTATTTGTTTAGAATGTATATTTAGAATATTTATTTAGAATATTAGTTTACAATATTTATTTACAATATTTATTTACGATATTTATTTACAATGTTTACTTCGAATACTTGTTGACAATATTTAATTTGACTATTTATTAACAATACTTGTTTAGAAATTAATAATGATTTTTTGAAAATAGAAATTAATGAAAAATTCTGAAAGAGAAAAATTCTCATTGATGAAGAATCGATCCCTGGCCCTTGGTATTGGACAACAAGTAAGAAAGCTCCTCAACCACCGTGCAGTTAAAAACTGAAGTTCTGCATAAAACTGAAATGAATGCCAGTGATTTTTTATTCTACAAAAAAATTATATTCTTTATTCTATTTTTTATTATTTTAAACGATTCTTTAGTTGCTTCATTTTATTATTATTTTACATTATTTTTTATTTTCATAAATTTTATTCTCTTACTTTATTTTCTTGTTCTTTTATTTTATTCTTTTATTATTTTATTCCATTTTTTCTTCTTTTATTATTTTTTCCAGTTATAGTTTATTTTTGCCTGTGTTTTATATTATTATTACTTTTTTATTTTTACCATTAAATTTTTATATCCAGATCTTCTTTCCCCTCTTTATTTTTCAACCTCCTATCTTTTATTTTTCGCGTATATAATACTTCTATTTATTTCACGCACTTATTCTTTATTTCATCATTCTCGTCTATATATCTTTTCAGGTTTTCTTTTAATCTTCACTTCTTCGTATTCTTTTCTGCAGCATTATTTTGCTCATTAATCGCAATTTCATCATTATTTTGTGCTGCCAATTTATACACAACTTTATAGACGATGAAGAGGCAGAATTTGAACGCACACGTAATTATTTATGTAACTACTGACTTAGAAGATTAAGAGAATACACCTGTATTCGTATCGAATGTGCGGAAAGTTGCGATAAGACACAATTCACTCTTGGAGGTGTAATGTTACGTTTAAAACTCCTTTTCAGAAAGAGTTGCGTGGTTCTTATATGTCATGAGCTAATGTTTCTGGAGAATAATAAACTTGGGGAAAAATTCGAAGATTGATCTTTGAAAATTAATTTATTTATTTCCAGTGACGTATATTTTATTATCATCATTACTATTGATATTATTATTATTCTTAGTTAATTATTGACTTAAATTCTTAACTATTTTCTTAATAATGGTTATTAACTAATTGCTGACTAATATTTAATGACTAATTACTGACTAATAATTATTAAATAGTTTATTTTAGAATACACGGACAATTTTGTTTTTAGTTTGTATTTGTTTTTTATATAAAAAAATAAAACGAGGATAAAAAATGAGAGCTTTGTTATATTTGAATTACAAAACTTTATCGTGTCTTCAATTTAATGGTTAATAAAAGGAGAACTGGTTTCAAACTTCGATTATTATTCATGTATCGTGAAATATTCTAATATTTCATGCGCATCAACATTTTAGAGAATGTTGCAACAATTTCTCGCTAATAACTATATACGAGATTTGATTTTCACGAACAGATTATAACTGCATTAAGTAATAAATTGAAATTTTCATTCAGTGTCAGCGTTTGAAAACAAGTTGCGCATGATTTTTGCGAATCTCAATAAATAAATAAAATGGAAAAAATATTTTCGTTGGAAAAATGCTAAATATGCGCAGAAAAAGGCGAATATATAAGTAAAAGATCTAAAAATTTAAAATGAATCATTATTTACATTTTTGTAGTTTAAAATAATTTTCAAGAAAAAAAAACTGCTATGGACTTGAGAAACTATTACACACAGAAAAAAAATATAATAGAAACTTTCTCCTAGATTTCATATGTATATAATACATATAATTGTGATGCAGTAAAAAGGAGGAATAAAACTTGTTACATAAATATCTCGGGTGATTTTTAATTGTAAATATAAGTTTAAGTGATTACATAGGTTTTTAAGATCGCATAAACTTAATATCACGTGGTAATGACTTTTACTAGCAAATAAAGACATGAAAATTTAATATACTGTCTTGTTGATACCATAGATTATTTCTAACGCTATACATTGCACAATATTTTATCCTTTTTTTTATTCATCTCTTTTTTTTCATTTTATTCTTCCTTTTATTTTTTATTCTCATTTCACTCTAGACAAGGAAGTTATAATCGACGCGCAGACAATAAAAAAAACCCACCTGTTGAAATATATTTCTCAAATTTTAAATTTATACTACTGCAAATGTTTTAAAGTTTAAAATTCAAAAATTCGAAATTTAAATGAACTTGAAAAAAAATTCCCAAGTGATCTAAATTAAAAACCAAACAACAACAAAAGAGAGAGAGAGAGACAGAGGTTTGTCCTTTTCCATTGGGAAAAAGAAATAATTCCTAAAAAGAAAGAGAAATACCTGTTTGGTCGAAAACGAATGTGTCCTCTCTGCGATTTCACTTGGAAGCCAAAGAGGAGCGTGCGAATCTGTGAAGAGAAATATAATTCAATGAGGTTGACTCTTGAATGGAGGCCGGACTCTTGTAAAGCTACGAGCGGAACCCTACACTCGACGACGACCCCCGGCCTGACTGAATGGGCGGTACTATATTCGTGCGTGGCTAAAAAATCGAATTTATCGGCTAGAAATTCCGTGCAATATAAACCATTCCCTTCGCGCACTTTATGTAAAAGGCGCATAGCAGCACAATTCACGAGCGCGAAAAACAATTGACCTTTTCATTAAGGAATCGACCCATCCAAATGGCTATCAAATATTGGACAATTATTCATCCATCTCGTTTCGATTATTTCCTCGCACACAACTATATGGGGGTTGTTACAAAATCTTGTTACAATGCGAAAATAATTGATTAAACTAAATTTATTTCATTTTATTACAATTATTTACAATCGAAAAAAATTATTTCATTTAAGTAACCGATTTAATTGTTCAAGAATTTTCTCAAAACTAATTATATAAAGTTATAGTTATTAATAATTATTAATAATTCAACTTTAATTATAATTATTATAATTAGAATAATTTCAATTGTATACAAAATAATTATACTTATTTTGTTTACAATAAAAAAATTGTTTACAAATTAATATATTAATTTTAGAATCAATAAGTAATTGTTTATTTATGTAAAATAAATTTTTTTTAAGTTCTTTCTTTCAATTTTTTTTTCAATTGGGATTTAATACCAATTTTAATAATTCAATTAAATCTGTAATCTGTAATTACTTCATCCTTTAAAGTAAAGTCCAACTATTTTGATTTAAAAAAATATTGAGTACAATTTCAAGACATTTTTAAACAGTAATAGGAATTTTTTTCCAATCGACACATTTTTTTCATTCAACTTTATTCAATATTTAAAAACAAATGAAAACTCCTTATTAATTTTTAGGATTGCAATTTAATTTTTAATCAGTAAAAATTTTTTTTAGTAATTTTTTTATTTACGTTCATTTTATTTTTACAGTCACAATGATAATAAAATCGGTATACGTAACATTTTTTTCGGTCACAATAATCACTCATATTTTTTGTTAAAAAAATTTTTTTTTTTCAAGAGGGAAAATTTAGTTTGACATCTTATTTACAAATTACCAAAAACTATTCAAAAAAAAAATATTTCCTTTTTTTTCTAAATATAATCAACAGGATGCACTTGATAAATGGAGCAACAGTTGGGCGAAATTATCATCAATTTGTAGCGACTTTAGAAATAGTGGGGGAAACCGTGAGAAATGTACCTTTCTTAAAAAGGTGTGAAAGGTATCCTTGAGACTCTAAAATAGAAAAAATCAATAAAATCAAATATTTCTCAAAAAAAAAAGAAATGTTTTTTTGCCATATTTCCAGAACTTTCCGAATCGTGAGAAAATTGTCAAATTTAAAAAATTCTAATTATTAAAACTATCGAATAATTTTTTTCCCATGCCTTTAGAGACAGTTTCTTTGCTATACATACTATTCTTTTATTTACACGATCGAATATATTCTCATCTCGAGTTTGAATTTTAGTTTTAAACCCGTTTTTTTTAACCATGGGCGAAATCGCACCTTTTTTTCTGGCAATGTTTCTATATCCTTTTGCAACTTTCGAGCGATTGGGGGCAGGATATGGACCATAAAATTCACGAGCAGAAACTTTTATTGTTCAGCGACATTCTTGCCGTTACGCAGACATCTCGTGTCGTGTGGGCGATACATTACGATAGAGAAAGCCGAGCACCAGCTGTTTTCGGTGAAAACGACCCTTTAAAAAACATTCTTTTTTTTACATTTTTTTTGTCATCCGTCACTCAAAAAAATCGAAAAGTAGTTCGCTGCCTTTTTTAATGCAAACAAAATTTACTTGCTTGCATAAATTTAAAAACGATAGTTCTCCTTAGGAAAGAAAAAAAAATTAATGTCTTGTAAAAAAATGAATATTAAAAAGTTCTTGTTCTATTGATCCCATTAAACTGAATGATGAGCCAATTCTTTTTAGATATAATGGAATCTGATATCAAAAAAAATAATAATAAAAGAATGAACAAATAATCCCAACAAAGAAAATTAGATTTTTATTTATTCTAATTTTCATTTTATTTCATCTCGAGAAAAAAAAGTTATTTATCAAAATGAAATCAAATCATATTACAAGAATACTTCCCAAGGAACGAAACTATAATGTGCTATTTTTCTTTTTATTTTTGAACGTATTGTGAAGGCTGACACTAATGAGACTGTTCACGATGTCAAGATCTTCTGTGCTTAGTCCGGAGTCTTCAATCTTTAATTCCACGTCCTTGTCAATATGCGATTTATATATTTCTTTTCAGGGGCCAGAAAGATAGAGAGAGAGAGAAAGAAGGAGCAATAAAAAATAAGAGGAGAGACTGAGAAATAAATTGGTTTTGTGAACCGATCAGAATTCAACTTGTCCTTTAGACTAGAAACTAGTTGAGAACACAATAGTCAACTCGAGTGCGAGGATTATAACAAATGTAGATATAGATTTAAAAATTGTAAGAAATCTCTCTCCTTTAACTGACTTCGCTTCTTTGTGGATGTTTTCTCCTAATGATTTTTAGAATCATCTACTGCGTTTATTAAAATTAGTATCGAACATTCAAAGTTCGATTTGAGTTACAATTATTTTTTTCCCTTTATTTTCTTAAATCTATCGGAGAATGAAAATTAAAGTAGAAATAAAGTAAAGAATAAATTCAAGTGGTTCTAAAATCTATAAAGAGAAAAGTAAAAATGTTTGTGAAAATGGAATTAAATAATTCACCACCTGAAAGAAAATATTAAAAATTACCATCAACGATAATAGCGATGAAAGGTTGAAATTTACGAACTTTATATAAATCTTTTTTTTATAATATTATACAAGAACTAGCAAAACTAAACGCGCGTGAAATTTTCTTTTCCATTTTTACTTTCAAACTATGCTTTTCCAAATTTAATGAACATTCTTAATTTCTTAAAAAATATAAATTTCCTTGCGGTCTTTCATTAAATGTAATTATTTGAACAACTCGTATAGTAAATGCCGAAATATTTCTAACAGCAAATTTAATTAAAATTCAAAATTTATTTCAATAAAAGTTAAAAACTTATTCTTATTTATTTTTCCCGAAGAATTAAAATTTAAAATGATTAAAATGAAAAACTTTATGAAATATAATTACCCGTGTAGAAAAATCTTCTGGCGCTGGCCTGAGTCAGACCAGACCGTCTATTTTCCAGACTAGTGGCTGACCTGTAACTCTGGCCTGTGGCTGGCCAAAAGTGTAACGCTAGAAACGGTCAGCCGCTGAATAGACAGGCTATTCAGATAGTCTAGCCAGGCTCTAGCCAACCGCAAGATAGATATTTACTGTTTTCTAAATATAATAAAGCAGCCCTCCAACATCGTTTATTAAACGAAACATATAAGAAATTTTTATTTAAATTAAATGTTAATATAATACAAAAAATTAATTTGTATTTACAAACAAGTAATAATCATCAACTTTTAACTTTCAATCAAATTAATGTTTACGACACAGAATAAACGCAAACCTATAACTAAATAAAATTTGACATTGCGGGGAATCGAACCTATGACCTACGGACTTCTAGCCTAACACTCTAACCACTACTCTATCGAAGCTACAAGAAAATAAATTTTAATTTCCGACACCTTTTACACTTACAATTAATAAAGAGTGTTTAACTGTGTAATCACGAAACTACTGCAAGTTTCGTGTTATGGTACATAAAGAAAAATAACAAAACTTGATTTGAACTCATCATAGTAAATTTACCGTAAATTACCTAATAAATTTCCATAAATTACCTCTAAAATATCCATAAATTACCATAGATTACCGACGTTAAATTTTTTAGTTCTCGTTTTTGTTTTACATAGTTTTATAAATTACCGTCAAAACGTTTATAAATTACCGCGGAAATTTCCATAAATTACCATAAATTACCGACGTTCAATTTTTTAGTTCTTCTTTGAGTTTAACATAGTTTTATAAATTATCTCAAAAATTTCTATAAATTACCGAGGAAATTACCATAAATTACCGACGTTAAATTTTTTAGTTCTCGTTTTTGTTTTACATAGTTTCATAAATTACCGTCAAAATGTTTATAAATTACCTCGAAAATTTCCATAAATGGCTGAAATCCAAAATTTTAATGATAATTTTTTGCTTTATGAATTATCCCTAAAATTACTAGAAATTTCCATAAATTGCTAAAATAAATTTTTTCATTGTAATTTATGTGGAACATATTTTTATGATTTATTGCGAAAATTTCTATAAATTACCGCAAAATTGTTATAGTTGTTAACAACAAATTTAATTCATTTTTCAGTAATAATTCTGCGGGGAACCTTCTGGTTCCCTTAGTAAACGTAAATTAAACATTCAAACGGGATTCTCTTTATAAAAAATTTTAAAATTCTCTTCAAGAACTATTTTTTGAATGTTTTACAACTTTTTATACCTACACATTGATCTTAAAAAGTTGAAAAATGTTGTGATTTTGGACAATCTTCTCCCGTAGAAAATATTATGTGAAAGAAATATTAAATTTTAGAGACTTGTTGTCTAGTTTTTTAGATAAAGAATTAGATGGCTTTTGATATCTTAAAATCGGCTAGTCTCTTCAGACCAGTACCGCTCTCTGCAGCCTATAGAAGTTGCAAAATAATAAATCATTTTAGTTATCTAGAAATTCTGACTAGAATCAGAACTGGGTCTGGTCAGACCTTGCCAACCAGCATCGCACGCCGCAGCCTAGAAGTTGCAAAAAAAAATTTTAGTCCTCTAGAAATTCTGACTAGAATCAGAGCTGGGTTTGGCCAGACCTTCCAGACTAGCATCGCTCGCCGCAGCCCAGAAGTGGCAAATTAAAAAATTTTAGTCATCTAGAAATTCTGACTAGAATCAGAGCTGGGTCTGGCTAGACAATCCAGAACAGACAAAATAGCTGCGGTCTGACTTGTAGCTGAGCAGCACCAGAACTGGGCCAAACCAGATCTTCCAGTCTTGCGAGGCTAGACGCTTTCTGGTTTGCGCCAGGCTTGACTCTAGACGTTCCAGAAGATTTTTCTACACGGGTACTTCTAAAATTTGCAACTGTAATTCATCCAAAATTCAATTACTTTTTTTAGAATTTTTTAATACAATTATTGAAAAAATTTACTAAAATTTTAAAGAAAAATAATATTATTAATAATTTTTTAAAATAAAAATTTAATGATTTTTAAACTTTTGCTACCCTTAAATTTTCAAAGAATTTAATTTAAAACCCTTTTAAAATTTAATTAATTCCTAAAATTCCTGTTATAACGGTTTAAATATTTAATTATTTTTTAAAATTATAACTGAAATTTCTGTTAAATCAATTCCTATAAGAATTCATATACGAGAATTGAATTATTTAAATAGAATAATTTTTGTAAATTCATAAAATGATATAATTTCAAAAATATAATTATATTTAAAGACAATTTTTAAAGGGGAAAAAATAAAATTCTTTAAAATATAAAATTTTACAAAATTTCCAATTGTTTAAATTTCTTAAAATTATTATTGAGAATTCAAGTACTTGTTTCTTTAAAAAAATTTAATTATAGTATTTTTCAAAAACCTAATTTTTTAAAAATTTCCAAATTAAATTTTTCAAATTTTAATAACTTTTTTGTAAAATAAATATTTAACTAATTATTATTCTTTATTTGCTTAAAATTTCGAAATACTTAAAAATTTGAACTGCAAGTCTTTCAAAATTTAATTAATTTTCTAGAATTTTTGAATAATATTATTAAAAATTTAATTTTTAAGAAAGCTAACAAATTAAAACACTACACATTTGTCACAATTTTCTACACACTTTTTTCACACACAGACTAAAAATTATCTTTCCATCTTTTGACATATCAATTTAAACTGTAAAACAAAACATTGTAATAAAACAATGCTAACTTCTGGTGAGGACAGATTATATCGATTATTGTAATATAATATTATAAACTAAAAATATTGTATTAAAAACTAAAAATGGAAAAATACAGGAAAGAAATATATTTTTCGAAACACTTTATTTCATTTTTCTTCTGCTGTAAAGTATATTATTCTTCAATAAAAGTACAGAACATGATTTTTCATAAGCGATAAAAAAAGAGGAGAATAAAAAACTAAACAATAAAACGATTGAGTGTTTTGTATCGAAATAATGGTGAATCAAAGAAAATGATATAGTTGGTCGCCCCCCTTCTGTGTCTGTGTGTGCGCGCAATATACACATATATCTCACAGGACAGATGGTGTCCGGATAATGTTTTGTCGCTAGTAATATAGAAATAATTTTATCTAGAAAATCGAGCTCACAAATGTTTTGGTCCTCCCATATCTATATACATAGAGCATCTTTCCAACATTGGATTACCGTATGTTTTATGTGTATCCAGTTGCGGTTTTTAACAATGGTGGGTATATCCCATAGAAAATCAACCGGTCGATTCTATCGGAACAATGCGCCTCCATTTGCCGCGCGTCGAAATCGCGATTTTATCTCAATCGATGAGTTCTCGCGCGCATATACACCTTATGGTATCGCATAAGGAATTTTTCCCACTATTTTTTCTCCTTTATTTTTGACCTTCCAACGGACGTGAAATTCCCCAGGAAACAAAGTTGATCATTAGAAAATCAAAAGATTCGAATCTATCGATGAAACATTGATACACCCATTTGTTGAGTTCATAATATTATTGATTGTTACATGAAGATATATCAGATTTCAGAAAAAAAGTTGTTTTTTTTTAAATTGTGTAATAATATGAAGTGTAAATTTTAAAAGAAATTGTTAATACTTATATTTTTGTATGTGAATTTTAAGACTATTTTCAATGCTTATAGATGGAAAGTGAATTCTTGATCATTTTTGCGAACAATTTCAATGAGTCACGCTCGATAAAGCACTTTTATTTAATCTAATATCGAATTAAATACACTTATGGAATGCGGATTCTATCGTGGGTTTTAGTTTTTTTTCTTTCTTAATTCTAATCATACAATTCGCACATTCTTTCGATATTATTTCAGCTACATTGGATATATTATTCAACAATTTTTATGGAGAAGATAAATAACTGATGAATATATGGGGAATTGTTGATTATTGCCAGTGTTTGAGGAGAAAAAAGTCTTTTTAGAGAAAAAAAAAATTGATCTTTTAGAAAATTCTACATCTTCTTCGTTTGAAATTTCCTTTCTAATTTTAATTGTATCCCGAAATTTATCAATTTTAGACTACTTCAAATTTGAATTTCGCGCCTTTTAATTCCGTCAATTGCCGTTTAGATGGCATGAAAATTCTCTCACAATAAAGTTGTTGGCAGAATATAAGCACCAGTGACTAATTTTATTTTGTCCAAATTTAACACAATAAATTTTAACAATTTCCTATGTATGAAAAATTAAGAAAGTTGTATACGTTAGTTTTCTCCAAATCATATTTTGTTTATCAAATTTTTGTAAAAAAATTTTATTTGATTAAGGGCGTTACATCCCAGGTATAAATAAATGTATTTGAAGTAAAATTAACAATTGAATTAATTCCCAAATTGAAAAAAACACCTGTACTTTTGTTTTTGATTTTCAATTGTTTAAGAACAATTATTTAAACAAATTAATAACAATTTGTCAATTTTTACAAACTTTATGCCAATCAAATCTGTATGAAAATTAAAAAAGTTTTATATGCATAATTTTTCTTCAAATCGTATTTTGTTTATAAAATTGTTATAAACAAATTATAATGAATAAAATGAATTTATTTCAATTTTCGGATTGTAAGAGAATTTTTATGACATAATTTCATTTATTGTACTATTATTGAGTGGGAATTTTGATCCAATATTAAACTTAAACATTGATTTCTATTTCCATTGTGTCAAAGTAAGAATTGTACCGAATTAAAAAAAATTCCCGCAATCATCATATATACAACAATTTTCCATTTCGAGACGTAAAAAAAATAATTTTGTCATTCTCTCAAATAGTCTTGAGAAAATTTTGTTCTTGAGCAACAATGAAGACTGCGTTTTATAATATACATACACAATGTGCATACATCTCGTCACGTAAAAGTCCTAATCTCTGTCGGGAACAAATTGGAAAACACATTTGCACGGATAGTAGAATCATCCAAGCCTAGACCTCCATAGGACTGCGAATGATATATGAGCAGTAAAAAGTGTCTTGCACTCAAGGCAAATTATCTTCGTCCTATAAATCCCAGGGCGCGTCCAAAGCAAAATAGTGTAAGTAAAATAACACTTGACGAACATCTTCCTGAGAATGATTGGGAACACATTATAATATACATTGAGTGCGCCACACACTTTTGATGTTTTGTGTGTGTGCGGAAAATTCAAGAGCGTTTGTCCATGTGAGTCTGTTGTCAGCGACATCTTCTTATGGACGATAGTTTCTAGAAGCAGGTTCTCTTGTGGTTCGCCCACGCCAATGAGGAAGGTGCACACTGTCGTCGCTCGACAGAAGCATAAATGTGTCCAAGGGGGAAAAAATGAGGGAGAAAAAGGAAGAGAGTAATGAGAAAAGAAGAGGGAAAGATGGAAAAGAAGAGAGAAAGATGGAAGAGAGAAGAGAGAAAGATAGAAAATGAGAGAAAAAGAAAGGGGAAAAAGAGAAAAGGAGAGAGAAAGAAAGAAATAAAGAGAGAAAGAAAGGAAAAGAGAGAAAAGGAGAAAGAAAGAGAGAAAAAGACAAAAAAGGAGAAAGAAAGAGAGAAAAATACAGAAAAGGATAAAGAAAGAGAGAAAAAGAAAAAAATAAGGAAAAGAAGAGGAAAAAAGGGACAGATTAAGAGAAAGAGAGAGAGAGAGAGAGAGAGAGAGAGAGAGAGAGAGAGAGACGGAGAGGGAAAAAGTAGGTAAGAAAGGTTGCAAGAAAGTTGAAAAGAGAAGCAAAAGCAGAAGCAGTCCTCAAGAATGGAGGACCACCTTGCTGCAAAGCGACGTGGGCGAGCTTGCGCAAGCTTGCACTATCGTCATGAGGTCAAGGGAGATCCGCTCGGTATATACACGCCTGCGAACTGCCGGACACGACTTAGAATACCACGAGGACTACCGGAGGACTTGTAACTTCTGTACTAACTCGTCTACCTCTTTCCTTTTTGCCGCCGCAGATCTATTGAACGAGAGGACAATGAATGGCTTCATAACGCGAGCATTGCCTTTATGATTCCTCCGCGAATGTAACTGCATATATATCCCAATATACACACAAGTTAACCTGTTACATGCTCGAGTAACAATCGGCAATCATCCCTTCCTTCTCTTTGCCATTCACGAACATTTTTGCCATTTTTTTTAACCTAAAAGAAGCAATCGCCATATTTTTTTTTTTTTTTTTTTGCTAGGGAGGAAAAATTATATAAATTATATACTTTTGTATTTGGTTGACAAATATTTTACCATTTCCAGATTTTTTTAGTAGAGAGGAAAAATTAACCAAATTATACACTTTTGCATTTGATTGACAAAAAATTTTTCCACCTCAGTATCCTCCAATTATTCTTAACCGAGTTCTAAACTAGCGCACTGTGAAAACAATATACTTGAATTAATCATAATCATCTTTGTTATACAGTCAATCAAAAATTTATTTTTGACTTAAACATAATAATTTTGATTCAAAGCATAGTAAGTTTGGTTCAATAAAAATTACGTTTAATTCAGTAATAAAATATGTTTAAATTAAATATAATTATTTTGGTTGACTACTTATTGTTGAATAAAAAAAAATTTCAGTGCAGGTAATTCAAAGAAAAGTGAGACAAAACATTGAGAAAAATTAAATATTTAAACTTCACCAAAAAATATGAATTTACTTGGGTCTCTTTTGTTTTCATATCATAAACTATGAAATCACCAAGAATTCTATTACAAAACCATCAATTTTTTTCTATTTTTGACATTATGTTCATTTTAAATAACTTTAATTTAAGGAATTTTCATTCTAAATAACTAATTCTTGAACAACAATCATAAAATTATTACTTGGAAATTATTTAATGAAAATTTTACTAAAATATTTCAAAATTAGTTCAAAAAATTTTCTTACTTCATTTTAAAAATCTATACTATTTTAATTTCCTACAAGAATTCAATTATTTAAAAAAAATTTAAATTAAACTCAAACATTTAATCATTTTCATAAAGAAATTAAAAATTGCAGAGGAATTCAATTAATGAATATTTTTATAAATTTCAGCGCAATAATTGAATTAGTTTCATAAATAATGCATTTTTTTGTGAATTAATTATTTTCATAAATTATGAAGATCATCGCAGAATTTTAATTATTTATACCAGAATTTTAATGGATTTCTTGAAAAAATGTAATTATTTCTAAAAATTAGATTAAAATCCGTCAAAAAAATTCAATTATTTAAACATTTTTTCGACAAAATTTTCTACAGGTATTAAAGTTTAAATATCATTCAAATATTTAATAAAAATGTTGTTTATAAAATTCTTAACAAGAATTCGATTCATTATTTCATGTGAATGTTTCTAAATTCATAGTAACTTTTGAACTGCAAATTCTCAAAGATCTTTTTTAGAAAATATTTTTAAATATTTGATTGAGAGAGGAAATTTAGTTCAGACAATATATTTTAAGAATATTTATTATTTTAGTTGACAAAGAGTATTAGAAACTTTATCCAAGTTTTTTAAGCAAATAATAAAAACTTTTAAGTATAAAAATAAATCCAATAAATTAAATTTTAGTTTAAATAAAATTTCCACCTTGATATGTACTAGCTATTTTAATATGTATTGTTGTTTTACCTTTTTAAAATAAATTTTGTCTTGCTTTATTTACTGAAAAATAAATTATCAATTTTCGTATAAAATTATTTACTGAATTTTTAAGTGAGGTTTCTCTAATTCAATTCTTTTATTAATGACAGTCTTTTTATTTTTTATAAAATAGACGAAATTAAATATAATAATTAATTTTTTTATATCATATAAAAAATAAAGAATTACTAAATTATACTGACTTATAAAAACTCTTTGAGGAGCAAATGTGAAAAAGTTTTTTCTTACATATTTGAAAAATACAATAAAAAAGAAATAGAAAGTTAAAAAATAGTCTAAAATAACTCTGCTTTTCAACCTTTTTTCTCTAAAAAGAAAAATGATAACAAATAGAATAATAATGCAAGAAAAGAATAAAATGCGTCATTAAGAAAAATTTATCATTCCCACAGTGGATTCATTAATTTCTTACTCCCCTAAAAATAAGAAATTCCATTGCAACAAAATTATATGGAATTTGTACGAATGTTTTGAAAAACAAAATAATAACTCGTTCTTTTTTTAAATAGAATTCATATGACAGGAAAAAAAATGGAATCGAGACTCGCATATTCTGTGAAGAAATCATCTTTCGATCTTTATAAGGATGATTCGCGCGCAGACTGATGGAAGTCTATTTTAATGTCAAGTTTGTAGCCGATTGAAAAACTTGATCGCCGTAATAAATACGTCCCGTTGGAGAGCGATCTTATTGATATTCGCGTTTTCTCTGGGTATACTGCTAATAACTTATCCATAGGACCCGTGGAACAAGGAATGAGAAGGGTGGACGTCGTCCGCTTCTTGCGTGTCTATAAGGATCATGTGTGTCAGAAAGACGTCCAAGGATGAACTTGATGAGACATATAGAATCGATTGAATGACAGAAAACCGGCACTCGATCGCTAATGTTTTCTGTCGCCGTCTCTCCCTCCCTCTCTCTTTGGTTCTCCACTCCTTGTGTGGTCCTTCGTGTCAAAATGTGTCAAAACTCGAGTTCCACCACAACTGCCCCCGCATTTTATAAATATCCGCGGATAAAAAGCGGTTTTGCGAGATTACAAATTATTTTCTCCGAATAAAATTGTTTTACATTTTTTACTCATTTTTGCTATTGTTTATTTAGTTCTTTGTTCTTTTCTTCTTATTTTTACATTTTCTCTTACTAATAAATAATTACTTTCTAAATTTTTATTTGAGTTTGTCATAATTTCAATTCAATACAGTGGAAGCATGAATTTTAATATCAACTAGAACGCGGTTGTGAGAGAATTTCCACGCCGTCTGGACGGCAACTCGCGGAACTAAAAGGCGCGAAATTCAAAATTACCTAAAGTCTATTTTTCTATTCCTTCATGTAACTGAATTTTCAAGAAGAGGCTAAAAGAGAAGACACAAAATGCTTATTAATAGAATACAAAAGACCATAAAAGCGGCGAAGAATATCGCTTCTTTCGCAAAACACTCTTTGAAAATGCAAAATGAAATCGATTTCTTCTCCTTTTTTTTGTCAAGTAATTCTTGTCGGATATTGTGAACGTAAAATCGTCAATAGTTTTCAGCAAGGTTCGAAAAGCGTCATGAAAGTCAGTCATAAATCGAAGGATTACAACATACGAATAAAAAAGATACGATCGTTGCGTCTATTTCGTCGTCACGAAACAAATAAATGAAATATATGTATATTTCATATGTATGTACACAATATGAAACTTGAGACGGAGAATGAATATTTTATGTATTAAAAAAAGGAGAAAAAAAACTAATGTCTCTAATTTGAGGTGATTTTTTTTATTATTGTTATTAAAAGTATACCGATAAAACGTGTGGCTCTCTGAACCCCATAAACGTATCTTATTCAGTATGTCCACTTTGCTTGGTGCACTTTGCATCGCGGATCCCACGGCTCTCTTATGGGAAGGAGACGGGAGGGGGTAACGATCACCCAACACTGCTTTCGTAGGCGTTGGTGGAAGTTGTGTGTCCTTCCGGTCAAATGACGACGGTGTCCACTTCGTGAACGTGATATTCCCTCTTCTCGTCAGTAATTTATCGTTACTATTAAAATATAGCCGCGTCGTCATCGCGGTGGGTACAACGTTATGGTCGAATATAACCATTTCTATATGGGTGCACGAGAGGCGTCCACCGTGATTTACAATGCTATGGGAGTTATGACGGTATATTTGCCCACACTTGCTCCTCCTTATACATAGAGAGAACATTAGCTTCTTGTGCACATGTTGCACACATATATATATTTTTTTAAATATATATTTTTTCAAATATATATATATATTTTTTTAATTAATTTTTTCAAATATATATATTTTTTTAATGCATGTATATGTACACGCGGACCACAATTACACATACACATAATGCCAAGAGTGTATAATACAACCAAAGTTTCATTTATACAATGGAACGTGAAAACTCTCTCGAAAGTGTCTGTCTTTGTTAAACGATTAATCGATGGACAAAAGAAAGTTCTTGTCCCGCGTTGACTCTTTGCATGGTTACATTCTCGATTTCTCATTTACTCACAAGTTCTTGCTCACATTTATGCGCTTCAAACCTCGCCTTCACTATCACGACTTCTAATTGGTAATAAGCGATATTTTATTCCTTGTCGGTGTCGGCTGGTGATAAATGGACTAATAATGTGAAAGATGCACTTTCGATTTTCAATTTATTGCCCAGAAATCCAAAAGGTATTTTATTAGCGTTATCGGTATCGAGGAAATGAGCTAATCCAAAGTTAGCGCATTATTTATGCGCAAAGCATACTTTATTTTCTTTTCAGAATTCACTTTTATTGCGACAATAATGTAATATTGTTTTCAATTGAAAAAATGACCATCTTTCTAAAGGAGAGAAAAATTCATGCTTTCATTACTGATTACTTATTAATTCATTCATTATTTTCGTTACAGGCGGAAAACATAATACTTTGTGAGCTTTGGTATTTTTCGATTAAAATTTATTTTTGATAAAAAGGCATGAGCAAGTGTTACTAATTTAATGATTTATAGTCATCATTTAACGAAACGTACTTTTCTGCTTCGAGAAACTGAGAAAGTAAATTATTTTTTTTTGCAAATTTTTGGAATTAGTAGTAGAAACTATTTTTAGTCAGACTTTAAAAGATAAATGCTAGTAGTAGTAAGAGCATGTTGTAGTCAGACAATACGTACTTTTGTTTGCTTTAAATTAATAATCAAAGAATCAGTTTTCTGTTCGAAGAAATGTTAAAATTGTAATATTCGGATTCGTTATACAATTTTTTTCCAAATCATAAAATTAATTTCAGTGGTGAATGCCAGTTTTAGCCAGACAGTGTTTTTGTGTTGCCTTTTTGTAACAAGAGAAGTTGAATAAGTAAATATTATTTCATGTCTTCATAAAATATTTCTTAAAAATATTATTGAAGAGGATAATAATAATCATTTAAATAAAATAAACCCCAATGCAATAAAAATTTATACAAAATTTGTCTACTAAATAAATGAAGTTACACATTTTATCATCTAAATTTAACATTCGGAAACTTACGAATACGACGATCGTAAATAGATTTGTAAAAAGCGCAACTCAATATAAATCCAACGAAATGAAATTGTAAATGTCTTGCCCGCTCAGTGAAATGATTTCAATCGAGAGCTTGTTAACGATCTGCTCACCTGGGTGGGGTTGGGAAAAAGAAAATCATACATAGCCTGGGGATTAAATGAACGCACATATAGCTTATCACACGAACGAATAGGATCAGTTTGTTCCGCGTCGAATTGGTTCCAAGTGAGGCGATACCATAAATTGCTTAACTTGTCTTTATGGGAAGAGCGCGTCCAGGTGAGTAGCCCCCATACCCATAGCATTCGTGACATAAATCAGAGTTAGAGAGCTGATCCTTCTCTGGCGAGGAGGTACAATTCGCGATCCACGCTCATGTAAAGTAGCGTCACAACATTGGTTCTGCGACTATAATGCTAATTTACCGTTTACGCTGTTTCTCCTCTCTTGTGCCTCTTACACTTGATTATTATACTATCTGCCTTCTATCCATGATTTTATTACAGAAGACATATTTTATCTGACCCTAAAGTGCTCTTTAACAAAATGTCATGTTGTACAAAGGTCTTTAAAATATTACAAATCCTCTTTGAATTATGGATATTAATATGTTTTCGTATTATCATATTTTTTATTCTAATTACATAAATGTAAATTTATAAAGCAGATATCTAATAGCTGGTTATTACGTATTTCTTATCGTTCTTTCTTTCTCTCTTTTTTGCGATATTTTATTTTATCTGCGTCTAGAAGTTATCTTATTTTATCTGAAAGTCATCTAGTTTCATCGTGAAGTCGTTTAATTTTATCTAAAATTTATTGGTTTTTGGTTAAAATTAATTTTATTCAAACTCATTTAAACATATGTAATTTTTATTTACGGAAAGAAATTTCCATGTGTCATTAAATTAAAAAACTTATTATAAAAATGCAACTAGAATTATTCTTTTACAATTATTCTTGAACTGTGTTACGCTTTTTATTTAACCAAAGAATGCAAATTCTATTTGTTACAAATTGTTTGAATTATAAAATTTATAAATACTAAAAAATACATATAAAAAGATTTTAAAATCAAACTATATTTAATTCAAATTTATGTTGCTGCATAAATATTATTTTAATTTAAGAAATACGCACTAAAAGAGAAAATGTATTTGATTTAAGTAAACAATTTTTTTTCTATTTTTAACAAATATAATTATTTATTCGTGTATCAAATAATTTTTATTTATTTCATAATTTTTCTCAACTAAATGGTATTCTATACTAAGTTCGAGTGATTTTTGATGAGAAATTATATAAATTTATTACAACAATTTTTCTTTCATATTTAGGATATTGTAAAATTAAATTTTACATTTGATTTCAATGACAAATGTTAGACAAACATTCTTTACATCATTTAAATTTATATTTTATATTTAAATAAAATGAAATAAAATAAAATTAAATTAAATTTTAAATTTATATTTTTTCTATTTAGTAATTATACAATAATTTAATTAAAAAAATGTATTTCACAAAATTTATATTTTTGTTAATTAAAAATCTTTAAATTTTTTAAAATTTATGGAGAAATTCTATAGAAGTTTTTCAGTTAGGCATTCAATTATTTTTTAGAATTTCTAACTAAAAATCTTCTATAATTCAATTCTTTTGAACAATAATTTATTTTAAAAAATAGTTTATAAAAAACTGTTTCTGAAGTTCACTTGTTTAAATTCAATTTTATAAAAGTTTTAAAAAAATTAAATTTATCTATTAAATATAGTATTAAAAACTCATCCAATTTCAAAAAATTTAAATAAAAACGTTTCAAAAAACTAACTTCTTCAGAATTTTTAATTAAAATTTTCAAAATTCAATTTTTCTAAACTTTACCATGAAACTTTTTGAAATTTAGTGTTGAAATTCAAATTTTTACAAATTTAAATTTAGGGAATAAGTTTTGTGACACTATTTATTGCTAAAAAATTTTAGAATTCATTTATTATTCCCAACTTTTTGATAATATGTGTAATTTTTTCTACTTCAAAAAATAACATTTTGATAACTTTTTATAATACTTTTTGTAATTTTTGTGACTTTTTACAATTTTTAATATGAAATAATTCAATTTTAGTATCTAGGATTTTAACAACAATTTTTATTGCATTTAATTCAAATTCAATTCAAATTTTGAATAATTTTATGTAAATTTTGTGAAACTAATGAAATTCCTTTGAAGAATGAATAAAAAAATCGAGAATAATTGAATCTTTTGAAATAATTTTACAAAAATATTTAAAAGTAATTAAATACTTTACAGAAAGTTTATGAAAAATTTTATATAAAATTTTAATAAATTTATTAAAAAATACTTTTACTCTTTCGAAAAATATTATTAGATTTTTTTCAAAATAATTCAATATGTCGTCTTAACGACTGTTATTGAAGTTTAATTATTGAAAATTTGTAATCCGAAAATATTTTTATTAATAAAAATATAGATATTTTTAATATTTTAAAGTCATCTTGAAATTACATTAAAAATATTATTTTGAAATTATTTAACAACAGTCTAGTTTTAACATGCAAAACTGTAATTTATTGTAAATAATTTAAATTCTATTTTTAGATCTAAAAAAGTAGATATTTTCGAATATTTCAAAACTGTATGGAAATCAATTAAAAAACTATTAAGTTAAAATGAAACTGAAATTAAAACCAATAGACTGAGTAAAGTTGAATAAAATCATCGAATCATATCATTCTATTTAAATAAATGAAGTTGTAGTGTTCTCTCACAGTAATAACAGTTAGAAAAATAAACAGAGAAGAAAAGAGAATGAAAGTAGTGTCTAAATAGAAAATTATAATATAATGAATTAGCAGAATTTTTTTTTTTTTTTGAAAGTGTATTGAATTTTTTCTCACGGAGACAAAACACACACACACACACAAATTTATACACATTGAAAAAAATATAATACATAAAACTTGTTGATTTATTCTTTGATGAAAAATGCCTAGAACGTGAAATCATCTAGAACAAAGGCCTTGTTTCAATTCCTCAGTCAAGTGCACTTGTAATCTCTTTGAGGAATGGAGTGATCCTTCTCCCTCTTGCATTTTCCTTCTTGATATCATTAGCTTCGATTTCGAGTCCTCCACGTCCAACTGTTATGGTCCTTTCTTTTTCTGTTAAACTGAGAGTTGAGACACGGCGAAGTGAAGTGGTCGAGAGGTTGAAAGCAACAAGTTTCGAGGAGCGTACAAGACAGGAGCGCCGAGATATATATTCATGCTGTGGGTAACCATACAGAATGGAAGCCAGTCGTATACATATATACATTTATAAAAGAGTACCTCTTGGGATGCGTGCAAGTCACTCGTAATCGTATCGTGAGAAACACAAACACAAAAAATATTTTTATCTCATAGAGCAGAGAGAAAGAAAGAGACCACTACTCTCTACAATTTCAAATACAATCTATTGTCTTTTCCAAAGCACACTTCAATCTGATTTCAATTTGAATTTCAATAAAAAAAAAGTGAAATTTCATCTCTCTCTCTCTCTCTCTCTCTCTCTCTCTCTCTCTCTCTTCTTTTTTTTTAAATCAATTTTGAATTGACACTTGAGAAAAAGTTGATATAGTGAAGAACTGAAAAATTCCTCCTTGAAGCATTTGAATTAATTCACTTAATAACAGTTGGAATTTATTAATATTTATTATTTATTTACAAATTTGAATTATTCATAGAAAAAATATGGAAAAAATATTTGTTAAATTCTCCAACTTGGTAATATTTGAACTTGAAAATTGAAATATAAAGTTGAAAAGTAAACTATTCAGTTTTCGAGAGAAAATTGGAAGATTGAGATTTTGACGGTTTAAAAAGAGAGAGAGAGAGAGAGGGTATATAAAAGTTAAAAGGAGCAAAAAGTCCTGGGTGCTCATGAGCCGGAACGTTATAAATCGTTCGGGCCGCGGCGACACGCCCGGGGCGGGGCCGATTGTATCAATCGATACCCACCATCGTTTGATATCGATTACTCTCAAGTGATTGGCAGGATTCGTAACACTCTAGGGGGATTTACCGTTCAGCATCACTGATCAGTGGCACTTTTAACCACCAATGCCAAACAGTTCACACACATACACTACAAAAAGGACAATGTGTAACAAAATGGAATTTATATTCTCCAGAAAAAATTCGAATAGAAATTAAATACCCATTGGGAAAAAAATTTATTTTCCTTTTCCCTGATTTTCAGCTGGAACATTGATTCCCTGCTTTCTTGTATAGAAAACAATAAAAGAAGAGTTCAATATCATTTTCTATCTAATAAAAGTGAATTTCTAAACAGCTTTTTTCTAACTTTTTTCTTCTAATTAAAGGTCGTTTTATAAAATCATCTGTTTCCAATAAAGGTAATTTTCAAAATGATTTTTCAAACAATCATTTTCGTAAAAAATATCAATCAAAAAATAAAATCTACACTGAGAAAATAATATATTTCAATCAAACATACAGTCAACCAAAAATTATGTTTGACTTAAACATAATAATTTTGATTCAATACATAGTAAGTTTGGTTCAATAAAAATTACATTTAATTCAATAATAAAATGTGTTTAAATTAAACATATTTATTTTGGTTGACTGCTTACACTGAAAAAAAAATTTATTTGATTCAAATAACCGATTATTTGACTATTATCAAATAAATGTTTACTTAAATCAAATAATTTTTATTTGAATCAAATATTACTTAATTGATTCAAATAAAAATTATTTGATTCAAGTAAATATTTATTTGATAATAGTAAAATGATCGGTTATTTGAATCAAATAAATTTTTTTTTAGTGTATTGTTGAATAAAAAAAAAATATTCAGTGCATGGAATTCAATGAAAAGTCAGACAAAATACTGAGAAAAATTAAATATTTAAAATTCACCAAAAAATTATGTATTTTCTTGGGTCTCTTTTGTTTTTATATCATAAGCTATGAAATCACCACGAATTCTAATACAAAACCATAATTTTTTTTCTATTTCTAACTTTCATGTTCATTTTAAATAACTTCATTTTAAGGAACTTTCATTCTAAATAACTAATTCTTGAACAACAATCATAAAATTATTACTTGGAAATTATTTAATAAAAATTTTATTTCAATTTTTCAAAATTAGTTCAAAATATTTTAATTATTTTTAACTCATTTCCTTACTTCATTTTTAAAATCTATACTATTTTAATAAATTCTAAATTTTAATGAATAAAAAAAAGAATTCAATTATTTAAAAAATAATTTTAATTAAACTCAAACATTTAACTATTTGCATAATGAAAATACAAATTGCAGGGGAATTCAATTAAAACATTGTAATAGAAAATAGTAAATTATGTAAATTTTAAAACAATCTAGGTAAAAATCGTAATTTACAAATAGAAATAATTACAGCTATTTTCTTCCTAAAGAAATTAAAAATTTTCCAAATACAGAGTTTTATAAATAAATTAATTTTCGGAATTTTAGTACAAAAATGATGCATAAAATTTCTTTTTCAAGAAGAACAGAATTTTGTTATCAAATTGTGATAAAAAAAACCAGTAATTTTTCAAACTTTTATCAAAATTATAGAATTTTACAAATTTTTGAGAGATGAAAAATATTAGAAATTAAAACTTGTTAGAAAAACTTTTTTTAGATAACAGATTTCATTATAATTTGTTTTTTAGACAAAAAGGATTAGAAAATATTTTTTAAGCGACCAGATACCCTTTTTTGAAACAAAAATTTTATTTAAAACAGTAATGGTAAAATTAAAGAAATATTAAAACATGAAAAGTCTGACAAAAACTGTCTTTTACTACTTCATCAAGTTTCTGTGTAGTGAAAAAAATTATTTCTCCTACACTGAAAAAAAAATTTAATTGATACAAATAACCGATTAATTGACTATTATCAATTGAATATTCGCTTGAATTAAACAATATTTAATGTAGTTAATTAAATGGTATTTGAATCAATAACATCAGTATTTGAAGCAGATACCATTTAATTGACTCTGTTATGTTAATTGTTAATTATTATTGTCTACAATTAAAGTTGTTACAATTCTGTTGTTATTGTTAATATTTATTATTACAACTATTATTGTTTACTATTGTTATTTTTGTTTTTTTGTCTATTACAATTTTGTTATTATTTGTTAATGTTTACTATTATAATTATTATTGTCTAAATTTGAAATGGTAAAAATATTTACTAACTTGAGTTAGTACCTGTATTTTTGCTTTTGAATTAGTAGAAAATTTTACTAATAAATAGTGATTTCTACTAATTTTTAAATAAAATTTACAAAAAAAATGTACTGAAATAATTTGTTTTCAATTTCATTAAGTAACTGCGACTGTTTGTTGTTGAATTAGTAAATTTTAATAATTCATAACTATTTCTACTAATTCTTTAGTAAAATTTACTAATTTAAAATAAAAAAGTAAGTCACTAATTGTTATGGGAGTTAAAGTTAAGGTTTCGTAATTTATACGCGGCCCCTAAGCTTATTAATAGTAAATAAACAAATAAATAAATTATTATATGTACTTTCACAAATTCAAATTTAGAGAATAATAAAGCAAACTTTATAAGAATAATTAAATGCAAAAGCATGGAATAACGAGAGAGAAAGAGAGGGGGGATTGAAAGTTAAAACGAATGGGAGAAATATATAATAATAAAGGTAGAGAAAATTGAAAAGAAGTTTATATCAGAAAGATTGATAGTTAATCATAAATTAAAAGGATTCACTTTGAATGGTTCGGTGTTTCATAATTGGGTGTACATGCACGTCTTGAGTGTGTATATATTTATTTCGTATATATATGTGAATCGACCTGAGATGGAGAATTTGCATCTGGTGTATAATCGTAGTGCGAGAAGTGCAACAAGCGCGTCAATAATACTGACTTTTACTACCAAAATGTCATTGATGTCGCGCGGAATTATTCTCCTCTCACGTATATAGCCCGAGGGCGTTTTTACGGCCCCCCATGTACTGTATCGTGGCTGAACACTGGCAAAATGCTCTCAAAGAGACCATTTATTGCGCGCTCGAAACAACTACAGAATATGGTACTCTCTAAAGAGATGATGATCGGGTCCCATATCGTTCGCGTGAACAATACTCATTCAGAGTGTCTCAAAGTACCCTTTTCACAGCGTCGTATTTCATCGAACCGTCCCTAACGCCCAACTTAATGACGGTCAATCGGCATGAGAAGCAACTTCCGATAGGAGCAGACAAAAATGCTTCTTTTTCTCGCTTCTCCCTTCCAAATAAGGGAAAATTATTTCTAATTAAGAGGTAAAATTTTATGGAATATTCGTGATTTGTACGAATTGAAAATTTTTAGGAGAGATTTTGAGAATTACTTTGGTTTTTGTCGGTGATGTTTACTACTTATAATATGTCTGACAAAAACTGTATTTTACTACTTCTGCAATTTTATGTGTATTGGAAAAACAATTGTATGAACTTAACTTAATTTTACTACTACTTAGACCATTTTGAACAAAATTAGCAGTTTTGACAAAACCGAAAATTTATCACAAGTTGTAAAAGTACAATTAAAATATTGTTAGAGAAATCTGATTAAAATGTGCATTAAAAATTAATTTGTAAAGTTTGTCTGACCAAAACAATTGTTTACTAGTACTTGATACAAATTTCCAAATATGTCAAGCATTTAATTTGTCTGCAACTGACTTTATCTATTTTTTAATGCTGACTTACAAAAAATTATGGTATTTTGTATGACGAAAAAAAATTTCGATACTAATGCACTTTTGCAAGAATTTTAACTAGTCTGACTAAACTGTACTTTTACTACTTATATTTAATTTACTGTTTACTATAAAAAATCGGTTTTCACTACTACTACTGTTATTTTTAATTAATTTTACAATAGCCAGGAAAAGTTCAAAGAAAAAGTTAAAGAAATATTAAAGAAGAATTAAAGAATTTTTCAGGTCTGACTAAAACTGATTTGTACTACTGTTAAACCAGTAAAATTTATAAATAAGGAAAAGTTTTACAACTTTTTCCCCTTTGTACAAAAGTTCATTTTTTTATTGACAATATCAAATAATAAAATAAAAATTCGCATTTGTGAGGGCTGTTTTCTAAAATGTGCCTCTAACAAAATTGTATTTTTCCTCCTAAGTGTTACCTCATCGTAACATATTTTTAATATTAATAATAATAATAATAATAAAAATAACAACAAAAATTGTTATATATTATTAACAATTATAAAATAAACAATTATTAATAAATGAAAATAATAATAAGAATAATAAAAGAATAATTAAAATTAATCAATAACAATATAATGTTACAAAGAATAATAATTAATAATAACAAAATAATAATAATGAATTGTAACAATAGTAACAAGATAGTAATAAAATGTAACATAAGTAAAGAAAAATTGCAAACTTATTTCCTTACACTCTAAACAATTTAGGGGTGCGCAACCAAATGGATGCGACTTTTATAGAATCCCCTGGGAAGTTAAAATTTAACTCCCTTCTTTTACAGTGTATTTTCAATAATATTCTCCATCTCTTCCTTTAATGCAAAGTGTTTAAATTACACTCGACGTCGATTAATTAAAAATTAGAGAATAAATAATTATACAAACACGAAGGAAAAATCTTTTTTTTTAAATAGTTTATGGCCCCGAATTGCGGGGAGAATTAAAAAAGGCAGGGTCACGGTATCAATGAAGGAGGTGGCGAAGGCTGAAAAAGAAACACTGGTGAGGAGGGACAAATTGCAGGATAGAGTATCGAGCGAAGTAATTAATTAAATAAAATAAAGTTAGGTTGAACCTGGTATCTGACATCGACCACTCCTCCTATCAAGCGTGCAGCTCGCATTCAATCGTGGTCTCGTTGTGTACTCATCGCAAATCCACAGAAATAGATGCCATCTCCACTTTTGCAGCATGCGCCTGGCGCCAAGTCATTTTCTTTTCTTTTTTTGATACATCATCACTTCCTCTCCCTCTAGAAGCGAAAAAATAAAGAAAAATTACATTCAATTTTAATTTCTTTAAAATAAATCTTTGTGAATACATTTGTAACGCATTACCTAGAAAGGTATCTGAAGTAGCTGAAAACATATGTTTATAAATTTTGGGGTAAAAATGCAGAAACAGGATTAATTGTTCTACTCACATTCTTTGTTGTAGAGAAAAATACGGAAAATCTGATATAAAATAATTTACAAGAATTTTATTTAGTTTTGGTTTTTTGTTTAATTTTCATTTTGATTCTCAAATGCTTAATACAATTTTTTTTTAGTTTTGGTTTTTTGTTCAATTTTCATTTTCAAATGCAAAAAAAGTATCAATAATTAACGACTAAATTTTCCCCACTCGGCAACAATTTTGGCTTTTTTAAAACTTTGACTTCTTCAATTATATTTAAAGTTGTTTGCAATTTTTTCTTCCACCAAATGAGATTGTAATATGCGATGGGTCAAAATGGTAGTTATGTACCAGTGCCTATTAACCTATTAGGAGAAAAACCTTTGCAGTTTATCTGATAAGAAGCGTGTATTCTTGTGCACGAGTTCTCTTCGAACCGGTTGGGACGAGTTTATAAGATAATTATAATAATTAGTCGATAAATCAATAATTAATCAGGAGACTAATTACGAATTACGGTCAGTGTAAGACAATGCTCAATATTGTTCCCGCTGCGTACGAGATAAGTGTGGGAAGGCATTTGTGTGTGAGAGAGAGAAAGTAATAGGTCATAGTCTGAATTTTTTCTCCCCTCCTCCCCCCATCTTCTCGTTTATATATGTTTAAATACGATTCAGAGGGCAGATGCTGCGCTGCGAATGCGAGTAATTGAAGCTGAATATATATGATTTGCATGAGGTTCGATCGCTGTATTTCCATTTAACTGTCTTTTATATACTCTACTGGCGGCTCTTTTTCTATGTTAAAACCATTATAACTTATTTCACATACAACATCTGCTGCTTGAAAATTATATTGTCTTGTTAAATTAATAACATTTTTTTTCGCTTTGTTTATATCGAAAGTGTATATGTTGAGAGTATTTCGAAAATTCATTAATCATGTCATATATTGTATTTTGATTAAAAGAACTATTACTATTTGAAAATAAGATGATTTCTAAATAATTGTTAAATTAGTAATAATTAGGATCATAATTTTACACTTTTCATTGTAAATGAAGGGGAAAGAAAGAATCGATTCCACTTTATTAGCTTCAAGAGTGACCGTAGAGTCAGATTATAACTTTCATTCACGGTTACGCATGCGCACTTGTGTTCTATCACAGTTACGCATGCGCACTACTGTTCTACCACATTTACTCATGCGCACTAGCGTTTTATCACAGTTACGCATGCGCAATGCTAAGCTACATAAACAATCACCTAAGTTCAATTAAATAATGTAATAAAATAATATTGGAAGTGAATATTCAATTAAGTGGTAAATTTCGATAAATTAGCTACAATAGAGAATGGTGCTTGATAAAGTTTGTGCACGGAAGAGCGGCCACCTGTGCGAAAGTAATTATGTCTTACATTAGAAGGAGTTCAAAGAGAAATCGCGCTAGAGAATAGCCTTCCCCGAAGGAGCGTTCAATCAAATAAATAATTTTTAGGGCGAACTGGGCGTTGCCCCGCATCTCACCGGTGGACATAAATTAACCACCGACGCAACGAGTCAGGCGATGCTCCTTCTATTGCGATAACCGCGAATGGCCTTCGCTCTTTCTTATTTCTCTTCTACATTTCCAGCTACTCTTTCATATACACACACATATATGCAGACTATAAAAAATTTCAAACAACTTTCACTCATGTGCTCCCATTTTTGTTGATTTATAATCCTTTGTTTTGTGAACTTGTTCACTTTCCTATATTAAAATGCTTTATTTTTCTTTTCACCATACATCTGAGCATTCACAGTTCACAACATTCGGGTTTCTATTCCGTACGCCAATTTTCATAATCGTTAATTTCCTATTATTATTGTATTTAACTATTACTATTGTTAAAAGTATTTTTCTTTTTGTTACAAATAACTAATGTTACAAAAAAAATTGATTGCAAATAATATTATAATTGAGAAATAAAAATTATGCATCAAATGGGTATATTTTCTTCTTTTAATCAAAATTTTTTAACGATCAACGATTGTCAAATATTTTTTTATTAATAAAGAGGAGAAAAGATTTAGAAAATGTAGAAAAATATAATTCCTATTATTTCATTACAATTTTTGGATAAAATTCTTTAGGCATTTTGTAAAAGAAAGGGAAAAAATTATTAATGAACTTTTTATTGTAAAAATTTTATTATTTAATTATTTTATTTATTTATTTATTTATATTTATTATTTATCAGAAAATAATGACTATAATTTAAATCATGAATTTTTTAAATTGCCAACTTTATATAAAATAGAAAAAACAGTTCAAATTGTCGCTAGTTTTATTATAAATCATTTTAATAAACTACATATTTTCGATATGTCAAACAATATTTTTTTAAAGAAAAAACAACACAAAAGCATGCAAACAATTTTGAAAAAGTTCTTATCGCAAAATTCAACTTTCTTCATAATTGAAAAACCATTTCTTCAAAATCTCAATTGTCTTCATAAATAATAAGATTTTTCTTTAAAATCCAATTATTTCAATAAGTAGTAAAAATTCCACAAGATTTTAATTATTTTCAATTTTTTTTTTCTAAATTATTCAATTATTTTTATAAATATTAAAATTCGTCACACAAATTTCAATAACTTTTAATACAATTCTAATCTATTTACTTGAAGAAGCATTTTATTGTTCAGAGAAATATTTACTTGTGTATTTAAATAATCGAATTCTCCTAGACTGATCTAATGAAGATTGATTTAAAAATTGATTTTATTAATAATTGAATATGAAAATAATTTTGAATTTGAAAATTCTGAAAAACTCGATTCCAATGGAAATGTATAATGATAATAATAATAATCAAATATTTCTTTAAAAAAGCAGATATTGATGTTTTTGAATAATTTTATTCAAAAAAATTCGTAAAAAATGAAGCAAAACATTTAAAAGAAGTTTGTTATAGAAAAAATCATATGAGAATCAAAATAGGTATATTTTTTGTTTATCATAATTTGTTTTAATTTTCTAATTTATAATATTATTTTATCATAAATAGTAAAAAATACCTGCATATTTTCGATTTGTCAAAAAATATTGTTTAATGAAAAAAAGCATACACAAAAACTGAGTTCAAACAGCGGACAGAATAAATAAAAAACACTAAGATTAATATAGTTTTTGATTATAAATGAAAATTAATATTTAACTAATATCAAATATTAGCATTTTTTGTACCTTTAATGTTATTATCGCACTGGGAAAAATGATTTTTTCCCATACAATGCCATATTGGGAGATATTTATAACGCCTGGCGGATAGTTTTAACGTATTTTAAAACGCATAGTTAAGTTAGCTAGAGCAGGGAGAAAAAATAGAGAGAAGGAAAGGGAGAAAGAGAAATAGAGAGAGAGAGAGAGAGAGAGAGAGAGTGAGAGAGAGAGAAAATAAAGAAGAAACAGAGAAAGAGAGAGTTAGAGACATAGAAAAACAGAGTGAGAGAGAGACATAGAAAAGGAGATGGAGAGAGAAAGAGGGAAAATAGTCACAAAGAGAGAATTGCAGGACGAAGATCCCCATAAGAAAAATGATGGTTATGAATCACCGTGTGCACGTCTTCTGACCGCGATTTAACCGCTTCGATTATATCCTGGGCACGAGAGTTAAGACTGCGAGTGGATATATAACGCGAGTCTCTGTTTTACGAACGATAATGCGTGTACAAGCAGTGATTTACAGCAGTTGCGACTGTATTTTATTCGGGAAACGCCAGCGAGTCAGTAGCCTTTTAAAATCCCTGTCGTCTTTTAGAGCATCTTTTCTTCCCATTCCTTTTATACTCACGAGAGAGAGAGAAAGAAAGATGAATATTCTCGCTCACAAAACCGAATTGTTCAATTTCTTGTCTCGTAAAAAAATCTGAGCCTTAATTTATTGAATCAGAGCTAGAACACTGACATTAATGGCGATGCCTTGAGAGTTGTTGCACACCCTTTGCAAATTTCAGGTTCCCCATTCTTTTTTTTTTTTGGCATTTCGGAATTCCTTCCAGTTGATTGAAAATTTTGTTTTAAATTACTTTGTCATTACAAAAGATGATTATTTTCGTTAATAACTTATTATGGTATAGAGAAAAATAGAGGAAATAAAACCACAAATATTTTCTTTGATGATTAGTACAAATTTTAAGACAATACTAAAAGTGTTAATTGCTTTAGTCTAATGATCGATTTAATTCAAATAAATACAAATAACTGACGTTCTAGTACGAGTACCATCCTCAATAAAAAATAATGTTTGTTCAACAATGTTAAAAAATTAAAAAGTTTTGAAACAATTAGAGAAGTAAACTTAATACAAAGAATTTTAAATAAGGGACCAATTAATGAAAGAAAAAGAATAAAGGAGATGAATTTTGAATAAAGAAACAATTAAGTATACAATAGAAATAAGAAACAAATTCCAAACAAGAGGAAGAATTAGTGAAGAAAAATTGATAACGCATTAGAATAGGAGACAAATTTCAAACAAGAGGTGCAATAAAAAAAATATAAAGAATATGAGACAAATTTTCTATAAAGAAAATGTGATTCGAAAAAAACCGTATTGAAAAATTGAAAACGAATTTTAATATCCGGTATAGTGAAGAATCGATGATGTCATTGACCACCTTGAATGAATGATTTATTAACAATGGATGAGAGGCTCGATGGTTTTGCATAAAACACGTATAGGACGATCGCATTCCCGCGCCTACCACATTCTCGCATTCCAAGAAATGAAATCGTGCAAGGGTCTCTCTTGTATCTTAGAGATTCTATAGAAGTCCTCTCTGGACTTTTGGATTTTGCTGTGTCATTCTCAGTATGAGGAACGTAATAACTCGCATTATCCACAATGTGTCCGGATCTTCTCAAAGGATTCCTTTTGTCTATTCTCGATATTCTCCTTTCCATACACTTGAACCCACCACCACCACCACTTTGCGACGCCTCTCAACAATTTTAATAAAATCCCCTCATTATAATGTTACAAAATCAAAATTAATTTCTAGAAAATGTTTTTTGAAGGAGATATTTTACTTTGCAAAATTAATTCATGTTTTATTCGATCATTTGAATCGTTAAAATGTTATTAAATACTAGCCACCAACAGAAAACGTTTTCTTTTTTTTATTTTAGAAGGTATCGTGGGTGTTGGCCACATACTTTTTTAGAAGAGGTTTCAAGCTTCAGCAGAGTTAGTCAACTATTTTTTTGTTTTAAATTTATTTTCAACTATTTGAAAGTTGTTGAAGAAGATTTTTAATTAAACATGCAATTTAAACGTAATTAATAGTAAAAAAAAGGTAGGTTCTACCTAAAGATTCCTGCACCGACATTTACCGACATTTTTCTACTTAAACGAAGGTTCAAGTCTGGACTGAAAATTGTCGGTAAATGTCGATACAGGAATCTGTAAATACAAACCTCCCTTTAAAGCCGCTTAGAGTTTCTGTTAATTTAAAAATTCGAAAATAAATAAATTCTAGAATAAAAGAAATGACAAGTCCACTAAATAAACAAAATTCGAATAAATCTTTTGGGACAAAAAATTCCATAAACAAAAGAATATCAATCAGTAAAAAAAAAAATTATTTTTCCTGCGTGCTTTTAAAATATGTAAAATGCGTCTCGCGCTAAAATGAACCTTGTGAAATAGTTTGTCGATGGAATGTGGTGGAGAATGTTTCAACCACGCGAAATGGGTGATAAAGTAAGTTTGTCGATATTAAAGGAAAGTTATAAATCCTTCTTTTAACTACGGGGGGAGCTGACCTTCCTCAATAGCCTTTCATGAAAAGCTGATTATTTAACTATGAAAATCGAGACTATATAAAAAGAGAATGAGCTGCTGGTGGGGAGGGGATGTGAATTTTGCATACAGGCAGTAAAGTTGAGTGTACGAGTATTATGACGCGCATTATATAGAGTATTTATTGAAGTATTCGATACTATCACTATTCACCTTGCCTGACCATGAGGTCGAAGGGTTCAAATTCTATACGGCGCCGAGAAATGACAAGCGACGCTTTTAAAAGCGTTGACCGGCGCCATATGGTGAAGCCACATTTCCCATGACCGTGAGACAGTATTATATTGGATAACGACTTTGATACCTGATACGAAAATCGATAAATTATTTCGTATTATAGAAACCTAGGGGTGCAATTTGAAGATTTTCTTTTCTTCTACGCAAACTCTTTCCTTTGCTGCGGGAATGATTGTACGCAGAAAGAGGGTAATTTTTAACCCAACACTCTTTTACAATTTCGAACCATCTATGAACACTGAAAACCAAATTAGTTGATACAAAAATTAAAGAAATTACGAAAAACTTAGGTTTTGACCAAACACTTTAACAATTCGGAACAATTTACTGAGTCTTTGCTTGACACTGTCTTAGTTACTCCAAGATCCATGAGTTAATACCCAGATTTAATAATTCCATAATTGCTTCATTGATTTGTCAACAATCTGTTGGAACGTTTCTCTAAAGTTTACATCAGCACAATTGTCCTAATATCCAGGAGTAAAAAAATGAAAAGACACTTTCATGGGAGAGATGATAGCAAAAGTCGTGGGCAGAAGGGAGAGAAGGAGAGAGAGATTCCCGGTCGTAGTTCAGCCCGTGGCCCATCAGATAGCACTTTTCTTTGGTTTAGAAGAGAGGGTGAGAGGAAGAGTGGGACATGATCGGGAACGGATTGGAGGGAATGAAAGAGAGAAGAGGATTGTGGTGGTTGTTGAAAGAGGTGCATTGTTTGCTGAGCGTAGCCGATAATTCAGTAATGAACGTAACCGACGCGCGCCCGCGTCCAGGGCTATAATTACCGATACCACGTCGGATAGCGGATCCCTTAACTTCGGTCTCGAAGCAGCTAACAGCGAACCGAGGCCAAGTTACCACGCCACATCTTAGAATGGGCAGCTCTAAATTAATAAATCAATAGGTCCCACAGCTTATCCGATCTGCGAGTGGGTGGAGTTTGTTTGTTTAAAAGCAGGATTTATTAATTTTTCACTGGGTGGCATACCCTTATTGGCCACCATACGCCTTCTCAAAAAAAATATATAACCCTCTACCCCCTTTTATTTCATTACACTTTTTTTCAAGAGCCTAAGTTCTAACTAATCTCTAATTTCTCTCCTTGCTGTTTTTTTCTTTCTGCAGATGGTCCAATGTGTTACAGATACTTTCGTCTCACTTGTTAGAGGAACCTTCACAATCACTCTCCCTCTGAGTAGGATCATATCAATAAAGAAGGATTTTATAATAATATGAATGATGACTAAGTTCCAATGTTTTACTTTCCCAACAAGATACAAAAAAGTTTTTAAATTTCCAAACTTGTTGTACTATTTCAGAGTCCCTAATACTTTTTTAGCAATAAAAGCTACTTTCCCGCACATGGCGACATAAATGGAGACGAAGAAACAGTGACAAATCCCATATCATATAGTGTTGTAACCAATAAAATTTTATTTTTGTTTTAGTAGTACAAAAATCAAGCAGGAAAAGGAGGAGATTTTAAAGATTTACGTCAAAATACTTGAGACGACACATCAACCAAAAAAATAAAAGATGAGTGTTTTTTTCAAAAATCTTTCTTTAACTATTAAAAATAAATTAAATTTAATATTATATTGTAATTTTCTTCTTTTTAATTAAAATTAAAAGCAAATTATAGAAAAAATATTAATTCCAAACGACTGTTACTGTTTTCAGAATCATAATTTACTGTGAGTTAATGACGACGACGACGACGAGGAGGAGGAGTACAACAAATGGATGAATCGTTATACTTTTACAGAAGGTTTGTATTAATTTTTTTATTATAAAATGTTGTTATACATTTTTTTATTTCAAAATTTGCTTTAATAAATAATAATATTACTATTTTGTTTTTAGAATCAACATTTATACTTCAACTTGATGACCGGCAACACAATTTTTTATCTTCTCTTCTTCACGTATCAATACATAAAGACACTATATATATATATATATATAATTATAATAATAAGGAAACTTTTATTATATTATATTTTGAACGCTTGTCTAATTGATACGAATAAGTGACTTACGATATTTCTGTACACTACAATTATTTAGTAATGCTTTACACTAGATAACATTCAATTGGCGCTGCTCACGTGGTGCCCTTATCTTATGATTTGGCCAGGGTAGGTTGCTTCTTATCTGGAGTCCTATGTTGGCGTAATGTTGTCTCTTGTAATTGTTCTACAAAATTTTTGTATCCTGAGATTCGTATTTTCATTTTTCAAAAAAACGGGCAACGGACTTGTTCTGTTGTCCATAACTGTTCAGGAATTTCCCTACGGGGAAATTCGTCGTTAAGCCTAAAATTTTTAGGTAATCGAATGTGTATGGTTCAATCGAATCGAATCCATCGAGGTTTCCAATGGCCACACGGGTATAAAAGATATAGAAGCTACTTGGTAAATGCGGCATTTATTCGTATGTAGAAGACGACTACGAAGACGACGACTACTACTTCGAGTATGTATGTATATATATATACATATCTCCCTCGTAATTTTCTTCGTTCCGTTCGAATTCTCGCGATTCCCTTTACCTCACTGCCCCGCGAGATAACCGATCCTTATTGTCGGAAATACATTCACATATCTCCTTTGGAAAATACCATTCTCCTCTTTCAAACGCGGAAATGTGGGCTACTACAGTTATTGACAATGTTGTTTATTGATTCCACGACCCTTAATAGTCGATTGTACCCCACAAAATAGTTAGAAACACGAACCATTCCTTTTTAATTTATCAACTTCCTTTTATGAAAATCTAATCTCGTTCACCATTTTTTATTTGTACAAGATTCATTTTAATTACGTTTACAATTGATATTATCTCTTGTGAATTATTTATACCAAGTTTATTTCTCCTGTAATGGGAGATTTTTCTGTTTTTTATCCTCTAGACTTTGCAATTAAGTACTGGGGGTCATTCTGTCTGGAAGGATAGTATTAAAATTCAGATTTAATGGAAAACAAATTTCTAAAAATATTTGTATTGATGGTTTTAATACTCTTGTTTGTTTATTTGTTCAAATAATTACAATATTTTTCCTATAGTACCACCTAAATCTAAATATGTACTTATATTTTAAGACACATTAATTTAAACAGCTTTATTTAATATCAACTATCTTGAAAATTCTTCTGTTTGGTCCGGCTAATTAAAATACTCTATTTTTGTACCAACACAATTTAAATCCTTTTTTAATATAGCCTAATTTAAATAATTTTTTTTTGGTACCAGCTAATTGAAATACTTTTCTTTTGGTACCGTCTATTTGAAGTAGTTTCCTTCTAGTACCAATTATTTTAAATACTTTCCATTCGGTACGACCTAATTTAAATGTTCTCCTTCTGGTACCACCTTATTAAAACACTTTTCTTTTGGTACCACTTAATTAAAATAAATTTAAATGCTTGTGGTACCACATAATTCAAATATTATTCTTCTGGTACAACCTAATTTAAATAATTTTCCTTTGGTATCACGTAATTTAAATATTTTTCTTTTGGTACCACCTAATTCAAATATTCTCCTACTGGTACCACCTGATTTAAATATTCTCCTTCTGTTACCACCTAATTTAAATAATTTTTTTATACTATCTATTTAAAATAATTCCTATTTCTACCATCTAATTAAAGTACTTTTCTTTTGGTACCACGTAATTGTACCTTTTAATTAAACTTTTAATTCAGTACTTTTTTAATTCAACATTTTTATTTAGTACACAAAACAACATTTATTATTTATTTGCTAAAATTTTACTGGGATAATATTGCCTCAAATTTAATAAAAACTTATGAAGATTCTAAAAGTGTATTTTCATTCTCATTTTCATAAGGGTCAATAATTTTCGTAAAATATTAATAAAGACAAAAAATTTCGTTCCTTTGATTTAGTTCAGAACTTGTACAAGATGAAAAGTCGAAAATTGAATTAAACTACACATATGGTTTAAAGGTATAAGAGAAAAAGAGGCACGGCTTCTTTTTTGTGAGGTTGGTGAAATTGTAAATGGCTAGTGTAGTATAACGATCCGTGTTAAATTGGTAAAGGTGATTTTGTCTTCACTTAGATAAAAAGTAGAATGAAAAAGGTTGTGAGAGAGGGAGATGAAGGGGGTGGACGAGTTTGAAGAGACCTTACTTTGCTTGATTGCTCTCCACCTTTGGCGAGTGAATTGCTCTATGCGCCAATTAGGCTCTATTGAAAGAAGCTGCAAATGTGGCCTTTCTAAAAGAAACCGACTACCCGTTAAATCCAGATTAAGAGCGAAGCGGATGACGCGATGAATTCGCAGCACTGCAATCCGGAAATGTTTAATTTAGATGTTACGGCTCTTTTTTTTGTTGTAAAAAGAAGATATCTCTATTGAAACATCTGATACGAACCTGCAATTTACATTTTGACATGGTTAGTCGAAAATGGTTTTTTCTGAAATTTAAATGTCTTATATACTCATTAGAAAGAAAGTGTTTTTGATTATTTGAATGTTTGGGAAGAATTGAAAAATTTCTATTGCTTGGAGTTTTACAACGTTTGCAAATAGATGACAGGAGAATGATTTGCATGTGATTAAAGAATCGACTTTGAGAATAATGTATTCTTGCTCCTGTTTCTCATCAGCATTCAAACACCGCCTCCACAATCTGTTTATTCAATGATAACAAATTGCCAAACGAATTTGTACAGTCATACTCTATAATTGCGATTTGAGATTGGGTGACGCGATCCACAGAACTGGCAGTGAATGTACATACTACATATATCTATACATTTCTAGAAGAGCTAGATAGAAAGAAAAGGAGCAGAGAAAAGGTTGATGATGATGATGATGATGATGCTGATGATGATATATAATGAAAGGCAGAGTGAAACGATGCGTGTAACCGACCTAACGGATTGGTTTGAATCCTAGGTCATAATGAGGGTGAAAAAGTCTCGACATTCTCAAATGCTTTCCTGCATGTCTGCCAAGGAGCGAAAAAGAATCAACTATCGTGGAGCGTGTCGGGAAGTGTCTTCCAAGGGAAAAAGCTGAAGCTGGGGCAGCAACCACTATATAACATATATGGTTGCAAACTCTCACGGCCTATGAACTTGAACTCGTCATAACTGCAAATGGAATGAATACCTGTCTTACTGCTCGTATAGTAGCAGCCACGAGTTGCCCACCACAACACTAACTTACTGAGATTGGTTCGAGATATTTAAGCCTACCTTCGACTATGTACTCAAGTGAGATTCACTCAAGTGAATGTCTCTTGTAAAGGAGAGCGAGTAAAATTAGAACCAGACTTTTCAAGATTATAATGAAAGAAAACATTTTTAATGACAAGTCAGTTATAAACCAAATTACCGCATCATCGTAAATATCATCCAATCGTCAAGATTCATAATCCAATAATCAAAACTATCATCTTCCACTGTCATTAGAAAATGATCTCATTCCACTTGCAAATGAAAGATGATACTTTATTACAGTTGATTAGAAAAAGTTTTCTTGACTTGGAAAATATTAGGTATAAAATTACTTCACTCTGAAATATTGACTTCATTTAGAAATATTATTTCCCCCTTAAGATAATAATCATGTCTTATTGCAATACATCTTGAGCCAATAATATGTATGATGAAAATACTTTTTTTCCTTTCGATTCAATACTGATAGAGTTGTTGGGAGATGAATATAATCAAGTTTTTTCCGATACATCTTTATTAATGTTGAGAAGCCAGTGCATTTGTACTGTGTAGCCTGAAGGATGAAATTACCGAATGACCCGAGAATAACGACAATGTGAAGAGTAACGAAGACTACTGACGATGCTGGTTATAAAGCTAGTGTGCGAAGGTGGTTTTGCCTCTCGAGCACCTGCTACCGTCATTATCATCAACTGGCACTCCAGAAAACACGGGAGCAAAGAGACAATTCGAGTCTAATTTCTGCCTACGGCAGAGCAATCTGTTCCTGCCGTAGACTCTCTTTCTCTCATTCTATCTCGTTTGCTCTTTTTCTCTCCCCCCCCCTTCGCTCTCTGTTTCTCTTTCGCTCCTTCTCTTTCTCTCTTTCTCCGATTTACTTTACGCCATACGACTAACGACGCTGTATATAATGGCGCAACGACAGCCTGCAAAGAGCACCGACAGTTAGATACAACGCTAGGGGTATCTAGACAAATGAATCGCTATTAGAATAAAACTTTATGGCTTCCCAAGAGAAGTAAAAAAGACACTCATTTGTCCTAACTGTCCCTTCATTAACGCAACCACCTTTTAAGGATAAAGGAGTCTTATGAGACGTTCAAGTCCACCTTTCATGGCAAAGATCAATAAGATATACGATCTTTGAAAATGGCATTATCTTCGAAATCGCTAAAAACAGTACAAAAAACCAATTGCTTTTTATTCTGAAAAGGGCATTGGAAGTTTTTAATGACTTTTAAAATCTTGATTCTAAATAGTGTCTTTCCTTACTTAAAGATTGAATTGAAAACATTATTTTTGTCATAGAAGCAGCAACAATTTAAATATATTTATTTTCATACCACCTTTCCCTTTGGCACAAACTAATCTAAATGCTTTTCTTTTACTAACATCTAATTTAAATACTTACCTTTTGGTAACATCAAATTAAATTAATTTCCCAATGGTACCACCTGATTTAAATGCGTTTCTTTTGGTACCACCTAATTTAAATACTTCTCTTTTAGAAACACTTAATTTAAATTACATTCCTTTTGGAACCATCTAATTTAAATACTTTTCTTTTGGTACCACCTAATTTAAATACTTCTCTTTTAGAAACACTTAATTTAAATTACGTTCCTTTTGGTACCACAAATTTTGAATGCTTTTTTTGGTACCACCTAATATAAATACTTTCCTTTTGGTATTATCTGAATTAAATACATTTCTCCTTCCATTTTCAAATTCCCCTCTCTTGTTACCACTTATAAACAAAATTAAACTATTTAAAATCTTCCCAACTTTTTGCCTCTTTAAAAATTCAATTTTTCCTCCCTCCACAACTAAAAACAAGAAATAATATTTTGCAAAAATCAAGTGAATTTATTTATTAATAAAGCACATAAGTAATTCCAGATGCTAAAGGCAAGAGAGAAGAGAAATGAGATTGAATATTGTAGACTATTCTTCGAAGAGAGACAAGAGTAACGCAGGTCTCCATACATTATCCAAACGTGAACCAGATATGTTCCCGGGAGGCCTGTCGCAGTAAATTATCATTTTCATAGCAGTATATGCCGACAATTTTGAAACGCAACATGCCCAGAGGCAAACTCGAGTTGAGAAGGGTGTGCAACAAAGAAAACAAATGTCTCGGTTAAAGATTGAAGAAAGACAGGGACTACTTACATTGCTTCTCTACTACCAGTGGCCGCAGAAATCACGACTACTTTCCTATCTATGCACTCATATTTGAGCTGAATTTTCACACGGTTCAAGACTGCTTCTCATAAATCAGTCTGAATGTAAAAATCAAACAAGAGAGAAAAATGCCGCTTTTAAATTCCTTTCAATATGATATATACACTTGCTTGTAATTACAGTAATGAAGATTACAACTGTTATCGTACTGATGACCAAAAGGATTGGCTGCTTTTTTTATTAATAGAGATGTATATGCGTTTACAGCAAAGATGACAAAATAAAAGAACAACATTTTCCCACTCTATGTGAATCAAGTGGGAAAATTTTTTTACTTTGATACCACTTAATTTGAATAGATTTCTTTTGGTAACACTTAAATTCAAACTTTTTTCTCCTTGTTGCCACCTAATTTAAACACTTTTTCTCCAAAACACCTAATTAAAATACTTTTCTTTCCGTATTAGCAAATTAAAATATTTTCCCATTGGCACCACCTTATTAAAATACTTACCTTTTGGTACTATCTAATTAAATTACTTTACTTTTGATACCAACTAATTGTAAGTAAATAATTTCTTTCTCTAATTAAAATATTTTTCTTTTGGTACCAACTTATCTAAATACTTTTCTTCTGGTACCACCTAATTTAGATAATTTTCTTTTAGAACCACCTAATTAAATTACTTTCCTTTTGCTACCACTTCATTGGAAATTAAATAAATTTCTTTTGGTAGCACCTTAATTTAAAAATTTTTCATCTGGTTCCATCTAACTTAAATAATTCTCTTTTGGTACCAGACGATTAACTTACTTTCCTTTTGGTACCACCTAATTTAAATAATTTTCTTTTGCTACCAGCTAATTGAAATACTTTTCTTTTGACAACACTTAATTGCAATAATTGCCTTTTGGTACCACCTAATTCAAATCATTTTGTTGTTACGATTATTTTATTTCTCGACAATAAGGTTAAATAAACATTTTATGTTTATATATATTTTTCCATTGACTGATATTGTTTGCGTCGTCAAATAGTCCTGGAGGCATTGAAGAAAAATACAGGCAGGAGTCGTAGTACTCTTCCTCGTGCAGGTGAAGAATGAATGTAACAGCCAGAAGGGGAAAGGGGGTTGAAGCAGTGCATTACCCGTTAGACATGGCCTCTTCGCTGATATATTGACTCGTACAAAAAAGCGACTGTTCTTTTGCTCCCTGGCACACTGTTGCCGCCACAAAGTCGTCGTTCACTTGTGCCTCCTCGGTACACCAGTAGCGCAATCAGCACAGCATGCCGACAGCAATACGGTCAACGGAAAGTCAACCTATAACTTCTGACCATTATAAACTATTCATCATGATCTAAATTACATTTAAAAAGAAAACTCATAAATGTGAAATATCAGCAATTTTTCAAATGTTTCATCATCTGAAACATTTCTATCATCTTCGTAACATTTCAAAAGCCATTTTGAAATATCGATTCTCACAAGAAAATGAATTAATTCATGCTTGCTGAAAAGATGAAGAGAGCGATGATTAAATTAGCTATCGAGGAAAATTATAACATGACGTGAATGCAATCGTAGATATATAATTTATATTCACAATGATGATTAATTTTTATTCATAAATTCCTAATATTTTTTGTGAATTTTCTACAATCCTCTGTAGATGATTGCACTTCACGATTTAACAATTATGAATTGTTATCAATGAATTGTTATATTGAGGGTGATATTCATTAATATCTCCGGATACAAAAGAAGTGTTCCTTGAGCGAGTTGAATGTCCAAGCGTGACCAAAGTGATCTCTCACACGTCGCAAATGAGAGCATATGATGCGAAAGAGAAGGAAGAATAATTCTTTTTCAAGAGTGTGAAGAAGGTGGGTGAAAGAAGCAGTGGCAAAAGAGACACACAGCACACGCAGAAGAAAATAATCGCGGTGAATGTAGTGGCCAGTGGCAGCACACTGGCACAAGGACGAACAACCTATTATAGCAGGAGCGAGAGTAAAAGAGTCTGGACAGGTGAGATAATCAAGCTCCAAAGCACCTCGTAGTAATCACTATTCGCGCTTGGTGTCTTTTATGCTCCCGCGAACTCTAAGCCGAGACCATTCCCTGTTGATTCGCTGTTAAAGAAAGCGATTCACGAACGGCCTTCGACTTCTGGTCTTCCTGGTCTTTTCGTCGTCGATCATCAATCTGAAAAACTTCTGTTCTTCTCTTACACACACACACACTTCATCTCACATCCCAAAGCTACAGACTTTTGTTTTGTTAAAAAAGAATTTAACAACGCTGAACAAGTGTTAGCCTTCAAGGCAAACTGTGGCACCTCTAAAAAGTGCTCAGTCATAGTCTCATCCTAATGAGAGGATATGAGAATCAAGAGTCAAATCGGTATAGAAACGTCAACATTATTCCAAAATCCACTTTTCATGGATTTCTCTAAACAAAATCTAAAAAATAAATTTGGATCCAAATATATTTTTGAAAAACAATCCTTATGTTAGATAAAAATGAGTGTAATCATAGTTACAATTTATTCTCCTAATGATTACTTTATAAAACATTGATTAAAAATTAATAAAAACTAAAACTAAAAATCAGATATAACTGTAAATACTCTAACGGTTTTCTAGTTAATAATAAAAAATTGTTACTAAACGGAATCTTAGGGTGTTTTATTATTCGAGCAAGTGCTTGGCGGAGGTCTACTTCAATACTGATTTACCACTCGTCTAATTTGTAGGCGGTTGCCATTAAACAATCCATAAATGCGCATGCGTAAAACACTGCCGACTTGCTCTGGGACGAACCCCATGGACAGATGGACGGACAAACGATTTATTCATATTCAAATGCGCGTCTTTACGAGTATACTCACACGAACGTGCGCAACCTTCTTTCGAGGTTATGTTACGCGGAGTTAAATGCAAGCACCTTAGTCGTTAGCTGGCTGTTTTATCCGTCCCTTCAAGTCTTCACTCTTTAGTTTTTATTGTCTTCCTACATAGAATCAACCGGCAATGAACCAAGGACCTCTTGCGTATGAATTATGGCTACCTCTTCTAAGTACAAGAACTTGGATTAGTTGCCGAATGGGAGCCTTTATTTATTGTGGTTTCTAGTGGAAGCTAGACAAATTTGGTATCACCTGCTTTTAATACTTTTTTTTGGTATCACCTGATTTTAATACTTTTCTTTTGGAACTGTCTCATTTTAATTCTTTTTCTTCTGGTAACACCTAATTTAAATAATTTCCTTTTGGTTCCACCTAATTTAAATACTTGCCTTTTGGTACCATCATTAAATTACTTTTCCTTTGGTACCACCTAATTTAAATAATTTGTTTTCTTGTAGCGCTTAATTCAAATAATCTTCTTTTCTTACTACTTAATTTGAATACACTTCTTCTGGTACTGAATAATTTAAACAATATTTCTTTGTTACCAGGTAATGTAAATTATTTCCGTTTGGTACCACCTAATTTTTTTGCCTTTTCTTTCCTTACCATTAATTTATTTTATTTTTGGTACCACATAATAGATAGATTAGTAGATATTTTTGCACCATATGATTAAAATATTTTTTTTTTCTAGTACCAAAGAGAATGTAACATTTTTTCATTTGTTAAAACTAAATTTATATATTTTCTTCTTGGTACCACTTCATAATTAAAGAATTTGTACATTTGGTATCATGAATTGGATTTACTATCCTTTAATGTTTAACAGCTTGGTGGAATTTTGTCGAATTTTACAACAAGACAGTTAAGTAATATTTACTGTGTAATAAAGTAAAGGAATTGTGTTTACGTTTGTGAGTAAAAAAATCTATTTATACAAGATTGGTATCCGGAATAGTGTTAGAAGTCGCCAACTTCTTGATGACAATACTCACACTGAAGTTTACTGTTTTCTTCAAAGCCCCTCTCATTCTCACGAGAAGTATCGATATACACACGGTTGTAGCCTATACCCGTATTCTATTTATCACAGAATTCCTACCGATCTCCTGATGCTTTTCCGGAGTAATGCTTCCAACTACTCTTATAGCGAGCAATCACCCATAAACACCATTAAGATCCAGTGAAAACTTACAATGCACTTTATTCGAATTATGACACTGCATTACATGAATTACGTACTTTTGAACACTTTTATCGATTTCCTACTGTAAAATCAGATTTAATTTTCTACACAGTTTCCGAGTGTTTCAAATTAAAAATAATTATAGTTTGTTTAGTGAAATAAATAACGATTACTTTAATTCGATTATAAAATTAACTACTTTTGCTCAAATTGTTAGAAAATAATTATTTTGTTATTGGACTGATAGCAATTCATTATTTGAATAGAAAAAATAATAGATAACATCAGTGAGAAAAAAATACTTTTTTTCACAATCACTTAAGACAACGAATTCTCTGTATTTATACGACACGAAGTTAGAAATTATAGGAAAAATAAGTTGGCTTTCTCTTTGCGGAGATTATCAAAAATACCTCGTAAATTATTTGTACGAGTAGGCTTTGCACATTTAACGAGTATGAAACTCACGAGATGGCTATTGGTCCGTGTGGCTCGTAGAGCATGTAACTTATGAGGCACGCATGACTACTTTTCATCAAGCCGGCTTTGTTGATGATCTTAATACTTTTCTAATTAATTAACCATCGATCGAATAAAAAAAAGCGCTGCCGGCGACCTTTGACCAGATTGAAAAGACATAGAACGTGATAGAAAAATAGAACGATCCTTTGATCATAGTTTAATAGCCTTTTAGTTCTTTGCAAAAGAAAAGAACAAAACAAAGAAAATAGAAATGGTTACACTATGCCTACACAGAGCGAAGCTAATCAAGATATCCGCAATTGAGATTATGTCCTTAAATATAGCATCGCAGCTAAAGAAAGTAGCTTACCGTGTGGTCGTATAGCCATTATGAACCCAAGAACATCACGATCTCTTTTTCATGACCATGTCTCTATTTTTTTTTCTCCAAACTTTTTTTCCTTTCCTTCAATATTGAATGAGAGAAAAAAATGACCAACATTATGATAAATGATTTTTGATGGACTTTTTTCAAAATGTAATTTCAATTTAAATGCAATTAGAGTTTAAATGTTATTCTTAGATGGTAGCATTTAGTGAAACTAAACACGTAAATTTTTGCACGCTTGTTCATTTTTTTTCTTGCTGGTAGCGGATTTACGGTATTTGGTATTATAAAACATTTTATTACGTAAATCTAGCAGTTTTTTTTATGTATGTAGTCCTGCAGTAGCAGTCGTATAATAACTTGTCATAATAAATTTAGTTTACTGTTTGACGTTATTAGACTGATCAATATATTATGATGAGTAGAAAAATATTAAATTATACATATTGTACGTTTCATTTGAGTGGGACCATTAATGCAGTACCATATTGTAGTGTATTTTATTTGCGAGTTACTACCAACTTCATGCTTTATTAAACTGGCATCCTATTGTAAATCGTATTACTCGAGTGGTGCCACATTGTAAATTATTTAATTTAAATGGTACCATAAATACAATATTTTATTAACATCATACCATTGTGTGCAACATTTAATTTAAGGTCTGTTTGGAAGTATTAAATATAAGTTGTACCAAGCTCTAAAATGTTATACTTGATACCAAACTGTTATCACCATTTTCTTACATGATATCACATTTTGTAGATATATTTTTTAATTGTAGGACAATTTAAAATGTTTCCTTTGAGTGATACCACAATTTTTGTATTATTATTTTTGCTGATACCAGATTGTAAAATATTTACTTTGACTAGTACCACTGTTGTTTACTATTTATTTACATCATACATTTTATAGATCTATTTTTTAAAAGGAAACCAAGATTTTAAATGTTTTATTAAAATGGTACTACAATTTTTTGAGCGGTACCACGATTATTTTTAGCGATACCAGAATGTAAAGTGTTTAATTTAAGTGGTACCACTTTTCTTTACTATTCATTTAGATGATACCACATTTTGTAGAACTATTGTTTAGTGGTACCACGGTTTAAAATTTTTCCTTTAAGTAGTACCTTAAATTTTTTGAGTGGTACCACGATTTATTTATTTTATTTTTGTCGATACCAGATAGTAAACTGTTTAATTTGAGTGATACCACAATTTATATCATTGTTTGAATAAGATATCTATTTATAAAGATTTTTCTTCTTTTGCAGCATTACAAAATATTTATTTTATTAGGAGTAGTTTAAGTTTACATTTAATAGTAATTTGACAAGTGGCATTGGAGCTTTTTGTTGCTTCTGCTAGTGGTAATACGACACCATTTCAAGTTGGAATAGCGCAAGGTTTACAAAAACGACTTAAGTACTGCTACATATGGGCGTAAGAGGGTAAAATGGTCAAATGGTAAAATGCAAGACCCATTCTCAGGTGCACAATGCGAGACCTGTAGACTACTTAAAATGCATTGGCAATAAGCTTTAGTAAGAACCACGACCTGTCTATGGTTTAAGTTTTAAGACGCTTCTCAGCAATAAGACCTTAAAGTCACCTCCTCTAGTTGCGTATATAAAGTGTTCATGACAAAATTTGCACATAGAAAGATATGCTTAAAGCGGTTCATAGTGCTTACAGTCAAGCGTTTAATTAGTATGCGAAATGGGCTGGTTCGTAACTCTAAAGTTTCTTGATTTTATTGCTCGACATGAAAATTGTATACATAGACTTTAAGACAATATATGACTATTCCACGAAGTTATTATTGATTCCTAAAGATTTGAAAATCTTTTTCCCCCAAATATTTATTCACAACAAAATAATTAACATTTCTAAGAAAGGAAAACAATATTGCAAAACTTTACGTTTTCTGTTAGGAAAGAAAAATGTACTATTGCTATTTAATTAGTAAATGTTGATGATGGTATTTTTGTTACTTAAGTAATTATTATTAAATTATTGGAAGAATGACTCGGTGGAAGTGAAATGCCGGATGAAGCAACGGTGCTGGACCAGCAATGCACTTAGGGGGGAGGGTGATGGGCCGTGGCGAAGAACTCCGGTCACCGGCAACGTCGTGTGTGCTAGCTGAGAACAATTTCGCCAGCACTAACGTGTGAAATTACTAGAGGCTATTTCCACGCATTTCTTGTGCCGATTCCCGCAGCGAGTGACTCGCGACCGGCAACTGGTCACCATATGACTTCTTGGTACTGGGCACTACATCTTTAAACTTCCTCCATGCGGGTGAGAGTCAAACGTGCAAAAGAAGAAAAAATAAAATAACACCGAGAAAAGGTGTAACTTGTTTTTATGTCTTTTGAAATGATTAAAACCTCAGTGAGGAGAAGAAAATCGTAAAATACATTGATCTACTTTCATTGCAAGCAATTTTTTGTTGTAAATTAAATTACTTCTTTAAATTGAGTTTCAGGTTTTAAAAAATTTGACGAATGATGAATAGTGGTATCATTTAAATAAAACATTTTACAAAGTTGTACTATCTGATTCGAATGCAATAAACAGTAGTATCGAGACACTCGAATTTAATAGTTCAATGAATCGTACTACTGAAATGCATCCCTATTAATAGTGGTACCACTTTTATTACGATTCAAATAAAACATTTTACAAAGTAGTTCTGTAAGATGGAAATGAATGTCAAGAAGCAAGCAAAATAATTTTGGTTTTTACGTTAAATAAAAATTTATCAAACTAAAAAAATGTATTTCTACATTTTTCAATAAATTTTTATTAATAACTGAAAAAAACGATATTGAGAAACAATCCAAGGATGAAACACTTACGCACTGAAAAATATATAAAAATTCTAACAAAGTACCTCTAATAACTAAGCAAAAATGTGGACTATATAATTTCTGCTTCATAATATAACCAAGGTCTTAGAATCTAATCACCATAGATTTTAAAAATATTTTTTAAACCTTAGCTCACAATTACCAATACCATCTGAGTAAGATAATGAAAAATCACTACTAGCGAACAATAATAGACAGTAAAGTAGGCTTCCACTCTGAAAAGTGCTTCGGAACTGCAAAGGCATATCAACTTCCTTGCATTGTGTCAAATAGTTGCAATTTCATTATAAAGTTTAAATGCTGATATGCCTTAAATAAATTGCCGACATGAACTTTATAAAGTTCAGTGTGTTTTTAATAATTTTTGGAAAATGCAGTTCGGGGCGGCCACCAAACAAAAATTGTCTAAAAGGATTAACAAACTACCTGCAGAAAGAGTCGAAATTGTATCAGGTAATTTCAAAACTTATTACTAACTAAAAATATACTTAAAACAAAAGAATTTCCATTTTTAATATCCAAAATCGGTTAATTAGAACCAAAGTTATACGGTTGTTAAGAAAAGGACAGAAATTTTAAAAATGCCATATTTTTGGTATTTTTTAAAATTTAGAAAAAATATTTATTGGAGTTGATTAAGACTACCAAAGTAATATATTAAACAATATAGTCAGATCCCAATAAGTCATGTAAATTAGTGTTTTGAAATGATGTGGAATCCACAAATTGTTAAATATATAGTTACTAACTGTTATTATTCTGACAGGTAATGTTTGTCATTGACGATCGCATCAGTAATTCAATTTCAAGAGTAGACCCTCTCTTTCAAGAAGTTGGCAAAAATTTTCCAACATTGAGCATCAGTTATTCTTCATTTGAACATAAAGTTATAAAGACCAACTACTCGTCTTCTTTGCAAAATCCTAGGAGAACTACGATGTTTATTATGTTTCTCAGCGACGACCGGATGGATAATAACATTGAAAGGTATACAGTAATTGACGCACTCCAACGTGTGTCAAGGGGAAATTCATTTCCAAAATGTTTGATCCACCTTTTTCTACAAAACAAGTCTTTATCAATAAAAGCATTCCTTCGAGCCTGGTGGAAGAATAATTTTTTCGATATAGCTGTTATGACGCAAACAAACGACAATCAGAGATTTTTGACAAGCAACGAATTGAATGAATCGATTTTGCATCAGATGAATCTTTTCACTCTAGCTTATTCCGCTCGAAGAATAACTGACGAGATAGATTGGTTCCCAAACAAACTGAGAAACCTACATGGGTATAAGTTAAAATATTTATGGATAAAGCGTAACGGATCTGATTCTCAAGGAACGCTACAAAATGCTGGAAAGTTTGCCAATCTCTTTTCAAAAGGATTGAATAGTAGAGAAAAAATGATTTCGATCAAGATCGCAGAGACGTTAGGAAAATCTTCAGCAATTCTACAAAACAAGCGTGCTGAAATGATGTTAGAATTGTTGAATATTCTCGACCAAAAGAAAGTTTTTGTTGAGTACTTAAGATTGCATGTTTTAACATTTGGATCTTTGAAAGCTGTGATTCCCATAAATTCGAAATCAATGAAGATTATTGAAATGTCGGATGAATTGATTGATATGATATCTGTAACCATTGGTGCAATTGTTTTGCTTCGGATCACAGCCTTCGTACTGAAATTCAGTAGGAGAACATGGCAAACGTTTAACATCAGTCAAGTTGTAATGGGATTGTCCAGCGCCAGCGAACCTGAAGTATTATCAGAAAGAATCATTCTTGGAGTACTGCTGCTGAGTTGCATTACTTACTCAGGCTACTTTTACTCTGTGATTCTGGACATCAATTGGCGACCACAGGCGGAAATAACTACACTCAAAGAATTGCTTGATTCCAGCTTGACACCTATGACAACTTTGACAAGAAAGAAAGCATTGTTGCTTAGTCCTATCTCAGAAATTCAGAAACTAGGCACAAAATCAACTGTGTTTCCTGATCACTGGAATCAATTCGACTGCTTGTCTTTCTTGTCCAGGTATGAAAATGTTTCTTGTATAATATCCGACTCTGAAAAATGGGTACAGAATTTCGAATGGAAAACTCAAAACAAGAGCACAAAAATACTAGAGGAACCTTTATACTATTATTTCAAATCATTTGTGATTAGACCGAATTCACCATACATTGAACGCTTCAATAAAATAATTTTACGAGCCTCAGAATCTGGAATACTGTCAAAATTGTTTGACTCCGTTAGTGGAAAGCTACCTTACGAACCACCTGCGCCGGAAGAAATCTCAAAGGAAAAATTGCTTCCACTGGTTTGTTATCTTATGGCTATTGGATACACTTTTGCATTGATCGCCTTCATTGGTGAAATCCTAATCAGCAGCAGATGGTAAAAAAGTCACTTCTTTTGCTTTATTGAACCTTTATAGACTATAAAGTTTCGATAAAGTTGAATTTTTTTCTGCATGTAAAACATCACATAATCAAACATATTTTTTGAACGGGGTTTGTAAACAGAGATTTATTGACAAAAAGTTAATTGTTGATTTATTTCTGTTTAAAATTTTCGAGATAAAATTAGTATTTCAGGAATTAATAAATTTATCGTCGTTCATGTAAATTTTTTTCGAAGTTTAGGTACATGAAAGTTCCTCAAAAATTAAATTAATTAAAATAATTTTCATCCTTTGTTATACATCATGTTCGCTAAAGATGAGTTATTTTTAGATGGACATAGTTTTTTTTAAAGTATCACGGAGAGAAGGGAGTAGTAAGATTAACTACTTGCGCAGTTAAATGTACTAAACAGAATAATCGATTTTGGATTGACTAAACTGGTAGTAGGATTTGCTAAACAGGGGTTTTTTGTCATTGTGACTACTCAGGAAAAAGTTAATTCAACTGCACAGAAAGTCAAATAGACTAAACTGTTCAGTAAAATGTAAAAATATTGTTTTCTACATTTCATTTTGCAATAATTTCAAAAGTAGTAGAATGTCAACGTGAAAATTTTATATTTTAATAGAAAACAAAAACATAATTGTCACAAAAATTTCGAGCAGTTAATCTGCAAATTTTTATGAGATTATGTTGATTTTTTCTGTAATCACTACAGAAACATTAAACAAATTTTTTTTTGTTATTCTGTATAAATCGCGGACAGTCAAGAGTTTAAAAAAAGCACTTTTCACAATTCCGCCATTTTGAAATAACAGTGTACTGCGCAGTAGCGTTCTGTGACTTTAACTAAGCATTCAGTGTCTTCGAGAACACTGTTTAGTAAAATCTACAAAACGAAACTAAATGATGTTTTTTAAATGTAACTAAATATTCAGTTATTATTACTACATACTGACTTACTAAACATGTTAAGTAGAATTAACTACAACTTTTCTCTCTGTGATTGTAAAAACTAAAGAAAAGAGATTTTTGTAAAAACTTTTATTGATAATTAAACATTAAACACTTTACCTTCAAGTAAGCAGGAAAGTTAAAATAAAATATTTTTATAATAACAACCTTAAAATTTAAGTTTTTAAAACAATTCATTTGTTTTTGTAATAGTGCGAAATTGTTTTATTAAGTAATATTTTAACTTGAAAATCTTTATCCGAGTGTTACATAGTAATTTCCACAATAAAACGTGCATTTCTAAACCAAAATCATTTTTTTTCTTGACTTTGATAACTTAAATAGCAACCGACAAAACATGGCCATCTCACCGGATAATGTATGTCAAAAGTAAACATTAATGATTAAATAAATAAAATATGTTGGTCTTTGATTTTCAGGTTATATCAAAGCGTGCGTTATGTACTCCAAAAAAAATCTTTAATTTTAGAAATAGGTTAAAAAATAAGAATGTAACAATGAGAAACGTGAATTTCTTCAATTTTTTTAGAACCACCAAAAAAAATAAAGAAAAGAATTGTTTTTTAACAATTTTTTGTTTATGTATACTTTCTGTCGCGAAATGCACAAGAACATTACTGTAAAATGTAAAACCTAAAATAACCAAAATCTGCCAGCAAATTCTGTAAAATATTTAAATTGTCCATCTGCCCCGGACTTACCCTATATTTTTCTGAGAGTAAAACAGCACATAATTAAAAATAACTTTTGAACTAGGTTTATAAACAGAGATTTATTGACAAAAAGTTTGTTGTTTATTATTTATGTAAAAAAAATTTTGAGATAAAATTAAAATTTCAGGAATTAATAATTATATCGTCGTTCTTGTAAATTTTTTTCGAAGTTTAGGTACATGAAAGTTCCTCAAAAATTAAATTAATTAAAATAATTTTCATCCTTTGTTATACATCATGTTCGCTAAAGATGAGTTATTTTTAGAATAAAAAAATAATGTCCATTGCAAAGTTGCTTAAGTGTGTTTAAACGTGTAAAATTAATGCGATTCTTCAAGTAATGAGCATTTGATCCTTAAAGTTGAATTTTTCATTTTTGAAGTCCATGTACGCGATAATTTAAAATCTACTTAACGAATTGTTTTGTAATTTTCAGAGTGCTTTTTTACATAATTCCTCAGGCAACCATGAGAGCTTTTTAAAAATGAATACATATTTTAGAATAACAATGTAGTCAATTTCTTTTATAGACAAATTCGACTGTTTCCTTTCACAAATGCATTTCTTTAAAATGATTCTGTAACGTCTCGGTATTGTCTCGCTTTTCTCGAAACTGGTCTCGATCTCGTGCGCAGCTCTAGTTACGAGTTACAGCCTACACGGCAAATTATCTCGCTCAATTCTTAATATTTTTTCATGAAAATTTTAAAAAATATTGTTTAAATATTGCAATACATGTTTCTAAGTGTGTCTGTAGAGTGGTACATAGAGTTTAGAAGCTCTAATTGTATGAAACAGTTTGTTTCCTTAATTCTTGTAAATTAATAAAATCAATAAATATTTTAAAAGTTGATTGACACCGAAAACAAAATTATTCTTATTTAATACTTTTCCTGGAGTCACTTCTTATCGATAATTTCGCCAAAATTTCCTGATTTCTTCCTTATTTTTAGATTCTGTGATTTTTCTTTGCATTCTATCTGATTCCGTAATGATTACAATAGTCTATATTAGAGTTCGGATATGTGACTACTTTTTTGTAATGATTACAATATATGTTCAAATGAGCTTTAAACACATCTTTAAACAGTTATTGTACTCCTTGCAACAGCTGTATCAGCAACTTATATTTTTAATTTTTATCATATTACATAGTTCTACTCCTTGCAGAAACTACGTTACTCTGACAGTCGCTTTAGAATGTCTATTAATATACAAAATAATATTATTAAATTATTTTGTACATTAATAGACGTTCTAAAGCTTTATGAAAAAATTACATTGTAATTAAAAATATACATTTTAATGTATTCACTTTAAAAAAAATTCATTTCACACCAGACTATTAACTTCAAAATAATAGTAATTATTAATATCTAATTCACATACGATAAAAAATAAATAATCAAGATTTTTAAACCCTGAGCAAATCAGGAAATGATTATTGAATGTGGGAAAAATAAATATTTGTAGCGTAAAGCGTAAAATATCAGAAATTGTAATTTGGGAGCAAAATAATTTTGGTCTTTACATTAAATAAAAATTTATCAAATTAAAAAAATTAATTTCTACATTTTTCAATAAATTTGTATTTATAACTAAAAGAACGATATTGAGAAACAATCCAAGGCTGAAAATATTAAGCACTGGAAAATATATAAAAATTCTAACAAAGTGCTTCTAATAAGTAAGCAAAAATGTGAACTATATAATTTCTGCTTCATAATATAACCAAGGTCTTAGAATCTAATCACCATAGATTTTAAAAATATTTTTTAAACCTTAGCTCACAATTACCGATACCATCTGAGTAAAATAATGAAAAATCACTACTAGCGAACAATAATAGACAGTAAAGTAGGCTTCCACTCTGAAAAGTGCTTCAGAACTGCAAGCATATATCAACTTCCTTGCATAAAGTTTAAATGCTGATATGCCTTAAATAAATTGCCGACATGAACTTTATAAAGTTCAGTGTGTTTTTAATAATTTTTGGAAAATGCTGTTCGGGGCGGCCACCAAACAAAAATTGGCTAAAAGGATTAACGAACTACCTCCAGAAAGAGTCGAAATTGTATCAGGTAATTTCAAAATTTATAAGTAAATATTCTTTTAGATTGATATGGGCAGAGATATTGTAGACAGTTTATGATATTTGGTGGATTCCTCGTCAGTTTAAGACACTAATTTTTATAACTTGATGAGATTTGTCTGTAATTTTGTAATTATTATTTTGGTAGTCATAAACAACTCCAATTGCAACTAAAAATATACTTAAAATAAAAGAATTTTTAATTATATTACCAAAATCGGTTAATTAGAACCAAAGTTATAGGACTTTTAAGAAAAAGAGAAATTTTGAAAATGCCATATTTTTTAAAATTTAGAAGAAATATTTGTTGGAGTCTTTGTTTTTTTGTTATATCTTTTTCAAAATAACTTGTAAAAAATTTTTGTATATCAGGTTTTGAGCTTTAAACATTTGTTATTAAAGAACAATTGACAATTTTCGTTTAATATTTACGGTATTGATAAAAAATAACAAAATTTTCAACAAACACCTCTAAGGCGTAATGGATCACTTTGCTTATTTTATGAAGGGGACATTCCAGTTAAACAGGCAAAGAGAAGGCTTTTTTAATATACATTATTAAAATAACTATGACATTTATTTAAAATATTTCTTTTACATGTAATAAATAATTTATTTAAATATTTAAGAATTCGTAAAAAAATTTTTTTTCATTTTTATTTCAAAATGGCGGCGATATAAGCCATTTTTGAAAATGACCATTTTCGGTGGCAAGATCGATTCCAAACTTTCTAAAACAGATAAAACTCAAAAAAGTGGAATTTTCTTTCCCCCCATTTTTTTTTAGAGTACTTTTTCCCCAAAATATGCAAAAAAGGTGTTTTTATTCAGAATTTCTCTTATAAAAAAGGGGAGTTGGAAATTTTCCAGTTTTTAAGGTTCTACTTATAGGCATGATGACGCTGAATCGTTGAAAATCGTTACGAGGGGGTTTTTGGGTCGCTAATTACAAATATGACATCATTTTTTCAAAATTAAAAATGGCGGATGCAATATGGTAGACGAAAAAAAAATTAAAATAAAAAAAATTTTTCCGCCATTTTAAATTTTGAAAATTTGATATATAATTTTTGATCAGCAACACCAAATACATTTTTGTTTGTCTTTTTAAAAAAATGCAAATGAGAAAACATTTAAATCATTCGATTGCTTATCCGCATACAAAAACATCTTTGACATGGCGAAAAATAAAAATGTATAACTTTTGTTTTACTTCGAATTTTGCAATAATATTTTAGGAGAGTATTTTTTGGCACTATAAGAAATTCGAAAATAAAAACAAAACAAAATCGATTTTTTTGACATTTTGAACTAGAATGTCCCCTTAAGAAAAACCTATTATGTTTAATATATTAATAAAATAATCCTGTCAAGTTTAATTTCTTGTAATTTATATATTAATAAGTACTAATGATAATCCTTTATAAAAAAATAACTGGAGAATAGATTTTTTCAGTAAATGGATTTTGCATTTCGCTACAACTTTTTAAAATTTGCATGAAAATGTTTAAATTAAATATGTTCCACTTTCAATATTCTTTGTTATAAATGTACAATAGAAACCAAAATTGTCAATATTCAATAATATTTCATGATCCAAATTACAATTTTATTGATGATTCAATACGCCCCTGGTAGTGATCTATTACGCCCCGGTCCGAGGCGAAATGACTCACCTTGCAATTCTCCAAAAATATTGTTCTAGAAAAAAAGTATAATAGATATTAGAGCGTACTTTTTTTTACACGGGAAAAGATAAATTAGCTCCAGCAGTAAACAGATGTTTGCTGTGAAATCTCTGAAAATTAGCTACCACAGCCAAGAAGTTTGTAGTGGCAGCGAACATGTTAGCTGCACGGAGAAAAATTCTTTTTTAATGATTACAATAGTCTACAATACAGCTCGGATATGTGACCACTTTTTGCAATGATTACGAAAACTATGTAATATGTTAAGAATTAAGTAGGAACGATTACTACAGCTGTTGTAAGGGATACCTTTTAATTTGTACTCCTTACAACAGCTATAGTAATCATCACAAAAAGTGGTCACATATCCGAGCTGTACTGTAGACTATTGTAATCATTAAAAAAAGAATTTTTCTCCGTGTGTGACAGCAAACATTAGTAAAAATTTATGCGAGTTTGCCGTCATAGCGAACTTGTTTGATCTCACAGCGAACTTTTTCGCTGTCCCTATTTTAACGACAAAGGTTTGTTGTGGCAGCAAAATGTTCGCTGCCACAGCAAACCCTTTCTATGCATGTAATTGAAAGCTGAGATGATAGGCTAAGTTTTCCACATGATGAAATTTTTATTAAAGCAAGAATGACGAAGTTAAGCAACAAAAAGTGAAAAGTGATCCATTACGCCCCGCGGTCTCTCCCCTATAGCCAAATCCCAACAATCATGAAAATTACTTTGGTGAAATGATGTGGAATCCACCAATTGTTAAATATATAGTTTCTAACTAGTATTATTCTGCCAGGTAATGTTTGTCATTGGCGATTGCATGCGTAATTCAAGTTCAAGAGTAGACCCTCTCTTTCAAGAAGTTGGGAAAAATTTTCCAACCTTAAGCATCAGTTTCGCTTCATTTGAATATGAAGTTATCAAGACCAACTACTCGTCTTCTTTACAAAATCCAAGGAGAACGACGTTATTTATTCTGATTCTCAGCGAGAACCCGGTGGATATCAAGAATCAAGCGTATACAATAAGTTATGTACTCACACGTCTGTCAAGGGGAAATTCATTATCGAAGTGTCTGATCCACTTATTGCTACCCAGCGAGCTATTGATAAAAAAATTAATTCGATCCTGGTGGAAGAATGAATTTCTCGATATTTCTGTAATGACGCAAACAAACCACAACCAGAGATTTCTGACAAGCAACGATTTGAATGAATCGATTTTGCATCAGATGAATCCTTTCGCTAAAACTTATTCCTCTAAAAGAATAACAGACGAGATAGATTGGTTCCCAAACAAACTGAGAAACCTACATGGGTATAAGTTAAAATATTTATGGATAAAGCGTAACGGATCTGATTCTCAAGGAACGCTACAAAATGCTGGAAAGTTTGCCAATCTCTTTTCAAAAGGATTGAATAGTAGAGAAAAATTGAGTTCGGTCAATATCACAGAAAAATTAGCAAAACCCTTAGCAGTTTTAAAAGACAAGTGTGCTGAAATGATGTTAGAATTGTTGAATGTTCTCAACCAAAAGAAAGTTCCTTTTGAGTACTTAAATTTGCATGGTTTATCAATTGGATCTTTGAAAGCTGTGATTCCGATAAATTCGAAGTCAATGAAGAGTATTGTAATGTCGGATGAATTGATTGACATGATATCTGTAACCATTGGTGCAATTGTTTTGCTTCGGATCACAGCCTTCGTACTGAAATTCAGTAGGAGAACATGGCAAACGTTTAACATCAGTCAAGTTGTAATGGGATTGTCCAGCGCCAGCGAACCTGAAGTATTATCAGAAAGAATCATTCTTGGAGTACTGCTGCTGAGTTGCATTACTTACTCAGGCTACTTTTACTCTGTGATTCTGGACATCAATTGGCGACCACAGGCCGAAATAACTACACTCAAAGAATTGCTTGATTCCAGCTTGACACCTATGACAACTTTGACAAAAAAGAAAGCATTGTTGCTTAGTCCTATCTCAGAAATTCAGAAACTCGGCACAAAATCAACTGTGTATCCTAATCATTGGAATCAATTCGACTGCTTGTCTTTCTTGTCCAGGTATGAGAATGTTTCTTGTATAATATCCGACTCTAAAAAATGGGTACAGAATTTTGAATGGAAGACTCAAGATAAGAGCACAAAAATACTCGAGGAACCTTTGTTCTATTACTTCAAATCATTTCTGATTAAACCGAATTCACCATACATTGAACGCTTCAATAAAATAATTTTACGAGCCTCAGAATCTGGAATACTGTCAAAATTGTTTGACTCCGTTAGTGGAAAGCTACCTTACGAACCACCTGCGCCGGAAGAAATCTCAAAGGAAAAATTGCTTCCACTGGTTTGTTACCTAATGGCAATTGGATACACTCTTGCATTGGTCGCCTTTATTGGTGAAATCCTAATCAGAACCAGATGGTAAAAAGGTCACTTATTTTGCTTTATTGTACTGTTTAACGCTATAAAGTCTCTATAAAATTTCGATAAAGTTGATTATTGTTTCTGGGAGTAAAACAGCACATAATCAAAAATAACTTTTGAACAGGATTTATAAATAGAGATTTATTGTCAAAAAAATTTTTTTTCATTAATTTTGTGCAAAGTACAGAATTTTAGAAATAAATTTAAAATTGAAAAAATTTATAAATATATCGTCGTTCATGTAAATTTTTTTCAAACTTTAGGCACATGAAAGTTCTTTTGAAATTAAATTAGTTAAAATAAATTAAATTATTTTTTCTACATTATGTTCTCTAAATATAATTTATTTTTAGAATCAAAAAATAGAGTTCTCCTTTAAAACTTGTGGCGATTTCGAAGTACATAAAGTAAACAAACCAAATTTTAAAAAAGTAGATGTGATTAAGAGAAGGGTAAGGTCTTAAAATTTTATTATTGCAGTTTTTATTTTTTAAATGAATTCACAGTATTTCCAAAATATTGTGTTAAAGTTTCAAGTCAATCGAAGAAAAATTAACGAAATTATGAGTATTATAGTTTAGTTGATCTAGGCTTCAAAACTCATGCTTTTTTATTAAATAATTAGTTGTAATTTGTTTGTTTTTAAAAGTGCAATATTTTTCAAAACATCTTTTGAACGACTGATTTTTGAGCCATAAGAAATGTCCATTGCAAATTTTTTTAATTGTGTTTTAACGTGTAAAAATAATGTGTAACGTTAAGTATTGAGCATTTGATTCAAAGAGGTTGAAAGTTTTTTCTGAAACTTATCATTTTTGAAGTCTATGTACGCTATTACTCAAAATCTACTTAACTAATCGTTTTGCAATTTTGCAGAGTGCTTATTTACATAATTTCTCAGGAATCCATGTGAGCTTTTAAAAAAAATTACCAGTTCTGCAATAACAAATTAGTCAATTTTATTGTAGAGAAAATCGATGTTTTAGCTTCTAGATGCTACGAAAAATAAAAAATCCTTCAAACGTAAACATAAGAAACATCTCCTTTGACAAATGCACTTTGATCTTTTTATTTAAAATGATTTTGTTGCAAGTTACAGCGTACACCGTAAATCAACTTTTTATTGGAGGCGTTTGAGAAAAATCACATTATCTAGCTCAAATTCTCAATATTTTTTCATGAAAATTAAAAAAATTATTATTCTTTAATTAACTCTCTCCGTATCGAAAAAAGAATTCTTAAAAATATGCATTTTTCACCAGAAAGATCTAACTCTGTATGAACCTATGTAAAGCTAACCTATATATATTTCTTTGTGTGTCTTTAGAGTGGTATTTAGAGTTTAGAAGCTCTAATTGTATGAAACAGTTTGTTTACTTCATTCTTGTAAATTAATAAATAAATATTTTGAAAAGTTGTTTCACATCGAAAACAAAATTGTTCTTATTTAATATTTTCCCTGGAGTCACTCCTTTTTCGATAATTTCGACAAAATTTCCTGCTTTCTTCCTTATTTGTCTTAATTATTTCTAGTTTTCCTGACTTTTTCTTGAATTTCTACATTTCAACATTTAAATAATTTTCATTTGATACCACCCAGTTCTTTGGGGTACTTTGTTGTACTTTTAGATCTGGCACCACTTATTGAAAACTGTATTTCTAACTAACAAAAAATTATAATATAATGAAGTACAAAATGACAAAATATTTTTAAAAATTCAAGTTAAATACTAAAAAAGCAACCAATGTACACAATATTCAAGTGATACACAGTGCGCAAAATATTTGTTCAGTGAATCGAAATTCGAGAATCTGTCCAAATGTAAATGAGGCATAATAAAACGATGATAGATAAAATTGAAAACCCTCCTATTCAATTGAAATCTGCAATCACATCATCAATTTCGTGTTCGAATGTTTTTTTCTAACCCTTTCCGATCGATTCACAAGAGAGTGCCTAATATGTTACATAAAGACACATTTAGAAACACAACTATTTAAACAAATGAAACATTTTCTAGACATACAATATTATATACACATTGAATAGGTGCGGTACTCTATGGCAGATAGTGTCTGAACCGACCACGAACGAATCTTTCTCTCTCTCTCTTTCTGATCGCGACCGCGATCTTTCTCAGAAGTCTGCTTATTCACCACGGAAGTACCGACAACTGTACCATAGCATCCAGCATCAGTAAAGCCGGCAGTAACCGTGGTCTGTTCCCATCAGAATCCAAATGCCCGACAGTCGTGAGCCCATATGTCTCTTGCATTTCGCCGCCACATAAGTATACTAAACCTTATATTCTTATACCTCAAAGATATCTGGATGTTAGACTCATACAGTAAGCGCACTAATGGCGATAAAAGCCTGATTCAGTCGCGGAAAAACTCCCAGAGACGTCGTAAGTCCAGATTAGTTTATCTCTAATGGTTAAACTGGATGCTGACTTTACTCCCCTCAAATAAAGTTTTATGTTGGAAAAAATGCATATAATCATCTCATCATCATCATCATAGTGGATTCATTTCCTTATCAGCTCTTAGAAACTTCAATTCGAATTTGCTGAAATATTTCATGTTAGTGAAATAAGAAATAATTTATCTTGAGTATACTTTTAATGAGTGAATCAGTCGTTAAATGTTCATTTCACTCTTTAATTGTCACAATTTAATTGATTCATTAAAACTGATTGAAAACTGTACTTTCAACACTCAAGTCCATCTTAATGATTCAGAAAAAAGCATCAATTTCTTATTCTTACGACATCATAAGAAAAGAACACTAAAAAAAATAAATATTTCGTAAAAGAATCCAGGAGAATTAATTGATTAATTAATCAATTAGAATTGCGCTCAGCAGGAATGTTTCTGGAGTGTGAAAAAATTGGAAAAAAGAAATAATTGTTGAATCATTATCGACGTATATTAACTTGTTGAATGCTATCTCTCAATCCTAGATTTGTAATTACGACTTTGAATCGTAGATTAGATTGTTCATAGTTCAAGCGCTCATCATTCTGTGATAATTAATCACAAAAGGTCCATTTCTTATCCGCGAAAGGATTTCTCACCCACCCTCTCTTCACTCTCCCATTAATGGCATCGTTTTTCAATTGAGTGCGAAAATGTTTTAAAGTGCTTTATCGAGAGGCCAATGATAGTTAAAGAGTGATGTACGACAGACGATCGATAATTCGATGAATCGTAGATGGTTCTTGTTTTTTTCAATTGATTCAAGTAATTACTGATTATTAATGACCTCGACTATTAACTTCATGACTTACGTACTGAATTTACGATACACAAAGCGGTATAGAACATTTTACATGACGATTTCATTAAAAAAAAATAGAGAAAAATTTATTTATAGATTAAAGATAGTTCGGTAAATAAATTTTTTGAAATTGTAACACAAACTTTTTATTTTCTACCGCTGAGTTTGAACATTTCGCTCTTGGTACAAGGTAATTAAATTATTTCCCTTCTTGGTCACAATTCGATGAATTACTTCTCTTTTGGTATTAGAAAATTTCAATAATTGAATTTTGGTTCCCACAAAAGTAAATACTCTGCTCTTTGTACCAATTATTTCTGTACTTGTCTTTTGGTACCTCAAAATTTAAAGCCTTCTCTATTAAAATTTGATGGTACCCTAAAAAAGCAAAAACTAATGTTAACTTTTACGTAAGGGAAAATAATTAAATTAGATGGTACCAACACTGCAAAAAGAAGTATCTTAATTTAAGATGTTTTGGTAGTCATTTCTAAGATGTTTTGGTAGACACTTTTTAGTTACTTGAAACATCTTAATTTAAGATGTTAAAAGTATCTTTGTACACATTTTCTGTGGTATTTTTGGGGCAAAAAGTTTTGAGGTTAACTATGGGCTCTTATGGAAAACACTTTATGTATCTTAATTTTTAGTAACTTACACTTATGGCGCATCTTACGATTCTCAAGTAACTTATCGCTAAACATCTTATTGCAACAGAAACATCTTAATTTAAGATACTTTAAAGAACTTACAAAAGTATCTTACTTTTCTAAGATGGAAGAAATATCTTCATCACCGCTAAAACGTATAAAGCATCTTAAATATCAGTAAGATGCTTTAGAAAACATCTTATTTTAAGATGTAAGATATCATTTTTCCATCTTACATCTTATTTTAAGATATCAAAAAAGACACCTATTTTTGCAGTGAAGTATTTAAATTTAGCGATTTAAAGGAGAGTATTTAAATTAGGTCAACCAAAAGGAGAGAATTTTATATTAGGTTATGTTGCAGTTTATTTTGTATTTTCTCACACAAACATACGCGGAAAATAAACTCAAAATAAATTTGCAACTTTCACGCGGTATCTGGCACACTTTTAAGTCACAGAGTCACTTGAACCTAGCTCAAAGTTTTCTTTGAGGATATTGTGAGTAAACCACGTAAACCACGAAAGGACATCTCTGGGGGCCTTACGATCATTAAAATTCAAAACAGCCAACGAGCTTTATGGCGTAAGTTATAAGCAATAATCGTAATGTTTTTTTAATAGTCAAGAATATCCCTGAAAGAGAAATAAAAAAATAAGAATTCTGAAAAACAATTCAGATCTCTTATTCCATCAGTGTGCTAGTTACATTTATTTAGTTTTAACTGTTTCCTTTCAGTATTTTGTGGTTTTCACGTGATTGGATATATGTAAAATATGGTGTAAAGTGTTGAAAGTAAGCGTGAACGTTAAGTTTATATGTCCCAACAAGTCAAAATGTCATGCTAAGCATTTAGTTAAAGTAAATTATCTTTTATTAACTTTCATGGTCATCCATCATGACATTAAATTTATGTTTATTTGATTTTCCACAATAATAATCACGGGATGGATTTTAATTTACAGTTTACGTATTTATGGGAGCAATCATCATAAAGTATATTTGTCGAACGATCTTTAAACTTAAAATTGATTTTATCTTTTATTTTTCCCCCACAACAACTTTTTCAAAAATTATCTCGCACTTTATAATGAAATTATCGTTAAAATTTTCTTTTACCGCTTTGCAAAATCGTAAATTCACTACGTTAAGTCTTGAAGTTAATCGTCGAGGTCAATAATAATAATCGGTAATAACATGAATCAATTGGAAAAAAATAATCGTCTACGATTTATCGAAATATTGATCGTCTATTGTACATTACTCTTTAATAATTATTTCAAGATATTCAAATGAGGTGAAACTGAAAGAAAAATATTAAAATGTACTCAAACCAAACAAAATTTAATTAAACTAGGTGGTACCGAAAAAAATTAATTAAATTTTACGGTACTGAAAAGAAACTGATTTTAATTAGATGATTCCAATTAAATTTGATTCATTTCAAATTTTATGGTACCGAAAATAAAGTATTTAAATCAGATGGTACCAGAGGCAAGTTATATTTATGGTGGAATCAAAGATAAAAGTCATTAAAAATTGCTGTTACCAAGAGATAAGTATTTACATTTGGTGGTACCAAACATAAAGTATTTAAATCAGACGATACCAAGAGCATTTTAGTTATATTCTTGGTGGAACCAAAGAGGAAAATATTTATATTTGGTGGCACCAAACATAAAGTATTTTAATTATTTGGTACCAAGAACATATTAGTTATATTTTTGGTGGAACCAAAGATAAAAGTCATTGAAATTTGATGGTACCAAAAGAAAATTGATTAAAATTGGTGGTACCATGAGAAACACTTATGTAATTAACTGGTACCAAGAGGAAAATATTTAAATTTGGTGGTACCAAAGGCAAATAAGTTTCGTTTTTTGTGGAACCAAAGACAAAATCATTTAAATTTGCTGGTACCAAGATCAAAGTATTTAAATTTGATGGAAAGAATTGAAATTAAATGGTACCAAGAGCAAATTAATTATATTTTTGATGTAATCATAAAAAAATAATTTTATTTTGGTGGTACCAAGAAATTATTAATTGCATGTACCTAATTAAAGTATGTGACACTACGATGAAAATTATTTAATTAACTGGTACCAAGAGCAAAGTATTTAAATTTTTTGAATAATTTAAATGTAATTTTCCTTTGCAAATTTTTTCCAAATGTTCTTTCCAGCAAAGTAGTAAAATAGTAAACAAAATACCTTAAATTCTTTCCCATTATTATTCCATTTTTGTACACATACAGAAAAATAATTTTTCTCCCTGTTTTGATTGTCTACTGGTAATGATCCAGCCTCTTTATTGCCTGAAAAGACTTATTTCTTTTCTTATGCAAAAATTAACTTTCTTTAATTACGAACATTGTGCTATTCCTTTATTTGTGGGAAACTGGTTGATACTCACAGAAGTGATTTATCTCAGGATGATCATGCCAATTTTAATGAGCTTAGGCGCATACTTTAATAAAAAAAAGGATACAAAAAGTTGCTTGGGTAATCAAAGATTGTAAAAAGAGGAAAGAAGCTGCTGTAGAAGTGACTTTCGTTTTGGTGTGCTTCCTTTTAATGAATACAAAAAAATTACATATATATATTTACAATACGCAAAAAAAAATTATATATATTTTGCTCCTGAGATGAGAGAAAAAAATCACGCATCTTTTATTTGTCAGTTAATAATGATTGCTCAATATAAAAGAGTGAAAGCAATCCCATTCAAATTTTGAATCGAATTAATGAGAATTTTTGTTTTATTTTTAATTTCATTTTGATAGAGAAATAATTAGTAGCTACTCTTATTCTTTTCTTTTTTTGTAGAATGAGAAATTTTTTCTTTCTATAAACTTATAAGTTGCCGAGGTCCAAATTTTGCTGCTCTCTAATCCTATTTTCTATGGTAAATCTTTCGGTGAAATATGATTAATAGACCTTGATTGCGCCGTTATATTTCAAATTGCAGAGATCCAACTTCTCTAACTGTTCTGAATTCTGAATAGACTTCGTTTCGCAATAGATAATTGTTCAAAGTTTCACAGTCACCGAAAGTAACTATATATAATTCTTCTTTAGAAAAAAATCTTCCCTCTTATTATTATTTCAGTACTTTGTTCTTATTTTTCAAATATAGATACCGGAACTTCAATTTTTTTTTCATTTTTCTAGCTCAGTTTTTTTTAATCTGAAACGAGAAACTACAAATGAAAACAATTATTTTTTTTAAATATCAAGTTGAAATTCGTTTATTATTCACTTAAAAACATACGAAAGAAAAAAGAATTTTAGTTATTGACGTAAATTCCAAGTAGAAATAAAACCAGGATTTTTGAAAAGGATTTCTTTTTTCATTAACAAAAGATTCTTGGCACAATTCTACGCGAAAGGACCGTTAAACGATTCTTTTGACGAGAATTCTCTTGACACTGTAGTTTGAATAGTCTCGTAGCAGACTTGTTTCAAAACACGCTCTCTATTTGGAAAGATGCCGGTACTGAAAAAGATAAGAAACAATTTACTCGTGTTATTCAGTTTCATACTATCGATTTTAACAATGTGTAAAGTCAAGCAAAATGTCGAAACTTGTTAGCAGATTGAGGAACAAAAGAGGCGATAACGATTAGAGAGAGGTAAGATAAGTGTGAAATCCTCCTATGGGTTTTCTTGGAAAATATAGTCAGAAATCGCTAATATATTTTTTTTTGTATAGAGAATATAACCATTAAAAATATTTAATTTTGAGTTTATTTATTTTCTGGGCCACTTTTCTTCGTATTAACTTTATGAGTACTCTCCAGCGATTACATAATAGGAATAATAATAATTATAATTATACAAAAAAGACGTTATCTTGTGTTCTTTGACTATTTATTTACCACCTAATATAGAACAAAGAAAAAAGAATAGCAACAGATGGTATCTTCTAAGAGAAATATTTGTCAAAAATTTGTTATCAGAAAATTAGAATTTTTTCCACACATTGAAAAGTAAATGGAGTTTTTAGAGCTGGTACCACGTGGTTAAAATTATTTTTATCTATTATTTTTTTGCTATTAAAATTAATCTGATTCCTTTTGGTAACAAATCATTTAAACACCATCCCCTTAATTAAAAAACAATAGAATATTTTTAAACGTAACAAATTAATTAAATAAGTGTTCCTCGTGGTACCACCAATTTTAAACAATTTTCTTTTAGAACCAACAAATTTCAATAATTTTTTTGTTTTGTTCTACAAAAAATATAACAAATATGCTTTTGGTACCCAATAATTTGAATAATTTATTTGTAATACCATCAAATTTAAATATTTTCCTCTTGGTAGCAATTAATAAAATAATTTTTCTTGTGGTACCACCAAATTACAGTACTTTGGTTTTGGTACCAGCAAATTTAAATGACTTTTTTCATTTTGGTACCATTTGATTTGAACACTTTCGTCTTGGTACCACCAACGTTAATCAATTTTCTTTTGGTAGCAACAAATTTCAATGACTTTATTTTTTTGTTCCACCAAAAATATAACTAATATGCTTTTGGTACCCAAAAATTTAAATAATTCATTTGTAATACCATCAAATTTAAATACTTTCCTCTTGGTACCAGTTTATAAAATAATTTTTCTTTTTGTATCACCAAATTTTAATACTTCGGTTTTGGTACCAGCAAATTAGAATGATTTTTTTCATTGGTCCCATCAAAACTATAACTAATTCGCTCTTGGTACCGTCTAATTTAAATACTTTCGTTTTGGTACCACCAAATTTAAATACTTATCTCTTGGTACCAGTGAATTAAATAAGTGTTGCTCCTGGTACTACCTATTTTAATTAATTTTCTCTTGGTATCAGTATCTTTTATTCACTTTTGCTTTTATTCAACCAAATTTATAACTATTCATTCTTTGGTACCACAAAATATAAGTTAAGCAAAGTAATTTTCCCGTGGTACCATGGAATTTAATTACTTTCTTGCTGGTCCTAGCTGATTATAATCCTTTCTTTTTTTGTAACATCTACGAAACCAATTTCACAAATTCTCCAGAAAGACATTTACCAATTAAATTTCAAATATTCATTTACAAGACTGAAAATTTTTGTTTCACCCGAATACAACATTTGAGAGGGAATATTTATATTTTCCATGGAATAAAAGTTTAAAGTGGTTATTCTTGTTGTATTAGGGATGCATTAAGTAATAAACATTAAATGATTATGTACAAGAATTGAACACATGTTTAAAAAGATCGCGAACCACTTGAAAGGATAAAAGCATTCTTGAACGTGATAAGATCACAATCAAGTGAGGTCGAATTCTTGGTAAGCAGGAATACTTTTGCGCTTTCCGAAATTGTAACGAGATCGCTTTGAGATGCCTCAGGTTACGCCCCAAACGAGTTTATCTTAATGTAATCCGGATCGGAAATTCGCTCGTGCTCAGCTGCTTTCACGGTCAAGATGAATCCAAATGATTCTTTCAAGTCGCCGCGCACTCGCTTAAAATCGCATCCCTTATCGTTCCGATCAATTATGACCCTCGACCTTCTCGTCGCCTATTGGCGCGGTGAATTGCCTCTTTCTTCTCTCTCTCTCTCTCTCTCTCTCTCTCTCTCTCTCTCTCTCTATTGTCCAATACGGAAAATCAAAATCTTTATTAAAAGATAATTCTCTTTTGTGTATCATAAATTAATTTTTTACTCTTTTTTTGGAGGGAGGGGAATATGTATCAGATGTATAATCGAATTTTTGATTATCTAAAATTAGAAGATAAAAGTAATGAGAAACGGGGAATCGATTGTGTAATTTTATTTTAAATTGACTTTCGTTTTCACTTTTGCAGATTTTTATTTTCGTTTTTACTTTGCGGGATAGTCAACTCAAAAAATTGATTAAAACAATTTCAAGACCAGATTCGTTTTTTGATAAACTTTTTTTCTAAAACAGAGATAAATTTTAAAAAGTTTTAAGTTACTTCCATCTCGTGATGAAATAAGTGATTAAATTATTGATTTTTTATTTAGAGAAATTGTATTTTTCGATTCTCTTTTTTATAAATTAGGTGGGTATATCGGAGTGCCATCTTGAAATCGAAGAAAACCAAAGGGATCAAGAGGGAAAGATTCATGCGGATCGGTTGGATAACACGGACTGGTATATAAAATGTCGGAAATTACAGGGTATTATCCGCAAGCAGCGCGAGGATATGAGATTCGAAGTAGATAGTTGGATAGGGGTCCATACGGTTCGCTCGTCTATATAGAGCACACGCGTTTTATATATAAGGTCGATTTTAATAGCGGTTTGATTACAATTATGAGGGCCCCTATAATGGTGCCCAGTGCTCATTACCTCGCTAAACTGGAACTAATTATTATGTTTTGCAGTATACCTCAAGAAAGAAAAAAGGAAATATTAATCTAAAGGTGGTCGTACCGACCATTAAAATCGCTGATATAACTTGTTGTTCGAATTTTATTCAATGCAATTAAAGAACACTTATTTAATTAGGCACACACATATACATTAAGCGCAAAGAGAACGACGATGAGGAGAAAAAAAAGGTAGCGTCCTAAAAAGAATCTAAAAACGTTATAACAGTACCAGAAAATCCATTATGCTGTACGATAATTATAAGGGCCTTTTATCATCACAATACATTTTAATTGGTCTCTATTTCGTTTTATGAATTCAAAACATTTTTACTGGTAGCAATATTTAAGAAATAAGAAAACAGTAAATGTGTCTGTGTGTTATTATTATTTTGTTTTATTTGCTCTTTTATTTGTATATTTTTATTGGTCTTCATTTATATTGCTCTCTTTGTCAATGTTTTCATTTCGAACATCTGTCAGAGGATTTCTTCTTCTTTTTTACCTATAACTTTATTTGTTATCTTTTTAGAATATAGTCACTCTTGAAAGCTGTTATAAAAATTGAAATTCTCTCTCAATTTAGAATTTTGTAATTACGTCATTCTTTTACGATCGAATGTGGATTAATAAAATAAATTAGCATGACTGAAGAGCTGAGGAGTGAGAAATAAAATGCTAATGACTTCTTCTTTCCGTTCACTGCATGCAGGAAAAAAAATAGTTTTAATCATATTTTTATCTATTTTCTTTTTTTGCATAAACTTCAGTTCTCATGTTTAGGAATTACGAAAAAAAATCGATTGGGTGAAACAAAATTTCATTACTAGAACCAAAATTTGTTTGGTTCAACCAAAATTTATTCGCCTGATCAAAAATGGATTAATTGAATCAAAATTTGTTTGATAAAAACAAATGATTCTACTTACACAAAGAAAGGGTTTCGTTTCAAAAGTTTTAATCAATTTAGTAAACTAAAATGCAAAAAAATAAAAATAAATCGAAAAAAGGCGAGACAAGAAAGCAAAGAGTGGAAGAAAGTATAAAAGAAAAAGTCAAAATTAGATGAAGTTGCGGTGATTCCGAGTGCCACATATGGAAAGATGCCGACTTGGAGGTATTAACACCTCTAAGGATTTATGGTATTAGAGTGAGGTTCCCTGCGGCATGGCGGCGTGTTCTCCACTCTTCCAAAGGCCACTGCAACAAATGGGCTCAATTTTCTATTTTGTAACACTCTCAACCCTTTTCTTCGTCACGAATATTTGGATCCATTTCACCACTGCGTATATTTCTCACAAATGTGTTTCTCGCTTGTCAGTTTCGAATTTCATCTTCGAACGATGACTCGCTAACACTCTCATTTCGAATAATTAATTTCAATTTTTCGACACTACGAATTCTTAAAAAAAAAATTGTACTTTAACATTTAATAAATTAACAATAAATAGGAAAATAATAAATTATGTCTATTAATAAATTTATTTTCTATAATAATTAATTGAAAAAAAATATATATTTGAATGTAAATCAAATGAACTATTTTCCGCAAGTTCACTTTCTCATATTATATTACATTTAATATAAATAAATAATAATAATATTTTTACATTCTCATCAAAAATGAAAAAGTCTTGGATTTGTGCGATTTTCAGAAATTTCTAATTTTTTTGGATAAATTCATAATCAAAAATTTTTAAATTCACTCATTAAGTAAATATTTAACTATTATTGTTTATATTTTCAAAAAATTTTAAACAATTCTTTGGAAGAATACAATTATTTTCAATACAATTTTCATAAAACTTTACGAAAGAATATTCAATTATTTTACGAAATTTGCATAAGTCCATTGAAACAATTCGAGTATTTAGCAAAGTTTGAAGCAAATTTTAAAGAAAATTCTTGAAAAATAATAAATTATTTTCTTTAAAATTTAGGAAATGAGACAATTTGTTTATAAAAATTTTATTATGTCAATTTGTTAATAAAATTCTATCACAGAAGGATTTAGGAAAAATTTTTCGAATAAATTCATTTATTTTCTAATCTTCTAATAAATCGTTGGAAACAATTCAATTATTTTTTTAAAAAAAGTAAAATTCCTCGCAAGAATTAAATTATTTCTATAAATAATCAAATTTTTCAAACGAATTTAATTTTATTCAAAAAAATATTAATGAACTTTAACAATAAAGTATTTAATTATAATTTATAACATAAGTGATTATTTTTAGAACTTGAAAGAGATTCTTCATAAAATTAAATTACTTTTAAACTTTTTTTTTTTTAAAGAAAATAGAAAAATTAAATTATTAAAATTAAATTATTTAAAAGAATTTCAAAGAAATTCTTCAAAAGAATATAATCAGGCTTTTGAAATTTTTTAAATAAAATTCTTCGCAAGGATTCAATTATTTTTTATTTAATTGCAGTGAAATTTCTCGAAAGAATTAAATTATTTTTAAAAATTCTAATAAAATTCTTCAGAAAATCTGAATGATTTTTTTTAATAGAAAAATTCATCACAGGAATTTAATTACTTTTTAACAGTATTTTTAATAAAATTTCTTAACAGAATACATTTATTTTTTTAAATATTAAATAAAAGTTTTCGATTGAATACAATTATTTGGAAAATTTGTATAAAAATTCTTTCAAAACGTTCAATTATTTTTAAAAATGTTGTTTAAATTCTTTAAAATAATTTAATTATTTTTATAAATAGTAAGATTTCCGTAAGAATTTTAATGATTTTTATGATATTTTATTAAAAACGAACAAATTTTATTTTAAAAAATGTTGGGAAACAAATAAGCAAACAACAACACACTTTAAACTGCAAACAGTTTACCGAAACATTACGATGTAATAAACTATATTTGCGCGGAATAAATAAAAGAAAATTTAAATTTCTAATATATTAATAATACTTAATTTATTAATACTTATAGAATGATTATTTCGCAAGATTTTACCTAACATTCAATAGAATTTATATAGAAATTCTACAAAATGTTCAGTATATTTAATAAAAAAAATCATTCTAACAAAATTTTACAGAATACTTTTAATCATTTTTTCTTTAATGATTTTTTTAACCTTTTGTCTATGCTGACGACCGTTATCATAAAAAGTCCATAAGGGTAGCGAGGGGAAGAATAAAAATCGTTTAATCATATAGCGATAAAGATCCACAATAGAATTATAATTACAAAATTTTATTACAGATGAAAATTAACTTTTAGAAGAAAACGGATAAGTACTATCGGAGATGACCTCTGATTTTATGTATATTTGCCGATGAGATCGTGAGATAGTCAAACATTAACATGAAGAAGAAAAAAAAATCTGTAACGGGCGGACTTCTTTGTAGGCGGTGACGACTCTTGATGACTTTCTCGTACCGTGTGCGATATTTTCTGTATATAGTTGAGGAACTGCCGTGTGAACGCAATCCAATGTTTGGTGAAATAGTTTGACGGCGTTACATAATTATGAAGTAAACGTTGACTGTCTTCCTTCAATCCCATATGGAATGAGTAAACATTGTCAAGATCTTGAGATATAGAAATTTCAGACCCAGTTTATTCTCTCCTTCTTCTCTGCTGGTGATCGAAATAAAAATCAAATTCGAAACATTGCTTTCCTTGTCTCTCTTCATATCGCAACAACAACAATGATCGATCGATCGATCGACAGATCTTTGTTCAACTGTCAAATTTCATGTAAATTCATGTATAGTTCATTTTTTTTTTTGATGATGATGAAAAAAAGGGTAGGAAATATTTCAGAACCTATTGTTTTTAATAACTTTTTATCTTCTTGTTCTGTTTTTTTTCTGTTATCTTTGAGGAAACAAAAATATTAAATTTTCATAGTCAGCAGAGGCAATTTTGAAAACATGAAACATTTTCAACATAATCGTGAATTCACTATTTTATCAGAATTTAAACCAATTTTTTATTTCGCTCTATTACTTTTACGTCTCTCTTTTCTTCAATGCAAAGAACAAATTTTTTAAACACTACTAATGAGTGGAAATTAAAGAAAATTATTCGACATAAAACCATTTTAAACAAATTAAATTTTACATAAAAATGTCGGCGCTAATTTTAAAAAAACTAATTAGATATTATCAAGAACATTGTGATTCGCCAATTTTGTAATTCGAGCCTATATTTTCATGTCGAATGATCTTTATGTAAAATGAAATCTATGTCAAATGAATTTTATGTCAAATGAGAATTATGTGTAATGACTGATCTGTCAAAGAAAATTTTATGTCAAATGAAATTTAGGTTACATAATTTTTATGCCAAATGGGAATTAGGTTATCTAAGTTTTATATAACAAAATATTTCTGTTAAATGAATTCTATGACAAATGATATTTATGTTAAATGGTTTTTGTGTGCAATGAAATTTATGACAAATAATGTCCATATTGTGTGAATTTTAAGTTAAGTAGTTTTTTATCAAATAACTATTTGGTCAAAAAAGATTTCGTAAATAAGCATGCGCCTCATTTTTATTACCTAAAAAATGTTCAATGTTAAAGAAAGCATTTCTTTATATTTAACTATTTTTTTCAACCATACCATGTATTTATAATAAAATGATCACAACTTTCCAGTAATTTTTCCATTATTTTTATTCCACTAAAATTATTAAGCTGCGATAAAAAAAACTGAGACGAAAATAAAATTGCAGAAGAATTTTGTTCAGGAATAACCTAAATGTGTATATACGTATATAAATGTGTAAACGTTTGAAAAGTATCAAATAACACTTTGCATGAGGAAACGGTGCTCATGAGGTTATTATTAAGGATTAAGGAAGAGCTAAAAATCAAGTAAAACTCAAGAGAGCCAATCTCTAATCTCGATCGTTTTGCTTTTCCCGTAAGAATATCGACCATTAACCTTTGCGTTTAACCTTTTCCTAAATTCTAATGCTGGCCTTCTATCTTTTCTCTCTCTCTCTCTCTCTCTCTCTCTCTCTCGTTCATATCTCGTACATATAACAAGTTCTGGCTCGAGGTGAAGTATCTTATATTCGCCGGAGGATCATCACGGAAGAGCGACGCGGTACCATCGTATGTCTCGGTCACGAAGGGGCCATCTCGTTATAGGGCGGTCCAAATACCAAGCAAATTGGCGCGACTCCCACACTATCGTTTCGTTTAACTCGCGCGCGCGCGTATATATATAGTATATACAAAAAAAAGGGGATACCAATTCTCGAACTTTTTAAAAAAAAGTGGAGGTGGCAAGGTGAATATATACAATGCGTCAGAATATTATAACGAGGCATATGTACACCGCGAATATACAGAAAACACACACACACACGCGTACTCACAAATTCAGCATGCGTGTGTGTCATTATATATTACGTTACGCTTACGCGTATGTAATTGCGAACATCGTCCACGAAAGCGTTTGATTTATGTCTTCATAGGAAATGTTCATTGAGAGTGCGTGGGATTCCCCCGATGAAATGAGCATTAATTCTTTGATCTAACTTCACTTTTTAGGTAAATAATTAAACCTATTTTTAATTATGAAAGTCAACAAAATTTTATTTTCAAACAAATTATACTAACCCTTTGCAGCATAGTGACAGTTTTTCTACAATAATTATAATTAAGCCTAACGAACAATAAAGAATACTTTGAAAATCATGTCAAGACAGTTTTTTGGGTTACTAATCTAGGATCAGTTTTTAAAAATTCAAAATGGCGAATCGGACATGCAGGACTTATTTTTTCAAATTGATTCAATTCACTTGAAACTTATGTTACTTGAACGTTTTTTGGTTGAATGTCTGTAAAATAAAAATACTTTTTTTTAATACAATTTTTTATGTTGTAAAAATTCTTAATGAATCAATCGTTATGCGCATTAAAATCCGTTGTTCACTGTTGTGACACGAATAAAAGAAAACCTGTTCTCTAAATTATATTTTTGCTTTTAATTTCTGTAAATTCTGTTAATAAATCACTTGGATAAATCAATTTATTTTTTGTAGAATTTTTCTTTTATTCAACTTTCATATAATATAACGAATCCGAAGAATTATTTCAAACAATGTATAAATTTTGACATATTTAAAATCAATGTATATAATAAAATAAATATGCAAGTAAGATAATAAATTAAAAATCTTATATAGAAGATAAACAATAGCAACTGTATAAATAAATTGATTTGTAATTTAATGACGAGAATTTTATTAGGTTAAACAAAAGATAAGGTAAATACTCTGTTAGTAATCGACATTGAATGCTGACGTCACTGGCGTAAATATAAAAAAAATATATTTTAATAAACTTATTATTTAAAAATTACTAAACTCTCTGTTTTAAATTATTCCAGTAAATTAATAAAATTCATTTATATTTATTGGAGGTGTGCAAAAAGCTCAGAGCAAAGCCAAAAGTTTCTCCAGCCGAGCTCCACATTTTCGAAAAATGGTTCATTTTAAATTATTAACGAATGTAAAATTTGACAAGGTGTAAAACTACTTTACATGGAAGGAAATATTTTAAAAAGGTTTAAACAACTAAAAATAAAAAAAAATAAAAGTAAAAATTCTTTTTCATTATCATAACTAGTAATGATAGTACATGAATTATAATTTCATATTTTGCTTCGTTAATATTTTAATTGTTCCCTGAGGATTTTGTTTTAGCCTTAGGAACATTAATGATTACAAATAAATAAATAACAATTATACTTTTTTATTTTCGTTTTATTTTAATATCAAATAAAGTAAAATATTCAATAATTAACATAAAATAAATATTTCCACATAAAAACTACAATTCAATAATAGATTTGAACTGTAAAAGAAAGGCAAATTAAAAACCGTAATTATATTTAACAAAAAAATTATATAATTATTTTACATTTCGAAATAATTTACAATATAATAAATTAATGACTAAACATTTTTTCAAATATAATTATGGATTTTTATAGTAATAATATACAATTATTATCTTTCGAAATTAATCAACATTAGAAAATAATTATTTTAAAAGAAACTTTTTACAGACAGAAATAAACAGTAACTTGGGGCAAAAAGAAGCATGAGATACAATGGGGATCAGGCAAACGTGTCGCGTAACCATTTTTGCAATATTCTGTAAAAGAAAAAAAATTTTTGTTTGAAAATGATATTTAAAATTTTCAAAAAATTAATAACTTGAATGATACACATTGAAATCAATTTTTACTTTTACAATAAAAAATAAAAAAAAACTCTTTTCCTAAATTATAGTTTTACTTCTAATTTCAGTAAAATTTTTTAATAAAAATTTCTTTTCTGAAAATAAAAAAAAATTTTCCAATTGTAATTTTATTTTTGAACCTTTAGAAAAATATATTAATAAAATACTTTTGTGAATTTTTTATCTCAATGAATTGTTTTTCAAATTACATTTTTTTCCGAAAATAGTGAAAATTTGATAAAATAGTTATTTAAAAATTTACCTTGAGCGTTTTTTAATGATAAATATATGTCAGTTGTCGAAATAGTTGTTAGAAGAAGCGCCAAAAGAAACAAAGAGCGCGAAAAAAACATTGTTTAGCAATTTCTTTTTGATTTAATGATGTTAATAATGTTTTTTGAGAATGTTTCTTTTAAACAACTATTATTTAAAACAACTGAATCGGAGAATTATTTCAAACTACCTTTTTTAAATTTGAATATATATATATATATATATATATATATTTCTTTGTACACTATATTACAATAATTACGCAAGAAAGATAATAAAATGATTATCTATAACAGAAGAAAAACTTTAAACGCAACTGTATAAATAAATTTATTTTTATAATGAGAATTTTATTCGTTTAAACAAAAGATAAGGTAAATGCCATGATAGTAATCGACATTTTATGCTTATCTCACGAATGTAAATTCGGGAAATTTCCGAATTTAATTTCTCAAGAATTTTCCATACATGTACGATTTTGTAAATTTTAATTAACTTTTGGCTTTGACACTGAGTTTAAATACTTTGACTTTGAATTTCACTTTGACTTTGAGAAAGACAAAGTCAGTTTGGATATAACTGACTTTCTCTTTAACTTTCACTTTCATTTTCACTTTGAATTTAACTTTAATGGTCAAAATTAATGTCAGAGAAAAAAAGATTAAATAAATCCAATAAAATTTTCGAATTGATTCCCGAAAAAATATATATAAAAATATAACTCTGAACCCTGATTGTTAGTTTAAAAATACAATACAGGTTTATAAAAATCAGGAGATTTAATTTTATAAAAATTATGAAGTAATTCACTAATAAAAAAAAATCTGAAAGTGAATACTTTTAAAAATAGTTTTTTTCCCTGCTTTTTTCACACAAAATAAAAAGAGTATGGCAAAAATAATTGGATTATTAAGAATAAAATTCTGTCAGTGATCACGATGCGTGGTAAATTATCCCTGGTGTGTTAACTGTTATTAGTTATACTCCACATATCTTTTGACATTTGTAGAGGATAGGCTTGTCCAATAATTAGGCGGTTTGGAAAGCATCTACAGGGGGTCCCCATTCTGGCCAGAGAGACTTTAAACGTGGGCGTGTGCTGTGAACACGACTTAAATTGTAGTGAACCAAATCGAAAGAGACTTGTTAATCAGATATAAAAAAAAATCTAATTCAAGTTTCATTTTCTCAATCATATTCTTAATGAATTGAAAAGATAATTAAAAAAACATTTTTTCATTTAACATATTCATGTACCTGTCCAAGTTTTTGAAGAAAATGTAACAAAAAAGAAGACATTTATTTTTAATTCATGTTTTGATCTTTATAATTCACATACTCAAATTTTATCTTTAGTTTGAAAAAAATGTTTTGTTCGAATATGAATTTTTATACTACATTCGTTATTAATTTTTAAAAAAATGAAATTCTAATTTTTATTATCCACAAAAATGACGTCTTTAATGACGTCAATGAAAAAAATGGAATACTTATTCAAAATTGAATAATTTTGAATAACTCAATAGCTTAATAAATATTTAATTATTTCAAGATAATTTCCAGAATCAGTGTTCAATAATGTCATTTACTGTGCGATATAATACCCATCAACTGTTTTAAGAATAGAAAAACGTGTGCAAATTTGAATGGAAGCAGAAGAGAAATATTTAATGTCTTGTATATTATAGTATTGAATCGATCGGAAAGAATTTAAAATGATTTAAATTGAATCTATCAAAGTGAAAGGTATAACTGAGGCACCGCCTCTATTCAGTGTTGAGAAGGGCTCTCTTTCGGCGCCATAAAGTTATTTTCAGGGTCCGCGTGCTGACGGGCCATCAGATAAGACTCCGTGTTTGCCTAACCTCTAACCTCCTTTCGCGGTCAAAATCACCGGATGCCCCCAAGTGCCCGTGAAGTGGGTGCACCTCTTGTCACGTGACTGACAGGTTCACCGTGTCTTCTCGTCATCATGTAAAAGCTCTTCAAGTGCGTCCTCATCTCTACTCTCTATAGTCTCTATTCTCTTTCTCCATGACCTTCATTTTTTTCCTTAGAGCAAATAAAAGAAAAGATAGAGAAGAAAAAAAAATTAAAACGAACACGCACATGAGAGAAAATAATAATATTATAATGAGACGACTAATTTATTTTCAGAAAGTTGCAGAATAATCAGACACCAACTTTTCATTCCACATCTTTCTCTAAAAAAGATAAAAAAAATAAAACGCTTAAAAAAGTTATCAAGTTGTTTTTACGGGATGAAGTTATTTTATTTTTTTTTGTTGTTGCTGAATCCAACTCAATTAACTTGATACAATGACGAGTCAATTTTTTAATTCACCTGTGTTGGGAATTGAACTTGATGTTGAACGAGAATGAACAGAAGTGTGATCGCACATATATTTAAATCCAAACGAGATATTTTAATGAAGATGAGTGTAAAATGGTGAATGGCGCTAAAGGATTCGGTTCCAACTGGCTGTTGTGGCCAATCGAGTAATTACTCTCGGGTAATTAGGAGTTCGCTCGAGGTGTGTGCATTAATCAACATTAAATTGATTTGTTAGCTGCGGCTGAAAGGGGAGACGCCGCTCTCGGGAGGTGCAACGCAGATCCCAACGTCGCACATTTATACGAAAGGAAGTTGCGAAGATCCTGTTTCTTAATTCACTTTGTCCTTTTTCTGTTAGCAAAAAGGACAAACAAACAGGAGAATTGCTCAGCACAATTAGAATAGGATGGAAAAGAAAGAAAAAGGTTGTAAAAGATAACCAACTTTCCAAGTGTATCTAAACAAAAACTTCTTACATTAGTCGAGTTGAAAATATTTGCTCCAGAAGAAATCTACTTTGATCTCAAAACGCTACAAAATATCGCTTCCTCCTATAAAAAATACTTCTGAATTTTATCAATCAAAATTCAATTTACAAATCATTAATTGTGACCTTTAAGAATTTATCCGTTGTCATTAGATGACTTTTCTAGGAAAACTATGAGGATCGAGTGTTTCATAAGATGCGCGGTATAATAACAATAACAAGCTCGCAGGATTTTCACAAGGCGTTGCAACATCCCTTTTGATTGCGGCATTAACACGCGAAGAAACCTCGAATCCTCGTTTCTTGGAACCTGTCTAAGGAATCGGTGAGAGAGAGAGAGTGAGAGAGGGAGATAGAGGAAAAAAACAGAGAAAAATTTATCCTGATGACATCGACTCTCGCATATCTTGTTGCTATCGAGTGTATCATGGACAATGCTTCATTAGAGCATTGTCGATGCACAATATCATACAATTAGCCTGCTCGCACATTGGCCCCGCAAACTTAAAAGGCATCAGGTTTCGATTCCTTCGATCAGCATCAATCGATATGATGATCTTTCGATCAGTCCGTTATGCATTTATAGCTCACATAATATGCTCCTTATGGCCGCACCTATACATCTCCCGATGAAAATCTTCCCTCATCCTCGCGAGACCCTTTCAATCAAACTATCTATGTAATCAGATCCTGTCCAACTTGGAGCGTAATTTTTTCTTCTCTTCAGAAAATTTATCATCAAATCTAGAAAACGAATATTGAAACATCAAACACCAAAATGTTGAAAATGCGCGGAGAATTTAATTTTCTTCCAAAAATGTTTACTATTCTTGAAAATTAGCATCATGTTTAACTCTTTTCTTCTTATTTTTTTTATCGACGATTAATAGGACCGGTATCGGGGTGTAATCAATTTTTCCAGAATTTCACATTCCTCATTCTTTGCTGTTAGATTCTTTTCAATGGCGCGCAAAAGTTTCTCGGAAACGAAGGATCTTGATAGATAGGGCATTAACAATCTCTTTAAAGCGGCATACAATCTGTTGTGTTGCGTTTCGTTTTCTTTACGCGTGATAGTTCCTAATGATATTGCGCATAGTGTGCGCGAGAAAGAAACCAATGGATGCTATCCGGGATCTTCCGTCACGACAAAGTCAGGCTAATGAAAATTCCGGTAAAGCATATGTATATATATGTATATGTATAAAAGAGATGCTAAAGATGGAATGCGGTCCAATTAGAGGACGATCGTTTATTTTTTCTCTCTCCCTCTCTCTCTCTCTCTCGCTCTTTCTCTTTGAATACTATGAGCGAGAATTGGTTTATTACGTCGAACAGAGAGATACGATTCTTCTCCTAATCACTTATATGTATAGGATGCCTTGAATCTACCGGCAGGTGCCTTTCTATTGATCCTCTCGCAGAAAAATCATCCTTTAAATTATAGGTCCCATTATAATATTCATTCCGCTTTTGGTATTATTTCCATCTATTCATTATGAATTATTTTAATTAAAGGATATTTATTCTTTTTTTATCAATGTAGATGTAATTAAAAAAAAGTTGACGAATAATATAAATCCCTTTTAATTAAATTACTGCTGTGTGATTGTACGAGATTAATTTTTTTTGTACAATTTATTGCTCCAAACGGAAAAAAATTCACGAAAGAATTTATTTTGAACATAAATTTGAACGTAACTAATAATAAAAATTCTAGGTTTAAATAGTGACTGCAAACAAAAAAGGCACTGGATATCCTATATCATTACCAGATAAAAATTTATTATCCTTTATCATAAGATTACAAAAAAAATTATTCAACTGATTTTAAGAACATGAACGAACACTCAATATACAACATTTATTTTCTAGATCTTATTTTAAAAGTTATAAACAATCAAATAGTGAACAATTGCTATCAAAGGCAACCTCTTCAGATAGGTTTGTCAATTATTCTTCAAATCATCCAATTCAACAAAAAATAAATATTTACAATCTTCTTGACAAAGCAATTCTCCTTTTTCACGATTCGTTTCACAAAGACAACGATCTCATTTGTAAAGACCAATTTCTTAAACATTATAAACCATTCAAGATTCAACATTTCATTTGGCTTAATCTAGGTTTCAAAGAATCAAAAAACTTTAGCCTCTATGGACACAGTATAATTATAAAGATTATAATAATCCACCTGGACGCAATTATTGACCTACTTAGGAATCCTAGATGAAATATTCAGACCGAATATATTTCAAATCAGGCAAGCTAAAGTTTTTGGGTAGTGAAACTCATTTTCGTCTTCAAAATATTGTTTTATAAAGAATTTCAGACGGCACGTATTTTTTTTATTTTGCTAAAAAAAATTCTTTGTCAGAGTTATAAGCATTTTAAGTTTGAAAGTCGGAAACTCGGTTTCCCAAAAATTTGGGGTTGAAAATGTTTAAAGTGTTATAACTTTTTATGTAATTAAGAAATTTACTTTTTCCTTTTTTCCTTTTTCCTGTTTTAAACATTCGTTTTTAGTCCAAATGTAATGTCAACAATTTTAAACTCTATGACAGCAAAGATTATAAATTATTTACTTGTTTCTATGGAAACATAACTTTTTTATACTACTTTACGAGAAAGCAGTAAATGTGAGCGTATAATCAATTTTTTGCAAAATTAAATGAAACAATTTAAGATAGAGAAAAATGATGAGATACTTTTTTAGATTTTTTAATGAGGAATAACTTTTACTTGAGAAATTTTTTTAGAAAAATGATATTTTTCTTTTAAAAAAATACAATTTTTTTTTCTTTTGTAATAAAATCAGGCACAACTTAAATTCTTATGGAAAATATTCTTTTATATGAACACAATTCCCAAAAAAAATTTGAGCAAAAAAAGGTGGTGTTTTTGAGAAAATTCAATTAAAATTTTTTTAGAAAAATGGCCGCCATTTTGTTATTTTTAAATATTTTTTCAATTTTCCAACGGATTTGAGAAGAGTTACAAAGGCCCTTTCAGATGCAAAAAGAAAAAGTAAATTTCTTAATTACATAAAAAGTTATAACACTTTAAACATTTTCCCCGCCCCAAATTTTTGGGAAACCGAGTTTCCGACTTTCAAACTTAAAATGCTTATAACTCTGACAAAGAATTTTTTTTAGCAAAATAAAAAATACGTGTCGTCTAAAATTCTTTATAAAACAATATTTTGAAGACGAAAATGAGTTTCACTACCCAAAAAGTTTAGCCTGCTTGATTTGAAATGAATTCGGTCTTCAGCAATGATATTACTTGAGCAATAAGATTGATGAGAAAGGGTGGAAACGAAGAACGAAGTGTCTAGTCCCTAAGTATCGCGAACTACCGGGTTCAGTGGACGATTGGTTTAAAGTAGTCGGTAATTGGTGTGGACAAAACAGTAGGTAAAAGGGAATAGATTCCCACAGTAGCGTTCGCGAGGAGAAAGAGAGTCCGAATGAGAATGAGAGAGAGAGAGAGAGAGAGAGAGCCTGGAGTGGTTCGAATGCAATCGAGGAGGGCAAGGGCTTCATTTTCATTATCTCAGTTGCCGACCACTATGTGAAGGGCTGATTCTTCTGCTGCGCTCCGCTGGTATGGCATCCACCTTCATCATTCGCGGTAAAAGTTATAACTCGATTATGCGTCTAACTAGCAATTTCAATACTATTAAGAGTCGGACGGTAGTGCGCGCGGGGCCACCTTGACTAAAGCCGCAAATATATCGTCCCCATGCAAAAACTCCGCCATTGCATGAGAGACGAACAACGGACAATAGATGGTCGGCCTATCTCTATACGCATAATTCAAACGAACGTTGCGCGAATTGAATCCACGGTAGCAGCTTCGGTCCTTTTCTTACTTTTCCACTCCTCCTTCACCTCTCATTCTTATGTTTAGTATCTTACTTCTTCGTTACTTTGAATAGAATAAATCAACGGCACGAATAACGTATGCACACTCATGATCGCAACTATGGCGCTTTTCAGATAGATTAGATGAAACTCCATTTCTTCGGATCGATAAATGAATCTGTGATTAGCCTCGGACCTTGTCGGAAATATTTTTCCGCGATGGGGAGGAAAAATTAAATTTTTTCTACAGATGATGACTGTGCCGTATAGTATTGACGATTAAATGGATTTTTAGTGATATGATGAAACATGTTTTTGTATGTACAGAAAATCCTGGTCTAAATAATAAGTAAAGATAATTATTTGCAAATTAAAGAATTAGATGAGTGTTGAGTGAAATTCGCACGAAATGAAGAAAAAAAGGATTTTTTGAAGTCGAGAGTGTTTCAAGTAACTAATAACCCTCACGACTGGGATGCACGTGCAAATGCGCCCGCCACTCTAGGCCTCTCGGAATACGAAGGGAATATATCCCGTTGGTTGGCTCTCGTAACGGGCATATCCGCCTTGAAATAAAATCGCCGATAGTATCTCTGCTCAATGAACTCTCCCACGCCTATGAAGCTCGTCCACCCGCTGGTGGGTGTTATATGCGATGCTTGTGTGAGTGTCCGTGAGAGTGAGTTGTATGCGTTTAACAGTACGGGTATTTGGTCATAGAGGTGTACAAGCGCGAGAGTGTGTATTTTACTTGGATGCACGTATTTGCGCGAGCTGCGTGTGTTCCGTGGGGCAAGATTCAAGTTCCAGGGTCCATCGGAGATTCGACCCCCGACCCCGGCCGTATTTGCCACACCCGCGCACTCTGATGCTTATGCTTAGACCGCGAAGATATGCTTAGGTGGGGTTCGCCGGCCTAAGCATCTCTCACCTCTCACTCTTTCTTTATCTCTTCTTCCCTCTCACTTTAAAGAACTTGATTTCTTTCCCTATTCTCAAATCCTTGCGTCCCCCTTTCTTCCTCTTTCTCTCCTTGTTCCTCATCAAGCAGCGAGCATCATCCGCGCTATCGTAGAGGTATGTGTGTACACGCGCGGAATTAATAGCCGACCGACGCGGAAAAAATCGCGGTAATGTGATTACGACGCTGTCTTTCGCTTGTTCGTGCTTATTCGACCCGCCTCGAATACGACTTCCATGTGTGGCTGTATATTACATCGCAGTGTGTGCGCGCACCTCTCTTTATTGTATATTAGATTTGCAGCGATCATTTCCGCTCTACGGAAATACCAAGAAGGATGCGGGAGGGTATTTCTTCCTAATCAGCTCTGAAACAAGTACCGCATCTGCGAGATTCTTTTCCCTCCAACGACAACTGCATTGATAAAGATTCAGTCTTGTCCTTTTGCCTGTAAAATATTTATTGATGATTTCTGTCCATTTATTATACCAGTCTTTTGCTGTACTAACTGAATTTTGGTTAACTTTAATAACTACCAATTTTATCAGCAGTCGACATCTGGACAATATAATCGACAGAGCACTGTATTTCTATGATAACAATTACCACACCGATTCTTCACATAATAATAAAGTACATACAATATATTCGTCCACCTAAATAATGATACATCATTTTTTTTTACCACAGAAGGAAAAATTTACTCCTCGATTTAACCTTTTGCCCTGCAATTATTAAACTGAACTGAACAATTTCTCGACAGATTTCGAATTCAATAATCCTCCTTGCTCTGTAGGATAAAGAGGAAGGTGATCATAAATAAGGGTAGAGCCACTAATCCTTCTGCAATTCGTTCGCGATCAAAATCACCTTTGTGGCGAATCGATGTTCAGGTGGACGTCCCGGGGAGTTTTGGTCGTTGAAAATTGGTGAGCCTTCGCGTTTACGATAAAGTGCACTAACCGCGCACGTATTAAGAAGATTTAGGTGGTTGACCATTGCCGGTCCATTCTGGTATAAATACCAGAATAATAGCAAGGTTATGGCGTCCCCCCAACGAGTTAATATATGGGGTGATAGCCAGTCTCTCCACCATGGGTGGCCCTCACTGCGTGTAAAATATCATCGCAACTGTACTCCGATAAATTTCACCATATTGAAACGCGCCAGCTGAATATAAGAATGCAAATTCATATCCATATGGGTTCACATGCTTATCTTAAAGCTTCGCTCTTTTTCTCCGCTCTCCAATCTATCCATCTGTATTCTTTCATTCTGTACCTTTAATTCTCATTTGTTAATTTATTTATCGTTCCTCTCGTGACACTCCAACTTACGCTCTGTAAATTACTTTAATTTGAAATTTTAAATTAGATTTATCATCATCATTATGATGCTTCTTTCAATATTTAGCAACACAGGAAACGTGTGGAAAATTTGCACATATATTTTTTTGTTGGAATAAAAGTGTTCCGGTCGTGTCAAGTTCGTCTGTTAGGAGACGTAATCTTATTAAACGGTTTATTAGCTGCTCGCCTAGGCTTGTCAACATTTAGACATCTGGCAGACATGGAACATTCTACTTTTACACCGCCTACACTTCTAGACGTGTGCCCCCTTTGCGCTGCGGTGCAAAGACGATGGAAACACACTTGACCGCAAACTATTGCTCGCTTTTAACTTCTTGACATGATCTAAACTTTCGATTCGCGGTCTATGATCTACTACACAATTACTTTTCCACTAGAACCGTATATGTATGCCTAGAAGAGAACTGGGAAATGTTGTTAACGTCCATTACACTTATCCTCGAAGATTACCATTTTCAGTTCTCACATTCTTGATCAGATTAGATCCATTGCGTGTAATATGACTTCTACTTAACTTAATACGTATGTGCAAGTTTTAATCTTGTTCCGTGAATTTATTCCAGAAGCAGTTTCTTAAATTCCTCAGGGTATGATGCATCTGATATTAATACGATTCATTTCTCAGTTTATGAAATTAAAGGGTCGGCGTGGTTTGTATTAGATTTCCACTCCTCACTTATGAGAAACTGTGCATTTTAAATTGTTTAATCATTTCATGAAATTAGATTGCCTTTCAAAATGAATTTTCCCTTTCGCAACTTTTATTTAAATTGATTTTAATTTTTGTTTCGAAATTATGTAGTCAATTTTTCAAGATGAATGTCTTGTGCGCTAAACAGACATGACTTAATTTTTAATATAGTTATCAAATCGCTATTGCCGTTAATATTTATTGACGTTTCTAAGTTGAAAGCTGTCCGAACATGTTATTCTGACGTTTATAATCCACTTCTCATGCTCCAACTACATAGCACGATTGAGGCACAATTCTATTTCTCTCCTTTGATGGAATATACAGTGCATGTTAGTAAGAGAAAGATATAAAGTAGTCACTAATAGCGAGACTCTTGTGTCCATGTCGACACATCGCTCGAGTTCGTGAGATCTTTACCACGAGGTGAACATAACTGAAATTCTCAAATTGTCATCCCTCTCTTCCTCATGCCAACTGTGACTGGGGAATGTTACGATAGAAATGAGTGACGTCCTGACGTGAACATTGGCAATATCCCGCTGTGGAATGTCGTCGACCAGATATCTTTCGAGTGACCGATGTAGGTGAATCTCTCTCCTCCAACGTAAAGGTCTAATTCAATAATTGAAAAAGAGACAAAAACGAAAAGCGGAAGAAGAACCCAAAGAAAAAATCGTTCATTTAGATATTAAGTCTCAACACACTTCGTAATATTGTCTACAAACATATTGTAGGATATATACTTTAACTTTCTATTCTTATTCTTGATTCGAATAAATATTAACTATACTAAATATTGTGCCTGGAAGGATTCAAAATTAGGAGTACTCGCATTCGCCTCTCCAGTACCGATATTTTTAGAATTGAATTTGACCACTTGTCCTTACCGATTACGAATACTGTTCTCGCTTATCCGACTTCTTTAAATCTCAACCTTGAGAAGGAGAACAAGAAGAAATTAAATAAAAGAGAAAAATTGCGATTAAATAAATTATCCCAATGGCACTTTGGTTTTAAACGAAAAGATACTTAAACGACAACAAGCACATAGACCAACTCTTATCCGTAAGGATCGACCTGACCAGAAGCATGTTCAATGAAGAAGAGCAGTTCCAAATCACAAGATCTCGATGGATCTCGGTCTTTCGAGCACGCTATCTGGACCACAATCTCGATCAAATTGGCTGCGAAGTTTCGCACGCTTCTCTCAGGAGGAAGAAGAAGATAGGACACGATGAGAAGTGAGGGAGAGGACACTATAAGTAAACGATACAAAAGAGTAAAAAAGCGGAAGGAAAAAAACAAGTATATGGGAGAAAGATAGAGAGAGAGGGAGAGGATCATGGACACCTTCTTGCTCTTGTTTGCCACTGAACGCGTATAATTTCTTAGCATAGGCGTTAATGAGGGGGCTTGGTTCGATCACCAAGGGGCCTCATGGTTAGAGAACCGCCCGAAGCTGCCTTTCGCAGCAAACTTAAGCTCAACTCTCGCTCTCTTCCTCCCTCGCTCTGTGTTCAACTTCTTCGAGAAGGTGGTGTGTTCACGAGTTGCCTTGAGGTAGTGCTACCGTGTACCTGAATTCCGATCTGAGCTCAGATACCGCACTCTCGCGCTCACCAAGGAAGTATCTAGATGCCAGTGTATCCAGGATACTGTTCCTTCTTCTTTTTCATTCTCTTCCTTCTTTTTTCCCCTTAACTTTTGCCCTCTTCTTTTTCAGTAAACTTCCACTCTTTTACTTTACTATCCCTGGCACTAGTCCTCGAGGCATTTTTTTCTCAGGCTCCCAACCCTCTCGTTTCTAAGCTTCTCTCGAAAAAGAAGAAAATCAATTAATATCCTCTTCTTCATTGTTACGCATTGAAAGGAAGAATTTCAAATTGTCTCGAAAAAGAAATATTGAAAAAAAGAAATTAGCGAGTCCACTATTGAGCCGAATTTATTAATGTAATGTCGCGTCGTTTGACCTTTGGATGTTTATTTTATTTTTAATTTATTCCTCCCACTATCAGTGAGAGAAGTACCCTTCTCGTCTTCCACGATATTTGTTTCTTTTCTTCTTTTTTTTTGTGACCAAGGAAATCTGAACGCGTACGACGATTGCAACGATTTATTAATAACCCGGTTTTCATTGGCGTTCGATCGCCTCGAAAAATTACGTTCACTGCCTTCGGGACCTGACCCTCGACCTCGCTTGGACCCCAGATATCTCGTAGGTGGTGGAACCAGTTTTTGCACCAAGAGACTTTCAGGATATTCATTTTCATCCGTCGCTATTTCCTCTCCTTCGTATTATTCTTTCTCGCTCTCCTGTGACACTGGGTTGAATTCTTTCTTCCTGAACATATTCCAAGTGAAGCAAAAAGGAAAAGAAATAAACTCAAAGAGTTCAATGTTTTCCATACATTTTTCCGAAATAATGATAGACTATTTGATAAATAGTAAAAAATGTCGACAATACCAACATTGTTTTTAAAATCAAGTCGAACATTTTTTTTCATTTGATGGAGTGTTTTAAAAAATCTACTAAGAGTAACATTCAGCATAATCAATGAGGAAGTAATTATTTCAATTTCTAAAATTTACCCGGATATAATGTAAGATTGTAGGAGTATGTAATTTGTAGATAGGTTTCTATATGTATTTGTAGTATTTGTGGTATATGGTGAAACAGTCAGCTCACAGCTATGTGACCAGAGCACCTCGCTGCGCGCATCTATGCGCATCGCTGGTCGCAATCAACATACCGGTCTGCGAAAAACCAGCCGCTAAGCTAATAGGATTTATTTTGCAATTCGCATGAGATCCACCGCACGTTCCGCGCGCGTCAATGCCGCGCGAGACTTTCTTTCTTTCTCACTCACTCACTCTTTTATATTGAACGCGAAGAAATTATTCGCGCGAGTCGGATATCTTTTCCAATAGAGCCCATGCTTCCAGGCATAATGGTGCAAGATCATGAAGATCTTTCTTATACAAGAACTTTTCTTTGCATCCTCGCGCAAGGACATAGTACGAAGTAATCACGTACGCTGAAGAATTCTTACCAGGGCTCGCCAATGAACTCCAGATTACTGCACCAAGAGTGTTTTTAACATTATTTCTAAACAGTCTTTGATCTTAGTTGTTGTTGCTGCTGCTACTGCTACTAGTGCAGCTAAGATCAAAGACGAGGAATTTTCAATTGAGGAAGTTAACACCAATGGGTAAAAAAAATAAATGGGTTTGAAAGGGAGCAGTCAATATGTTAGATAAAAGACTATTTTCTTTTTCAATAAAATATATTTTTTATTGAATTAATTTTACTCATGAAACATTTGATAAATTAAACTTCTGAAGAGATGAAAATTGATTATGAGAATAATTGAAATAAAAATAGATTAGAAATCTGTGGATAAGCAATTCCTATAGGTGAATAATTTTTTTCTCCGTTGAGGAAATGGACAAAAGTTAAGCAGCATAAGGGGCAAGCTGTTCATAAAGAACTTGGTATAAATCAGAAGGTTCTCTGGGTCTGCCACCTTCGCCAACCTCCTCACCCGCCCTCTTCCCTCTTTCTCGACCATCTGCGATTCGCCTCTGACTGGCAATAATTATGGTAGCTTGCCAATCGACCAAAGTCGGTGTCCCAAATTATGACATTCTATTTCAATTCAATGACGAAAGCAAAATTTGGATTTAAACTACAAATAAATTCTACCGAATTTTGGAAAAAAGATTACAAGACTCTTTCTATTGAGAAATGTTGATACACATGTTTATTTGTTACCTAATTTACATCTTATTTATTAGAAAAAATTATAAATCTAAACAAGAATGCTAGGTTTTTTTACTTATATTTTTATACACATTCAATGTGTTTGAAATTCTAGTTCTGCCTTTAACTAAAAAATCAATAAGCAATGTGAATATTTATTTATTTTTACAAAAAGAAACTTATTGATTTTTTTAAATTCATTACCAAGTTCAGTGGAATTTTTTTAAATGCTAAAACAAAAGTTTTCATAAAAATTTCGCAAATTATAAAATAATTATTCTATACATATTAGAAATCTCACATTGTTTCAATTTTATTGTAAATTAGTACATTTTTTTCATAAGCATATTAATACAATAAATAATGTTACATTATTCAGAATTTCAATTAATAGATAATTTCCACTTGCGGTATCATTTTATTCTAGAAACGCCATGATTGACTGATATTCACAAAAATATTAGTCTTTTTTCTAATTATTGCAATTCTAGAATAAAAATTAAGTTTTTGGGAAAAACGTTTTTAAAATTTTAATTAATTAATTAAATTTGTAAAAAAAACTAGTCAAGCTAGAGGTACAGGGTAAAAATGATAATGAAAAGAGCCCATTTTTTTATATGAATCACCGAAAACATGACACTTCTATTAAGAACGTAAAAATTGAAATATTGTAAATGAAATTTAAAAAAAACTATTCCTTTCATCATAAAAAATAGTTTAATTAAAAATGAACAAAATAAAAAAGTCATTTCCAAAATTTTGATCAAGAAAATAGAAAAATTGAGCGCAAAGTAAAAATTTTTTTACCTGTTGTAATTATTGTACAATATAAACAATTTTATCTAGGCAACATATATTTTGACAATTTTTGTATATTAAACAAACATATTTACTCAACATAGTGCGTAACACTAGCATTCAACCATTAAATTAATTCAAATTAATATAAACCTAAAAAATAATTACACTCAAAATGAATAAGTTAATAAAATTATTCTGATTACAAAAAATTGATAAATTTATATAAATTATTTAATTATAGAAATCAGTTTAAAAAGGTTAAATCATTTGATAAGTAAGCAGAAATTAAAAGTTGCTTTTTAAAGAACAAAAATTCTACTGTTCACGTAGAAGCTTAGCAATTTTAAAGCGACTTGCAAGAAATTTTAACCTATACAGAAGAAACATTTCTGCAAAGAATACCAAAATTGAAATCAAATATCCAAAAATCAGAATAACAAACATTTGTCTCAATATTTTATGCGATTCTTCACTCCTGTTAAAACAGTGTAAACCCGTGATTGCCTTCTTTGCCATTTTCTTCTCGTATGGAGATTTCCATTTATCCGCAATACCAAATTGCATAAACTTTTGAAGTACAGTGTCGAATTTCTTCACATAAGGAGATCTTGGAGCCATTGCTGTCTGACTTATAGAATGTGTAAGATACTCATTATCCAAAATTTTAACTTTAGGCAAAAGGCATTTGTCGTTAGCATTTCGTAACAGATATTTAACATTCCATGAGAAACCAGTGCAGATAACATTTCTCTTTTCAATTAATTGATCAAGACATTTAGGTACTCTTCTCTCAACCTTAATAGCTCTGTTGGTTAAATTTCGAATTTTCGGCGTACTGAAGGCTTCTAATAAACGAACATAATTTATGTTCATTTCAATGTCAAGATTTGATGTCAGTACATCGTCAATTGATTCTAAAGAATAGGTTGTTGTTTTATGCAATCCGACGTCTGTAAGCACTGTGTAAATACCTGATGAAAACAGAGTGCACAAAACCAGCATAAGAAGGAAAACGATTTTCTCTTGTAATTTTGTAGGTTCACGCGGTATTTGCGATCCTAGAATGATTTGAATCATGTATATAAATTTTAACTCTCTACTTTCATTTGGATCTATTTGTAAATAAAGCCAGATTATCACAGGCAAACTCATCAGGCAAAAAAGATTGATTATTTTGCAATGATCACTTAATTTATAGACATCTTTCGTTAAAATCGGTACAACAAGACATATATGGGATTTTGTGACTCCTGCACTCCATTCAAATATATATTTGTCGCAACTCATAAATGAATGAAGTTCCACTGCAAAGAAATGATATTTTCTACTCATCAAATTGTTGTATATACCAGTGCTGTTGGATACATTTTTGCAACTTAGATGGCCCCACTTATCATTGTAATTCATTTTTAACCGGAAGTTCATAGCTTCTGATAGTGCTTTTGCCTTGTGTACTCCCGATCCTGTAAACTTTCGATTGCCTCTTTCATTTATTTCTACAAAAACTTCTGGGTGGTGGAAAATAATTCCCACGGTCATATTGTATCCATGTAAATTCTTAGTTTTATCTGGAAACCATTGAACTTTTGATGAAAATTTTTTGGATCTTGTATGATTTGTATGAGGGTTAAAAGAATAAAGTCGAATACGTTCAGATTCCTTTGAAATGCTATGATTCATTCTACCATTTGGGGTATGGATTGAAGCTACAGTAGCATCCAGAAAATCATACGCCCACATTTTACGAAGCAAATTGTCACAGCGTTTTTGAGTTATCGGCCTTGAGAAAATGATGAGAATTTTCGGACGAGATCGATTTGGTTTGAGATTACTTACAAGGTTGAATGGTTTCCGAAGTGAAGAAAATTTTCCATCATTAGTTACTATGATGAAAATTGCTTCCTGAGGATCATTGACATTCAATTTCGCAAATTCAACATCCGGTTCCGATAGGAAATCAAACATTGCAACCGGAAAACGAGATGCAATGTCTGACATGGCATCATTTACATTCGAAGTTCCACTGATTTCATTTTCGCCTCTGAGGATAATGACTTGATTCACTTTCGCATCTTTTTGAATATAGTCCGTTAAATGTTGCGACCATTTGATACAGTAACATAATTTGCAAACTATAAAAATTAAAAAAGGAATGTAAACTTTAGAATACATTGTTTCACAGAAATGACAAAATTATTTATTAAATTTTAAATTATTCCCTTTTTTGTAAAGCTTCTTTAAAGGTACAAAAACAACTTGAACATTGAAAAGGTAAAATTAAATTGACTCTCTGAAATGTTAGCTCATACTAAGCGGACTTAAATAATTTCTTTCTGTTTTATTTTCATTTTATCGTCGCTTACATCTTGTAGATAAATTTTAATTAGAATATTGATTTCAAAGGTAAGCTAGCAACAAACATTTCTAACCTTCGATTGTATTTTCAAACATTACTAAACTAAAAAAAATGAAATTCAAAAGAACTTCGTTTTCAATCTTTTCTTTAGTATATACAATATTACAGACAATGATGAATTAATTTTTTTTAAAAGACATTTTGTCTGTAGAATACGAACATTTTCATCAAGTCCAAATCCAAATGTTCTATCTTAAAATTACTAATGAACTATTTTACTCTACGTACTTTGAATATTTCGATAAAAAACGTAATAATAGATACAGAATATCCTATGATAAGAACAAAAAAAAGCTTCCATAAAATTTCTTGAAGTTCTACGCTTCTGTTAATGCATGAAAAATCTAAAACTGCACTAACAGAGTGTTGTTTTACATACGAATGTTTCCATTTGTCAGTAATGCCGGACTGTACCAATCTTTGCAATAAAACATTTACTCTTCTAACATACGGTGATCTAGATGCCATTACAGTGCCGCTTATTGTTTGCGCCAAATAATCATTCTCCAAAACTTTCGCTATCGGCATATCACATCGATCCCTTTCTTCTTGTATCAAATATTTTGCGTACAATGAAAATCCGATACATGTCACATTTCTTGTTGTATAAACTTGTCTGATCAAATTAGGTGTGAATTCTTCAACTTTCAATGCCTTTTGCAATATCAATCGTATATTATTCGTAACACCATTTTCCAATAATTGAGCAACGCCAACATTCACTAAAGTCGAAATATTTGACGATAGAACGTCATCGATTGTTTCCAGAACATAAGTCGTTTGCTTGTATAGACCGACATCAGTAAGCGCTGTGAATATCATTGAATTATACAAAGTGCATACGAGTAACAAGACAGCGAAAATTGCCTTTTCCTTTCGTTTTTCAGGCTCTCGAGGTACTGCCAACCCTAGAGTTATCTGAATTAAGTACATTAATTGCAAACTTGAAGAATTAATGCGATTAAAACGAACACACAACCAGATGATAAAGGGAAAACTGGCCATAGAAAATAGACGAAAAATCGCCCACTTGTCATTCAGCACATACGATTCTTTGGTGAAAATTGGTACAACTAAAACAACTTTTATTTCTAGTATACCCAAGGCCCATTCGTAAAATGCTTCATCACATCCAACAAATCTTCTGAATTCCATACCAAGAAATTCAATTTTTCTATGTATTAAAGCAGAAAACATTCCAGTACTTTTGTATTTATTTGCACAATCTATTTTGGATGGTCCACTTGGTAAATTAACGATCATCTTGAAGTTCATAGCTTTTGACAATGCTTCAATTTTCGACCAACTTATTCCAGAAATTTTATCCTCTGATTTACTTTTTGGTAACATAATTTCAGGAGGATTGTTGTGAAATAATACATTCAGTGGGTATTGTTTCAAATTCTGTGTCTTGTCTGGAAATAATTTCGATACTAATTGACGTGTTTTTGTTGTCACATTTGTATGTGGATTGTAGTGATAAACGGCTGACAGTTCATAATCATTTTTGTAGAATTTTTTTTCTGTCAAAATGGAAAGTAGAGTTACATCCAAAAAATCAAGAGACCACATTCGATGTAGCAATATTTCATGTTTCATTGTATTAACATTCTCGAAAAAAATAATAAGACATTTTGGACGAGATCTAGATTCGGAAATGTTACTTATAAAATTTATCGGTTCTGAAAGTTGGGAAGAATCATGAGTTCCAGTTTGAAAATGTAGGAGGACAAACAAGGCTGTTTGGGGATCACTTATCGATAATTTGGACACTTGATCTTGTACATTTTCCGACTGAAAATTTATAATTCTGCTGGGAAATTTAGCCAGGATGCTAGACAGTGCGTCATTGGTTTTCAATTTATTGTCTAATTTTTTAGATGATTGTAAAATAATTATCTGGTTTATTGACTTTGCCTCGAATTTAATGTGATTTGATAATTTTCGCATCCACTCGATTTTTCCATGAAGTACGATCGGGAAGAGAAGAATCGTTATTGTACTCTTTATGAACATGTTGGAAGGTTCAAAAAGTTTTTTAAACTCAGAGCTTTATTATATTTTAGATAATGCAAATTACACCAGAAACTAAATGTTTTTTGTTGTTTAAATATTTAAACATTGGCAGAAATACAATTAATGTCCATTCTGAAATGAATTATAAACTTTTCTTTAGATATTAGGAACTATTTTGAAAAACTATTTCAAATGGTTTTGATATTTTGAAACAATTTTTGCAACTACGTGTAATAAGAAATAACATGAAAAAATACAATCAATGGTTATGTATGTAAATTATATGTACATTTGAAAAATTGTTTGTCGTCCAATTTACATTTGTTTATCTTTCTTATTGATAAAATATGAGTCAAATACGGAGTACCATCATTAACTTTTAATGCCTTTTGCCTTTTTCAAAAATTTATTTTTTAAATCAAGATATTTTTTTTGCAACTTTTTTAATATAATTAAACGAGGAGACAAAAACTGATCTACAGTTAAGAATCGATACCAGAGAATTCGACAAATTCAGGAATGATTTCAATATTAAAATTATTTTTATTGTTTACGTTTTCGAGGTGAATTTCAAATACTAATTATATAATTTACAACTTAGTGTTTAATCGATTAATTTATTTAGTATTAAGTAATTAATTTTATAATCAAGCTTTTAAGATTGTTTCCATATTAAAAAAATAATGCTTTCTCTCGTACAAATTTTGTAGGACTAATATTATATTTTCTTCCATTTTTCGCCAGAGAGAAATAGAAATAATCAATATTATTCCCATTCGCAAAGTTATAATTTTCTACGACCTCAAAAAACCTTGGTTTTATGGATTATGCTATACCTTAAAAAATATAATAGAGAAAACAATTTGTTTACAATAAGAATTTGTAAAAAATTTTCACCTTTAAATATTTTTTTATTTTACAAAAGAAAAATCCTCACCGTGAACAAATTTATAATTTGCTGTTACGCTATTCTAATCGAAACTTATAGCTGATCTGAATGAATTACATTCTTCATATACTATAAGTAAATACTTCATCTGCGTGTGATGTAAAGTAAATTATAGAATTTGAAAGAAATCTTTCCAATTACTTCCAATATTTTTGACGCCATGAACTGAAAAAAGTATTAATTAATAATTTCAGTATCTAATATTACCAATTAGGTGTATTAAATTTAATTAATTATTTAAATGAAATTTGTACCTTAGCTTTAAGTATTTAGCCACCTTGAAATTACTGGCAACGTATTTCATCCTGTAGAGTATGAACATTTCTATTAAGAATGTAATGATGGATAGAGAATATCCAACGATAAGAACGAAGAAAAGCTTCCAGAAAATTTCTTGTAATTCCACGCTTCTGTTAAAGCAAGTAAAATCTAAAACTTTGTGCGTAGCAACTTTTTTTTCGAACGAAGATTTCCATTTTACAGCGATGCCCGACTGGATTGCTCTAAGTAATAAATCATTTACTCTTTTAACATACGGTGATCTAGCCGCCATTATTGTACCGCTTACTGTTTTACCTATAGAATCACTTTCCAGTATTCTGGCAATTGGCATGTCGCATCGATCTTTTTTATCTTGCAATAAAAACTTGGTATACAATGAAAAACCAATGCATGTCGTATTCTTCTGGGTAACTACTTTATTAATCAAAGTATGTGGATGAAAATGACCTTTTAAAATATTTGTTAACAATAATTGGCCTCTTACGCACAAAACTTTTTGAAGTAATTGAGCAACGTTGACATTTACTACAATTGAAAAATTTAATGATAAAATATCTTCAATTGTTTCTATTGCATAGGTGGTCTTTTTGGCCAATCCAACATCTGTAAGCGTTGTGAATATCATTGAATTGTACAATGTGCAGATGATTAATAAAACGGCGATAACAATTTTCTCCTTACATTCCTGTGGCATTCGAGGTACTGTTAAGCCTAGCGTGATCTGGATCAAATAGATTATCTGCAAATTTTCAGAGCAATTTCCACTTAAGTGTACACATAACCAAATGACAAATGGTAGACTCGACATTAATAGTATTCTGAAAATTGCCCATTTGTCATTCAATACATAGGATTGCTTGGATAAAATTGGAACAACCAAAATTAAATTGTCCTCCAAGATGCCTACACCCCATTCATAAAATTTGTCATCGCATGTTGGAATTCTTTGAAATTCCATACCAATAAACTCAACTTTCCTGTGTATCAGATTATAATATAGTCCTGTACTGTTATATTTATCTGCACAATCTAAGTTTGATTCGTTAGATACATCTTTGTGAAAAATTTTAATCTGGAAATTCATAGATTCCGATAGTGCTAAAAGCTTTAACCAACCTATTCCTGAAATTTGATTTTCTTTTAATGTGAGATTTGGCCACATAATTTGAGGTGGATAATTTTGAAGGGCTACAGTTATTGAATATTTTTCCAAATTCAGTGTTTTATCCGGAAACCATTTTGTTCTTAATTGACGTGTTCTTGTTGTCTTATTTGTATGTGGATTGTAATGATAAACGGCTGACAGTTCATAATCATTTTTGTAGAATTTTTTTTCTGTCAAAATGGAAACTACAGTGACGTCTAAAAAATCTAAAGACCACATTCGATGGAGGAATTTTTCATATTTCACGGAATTGCCAATTTCAAAACTGATAATGAGCAATTTTGGTCGTGATCGTGTTTCGGAAATGTTACTTACAAAATTTATCGATTCGGAAAGTTGTGAAAAATTTTCATCTCCAGTTTGATAGTGTAGCAGGACAAAAAATGCTGTTTTCGGATCACCTAATATCTGGGCTAATTTTGAAATATGATTCTCCGGACTTTCTGATTCAAAATTTAGGATTCTGCTGGAAAATTTCAGAAGTGTACCGAACAGGACATCCACGATCTTTAATTTTTCAGTTGTTTTATTTTCAGAATGTAGAATTATAATTTCACTCGCTGACCTTGTTTCGTGTTCGACATTATTTACCAACTGTTGAATCCAATTGAATTTTTCGTTGTGAACAGTTGAGAGTAAAAGAACAATTATAACAGTCTGTTTCAACATTTTTAGAAAATTTAGAAATAACTTTTTGTATTAGAAAAAAACACTAAAGACTATTTTTTTAGAACTTTCTTTCTTTGAAAATTTTATATGCAAGATGTGTTCAAGTGGGAAAGTGAAAAATAAATGTCAGAGTATAAAGAATCGTACCAAAAAAGGAAAAATATTTTCAATCAATTTTCTTGACTGTATATTTTGTAAATCGGAGGAAATTTTTCAATTACCCTAAATCATAGACATTCTAGAATCTAGTGCAATTTTTTATCGAATTTCTTCTTTGAAAAAAATGTCCAACAAATTCGAAATTGTTATATTTCTTACAAATCACTAGATATTGTTGCAGTCTATAATCATTTCTGTAGGCAAAGTATTGTTTAAAAAAATAAAATTGGATTTCAAAGGTCAACAGAAATTCCTTTTTTTAATATAGAAACGTCCCTTAGAAAGAATTTATTACTTACTAGAATTGAAATCAAATATTTCTGTTTATTATTACTTTTTTTTTATTCTTTTCTGTAGTCAACGCCAACATAAACACAAATAAATCAATACCCATTACTTCTCATATAAATTTCAATCAAATGAAAACAAAATTCCTATCGATCACCAATTATAAACGATGAATTAAGTAAAATCTCATTATAAAATAGAAAACAAGAAAGTTTTTAAAATTTAGTGACGCGTGACTGTTGGCAAATAATACAAGTTACGCGTGTCAAAAGCGCAGCACTGCGTGAAAACGTGCACTTATGTCTTTTCAAGACAATTGTAAACTCGCGCCTGACTATTCACACCTAAAATAGGTCGAACGGTACAATTGTACAGGGTATTGTACACTCGGGTCATAACATATCGCAAATTTATTGTATGTGTCGAAAACTGCAATTCAATGTCGCTAGAAATAGAAGTTTATTAGTTAATACCTACTTCATGTATATATTCCGCTTAGGAACAGATGCGGGTCGTGTGAATTAGAGCTAACAGCTGTTTCAAGAAAACATTGCCGGTTACCTGTCTTAAATTCGATTATCTAATAATCAAAGAGTTAAATAACACATTTTGCCGTTTTCTATGTTATTCGTTTAATCGAAAAATAATTTACGATCAGTTTACACAACTCGTCTACTTTATTTCCATTTTCATTACTTGTTTTGCTAATTTATTCCATGTTATAATACAATTATACTTTTATTAAATACAATTATTTTATAACACGTAAATTAATATAATACGAAAATTAAATTATTATTTTTATTATTAATTAATTGCTTAATTAATAATGAATTAATTTTTTTTCCGAAAGCCTAAGTAGAAAGTGTGAATTCTTTTTTTGAATTGTTCAAAATGAATGTTTTGATGAACAAGTAAAATAGTGTTGAAAAGAAGTTTTATCTCAAGGAAGTCGCTATTCAAATGATAATCTTGAGCCATGCATCGCCTCCTGTACATTCGCACACAATTTTGTTTATATATATTTACAGATGCGAGCAACTCGCCCGCAAAGAAGAACGCTTAAATCTGGAAGTTGAATTTGTCGCTCCATATCTCTCCGTAAAATTTATGAAAGTCAAGGTGCCCATAATTTACAATGTTGCCGCCACACAAACGCAGCCGAACAAAGCAGCGAAAGATAGTGCAACCTCTTGAGAAAAATAATAAACTTTCTGCGACAGAAACACGACTGGAAATTAATTTTTATCTTTAAGTATTCGATTTAAAAAATTTTTTTTTTATGAAATTGAAATTTAAAAAAACTTTTAATTTATAACCTAACATTTTTTTACTTCCTAGTTTTTAAGAGCGTGTCATCATAATTATTATATTAAACAAAATAATTAACAAAATTTGCATTATTTTCCTAAACTGGGAAATTAATAAAGTAATAACCATATAATTATTTATAACAATCCGAGAACAGAAGTTATGTAACAAATCTTTGTCGAAATGTTATACACAAGTTTAAAGAGAAAAATAACTTTTCAACTAAATGTCTCATTATTCTACATTGTATAAGTATTCCGTAATATAATTACCCTACGCTGTATAAATTCTATACAATTATGTAATTAAATAAATAACAATAATTATCACAGAAACACTAATTACAAGCTTTCAATGCTTATTTAACTGTTTAGTTACAATAATTGTCTAACATTCACAATGTTGCACCTGATATTTAAAATATTATTGACCCGGAAATAAAATAATATATATCTAATTACAGGTATTTGAAGAAAAGAATTGACATTTTCTACTTTGACATTTATTCCCTTATAATGAAAGTGGTAAAAGTTTATTTGGAAATTCAACTGCAATCTGAATTATAAATGTATATCCATCGAGGTTTGTTGATTGAATTTCACCTGACAAGTTTCTCATCCTTGTCATTTAAATGACTAGGCTTGCAAAACAGTATCTAATTACTCTCTAATTAGGCCAATCATGTCACCAAGAATCGACATTATCTGATTATCGCATTTTGTTTTCTTTTCATTGTTAAATATCTATTCTATGAATTTAATTAAAAGGGATACTAAGTTCGGATATGTTGCGTTTGACTGTTATTTCACTAAAAGAAAAACAAATTTAATGAAGTAATTATTAATAATTATTTGTTAAAAAAAACAAATAAAAATAAAAGATGTTTATATTGTATTAAATAATAAAATGGAACAAAAGAATTAAGTTATTGTAAAAAAAGCTTTTAAAAAAAATTCTTTCGCAAAAATCCAATTACTTTTATAAATTAATAAAATTTTTACAGATATTCAATTACTTCAAATGCACTTTTCACAACATTTTTTAAAAGAATGTAATTCTTATTAAAAAAAATTTTATAAAACTTGGAAAGAAATAAATTATTTTTAATCATTTTGAATAAAATTCATAAATTTTAAATACAATTATTGTAATAATTTTTGCCAAAACAGTTTAATTATATTCAAAATTTTTAATAAAGATTCTTTTTAAAATTAAAATATTTAACATAATTTTTAATAAACTTCTTTGAAAGAATTTAATTATTTTCACAAATAACCAAATTTTTCCAAGAACTCAATTATTCCAAAAAAAAATTTTTGGTACAATTTCGAAACATTCCTAGAAAAATGTAATATTTTTAAAAATTAAAAATTTTTTTGAAAGAATTCAATTATTATGCAATGGTAAAGTTTTAACTAGGAATTTAATTGTTTCTAAAAATAAAAATTAATATAGAAAATTATGAAAGTGTTGAATAATTTTATTTAAAAAATTCTAAAAAAATGTTTTAATTTTGGAAGAATTATAGTTGCAATTTTAAGAAATAATTAAATATCAATAAAAAGTTTTAAATTGTAATTTTTAAAAATATTAATTCTTATGGAAAGAGAAACAACTGTTTATATAATTATTTAACAAAAATTATTCATGTTTTGAAGGTAATTTAATTTAGAAATTGAGAAAAAATTCGTAATTTTTATATTTTAATGAATATTATTTTTTACTTTTAAGAATTATTTTTAAATATTAAATATGAAAGGAGCTATCAATAATCCTAAATAATTTCTCAAAATAATTATTTTAAGCAAGATTTTCAAATATAATTGTGTATTTTTTTAGTATTTCCACTAAAACTTTGGAACCTAATTGAAGTTTAGAAAAATTTAAAATTAATGTTATTACTATAGGATAAAGAGCAATTGAAATTTTTTAATTGATGTCAGGAAAAAGTTCATGAATTACTGAATCAAAATTTTGTGAATCGACTGAAACGAATTTTTTTAGTCGTCAAATTTAATTTTTCGAAATAGCTACTTTCTAAAACTACTTTCGGTCTTATAATTACATTGTGATACTTTTAAAAGAAAATCAATTATCGAGTCGAAAAACTGCACTAAAAATTGAATTAAAAAAAACATTACATAGAGACTGCACTAAAAATTCAATTTAACAAATAACATTAAATCACGTTTGAAACATTCCGAAGAAATCGTATCACTAAATGAAGGTAAATCCAAAAGGTCACTATGTCTCTGAGAATGTGAGTGAAAAGAAAAAAGAACTACAAATTAAAGATTAAGAAATGGAATTATCTAATCTCGATATTTGACTTTGCAAAATTTTACTGCATGTAAAGGCGAAAAGCATGTACATACTATATATATATATACAATTCTCGAGTATTTTGTTGAAAAAAAAGTCAAATAACACGTCTAGACTGAAGACGTTGAAGCTCCAGTATGACTGGCATAGAGGCGAGCGTCTTAATGACGATGTTAATTAATATATTCGAGACGACGACGAAGACGACTTAAGTCACGATGAATGCCGCGAGAAAATTAACATAAGTAAACTTTGCCTCGCCTGTATTAAGTAAGCTGACTAGAAGTGTTAATTTTCAGCTTAGGTCGCGTTCATTTCACTTCAACAGCCAATGAAATCGCGAATCTCCTATCTTTTCTTCAATTTCAAATTCACTCGAGCATCATATAATGTGAATTTTTAATGAAACTTGAGAGTTTAACAAACAAAACCAAAAAAAAAGAAAAGAATTGCAAGAGCACCTGGATTCATTTTATAATATCAAAACAAGCCGCTCCTCGCAATCAATATTCGGAGGTCTCAAGAAAGTAAATATTATAAACTTTTTTTCCTCTGCATTACGAAATCACAAATCCATTTTTTCTGATCATTCAATTTTCTTACTCAGATTTGCTACAAAAATTCTATTTACTTTTTTTCTGTTCTTTAGACTTTTTTCTGATCTTCATAAAGAAAAAATCAAATTCAGAAGAATATCGAAAAATTTGAATTGTAACTCCTTCGAAGTTAATTTATTTTAAATCCAATTTGAGTCCTTTAGTTAAAAAAAATAATTCTCAGAGAGCTCATTGAATTCTAATTTTATCTTTTGCGCACAGATAAAATTCGTATCTAGGTGATCCATTTTAGATCTATTCTAAAGTTATTATCAACAATACTCGAAAGTGTAACTGTTTTTTATTCGTATTTTTAAAATCCATTGCATCTTAAATTGGCAGTTAACCGAGATAAACAAACTGAGCTATAAATCACACTTGTCATTACTTCTGAGCGATGGATACTGAGAAAAGTCATTGTCAGCGGAATTGATGATCGAAGATACTCGTTCTTATGGTATCCGTCGTAAACTGCGTGATTTTGCAGGTGCTGAACTGCAAATTGTGGTCATTTGTTATGGGCTCTGAGTTCAGAAATCTCACTTCTCTGCCCTTTAATTTACTTCTTCTTATAACCCTCAGGTGCGTGATTTGCACTTGTTGGAGCAGAAAAAGGTACCAATTTTTATTTTTTCTTTCATATACTTTTATGCCTTCATCAAATTTCATCTTTTACACACACTTTTAGTACTTAATTTGGAATTATTGCAAAGGGAAAAAAAGAATATTTTTATTGTCATCCAAAAGATGTGCGCTATTAAAATATCTAGAACGTAATCACAGTTGTTTTTCTATTTTCTAGACTGTATATCATTTTTTTTTATATAGAAATGAATTTTTTTTATATACATTACCTTTTTATTGGTAGAAAAAAGGGATCAATTTTTTTTTTTTTTAATGTCAAAGGAAAAAATGATCTACTTCCTTATTTATCTGTGTTTTTCACAAGACCAAAAAAATACAGGATCGTGATTAGAGGACAATATTCTGAAAAAAATTATTCATCTGTATGACATATTTTTTGTTTAATTAATTTAATTAAATTTTTATAAAAATTATTTATTATAAATAAAATAATGTTCTACCTTCTTGACTAATTAAGAATAAAAAATAAAGAGCAAGAGAGAAATATAATTATATATTTTCAATATGTAGATATATATTATTACAAACAAATGTAAGGAGCGTAAAAGGTCTCGCAATCGGCAAAGTGCTCTCGACATTGTCGCAAATCAATAGGATATAAAGCCTAAGAGAAAAAGTAACTGAACAGTTGCCCGTATTGGGTTTTGCTGTGTTGAATAATACCGAACACTCGATTTGTATGCTATTAGTAAATAACAGATCTAAGATCGCTCGACATTATTCTCTTTGGTGAGTCGTTAATTTTAGAAAATCGCTCGTAAAGATGATCATTCAACATCAGCTCATCAACCCTTTCTTATTTTATATATATATACATCTTTTCATATATACGATCAGTTAAGTTGAAATAAAAATATTTAACACATATATTTCAACGTCAAATGGTTTATACGTATATATGTTGCAAACTATATGGAAATATTTTACACTCGCATGTTTGAAAAACACATTTTCCATGTTTTATATTATGTGAGAGTGTGTGTTTATAAAGAAGACATATTTTTACGCAAAAAGATATTTTGTTTCTTCGTTCATTATTCAATGAATGTACAATTTTCGCAATGAAGTTATGTTTCAGTTGTGCGCGATGAAGTTTAGATATCTTCTGATTAGTTTTTATTTATTAAATGTTTCGTACCGTATACTTTATATATATATTAACATTTGTGTAAAATTTAAATAGATAAAATTTCTGTATATATGTATGTGAAGGAAAAATTGTTCTCATCTTGATGGATATTATTTGCGAAATATTTCATAATCATACATTTCCCACTTGCAGACTTTGGACGCAATTTCGAAATAAAAAATACAAAATCGTATCAAAAGTGTCATAAAATATGTTCGTAATCGTTGCATAGAGTCGCGAATTATTTATTTAGAAATAATCAGTATATTTTGTGTTTGAATAAAAATCGTTAGAACTGTTCACTAAAAAATACAATATAATTTATTTGGGCAATAATATTTTTTGGATTTTATTAATTATAAAAATGTCTTTCTGGGGGATAAAATCGGGAGTCGATTTTTCCACTTGAGAACGCCAAGGTCGCCACTAGGTGGCAGGAGAAATTCCAAGAAAAAACTGTGAAGTGCCATCTAGCAGTGACCTTGACGTTCGCAGGTGGAGAGTAGCATCTCCATATTGAATCTCAACACGTTCATCAATATTCGTAATTTTTATACTGAATCTAGAGTTTAAAAATTAATATAAATGGATACTAATTTTTAATATTGTGATATTTTTACAGTCTCTGATTGTTTAGTCTTGGAATTAATATCTGAATCTTTCTTTTTTTCCAATCAGGCTAAATGGAAAAATTATAATTTAAATGAATTGGGAATATTTAGTCTTTAGTGAGATGATAAGTGGGGAAGTTTTGCAACTGTTGGGGAGTGCAAGGTGCACTTTGTCTCAACAGTGTGCGCCGTGCATAATAGAGGTTAGCCGCAAGATGGTAAATCAAAAGACGCCATGCGGGCGTAGTTATATACATGATGGAAGATTAGTCTGGCATTGTGCGATCATGGAGGTGATTTATGAATTATCATTCACGAAAACGTAAGAAGTTGAATGACTATCCTCGAATGCTACCATTTTCCCACTAAATAACTAATTTTACTAATTTTAACAAGATTTTAACCAGCAATTGTGACGCTTGCTAGTGAAACGGATTTTTATCGGTAAAAAATTTGTAGGTTACATTTAGAAACTTTCGTACTTGACTAAAGATTTATTTTCAATTATCTAACATCAAAAATAATTTCTAATTATTTAGTATTATAAAATAATAAATAAAAATTATTTTCAACTTCAGACAACTAAACATGAATTTGAAATGAGGGAAAAATTTCTTTAAAAATAACCTACAATTTTTTGGCGTGTAAGGTTTTTATTACAAGCGAGCGTCATAACTAAATCTACTTTACTAACAGTCGATAAAACAGTTTAAGTAAATCGTTAAAAACAGGTTATTAAACAAATTTTTTGCAGATTACTTCTCATTTAAAATGAAAATAATATTTTTAGTCTAGATTAACTGGTAGTTTTTTTGCTACTAAAATATCAATGTAACAATTAATAAATCGAATATAATAAATTCTTATTAATACAACATTTTTAACTGACATAAAAAGGAATTAAATTTTTTAGCTACTTAAGAAAACATTTCCCCTGAATTTCTATTTTTACTTTTTATTCACTAGTGACATGGAAAAATTCCAGTTTAATTAATAAAGTTTATTCTACAATCTGAACAGGAAACAAGAAAGTTCTTCTTTCTGATAACAAAAAACGAGTCAGTATAATTGGAATGGGATCATTTAGGAGTAAAAGGCCCTAAAAGCACTTTATCTATAACCAAATTATTCATCAGCTAGGCGTTTGTATGGTACCTGTACCACAGAAGAGAAGTCAGATAATGCGTTGCTTACACCAAGATGCGATAGTGCCTTTTGATATATGAGGCCACACACAAAGCGCGTAACGGAAACTAAATTCAAATAAATAGCTTTCCTGTGCAAGAACAGAGTTTTGTACCTACTTTTAAAAAATTGTTCCAGTTTTTTACTTGTTCTTTTAATGCGATCTTTGCTCGAAATACATTGAAAATTTTTTTTTATAATTTAATTTTTATTACTCGATTTAAAAAATTGAGATTACTAGGTTTCTTTATTTAAAGAATGAGACACGCTCTAAAGCAACAAAAATTAAGGTTCTTTCTAAATCTTTCTTTCGATCTATTCACATTATCTGGAATGAAACAAAAAAACATTTAGTTTACTTTTAAAACAACTATTTAAAATATATTTTTTTTAATTGGCGAATTTATTAAAACCAATAATTTTTAGTTTAGAGGAAAATATTTTTTTCAAATACTTTTCCAGAAACTAATTTCTGTTAGAATGTCGTAGTAATAGATAGGTAATTAACTCATTACACCAACTACCATCTGTTTATTACAAGATTCACATAAATTGCGATAAGGGCACTTCTCATTAATTTTAATAAATGACGAAGGAAACATTCTAGATTAAAAGCTTGGAATTTTCTTAATTAAATGTTGCTGTGAATAAATTAGCACGTGGAGGATAATCAGGATTGAAGATAACGCGCGCCACGTAATAATGCAATAAAGATCTCGGAGATTTTGATCAATGACGTAGCTTTAAGTCGCACAGCGGAATTTGCGGTAGCAAAAGAGAATTGCAGAACTTAAATTGTTACACGACAGCAGCAGGCATACACGCACACATACACACAAGAACTTTGTGAATTTCTACAATTTCCATATAGATCTCTCTCCCCTTTCGCCCCCCGAAAGAAAGGAACAATAAAATAAACACCCCAAAAGGCAGGTGAAATTTGAACATTTCGGAAGTCTCCATTTCGTGTTTCAAGGTCAACAAGAATGGAATTCCCCTCTTCGACAGTTTGAATCGAACTCTACTCGAAGAATCTTTCATAAATTCCACATCGCTTCTTACTTGGGGAAAATGAGAAAAATTCAACCGATTTGCCTTGTTGGTAGCCCCAAAAAGAAGTTCTTGTAACTTTTAAAGGGTTTAAAAAGAAAGAAAGAAAGAAAGAAAGAGAGGAACAAAAAAACAAGAAGCTGTTGGTGGTAAATTTATTGATTCGGTACTAGAGAAGTATTGAAATGAGAAGAGGAGAGAGAGAGAGAGAGAGAGAGAGAGAGAGAGAGAGAGAGAGAAGCGGTAAATTCGTTTTGTTATTTTATCGAGCAGATAATAGAAGTACGAAGAGCGAACTGGGACCACCTTGTGGCTACAAATTGCATTGTTCGGTGATGCTGGTGCCATCCTTGTTTCCTAATGGCCTGTCCACTAAGGTCCGAGGACCACCAGGAATACACGTGTCCTCCAACGTCCACCACCTCTCCTTGTAAATCCTCAAAGCAATTCTCACAAGTATTTCAGAGTCGGATTAATTATTCAAGTGTCTCGCTCACTTTGAACGGAATAGCATATGCAATTTATTTTGCAGTATTTTCTTATTTCAAACCATACCGCCGTCCACGGGTTACCGCAAGAATTTAATTTTCTTTTTCCCTGATTTTCAAACAAAAATTTTGACTTTTTCCCTAACTCTTCAAAAATAATCTGATTTACTCGAAAAATTATTAGTTCTTTACATTTTATTCACTAATTTCCAGAAATTGTAAAATTATTCGAAAGTATCAATAACTTTATTTTTAAATAAATAATTTACTCATTATTATAGTTTTTTAATGGGAATTAAATTTTTTAAAAATGTCAAATCAAACATTGTGATATTCAATAATAATTAAGAATGACCGAGTGATAAAATAGTGACCTTATAATTTAATATTATAAAAATATTTTTAATCTAAATACTCCGATAGAATTAAATAATTATTTAAAAATTTGTTGATCGAATTCTTGATGAGAATTCAATTTCAAGATACATACAGACAATAAAAAAAATTATTTTTGTATTAAAATAATTGAAAATGGACAAAAATAAAAATTAATAACTATAGTTTTCGTTAAATAATATATATCATTGTAAAAATTATAAATTATTTTGAAAAGTTTTAATAAAATCCACAGAAAGTATTCAATTATTTTCATAAATATCACAATTTTTTGCAGAAATTCAAATCTTTACAAATAATTTACTAAAACTATTCCGCAGGAATTAAATTATTTTTAATACAATTCGAAAAAATTTCTCGTTAAGATTCGCTTATTTTTAAAATTTTAATGGAAATTCTTTAAATGAATTCGATTATTCTTAAGAATTTTGATACAATTCGCTTTACAAGAATTAAATAATTCTCATTTAATTAAATTTCATGAAAGAATTAAAAATTTATGGAAATAATTTTTAAATAAATTTTCTTTGCAAAAATAATCGAATTTTTTGGAATAATTTTATAAAAATGTTTTTGAATAATTGAATTCTAGTGAAAAATTCAATTATTTGTAAAAATTATTAAATGCTTAGAAAGAATTTTATATTACTTTAAATTTTACATAATCTATGATAATGATTAAAATCTGTCAAGGAATTTAATTAAAATTGCAATAAAAATAATTGAATTTTTATAAGAAACTTTTTTTTTAGAATATTTAAAATCATTACAAAAATTTTATTCAAATTGTATTCAGAGTAATTACAAATTTTCAAAGAATTTTGCGAAGAAATTTTTAAAAAAATTTGTAAATATTTAAATTCTTGGAAAATTTGTATTAAGCATTTATGTAAATAATTAAATGTTTAGCGTAGGATTTTATTGAAGTTTCTATTAAAATAATCTAATTTTTTTGGGAAAATTTTATTAATAATTCGTATTAAAAATCATTGAATTGAGGGGAATAATTGAAATTAATTGCGATTCAATTTTTACAATTGAAATTGTCCTTAAATAAACAAATATAAGACACTCAGCGAGTTGCATATTCATTATAATTGAATGTATACTCTTCAAAAAATAAACAAGTAGTAAAGGGAAATTGTTTAATAGAAAAATTAGTAAAATTATTATTGCTGTGCAGCTGTCTTTTAGGTTTCAATGAATTTCAGTGAAATGCATTGAAACCTGTTTATATGAGTATATATATCTAATTAAAGTTCCATTTTAATGATTCTATTTTATGTGTATCATCAATTATCAATTTTTCTCATTCACTGACGTATTGATCGTTTTACAGTTAATTTTCTGGCAATTATAATTGATGTGTTGATTAATTACTATCAAGGTTGAGTGTCAAAATTATCTATTTTAATTAACCATGAATCCTCTAATGGAAAAGATTTATTTTCTCTAATTTTTTCCCCATAATTTCACTATTAGAGTTTTTATCAATTAGCTATTATTATTGAATTTACTTTCCATCTTCTTTTTTTCAATTTTAATTAGGTATCACATACAATTTTTGTGCTCTTTTTGCTTCATTTTGATTGTGAGCGGATTTTCATGCCATCTAGGTGGCGATTTGGAGAACTAAATTGGCGCGAAATTCAAAAAGAGAAAAATTTAATAAGTAGTAAATTAATATAAATAATATTAATATGTAAAAAATAATATTAGCCCGTAAAAAAATTTATTTTACAGATTTCTACTAAACTTGTTTAGTAAATACCAGACTTCGAGAGAAGCTTCTATTGAAATGCTAAATTTTTCTTTTCTGAACTCACTTAACACAATTAAAGTTTTTAACATTTCAATAAATATCTATAAAATGAAAAATTCCAATTTTCCATAATTGATCTCCAATTTGAATACAGTGTTTTACTCCCTCATAAAACGAGAAGAAAGTACACACATAGAAAATAATGAATGTCGAACGATCAATCGTTCAGCACTTCTGTTGAATGATTAACATTCAGAATTGATCGCTTGACATTTATTTTCAGCGTGGCGAGCTTTCTCGTATATATGTCCCATGTGAAATGATTACGCACGCATTGAGAGAATATTTATACAGTATTTTGAAATTTTCTTCAAGATCACTTTTACTTTCTCTAAATCTTTACGATTCGCTCATGCAATTTTAACATCATCACTATTTATACATATGAGTACCAAAAAAAGTCAATAAGAAAGTGTCAATTTGTCACTGACTATGAGAAAAGCTTTAAATTATCTCAAAAGTTGAACAGCAAAGAGCAAACAATTCCAAATTTTGAGAGAAATGAAAGAGAAACTATTAATAGAGGAAAAACTAATTGTGTGCTACTAACAAAGAAAAATTTGTTACACATCTTAGTTTAGACAACAAAGCTGAATAGTACCAAGTCTTTCGTTGTCCCAACTGATTGTTCCAAATTTAATAAACATTTTTATTTATTTTTCACTCTGTATTTTAAAAAGTAGATGAAAGAATAATATTTTTATTATTATTGCCATTTGGAACAAAAGTGAATATAATTTTGTTGCGCTGAAAAACTTATTTGTATGGTGAAAAGGAAGCGTCGCGGGTCTTTAAACGATTGGTAACTACCAGACAAACCGCACTACTGTAAATGGTAGCAGTTTGCAATCATCATAATTCTCGAGGTTGGTCTTCCGCCTGTTATATACAAGGTTCCTTCCAGCGACCACGACAAGAACCGCAGAACCGTTTTGTTCCTTATTACATGGTCTCTTTCGCCTTTCTTTCCCTTTTCTATTTCCGAAAATAATCTCCTGCTTAAGAACTGCAGTAGTTCCCACCGTGACAGTACTTCGTCATCATGAGGCAAAATATATTATTCTTTACAATCCAAAAAGAACTGTTAAATTTTTTTCAATTCCACATCAAATAAAAATTGACTCCTATGGGTTAAAATACCAATACCTATGGTTAATACACCAAAAAATCCATCGAATAATATGAATAAGAAAAAAATGTCCATTTGCATTTCATGTTAATCTGATTATGTGTTAAGTGAAATGCAACGTACATGCGATTGAAGAATAAAAAAAAGGATAAATTGTAAGGGAGAAGGAAAAGACACGGTGCATCTAGAGGATGGTTTCTGAGGAGGCACAAGAGTGTCTTGGCAAATCAGCCGCGACCGTCTCTCGCGGTCTTGTCGTTGCCGCCAGTCGGTCCCTTTACCGTCGCCCTAGACGTCCGTCCGGGAAGTCAAACAATGCGACGTGCAGATTCCGCCTTATTTACTCCCGCGGTTAGCATGGAAGCTTCTCTCGACATGCAAAGCACGCGTTGTCATTTGCTCCCATCTAACAGCGGATCGGTTTACGCGCGACTGCTCGAGAAATCGTACGAATAAAGCCAAGATCTTGAGACACATCATTGTAACATTTCTTCCACTCTTTTATCCTTCGGAGAGCAAAACCCCCTTTTGCCAAAGTAACATTTCTGAAGTGGATTTTAATTTTTATTAAATAGGTTATGTTCGCAATTTTTAAGATGAAAAAACAAAAAAAGGATCAACTTCCAAATGTAATTATTAATGTTTATGTCTTCACTACAACTGAAATATTTAATAAACACTGATTTTAATTTGCAATAAGTAAAAAGAAACTTTCAAACAAGAAAAAAGTAACGCTAACATAACCTTAAAGTACTTTGCTTCTAAGGTCCCCTTCTTCAGATCGCGTCACATTTACAGATAATGAAATAATTGTTCGAAAAACTAAAAATAATTTAGTTCATTTATTGAGAAATTCCATGAAAGCAATCCGCTTCTGACTTGCATTTAGTAGTACAACAACATCGAGCGGAAGGAATGCAGTTTCGAGTAGCTTCCGATCTTTTTATCGGGTCAAGTGGAATTATTTAATTGGCGATACTCCCGTTTACTTTATCGAGTACGACGACAGCAATGTTCCATTCTGAAATCTGGAGCTGCAGTCTCGGCATCACATAAAACTGCTTAACGAGACTTATATTGTCAATTATGTTTCTGTTTGCCCGTAATTCCAATTGCAATCGTAGCTAGAGGTGGTTGGCCTTGAGATCGAAACACTGATTCAGCAATTGCAATAAAGGTACAATTTACTCCCATTAGACCTCTACTCCCTCATTTACCACCACCACCACCCCTCCCCTCTCATCCCTTTCTCCAGAAACAAATTCTATGTTTCTTAATTTGATACGAATTTCAAATTACTTTCTTATTCAAAATCAAAAAAAGAAATTTATTTTCAGAATCAGAATGCGAATATTATCATGTAAATTAATTTCTTAAGGATTTATTCTCCATCTGTATTTATACTCCGAAGATTCCATCTTGTTTACGAGAGAATTTCCATGCCGTCTGGACGGCAAGTTGAGGAACTAAAAGAGCGGGAAATTCAAATTTATTGAAACAAGAGAAAAGAAAAAATAGTCTTCAAGAATTAAATAATTAAAAATCTTTCATAGTTTTACTAATTTGAGGCAAATAATATTTAACTGCCTTGTAATTTCAATTAAGGAATTTAATAATTTGCCTAATAAAAATTATTTGATACAAATAAAGACTCATTGAATAATAGACAACTAAACCCATATTGGAATCAAAAAATTTGTTTTTCAGTATACTTCTAATCTAAAATCGTATGAAAATAGAAAGAGAGAATGAAAGAAGAAGAGGGGAAGACTACAGTCAAGAGTTAGTGAATGATTTTCAGATATATCTATAATAACCCAATGAATATTAATGGCAATAAATAATGCTTTATTGATAGCAAGTTGATTAAAACATTAAATTTCCGTATTCATCGTGAGAATAGAAACAAGATAGAGAGGAGAATATGATTTTTGAATCCATCTACTATAAGTGCATAATATAAGAAGTCCTCGTTTCAATTGAACGCTATCAGCAATAAATTAATAAAAAACTTTTTTATCCAACGAAAACAATATGAAGCAGCAGGACACTAATGAGTTCTGAGGATTTATCCCATACGTCAATGTCCTGTGGGATGCCGTTGTATTTTCTATGGCAAACTAAAGGCGGAGAACCTATAAGAAACCTGTATACGACTTTAACCTCAGTGATCCCTAAGACTGTGCGCGCATCTACTTTCGCAAAAAGTGTGATGCATAAAATCGTGACCTTCAATTTGGCGAATCGCACAATTCCTGAGAAACTTTCCATTACTAACCAAACATTATGTGTGTTCTGGAAAATTCATGATTACTTCCTCTAGTCCTACTGTACTTTGAATTTAAAAAATTCTCCTATTTTTAGTGAAACGAGAAACAATTCACTGAATTTCATTGAAGGGACGAATTTTTTTTTACGGAGAGAATATTGCAATTTGTTAGTTTGTCAAAAATGTTTTGAACTTCAAATGAGAAAACCAAAGTTGCCAAAACTTAGGAAATTTTAGTGAAAGAACTGAAGAAAATTAAATTTTTACCATTCATAAAAAAATTCTGAATTTTTGTGTCTTTTTTTAAAACTATGAAATTAGCATGAATTTTAATACAAAATTTTCTGTTTTTTTCTATTTCTGACAACAATAATTTCTTTCTACAGTAAAGTAATGTAATAATAATATTATTACTAATAAATTACATATGTAATAAATAATTTTATTTAAAATTTAAATATTTCAATACGAATTAAATTTTAACAGAGTTACGTTTACAATTTCCATAAATAGATAAACTCGAAAGGTTTTAACTTGAAATTTTATAAAATTTCAAATTTTATGATTCAAAATCCTTCTGAAATTAGTTACATTTTTAAATATATATTTAATTCAATATTAATTTTAGTTAAAACACAAAAATAAAATTATTTAATTACAAATGATTGCAGAAAGTCAATTATGTTAAAAAATAAGATCATAAAAGTTTTCGTCATAATTTCAATTCTTTTTATAAATAATAAACATTTAACATTTTTAAAAATTTAAATAAAGTTCTTAACAAAATTTCAATTACTTTAAAAAGTATTTTTCTATTCAATCATTGCCTGTTAGCATTATTTTGATGAAAATTTTCAAAATAATTCAATTAGGTAAACAAAATTTACAAAAAATTCTACGCAAAATATTTAATTGTTTTCATAAAAAAAAATTTCACAGGAATTCAATTATCAGGGTGGGTGTTTTAAAATTTGGATTCTCGGTTCTTTTTGTTCAATTTTATAACATTTTTATAAACAATTAAACACAATTATTGTATTTTTTTTAAATGATCAAAAATCAGAACGAAAAAGCATGAAGACAAACAAAGAGATTTAAATTCAATTCTTTTTAACTCTATTATTTTTTATAGACTGCTAAACTCCTAGATAGTTGTTGGAATGTTACTAAACAACATTCTAAAGGATAACAAATTTAATTGTAATTCTTTTTAGATTTTTCAAAATAATAAACTTTTTGCAAACATTTTTATTATTGAACAAAAAATTAATATTCTTTCCAATACAATTTTAATCAAATTTTTCGTAAAATGTAAGTTTTATTCTTAAAAAGTTTATAAAAATAGGTCAACAGAATTCAACTATTTAAAAATTTGTTAACAAAATTCTTTATGATAATTCAATTTTAAGAAACATTCAATTATTTAATAAATTATTTATTTTTGTATCTGTCAATGAAATTTTCACTAATTGAGATTTGATGTGTAAACAATTAAATTTCCGTAGATTTTTTTAATAAAAATTAATGTAAAAGTGAGTTTGAATTAAAATTTCAGATAATAATTTAACATTAAAAACATTGTAGCTTAAATTTTCGGAAATAATTAAACTTTGAAAAAATTTCAAAATAAAATCTTTGAAAATCTGAACTTTTCATACTTGTAACTAAAAATTGATAAAATTGAATTGAGGAGTAAGTTTTCAAAACCAGATAAATCCAAATTTTTTCATTTCGGGAAATTTAAACAAATGACAATTCTCACATAACCATTAAAATTATCTCTAATATAGAAAAATTGTAATAAATTATTCATTTTTTAATATTCTTTCTATTTAAAATGCTATGTTTGTAATTAAATTCTATTGTAATAAGAAATTTAAAGGTTTTGGTAATTTTTTCTAATAAAAAGATAGAAATGAAAAATCATAAAGGTTAGGCCAAAATATTTTTTAAACTGAAAATTCTTTATTAATAAATATTTTTTCTTAAATTGAACAGTGATAAATGGATTTCTAAGGATTTTAATATTTTAAATATGTGTTTATCTGAAATTCTTTTAAAAATGGATTTATCAACTTTTGAAAAATTACTCCTCAATTGTAAACAAATGAATTATTCTTTATTGTCAGTTAAAAAGTCAAAATATTATCTGAAAGTAAGGGAAGAACATAAAATTAAACTTTTTTGGCAACCCTGCAACAAATACACCGACTTCATAAACAAGGGAAACAATTTTTCATAACTTTTAATCGATAACACAGATCTTTAAAACAAACAAACAAAAAATCGGATAATAATCGTCGCAGTGATTTATTGAAACTGAAGAAACAATTTTTCTTCGCACTCAGAGAAGTCTTGTTTCTCAGTGACTTTTTTTAAAAATTCTTTTTTTACACTGTCCTTTCCTGCTCATAACAGGATTTGTACGCAGTATTTGGCCCTACCGAGGTCTCGCGCGATGAATCTCATTTGAATAGTACATTTTATGGGCTAAACGCGAAGATTGTTTATTCCGAAACAAGTATTATAAGTGGATTGTAAGTCGCGCGGAAAATAAATAAATAAAGAAAAAAAAAGAAAGAAAAAGAAAAATATTATACAACAGGGCTGCTTCTCAGTTTATGTTCAAAAAGGAGTTGTGAAAACAAACGCACAAGAGCACCTTTGAGTTTACAATCCAAACTACAGCTTCCTGCTTCATTTCTTCAGGACACATTGTGTTAGTTGACGATAATGTTCCCATAACTTTTATTCAACAGGAAAATATGCAAATCTATACATTATTGTTTCTATTGTACTTTATTTACTTCCTACATATTTGTTGCTTTATTACAATTTGTTACTTGTTTTTCTTCTTTCAACAGTTTTCGTATTACTTTTCAGTTTTCACCAATGCAAAAATACTGGAAATCTTAAAATTAATTTTAAGTTTTAGTCACCAAAAAAGAGACATGCACGTCTTTACAATCATAAGTTATTGTTTAATTTCTTATAAAGTTATTATTGATATTCGTTGGTATTTTTAAAATTTAACTTATGTTTATTATATTTAGTTTAATAGCAAGATTAGAATCATGAATTTGACGTCTAATACCAATTTTGTAAAATCAATGAATGTTAGTTTGCAAACAATTTATGTATTGATATTTTATGGTTTAAATTTTCAAATTTTAGAAATATTTGAGTATATTGTTGTTCTCCAAAATACCATACGGGCATTATGCAAAAACGGGTGAATCGATTCACGATAGTTTTGATTAATTTACTATTGAAAATCTCCAAATGGAAACCCAGCTAGAATTCTATATAAAAAACCATGTTAATTCCCACACTGTAAGAAAAAAATAGAAGGTACAGGCATAATTTAGGTTATATTACCCATAAAGTATTTCTGGAGTAGAAACAGTTTCGTTCGCAAGAAAGCTGAAAAGTAGCCGGGAATTTAATTTGACCTGGAAAAATAGGAAAATTTTTGCCAAAAACAGGAATTTACTTATCGAACCAAAAAAAGTTTTTTATATTAATTCGTGTTTAAAAAATTGACTTTAAGTTTAATTTTTATTCATATAATATTGACGTAAACAGACCCGAGTAAAAATTTTAGCTCTACTTTTAGCTTGCAATATAGGTGATATTTTAGGTTTTAGAAGTCGTAACACAGGGTCTACTTGCGATACAATTAGTTCGAATTAGAGTCTGCATAATTCCAAAAACTGGTGGAAATTTAGGTTTAATTTTTAATTAACTATAATAAAAGTACTACAAACGCATAAAGTACATCAATTTGACAAATACTGTTCTATTAATATGAATTAGTTAAAATAGTATTTGACAAAAATAGTCATTTACTAATTCAAATAGTAATATTTTCCAAATAAAATAAACGGTTAATGGTAACTCATTATTAGTTTTTCCCAGTCAAATTGAATTCCTGGTTGGTAGTCACCCTTTTTAAACATATTAGTAGAAACTAAAACCCGTAGAAGATAGATACAACAGGTAGTTGTATAATATAATAATACTATTATCATTCATTTTCAAATTATTTTATCTTATAATACTAAATGAATTTAGCTATAATTTTGTAATACTGTCAAAAATATAACAGAGGTAAGACGTAGAAAAGGCTCAATCCATGTACTTTCTTGACAAAAGTGATAATCAAGCTTACATTACGACCATCATCTAACAAGTTAATATCGAATATTTTATCAGAAAGAAGAAATTCTCTCGAACTTTTACACCGTGGGTTTTAAAAGTTAAAATCGTTATTACCATTTATTTTTGTACGTGTGTATTGATTTTCCATTATTTTACCTAGAACACATCGTGTCCTTGGCAATCCCAAGTGTAAAAAAACATTCAAAGAAATCGAAGTGAATGTTCGTTAGTTTTTCAATGACATTGTGTAAAGAGAAGGTAAATAGAAAATGCTTTAAAAAATAGAGAACAAATAAATTCGATGATTGTTATCAATGGAGATTTCCATAAGATTTATAAATAATTCTTATTGAGTTATGAATTCGCTACGTATTTCTCGGAGTCGATTAATTACATACGTAACGTTTTCATACGTAGCCAAAAAAGTTAAGCAGTCGAATCGACTATGATCGTTATGAAATTCAGGATTAGCAGACAAAAAAATAATCCTGATAATTATTGATTTCTCATTATTTGACATAGATGGTATCATATTAATAGTAATTTGAAGTTTAAAGCAAATTTCAAAAAATCGTAACTATTTGCTCACTATTTTTTATATACGTTATGAAAGATGCATTTTAACAAAGCGTTAAATTATTATTGAGTGCAACTAAATTAAGATGTTGAAATTAGAAATGGAATTTATATTTTAAGAAGAGTTTACAGACCTTTGCTATAGTACACCCTTCATATAAAACAAATTGATTTTTTACCATCTGCTTAGGATTTCACCAATAAAAATGATCAGTGCGAGAGAGTATCCAATTGACAGAATGTAACAAACCAGTGGAAGCAACTTTTCCTTTGAGATTTCTTCCAGCGCAGGAGGATCACTAAATTGCTTCCCTTTATCAGCTCCAAACAATTTTTCAAGTATGCCAGAATCTGTGGCCAACAGAAGTATTTCATTAATTCGATCAGCGTAAGGTGAATTAAATCTTGAACTCCATGACTTGATGTAATATAACAAAGGATCCTCGAGTATTTTTGTGTTCTTGTTTCGAGTTTTCCATTCGAAATACTTTACCCAATTTTCAGTTTCAGTTATTATACAGGTAATGTTTTCATATTCAGACAAATAAGCCAGGCAGTCCAATGATCTCCAGTGATCAGGGTACACAGTTGATTTTGTGCCTAATTTCTGAATTTCTGAGATAGGACTTATCAACAACTTATCTTTTGTTACTTGAATTGTCATAGGTGTCAAGCTGGAATCAAGCAATTCTTTGAGTGTAGTTATTTCCGCCTGTGGTCGCCAATTGATGTCCAGAATCACAGAGTAAAAGTAGCTTGAGGAAGCAATGCAACTCAGCAGCAGTACTCCAAGAATGATTCTTTCTGATAATACTTCAGGTTCGCTGGCGCTGGACAATCCCATTACAACTTGACTGATGTTAAACGTTTGCCATGTTCTCCTACTGAATTTCAGTACGAAGGCTGTGATCCGAAGCAAAACAATTGCACCAATGGTTACAGATATCATGTCAATCAATTCATCCGACATTACAATAATCTTCATTGATTTCGAATTTTTGGGAATCACAGCTTTCAAAGATCCAACTTCTGAAACTCGTATTCTATGATTTCTATTCTTGACATCGCTTGTTAAATAAATTCTAGTATTTAATATCATTTCAATATCCATCGCCGTTAAAAAGTATAATCTCTTGGCATTCACTGTGTTATTGACAAAATATATTTTTGTTTTACCATTCATACGTTCTGAGAGAAGATAGGCAAATCTTCTATAAGCCAGTAAATCCATTTTAGACTTAGTATTGAAACCATCTAATAAAAATTTAATCGTATGTCCATGCAAGTTTCTTAGTTTGTTTGGAAACCAATCCGTGTCGTCCTTTATTTTTTGTGTGGAATAGGTCCCTGCAAAACGATTCATCTGATGCAAAATCAATTGATTCAATTTGTTTCCTGTTAAGAATTCCTGGTTGTCGTTTGTTTGTGTCATTACACCAATATCGAGAAAATCATTCTTCCAGAAAGATCGAAGCAATCTCTTTATTGATGAAGAATTGCTTTGTGGAAAAAGGTTGATCAAACATTTCGGATGTGGATGTCCCCATGACAGATATTTCAGTTGTTCGCCTACAGTTTTCTCTTTAATCTCGATCTCATTCGGTTGTCCACTGAGAAACAGAATAAACAATGTCGTTTTCCTGGGATGTTGTAAGGAAGACGAGTAGTTGGCCTCCATAACTTCATGCCGAAATGAAGACAAACTGATGCTCAATGTTGGAAAATGCTTGACAACTTCTTGAACGAGAGGATTTACTCGTGAACTTGAATTAATCATTTGGTCGTCAACGACAAACATTACCTAACACAATAGTAATAATTAATAACAGAATAAATATTATAATTAATATATTAACAATAAACCCGCTTATAATTGTTAAATCTAGGTTTGTAATTAAAGAAGACCAGGGCGTATGGATAATTTTAATTTATTGAAAAGCGCTGAGCTGAATTGTACATCTATAATAATTATTTATAAAATTTTTGCAAAATGTTAAAAATAGCTCTAGTCAGGGTACCTTCCTCTTCTATTTCTATAAATATCAACTCAAAATATTCGTTTTTTTAAATAAATAATTATAATGTATGATCTACTACGCTCCAGTAGTGATCCAACACGCCCCGGGCATAAAGTATTTTGGATCACCTTGCACAGCCTTAAAAAAATAATAGTGTACACAAGAAAATATGTTTGATATTCAATCGTTTCTTCTTTTATATTAAAAGAGATATAGAGTATGTTTTCTTTAAAGTCAATTTTTATTTAATGCGTGACATAGTTGCACAATAAGAAGTGAAAAGTGATCCATTACGCTCCGGTCTCCTATAGATATTTAAAAAAATTCTAAAATACCTGATGCAATTTCGACTCTTTCTGCAGGTAGTTTGTTAATCCCTTTAGATAATTTTTGTTTGGTGGCCGCCCCAAACTGCATTTTCCAATAAATATTAAAAACACACTGATATTTACAAACTTCATATCAGCTGTTAGCCTGTTAATTTAAAACAGCATTTGCATTCTAATAAACAATCTAACTCTTTGACACGATAGAAGGCTGTTTATATGCCTTCTCAATTCTGAAGCACTTTTCAAAGTGGAAGTCCACTATTTATTCTTCTACGCTTGTAGTGATTTTTCATTATTTTACATAGATTGTATCGTTAATTGTCAACTTGAGTTTTTTTTACAAAATTTTTAAAGAAATCGATTTATGCTTTTCAGTTTTTAAGAACCTTCGTTTAATATTTAAATATCCTACATTCTGCATTCTTGCTTACTTATTATATCTACTTTGCAAGAATTTTTATATATTTTTAAAGGCATTTGTTTTCAACCTTGGATTATTTCTCAATATTCACTGAAGAAATTTTTCTAACTGAAGACTTTTAAAAAATGATTTTTTTTCTTGTCGTTATATTTGTTGAAAAATTTCATTAAGTTACTTCTTTATAAAAAATACTTATAGGTAAAGCGTAAGTATACTTTTGTGATAACTCGTTTGCTCTAATTATTTATAATTTAAATCCAAATATTAATTTTAATTATTTTCCATAGACACAGTTGAACAATAAATTCAAATTTTTATTTCTATTATTTAAATAGTGCGAACTGGAATTTTGATAGAAAATATATTTATTTCAGAGATATGTATATTTTTTACGCAGTTGAATAAATTAGAATGAAACAAATTTAATCGGGGCAAAACCAGAAAATAGTTGAAAAGTTAATAAGAATTTTCAAGTATAATTGAATTCTTATTGAAATTTTATTATTTATAAAAATAATTGGTTTATTGCGGAAAATTTTATTAAAATGTTTTAAAATAATAAAATTTCAGTAAAAAATTTGGTTGTTTTTGAAAATAATTGAATTTTGCATAAGAATTTTATAAATATTGTTTAAAATAATTAATTTTTTTCAAATATAACAAATTTTAAAAAAATTTTATTTTAAATAATTAAATTCTTTCTTCGAAATTTATCAAAAATTTTTACAAAAAATTGAATTTGCATGAAAACTGTTATTATTAGTGTAAATAATTGTATTATTGTGAAAAATTGGATAAAAATTTTGTTAAATAATTGATTTTTTTGAAAATCCTATTCTAAATTAATTGAATTCGCCTGGAAATTTTAATATTTACGAAAACAATTGAATTTTGAATCAATTTTATCGCAATTTTTGAAAAATAATTAAATTCTGTTGGGAATTTTTATGAAGTAAAAGTTACTCTGTATTTTTTCCGCACAGTGAAATCAAGCAAGAACAAACGTCGTTGTTGCTGTTGAAAACACGATAATAAATATAATTAAACGAAAATTTTTTCCCAATGTTCCAGAATTATTGTTCACTTCCTGTCGTCGACGTCGTCAGTCTAATGAATTTTATACAAAACAAAAAAAAAGAAAAAAAAGAATACAAGTGCCAATTATAATTTATCCTGCTTCTTCCTAAGTATAGATTCATTATTGTAATGTCACGTAAACACACACACCTACATGTTTTGAATCTCACGTCTCATGGCTGTGGCACTTTGGTTCATGCAAAGCTTATTTGAATGCTATTGTTCTGGCAATGCATCGTCTGTAAATTAAAGGCTTTCATCCGTACCATACACCAGAAGTATCAGCTCTCTGTCGAAGAAGCTAGTAAATATTCCAATTACCAATCCATGTTGCTCATGCGAAGATAGGATCACTTACAATCACACGACGTTTCACACATAAAATTATTTCTTCAAGTGAGAGCTTTTATGTTTGTACCTCGGGAATTATCTGTTATTTTCCCTTTTAAAAGAGACATAGTTAAATAATTCTTATTCCTAAACAATGAAGCGTCTAATTTTTTTTCGTTTCTTTTTTTTGCAAAAAAAAATTATATATAGACATTTATTTATCGAAAGGTGAGTTTTGATTGGTTTCAATGAAAATCAAGGAAAAGATTTTAATTGAATCTTGAACAGTATTTAATTTGAGTATTAATGTAACTGCGTTGGAAAGTTACCGACTTTTATAGGAAAAATATATTTTTGATATTTTTAATTAGAATCGCATTTAAAATAATTACATTTTTATAAAGATGTTTATTTAAATTTTGAAATTAATTGAAATCTTTAGAGAAGATTTATAAAAATTGTATTCAGAATAATTACACTTTTGTAAAGAATTTTATTTGTTTTGAAAATAATTGAATCCCGATAAATAATTTTATTATTTATAGAAATATTTCAATGTTTTGCGAGGATTTTTTTTAAATAATTAAAAATAATTAAAAAATAATTATTAATATTTTAATTAAAATATTTTATTAAAATATTAATAATTAAATATTAAAATACTTGAATTTTTTGAAAAATTTGATTAAAAATGTATTCATAATAATTAAAATGATTCTATGAGCTTTATAATTTATAAAAATAATTTAATTCCTAAAGAGAATTTTGTCATTTATGAAAAAATAGAATCCTTGTAAAAATTTAATTATTTACAAAAGTAATTAAATCATTTTTAAAATTTTTATTTATTTGTTTATTATTGCGAAGAAATTTATAAGAACGTTTGTAAATAATTGTATTGTTGTGAAATTGTTATTATCTATTTTTATTTATGAAAATAATCTGTAGAATTTTATTGAAATTTTTTAAAAATGTAAGTTTCTTAAAATTTCTAATTTAAATTATTTAAAATCAAAATTTTATTAAATTTCTTATTAACATTATTTAAAATCAAAATTTTAATAAATTTCTAATTAAAATTATTTAAAATCAAAATTTTATAAAATTTTTAATTAAAATTATACAAAATCGAAATGAACTCTTTTAAAATTCAATTCACTTTGAAATATTTAATTGAAATTAATAAATTATTCATTTAATGATATCTAAGCAATAATTTTTCTATAGTGTTCTTTAGAAAGAAGTCATTAAAAAAAATTTTTATCTGAAATAGAAAAAATTCAAGATTTTGTATTAGAATTCGTGGTAATTTCATAGTTTATTCAGAATTTTCTTATGAATTATAAAAATTAAATTATTTCCAGCACTTTTAAGATAGAAAATCCTTGAAATTCCTGACTTGTGGCAAGCCTGATAAAATATTTTTGGTTTTTTTTTTTCTGTAAGAGATATGTCCCCAAATTGAAGACAAATCTACTGTAATCATTTTGAAGAAATAATTTGTCATTAGATTATTTTAATTCTTGATGGATCAGAGCGTTGCAGGTAAATATATAAATATAAAAATTTCTTTTAATAGATATATTTAAAATAAATTTTTTCCAGTTTTCTTGGAAAAATAATGTTCTCACATTCACAAGTGGAAACAGAAGGTCGTTGTTAGAAACATTATTTATTTTGTTACTGATCTGACCAGTCCTATAAAGTCTCTATAACACTGAGAAGAAATTTATTTTATGTATTTACATAAACACGTTTTTCATCCCAAGCTTAATTAATTTCTTTTTTTTATAAGAGACTCAGTGCTAAGTAGAATAATTTATTTCTCCATTGTAATGATAATTTCCAAACTTTCTATAAATGGTACACGGAGAAATATTGAAATTTATAAATAATCTAAATATTTTTTTCTCTGTTGTATTATTTTTTCTCTACTATAATTCAATTTTTTTTAATATTCCTGTTGTTTTGTAAAAAAAAATTCCTAAAAATATATCTGCAGACTGATTCTATTGGTTTTAAAAGAAGTGTACTAGTTCTCCAAGTAGCTAAATCGCGTTATAGTCAGACAAACATTTATTCTTCTGTCAGTAGGCGTCAAGGTTTAGAGAGAGAGAGAGAAAGAGAGAGACAGAAAAATATTACTTCCGTGTGGTGATTAAAAGTTACTTATCACTTATCTACAAATGATTCTCTTTGCTAAATAGAATATACAACCATCGGAGTATTCCATTGAAAAGAAATTTTTCCCAATTCTTTTCCTTTCGTTTTTTTTTGCAAAATTTAACGAGATAAAAAATTATATGCATAAATAGAGAAAAATGCCGCCACCCTTTATGTAAGCGTTGGCTATAATTTGTATATTGTAAATTTCTACATTTTCATCATGTCAAGTTACATGGAGCCTTTATGCACAGGCGTATAATCTTCTGTTGGATCCGATCAAGGATTTAAGCCTCCAGTGCGCGTTACGTACTTACGCATGTTTGCAGGCGGTTGTCTCGGATAAATTCGTTCGTGCGTATTACTCGCTAGATGCATTGCCACCAACCATCCAAACATGTTTTCTAAGTACACTCAGATAAACAGTTGCATGGACGTATTTAAATAATCTCAAAGTCCTTTGTAGGATCTCGCGCCGACTCTACCGTCAATCTGCCTCGTGACAATGTGAGGATCTTCACGACAAGGGAGAAGTCACCCTCGCGATTCTTGATTGTCAACAACATCCGGGTTTTATACCGTAGAACAAAGAATCTTTCCTAACAATCAGTCTTTCCTTCTCTCTCCCCTCTTCTCTCTCAAACCGTTAAATAAACAGCTAATCTATTCAAAAATTTACTTCCTTGTTTTCTTTTTCTATTAAAAACAAAATTAAAAATATTAAAATTTGATACTAAAAAACTAACGTATTAAATATTTATAAAAATCGACATTTCTTATTGCAAAAACAAATATCGTTACGAACACCATGCTAAATTTCCAAAAAAATTAACAGGGCACGAACCAGTGAAAGTATTTTTAAGTCAATTTGTATCAGAAAATTATACTAGAATTCAAATTATTAAAATACAAAAAATTATTTATTGAATAATTGAATGTTTCTTAAAATTTAATTCCTATGAAGAATTTTAATCACAAATTTTAATAATTAAACTCTTTCAACGAATTTTAATAATAAATAATCATTCCATTTTTCGAGAAATTCGATTAAAATTGTTTTATAATTGAAATTTTGCTGTGAGAGTTTTATTATTTACAAAAATAATTGAATACTTTAAAAGAATTTTTATTATTTTTTATCAACATTTAATTTTTACGAAGAATATTATTAAGCTTGAATATAATTGAATTTCTGCACTAATTTGTAACTTTTCCAAAATTCAATATTATTTCAGAAACTTTATTCTTTAATGCTTTTTATATTCAATCATAATATATCAAATTATAACTGAAATACATTTTTAAATCAATTTTTTTAGAAAATTCTACTAGAATTCAATTATTTAAATCTTTGTAAAAATTGTATTATTTATAAAAATTATTTTAATATTGAGAACAAATTTAGAAAATTTTTAAAATAATTGAATTCCTGTTAAATTTTTATTATTTTTTTTTGGAAAAGGGGCCTTTTGTTATCAAATTTTTATTATTTCATGAAAATAATTGAAGGCTTGAGTAGATTTTGTTAATTTTTGTTCATAATTGAATTCTTCGGGAAATTAATTTTTGGAATTGTCCTTAATTTTCATCTTTTTTCAACAAACAGGCCAAAAATTTTGAAATTGGCTATATTTAACAAACTTCAAAACCAAAATTCATTACAAAGACCACGCTAAATTTCTAAAAACTTTATCAATTAATTATTTATTTACTGGAAAATTTATATTATTTAAATCTGTAAAGCAAAGTGTTTCAGAAAAAAACTGGATCGTATTTAAATATTTTTAGTTAATTCAGTAAAAACTTTCGCTATTCTAAACAAACTAACTATTATTCTTGTCTTAATTACTTAGTACATAGTAAAAGTTTCTTTACATAATTCTTCTCTTGTATAAAAAAAAATTTCTACGTTAAAAAACTCAATTAAATCAATACAAAAAGATTTTTAAATAGCAAAAAACTAAAACAAAAAAATTCTAATACACCGCTTGCGAGAGAGTTTGCTTGCCATCTGGACGGCAACTCGCAGAATTAAAACGGCGCGAAATTCAAATTCTATAATGTATTAGAAGAGCGATATAAATAAAATTAAGAATCTCTTGGTTAGAAATTCAAGTCTCTACATTCCTTACAAACCTAAACCAATTTTAACGATTGTATTAACCATGGGAAAAAGGACTTGCCAATATTGGACCTTAATCTTACATGAATCGTATTTTTCACACTTAGCATTCAGTTGGATGAGAAAAAACAGAAAAAATGATGACAATTTCCCGAAGTAGAGGGAGCGCGTTCTCCATCTCCAATGGAAGAAGAAATACCAATGATAATTTAATCTACCGCTTTCCCAGACATTCCAATAAACCACCAAAGATTCTCTCCTCAAGACGCACGCATAAGGAAGATCTCGCGATCTCAAAGATCCGTTGTGCGATCGCGATTGGTACCCGTCAAAGCAAAACTCGGCCTCTTCCTTTGGCGAGAAAGAAATAAAAGAAGAGAGTGAATGAGAGAGACGGAAAAGAGCTAGGACTCGCGAAGACGAATAAATGAAGCCATAAATCTCTCGCGACAAATCGTCGGCTCGCTCGTTCGTTCTCAGGCTAATTGTTGGGACGCACTCGAATGTCCGGATTTTCTCTCTCTCTCAGTCTCTCTTTTTCCCTCTCTTTTACTCCTCCCTTTAGATCGATAAAGCCTAAACGTCTAATCGATTAATCGATTATTTACTCGATAGTTACTCGTTTGCGCGATTAACGTCTCCCTTGAGAGACGCAATCTTGATTCCAATGAAAATTTATGTTTAACTTCCCGCTTAATAAGAGAAACATTTGCATTTTCTTCCGTAATATGAAATTTACGATTTGTTGGAGGTGGAGCTGACCCCTTAGATGTCAAAATTAAACGTCAGGAATTTATTTCCAGTAAAAATAATAATCATAAATTGTGCGCAAATATTTGTCCGCTTCAAAGTTTTCTCAAAAAGAAAAGAAAAATAAATAAATAAAAAAAAAGAAGAAAAAAAAACTTTCAAGGGGAACAAAATTTATGTGTGAGACTAGAAATTTCTTGATAAATTGATCAGGTTTTACAAGCGTTAAGGAAATATTCCTAAGGCTAAGAGTCAATAGGACTAGTTTTTCCAAATATCAACTCAGTAAGTTGTATTAAAAAGCGTTGCAGATTAAATTAACACCAAAAAAGATAATCCGTTTTAGAGTTAATTTTTACTATGAATGAAATTTACCTTCAAATGAAAACCACGCCAACGATTTGTCAAAGTCTTAGACTAAAACTTTGTCTAATAATTTGACCGTGACTATAAGGAAGTTAAAAGTTAAAAATGAAATTCAAGAAAACTGAAACATAACGGAAATTGAATTGGAAAAAATGAAGAATGACAGCGTTTGTGGGTGAGAGAAAATAAGACGAAAATAGAGAAGAAGGATTACGAGCGGAAACAAGACTCTGAAAAATGGTGTAATTTAATCGAGCGATTCGGCACGGTGTCGGAGCCACATTTACAGTATACCTGCCTAAGCACGACGAAGTGAGAAATGCTGCTCGTCTCGTGACCGATGTCTACACAACAAACTGTCACCACTTGACATATCGCTCTGATAAAAACCCATGGCAATGATTTTAACTCGAGACTTCTTTTACAATGATAACTTAGACGTTAATAATGCGTCGACATTCACTTTATTCCAACCAGATACCTGCATTTTGTATCCTTGCATGTATTCGATTTACAGAAAATACGAGACAAATCAGGAAATTATTGTATAATCGACTCAATTTGAAATTGAATAATTCCCTTTTCATTATTCTCTTATCGTTATCATTCTATAATTTATTATATTCAACTATTATCATAATTTTAACCGAGGAATAAAATTATTATAATAATAAAATATTTCCAGATAATGCAATACATTAGAAAAAATTCATAAACCCAGGAGAACAATTTGTTTATGTCAAGTTAATGTCAGTTTGTTTTTCTCTCGGTTTTATGAATTTTTAGTTTATATTTTTTAATTATTGCGAATATCAGCAACAATTCACTAAATCGCGCGGACAACTTCTCCTTCAGTTTTTAAAATGAAATTAACAATTTTTAAAATAATAGAATTTAAAAATTCTTAATTGAAATTTTTTTTTACAAAAATAAAATATATATTGAAATACAATTTAAATATTATTCTAACTATAACAATAATAATAATCTCAATTTTGGTGATTTTTTTGTTTGCTCAATAATTATGAAATTATCGTGAATTCTTATATACCCTCAAAAAATTTTAGTTTCTGACAATAGTTTCTTTTTAAATAACTTCATCCTTGTAAATTTTCCCAAAATAATGACTTAGAATTATTTAATGGATAAAACTTAAATATTTCAAAATTTATTCAATTTTAAAAGATGAATGGCGTTTACAATTTTCATAAATAACTGAACTTCAAACGGTTTTAGTCTAAAAGTTTAGAAAATTTCCATTTTGAATGAATTTAATTAAAAAGTTTTTTAATAAACTTAGATTTTTGAAAAAATTTATAAAAATTCAAATTTTTCTGAAACTCGTCAAATTTGACAATAAATATTTAATTAATTATTTAAAATAATGAATTTATAGAAGGATTTTAGTTAAAAACATTTTTAAAATATTGAATTTTGAAAAAGTTTCAAGTAATTAGAGAAATTCAATTATTTTTAAATAAATAAAATTCTTCTCACAAAATTCAATTATGTTAAATTTCTTTTTAAATTCTCGCTATAATCACAATATTATCTTTATAAATTACAAAATTTAAAACATTTTCGTTCTAATTCCAACTATTTTCTAAAATTTTTCTGAATTCAATAAATTTACATTATCTACTATTTTAATAAAAATTTTCAAAAAGCTTTCAAGTCTTTAAGAAAAAAATTTCAACCTCTTCTACGCAAACATTTACTCATTTTCATAAATAGTAAAAATTTTACAGGAATTTAATTATTTACAATTTTTTTATACATTTCTTCGAAATATTCAATTTTTTTATAAATAATAAAACTCATAACACAATTCCAATTATTTTTAATACATTTCTTATCGAATTCCTAAAAAAATGAAATTATTCCTTAAAATGTGATTGAAATTCATTACAAGAATTCAAATATTTAAAATTTACTCTTGTATTTAAATAATTAAATTCTCGTAGAATTTTCTAATAAAAATTTTTTTAAAAATGAATTTCAGTTAAAATTTAAAATAATAAATTAAATATTAAAAGCATTGCAGAAATAATTTTTAGAAATTATTGAATCTTCAAAAAGTTTCAAATTAAAATCTTTAAAAATATAATTTTTTTATACATTTAACTAACAATTTTGTAAAAGTAATCATTTTGAAAAAATTTAATTACATTTTTTTAAAATTATTTGATCATTTTATTTTCTAATATATATTTATTTGAGGAACTTCCCTATAATCAAGAATCCATATAAAATTGAATTGCTATAAAATATATTTGTAAATTCTCAAAAAATAAGTTTTTCAAAAATTAGCCATAATAGTTCGTGTAGAGAAGAATTTTAGTTAAACATTATATTTTCGATTTGTCAAACAATATTTAAAGAAACACAAAAACTATTTTTAGAGCATGGACAGACAGAAAAATGAAAGAATGAAATACGAAGATTATTTTATTTAATATATTAGTTACTTAGTATGAAAATTTTGATTAAATCAACAAAAGCATTGCTGTATAATTGATTGAAGATTAGTTTAGTTGAATCAAAAAAATTTTAAACGATTATTAATTTTCATTAACGGATTATTTTGAAACTAACAAAAAAATCTAATGTCCAATTCCTGTTGTGTGAAACATTTTGTTGTTGTAATTAATACAATGTTTTAATAAATTTGCTCCCTAACAAAATGTGTATCATAAATGGGCATTAAATTTCAGGAAACTTTATAAGCAAACGAAAAGCAAAAAAAAAAGAGAGAGAGAAAGATAGGCAAGAAGAGGGTGAGATGTTGACTAAGTAGTGTTTTGAATTCAGAGATGAGAGACTATTGTCATGATAGATTTCTCTAGGAGTAAGATACTCATTTTCTGGATACAAAATCCTTGGGTCCACGTTCTCCTCGACCCCGAGAGGAACATTCACGAATCAGCCCTGTACTCGCATATCGTTGAACAATGAAGCTCGGCTATTAATATAAGCCCACTATCTTGACGCTATCGCACGTTTCACACTCCCCACGCACTCGAATAACACGAACCGAAGAGGGACATTTTCATTGCTTATTAATGCCTCTCATTAGGGGCACTCCGCACCGCATTACTCAATGTTAAAGAACGACCGTGCCCGTCTAGTGTTTCAAATATATATTAGCCAACAACCCTGTAAACTGGTTCACTCTTAACTTGTATTATATTATGTTCAAATATTTTTCCTCTCTTATCTAATACAAATTTATACCATTTCCTCTTTATATCAGTGGAACTGGAAATACAATTGACTTTCCTTGTTATGTAATTCTTGTTCCATTAGTTTAGGAAAAAATTATCCTTATCCAGAAGTTAGTAATAATAATGACTTCAGGGTTGCCACACTTTCACCCTTTTCAAATTCCCTGACTTTTCCAGGATTTCCAGAGAAAAAAACAAATTTTTTCCAAAATTTTTTTAAAACTATATATTTATTATTATTTAGAAAATTATTGTAAAACATTAGTAACTTTACTTTTCAATAAATATTTAATTATTATTTTTTCATACAGAAATTAAGATTTTCAAAAATTCAATTATTTTTCTTATCTTTTATTATTTATTCCTCAAAGAATTAAATTATTTTCAAAAATTCCAATGAAATTCTTATGTGACAATTCAATTTTTTTAAAAATAATTTTAATAAATTCTTCGTAGAAATTTAGTTAATTTCAAAAATTTCTCAAACTTCAATTATTTTCAATGTCTACTATTTCAATAAAATTTCACACAACAATTCAATTATTTAAAAAGGAATTTTAATTAAATTAGTATCAAGAATTAAATTATTTTCAAAGGTAACGTAATTTTTCGCAAAAAATCCAATTATGTTCCAAAATTACCAAAAAATCCCGTCAAAATTTAAATTATCTTTATAAATAATAAAATTTTTCTCCGAAATTCAATTATTTTTAAAATATTTTAATAAAATTCTTGTCAGAATTTCAATTATTTTAATTATACAAAATTTTCATCAATATTATCAAAAATGCAATTATTTAATAATATGTTTGTTTTTAGAGTTAAATATATGAATTTTCTAATAAATATTTTTTAATATAATAATCAATTGTAATCCAAAATTGTTGCTGAAATTTATTTTTAAATCAATATTTATTAGAAAATTCTACAACAAATCAATTATTTAACTACAAAAATAAACTATTTATTAAATAATAATTGAATGTTTCTAAAAATTGAATTTTTATAATGAATTTTGTCAAAATTTGTTTATTTTGTTTTTCATTATTAAACATAATATTAATATTATTATTATTAATTGTTAAGAGACAAATTTAAAAAAAAATTTATAATTTCATTTTTCGATAAATTTGATGAAAATTTTGTATATTAAAAATAATTGAATTTCGGAGAAAAATTTTATTATTTATAAAGGCAATGTAAAATTTAAATAAAAAATTTTAATTTTGACAAGAATTTTTGTAAATTTTTAAACATAATTAAATTTTTGCGTAGAATTATATTACTATTGAAAATAATTGAATTGAATATTTAAGTAAAATTAAATTTCAAAAACAGCAATTTTCCAGGATTTCGATCAAAATTCCCTGACTTTTCAAGGTTTTTTCAATTTTTATAGAATTCCCTGACATTTCCAGGTTTTCCAAGTTTCAAGGTTACGTGGCAACCCTGTGACTTTTTATTCTTTAATCTTTTATCACTTATATATTAATCACTATAGAAATTTAAAAAAATAAACACCAAGTAATGAATGCTTGAATTAAATACTATATTTCGTTGTTCGGACTATTTAATAAAATAGAAAGGACAATCAACGCTTTGAATAAATAAAAATTAATCTAAATTCTAATATACCAGCTCAGTATTATACCGGTTGTGAGTGAGTTTGCATGCCATCTGGACGGCGACTTGTAGAGTTAGAATGGCGCGAAATTCAAATTTTATGAAAGAAAGAAATGCGTAAATATTTTTCAACACAGTAAAAAGTAAATCTTAATTTAAGATCTGTCTTAAATTCAGCACTGTCTGCTCTAATGTTAAATCATACAGAATTTATTGCTTAAATTCAGCATTGACTGCCTTAAAAATGTTGCCACTTAATTTAAGACTGCCTTTCTGCCTTAAAATAAGACTTTCTTTTTACTGTGAAATATTTTTAGTTAAACGAAAGAAATGTTTAGTTAACCATCTAGCAACTTTGTAACAATTTGGTTATGATTCAACTAAAATTTACTTGTTTCAAACTAATTTAATTTCTGTATTTACCTTCCCCTTTTAATTTAAATAAAAAAACTAAAGAAACAAAAAAAATTCTTATTTTTCCACATTCAATAAATAAAATAAACACTCTTCATTCGCGGATGTGGGTGAACTCATCGTGCCAAGCGGATATTCACTTTAACATTATGCTTCATGACCTCGTGGCATTACAGATTACAGATGCTTTTTTTATTGTAAAGCACCCTACGTCACGGAGGCTGCAATTACTAATTTAGAGGCGAGACCGAGTCGTGCCAAATCCCTCTGCTTCTTCTTCCCACCCTTGACCGCCCTTTTTTCTCATGTTATTTGTATGAATTGCAGGAATGCCTTTCGAATGAAATTAAATGGTTCATACATTCACAATGTATTTTTTTCTCCTCGTGTGTATATATATATATATAATGCGAACGATGTCTTATGAAGAAGAAATTTTTGTTTCTTGGGGGTATACAAAGGTAGAGGGTGTTTCAAATGAACAACGTTATTCAGGAGTTGGTAATTACACAGCTGTCTTGACTCTCGCGCTTTCTTAAGCAGTCTCATGCCCTTCAATGTTTCGAGTAAAGTGTAAACCGACCTTTTCTCTCATCTTCAAGTTTCATAAAAGAAAAAAAAATGGATGCAATTAATAATAAATCTTATTGCATAATTTATTGAAAAATTGTACAGTATTCAAATTTTCGATTTATATTTGCTTTTATTTCAACAATTTCCAAACTTAGAAAAATCTACCATTATTATTGCTTTATTTGAAAAACCATAATTGATCCGTTTACTTAAAGAAGAATAACAGAGCAGCGGCGAAACTGAATCTTTAATTTGTTCACTTTAAATTAATGCGAAAAGAAGTGAATGCACTTTGGAAGAAAGAGAAGAAAAAAAGAAATGTTGGGAGGAGTTTAAATGTCTAGAATCGCAAAGGCAAAATTCTGTATATAACCCATCAAAGTCGGCAACTAGAGGGTGGAGAGCTGTTTTCAATAAGCATGGTTGCTCTGAGATTCTTAATTTTTTCAATTTTTCTTTTCTTTGTTTTATTTATTTATTATTATGATTATTATTTTTTTTTGTTTCATTTTTTTTCCTTTCTTTTATTTAGTGAGCGGCACAAAGAATAAGAGCCTCTGAAGAACCAGAGAAAAGAAAATCAACGCACGCGTACATTATATGAGCTCTCAGACACCTCGCCATTAATGCATCGCTCGCATTAGATACAGAAGACAGCCACGAAACTCGTTTACACCCCCATGACACGTTCTTATTTCACCTGGTTCAACTTCATTCGTGAGATGAGGATTTTTAAAGTGTTATTACCAATTATAAATTAAATTACAGAGATCGTTATTATTTTTTTCCACCTTTATAGTAATTAATTGCGCGATAAATGTATTATTTATTTTATCGATATTTTGAAGAATGTTATATAATAAGACAAAGTTTTTACTCATGTTTAAAACATTCAAATCGGGGAGAAAAAAATAACTTTAATTTCACATTTAGAAAGATGATAAATAATTATTTTTACAGAACAGAAAAAAAATATTCTTCTTTTGAAATACGTTATTGAAAATGAGAAACAGACGATTTAAAGGTTTATTAGATTGAATCTTGGCGCAATCAAAAGTGCAGAGAATATAGGAAGGATTGTATTTGAATGAAATGGAATTATGATTGATAATCAAGTGCATGGTAAAGGCTTAAAATATAACAGCACAAATAATCGCGAGATGCGTTGATCGAAAGCCGATTCGGTCATATGAAATGTAAAATGTTCAACACAGTGCCCTTTTGGATGTTGATTAACGATATCCTGATTCTCAATACAAGATGAAGTAACCTTTATAAAAGATCCAGTTCAATATTTCAACACATTGCAAACATGTTTCTTCTACCATTTTGCAAAAAAGTGAACAATTCTTAAAAATTAAAACATCATTTCTAAATTAGAGATGGAATATTAAATCATTTTTAAAATTACGGGGACAATTTTTAAAATGGATAAATATTTTTCTTCACTAGGTTTCTCGTATTTAATTTATGTGGAGAAGGAATTTATAAACAACCCGGATTTTTTACTGACCTTAGGCAACCTTGTAACTAGCATTGATTATTTTTTTTTTGACAAACAAATTAAATTTTACTTATTCTCGACAAGACTTGAAATCATACAAATCTTCACTGAATCAAACATAAACTGCATGAACCAGGATGAAAAACATTTCACAATTTAAAAATCACTAAAAGCTATACAGTTTTGAAAAACTTCCCATAAATTATAAAAATTCTTTCCTAATCTCGAATTTCTTTTTCTCCTATTTAGGAATTACATTATGAAAAGTTCAGTGGGTCGAGTGTAAGTTCGGGGTTTCGGATTGTAAGGTTGAAGGTGTCAGTCGCCGTAGGGGTTCCGTGCTAGCCGGTGCTACATCATCCACGGGGACAGCGCATCCACTTGTTAGCGAAGCGGGCGCACGGCCACTGACTACAAATACGTTTGATAAATGGACTGCAACTCTCGAAATACTGAAGGCATTCCAACATAGGGCGTTGCTTGATTAATGAACTTCATGCAAGAGATTTCTATATATGAGAACGTGAATCGATCTTGCGAGATTTTGAAATGCACCCAAGGTGGAAGTTAATTTCACAAGCCAAACGAATCATGACCCCTTTTGATACTGGCTTGCACTTCCGGCACATTGAAAACGACCACCTGTTCCGAACCAGTTTAGGTCACTGAACCCACCGCAAGTCCCGCTCATTTTTCATCTCTTGATTCTTTAATCAGAAAACGCAAATAAACTTATACATATATATGATAGCCGCAGATAATGATCGGAGCTTCACCATAAATTCATTATCCATATGACCTGCGCACAATATTCACACCTACGGTAAATCTTTTCACTATCAATTCTCGCATGCATATATTTGTTGCAAATAGTAGAGGGAGACCCGCTTACTTTTCGTCAGATCGGTCAAAATCTGGGAAATTATTCTCCAAATCAAAGTTAATTTCTACCATTTAAAAGCTTATGATTTCTACTAAAGGAATAAAAAAGAGTTTTCGATTTACCTTTTTTAGTTTTACTTTAAAAAATTTTTTTATTCACATACGCAAGTTTCAAAATCAAAACTTTTCTGTAACTTCTTCAAAATTATTTCCATCATTTCAATTCAATTATTATTTTCTACTATTTTCAAATGAAATTCTTCTTCAAATCATTTTTTAATAATTTTTGAAAAAGTTCTACTATGAGAATTTTTAAATCCATTTTTTTAAATTCAATTTTACGTGAAATTACAATTATTCGAAAATTCGTCAATTAAATATGTACATGAGACAAGAAAATACATAATTTTGAAAGCTTTCGATTCAGCTTATAGAAAAAATTAGTGCTGTAGAATTTTTAATTAAAAATAAGAGAAATTTAGAATTTTCAAAGATTTTTAATAAAAAGATTCTTACAAATTCAATTATTATCTGAAACTTTAAGTAAAATAATTTTTAAATCCATTTTTATTAGAAAATTCTGCTAGAATTCAATTATTTGAAAACAAAAATAAATTATTTATTTTATAAATGAAGCTTTCTTCAATCTCGACTCCCATCAAGAATTTTAACAATAAAATTTATGTAAATTCTATTTTTAAGAATTGAATTCCTGTGGAGATTTCATTATTTTAGAAAGTAATTGAATATTCGTGTAGAATTTTGTCAAAATTGTTTTTAAATAATTGAATTCTTTAAGAAAATATTATTGTAATAGTGGAATATCGAAAATCATTTAATTTAGAACAATTTTTGAAAATAATACAATTTTACAATTAATTTTGAAAATAATTGAATATTAATTATAAAAATGATTGAATTTTGCAATTAATTTTAATAAACTTCCAGAAAATAATTGAATTTTGTCGAAGAAGTTTGCTATTTATAAAGATATTTGAAATACTGGCGAGAATTTTTCTAGATTTTTCTTTAAAATAATATAATTTTGCAATAAATTTTATGAATTTTAAAAAGAATTGAATTCTTGTTATGAATACTATTATTTATAAAAAGAATTGGACTTCGCAATTAAATTTATTGAAATTTCTGAAAATAATTGAATTTTGTCGAGAAATTTTTAAGATTTTTTTTTTAAATAATTGAATTTTGCAATAAATTTTATTATTTTTTGGAAATTAATAACATTCTTATTATGAATACTATTATTAATAAAAATAATCGAATTTAGCAATTAATTTTATAAAAATTCCTGATAATAATTGAATTTTGTCAAAGAAGCTTAAATGAAGATACTTGAAATGATGAAGAGAATTTTTTATACTTTTTCAAATAATTGAATTTTTCAATTAATTTTATTAATTTTGAAAATAATTAAATTCTGGTTATGAATACTATTATTTATAAAAATAATTGAATTTTGCTGTTAATTTTTTTTTAAATTCTTGAAAATAATTGAATTTTGTAAAAAAAATTTTAAATAATGATAATTGAAATGTTGACGAGAATTTTTTTTAGATTTTTTTTAAATAATTGAATTTTAAAAGAAATGTTGAATTTTAACAAGATTGCAAAGATTGATAAGAAAGTGGTATTTTTAAAAAATAAATCGAAAAATACTACAAATCGAATGCCTGATTTGTAGAAAAAAAGTTCACACGCAGTTTCATCAGAAAACTGATAGCATTCAAAACCAGCAAAATCTGTATAGAGTCGGTCCAAGAGTGTAACGATAAATCAATAGCAGTGCCCTCTCGGTATGTGCCTGGTGCCCATAATAAATTCATGAATTGTAAAACTGCTGCTCTCTCGCGGGACGAACCATGGCGTATTGGGATTTATTGGTCGACCTGACCCTGCTAAGACGCCTCGCTTGAATATAGGTGGAAAGATGCACGCGCGAGAGTGAAAGAAGAAGAAGGTAAAGTGGACAAAGTCCCCTCCCCCCCCAAAAAAAAACCAATAATACACCTTCCATATAAATGCGGCCCTGAAACACAAAATGAAAATAAACACACAACTTAACGTTCTGCAATCGATCAGCATTATTACCAAATAATTTTCAATTATCATCGATAAATCGAATGTGCAAATTTCCGTGTGCAGTAAACTATCGATCCCGATCAATGATCGTGGATCGTCGATCACGTTTGTTTTCTCTGCCTGTTTCTTTCTCTCACAAATTTATGCCGGCAATATTTAACACAAGAGAGACGTCCGGACTGAGACTCAGAACGATTAAATGGCAATGACTCAAGATGAAAATCGAGGTGATTCGAGAGTTCTGTTTTCATTAGGAATAAAATATATGTGTTTAAGGGATTATAACCAATGTGATTCGATCAATGGACGTATTGAAGATGAATTTCCTGAGCAAATAAGTACTCTCTTGAGAGAACAAAATAATTTCAAAAGCCTTGATCAACAATTTGTCTAAGGTAAATGGATATAACTCTATACATCTTAAATGGAATAATTTGATTAATTATCTGCTTTACGCACAAACAAAATTATAGAACGACGGAAAATTCTCGATCATCAATTACTCTAAGATCGATCTTTATTCAATGTCTTTATCAAGTCTGTCGTAATGCTCTTTCATGAATAAAAAGGAATTTTTATTTTTGATTATGTTGTATAAACAGGACAGAAATGTGAATGTTGAACCGGAAAAAAATTTATTTATTTATAAACATTTCAGGGTGGTCACGAGTTTCATTTTACCAATTTCCCTGACGTTTTTTTAATAATTTACTGAAAATAAAATTATTTTCCCTGTCAAAATTCTTTTTATAGAAACCAATAAAAAAATTAACTAAATTAACTAAAAATTGTGATATTTTGTTTTAATCTTTAGAGAAAAGTCGAAAAAGAAGTAAATTTTCAAAATAAGTTGAAGAAAGTGTCAATTTGCAAAAGAAATTTCTCAATTTAATTTCTCTTATAAAAAATTTTTTTTCCTGACAGTAGCATTATCGGAAATTTTGCAAATTATTAATTTAGTTAATTAAAAATTTCCGAAATTAGAAATTTTACAAGTAATTAATTTAATAACTTTGAAATTTTCGAAGATTATTAGAAATCTCTTAGTTCGGCAAATAAAATTTAATTTTAGCTTGTAAATAATTGTCTTGCTTCTACTTTTAAGCATAAAAGATAGACAGAAAAATAAATTGGTTACCGGTCAATTTCCCGAAATTCCGAAATTAAAAAAAAAATATTATTAGGCACTCACCGAATGGTGAATCTTACTTTGGTCAATGGATGCCATGCCATCGCTTTTTCTACAGGGAAATATGGAAGAAACTGCTTTTGTTTTTCTGGTTCCTTTCAATCTCGAGGATTTTATTTTTTATTCACGTGAATTAACTGAAAATGAAATAAAGTTGTTAGACAACTACAATAAATAATTTAATGTCTAAAATGGTTTGTTATTGTTCTAAATGTAATTTAAATTTTAATTGTAAAGTAATGGAGAAAATACTTACTATTTGCAAATTTATATTTATAATTTTTAAAAGATGATAGGTCAATGTAACCTCCCTTTAAAATCAGAAATACATTATTTGGCTATAAAGCAATAACCTGAAAAATAGTTGCAAATTATTTATTAAAATTATAAGAGCTATGAAATTTGAAGCTTTCATATTGAGCACTTGAATGTTTACAAAAGAAAACAGTAATATTTTTTAAAAATAGTATAAAATTCTTAAAAGTTCCAAAATCTTTTTACGCGAAATTTTGCTGACAACTAAAAATTGAGGCAATTACTGTTATTTGTATCCATTAGATATAATAATAATATTAATTTGTTAAAAGAATAAATGACAGGATGAAAATATATTATTTTTCCGAAAAAATTAGTTAAATAATTAATTTAATTTCGTTTATTAATTACTAATCAATAAAAGTATAAGTCTTGATAAGGAAAATAGGTTTCAATTTTTTCTATCTTTCAACACAAAAAAGACTTGAATTTACCCATATTTATTGTCTAGTAACGTGTAAATGATTCATATAAAAAATATATCTATGCCTCTTGAATTTATCATCGAAAGACGATCCGCAAAATAGGACTCGAGGCAAATATTCAGTCGGCCAGTTAGAAGTGGTTTAGCGCTAATTTAAACTCGCTAAATCAGAAAAGCATTTATAAGATCGGCGCGTGAAATTTATAAATTAGCTCGGGACTGGCAGATTTGTAGCTTGTATATATTTATATTCCTTCAGGGCATCGCTCAATATTCCCATTCCTAAAGGGATACATTATATCGTTTCGTTTTCTAAACTTTTGGAAGTCAATACATTTAGATTTATAGGGAGAGAAAAAAATTCACGCTGTCGGCTTTTAAAACCAATTAAGAATTTTTACACCAAAATGTTATTACATCGTGAAAGTTCAAAATACATTTTCTGCATTCTTCATGTTTTTTTTTTAATTTATAATTTACTGCCCAACTTTTGTATACATTTACTGCATTTAAAAAGACCCTTTTATATAAGCTCCCTCCGATTGATTAAAATAATATAAAATAGATTTTTTTTACAATTTTACTGAATATATTCAGTGATCCTCCGTTATAAATGAATATCCATTGCTGAAAAAGTATAAATATACTGTTATCATATACTGTTATATTCTTGAACCAAATTGAAGTAGAAAAAGGAGAATAATATACTACTTGATTACAATCATAAACGAAGTTAATTACCCTCTGATTTGCATAAGAACTGTTAGAAATACAATTAAAAAAAATATTCAACAATATCGAACAGATAAAAATGTTCATAAACATTTCCATAAAGGCGGGTTTGTCAAGAGTTTGAAGGAACAAGACGAGTATAAAAGAAAAAAAATTACCTAATGAGAATGACGTCAATTGTGGAATGTAGGCGCCAGAAATTTGATTTTCATACTCGCGTGCATGTGTGTGTGTGTGTATAATTTTTACACTTGTTTATGTAAACACGGTGTGTGTTTGGGAGAGTTGATTTTAAAACTGATCTCGGCATGCGGTCTCTTGTGGAATCGACACCCATCCTTAAGGAACGTTGTATTTAATTTCTGCGCTTAAGCTTCGACTCATCTTTAAAAGGGCTAATGAGACACGCGCTACGGTTTCCGGAAGTTGAGGCGGCAAAATTTATTAATCGACCTCCTCCGGTAGTTAAAACGAACCCACGAATCCCAGGGGGTTTCCCAGCCTTGGGTTGTATATGAGAGATTCTTCAATTTTGTAATGACCCAGACACTAATTTCATATGCCGAGTCACTATATAGTGTCATGGGTCATTATCATTGCGGATTCGGGAACACATATCCCACTGAGAATTATTTGCATTTTTTATTACTTGAAATGAATGAAAAAAGTGCAGTTCATGAAATTCTCTCTCTCGCATTTCTTTAAGTGATGAATGCCTTTTTCAGTGGTTTATTTAGTTTGCATTGAAAAATGTTATATAATATGTGACGCTCTCTGAAGACAGGCACCAAAGAAGCGTAAAATTTTAGCTTGTGACCGTAATTTTAATAATAAGAGAGAAAAATTTGTCTAGTCTTAAGGACTGACTCTTCTCTCTTATTATTACACCTAAGACCAAGTGATAAATTCACTGTTTATGAAAATATTTGATTGTTTCTCCCCTTTGGATAAAAAAATGTTTATCCTTCTTTCAATCATTATTGATTACAAACATTGTACAAACTTCACTGACATTTATATTTTATAATTTTGATTGAGAAACGTTTGAGACTTGGGATAAAAGATATTTTTTTTTATATTGAAATTAAGATTTGTTTTTAAAAAACAAATACATCGAGACATTTAACATCAATCTTTATGAAGTTTGTTGTAATCAAGCGAAACAAAGCAAGTCAATGTATTATTACGAGTGTTGTCTTTAATATCACTATATCATTATGGTACATGGTAACGTGCAGCATAAAACTGGCACTCGTAAAACATGACTTTGCATTTCATGAGAGCTGTCTGAATGCGCGCTATATCGGTATCGAATTATGTCATGACATTGAAAAAATCACTTGATCAAAAATCATATTCGTGACATTGCTTTAAATACAGGAACAGATTATCTTAGAACATGATTCATTGCTGTCCAGTAATAGAAGACGCTTTGTCCTATTAAAAATTTCGACACGTAACATTGAAGCAACTTCCTTGAACGACATCGACACCTGTTGCTTCAATAATGTTTTATTCCTCTACTTTTTTTAAAGAATGTAAATTTTTTTCTAACAGTGGTCTATTGTTTGAAATTTTACCTAATAAAAGGTTTATACACTTAAGTAGAACATTACAGTACCGTCCGAAATTGTCAGTCCACCCATTTTTAAATGAATGAAAAAAATTTTTTAACATTAATTTTATGAAAACTAAAATTTCATTCGGTTTATATTTTGAAAGACGATAAAATTTTGAAAAGAATAAGACCTTACAGAAGTCATTTGACAAATATTTTTTCAAGATATTCCTAAAAATCGTCATTTTCAATGTCTGTGAAAGATCCTTAATGTTAGGGTCGAAAAACATTTTTTGTTTTTTATTTCTATTTGAAACTGTTATTGACGTACTAACTGCAAGATCAATATTTTTATTTACTGTTTCTATAATCTTTGTGATTTCCCCGGAATGCTAAAAATAGTTTTTGTCCATTTGTTCTTTTTACTTCTATTTTTTTCTATTTTTACTTCCATTACATTAACGTTTTATGCCCCGAATTTTTAAAAATTAGAACATTTTTATCAAATAAATTGCGAGATCCTTTTTATAAATGTTTTTGACTCCCTGCGATTACCGTTGAGTTTAAAAAAGTGTTTTTTTCAAATGGTGTCCTTTTTGCCCCAAATGTTTAATTCAAACTTAAAAGTTGATTATATATAATTTAAAATCAACCACAACATATGTTTAAATTAAATATATTATTTTTTGAAATGTACCAAAAAATATATTTTAATTAAACTTAAATATTTTTGACTGTATGGCAAAGATATTTTAAGTTTGATTTAAACAAAATATATTTGAATCAAATAAATCGTTTTCTCAGTGAATGCTCCGGAACATTTTTGCCCCGAATTTTTAAAAATTACAAATTGGAAAAATGTTATTTCAAATTATGAGAACTTTTTTTAGAATGTTTTCAAATCCTTTGATTACCTTTTAGTGGAATTTGGCCCAATTGACATTTTCGGCCCCGAATTTTTAAAAACATGAAATTTAAAAAAATTGATATCAGATTATTTGCCAGACCATATTTTTTAAATATGTTTTGTACTCCTTTTTCGAAGTGCCTTAGATTTTTATTTGTATTTGCTTTAATACTGTATTTTTACTTGTATTTTACACATTATTTGATATTTTACGAGATATTTTATTTGATATTTATTTTATTTGCTATAATTTGTATTTGCATTTTATTAGGTTTTACTTTGAACATACAGACACATACACATATTTATAAAGTGATCATGTGTCAGAAATGCTGTTAAATACTAGAAATTTTTAACCTTCACATATACTTTTGTACATATGGATTTTTTGAACGTAAAGTCAGCGACTGTTTAGTTGGACAGAACTGTCGATTACTCAATAAATTATGGTTCGATACTGTACGTATAACATGACATTAAAAGCTTGCGTGGGTACGTGTGAAATGTGACCCAACTTCTTTTGTAACAAAACTGATGGGGGTCTCTCTTTCTTGTCCGTATTGTTGGTCAAACAATCTCTGTTGCAAGTTTTGTATATAATATAGAATTTTGGAGTCTTTATCGATTATTATTATTCTCATAGTATTGAAGATCATTGTGATTTATCGTGATTACCTTTCAAAGCGAGAATGATTAATTTTTAATTTGCAAGTAATAAACGCAGTCTCTCTCCCTCTCTCTCGTTTGCTGTTTATTATATATAGTTTTAAAAAAAAAGTTCATAAAGTATTTTTTTTACTCATTGTGCGCGCGTTTTATAATATACCATTGATACACTAATATAAGAGTGACAATCAAACCTTGGGAGATGTAAAAGAATGCACGAAGGTCGTCAACATTGTGAAAAGATGAGAAAATATTTTTAGAAATTTATCGAGGACGAGGAGCAAGTTTCAGTATAATACAAAAGAGAGTGGTATAATTTAGATTCTATTTTGGCGGAGGATGATCCTTAATAATTGCTAGCAGTGACAATATTATTATTCTCTTTTATGTTTATAACTTTCTAATTTATTTTCTCGGGATTTCAACCTTTTAGCGTTTTTTTTTCAAAAGGTGGTAGAGGAAAAAAGAATCGTCTTTTTAAAAAGCGCAAATTTTTTTTCTGATTTTTTCCCTTTTGGATTGTCTGATAACTTACGGAGTCAGGTATAATTGTTTTCTCAATCCTTGCTAGACAACCTGATATTCGAAACATTACATTTATTTTCTTGAAAACTTAAAATATTTCTTGGAATTTATTCTAAGTGTACGGTATTTATTGGTGAAAAACAATACGCCACATATGCAGTGTCAATTTATATGGGAAAAATGCAAAAGTAGACACTAATAAAATATATTGTCTGTCGAATTGAAATAAATTATAGTCACTGGGGGAGCTTGATTCGATGGGAGAGATTGACATTCGTCGATGGTGCTTCCTGAAAATCTCTCTTACACCTTTATCTTAAATAGACACAGTACTTGATTCTCCTCCATATATCCGCAGTTATCTCTAACGCTTCTCCCGGAAGAGACGTGCCTCTTTTCGAGAATAGAGACGATACAGAAAGAAAAACACCGTTGTCCATAAGTATATGGATAGCATATATATATGCTGCAGGGTTCAGACGTCAACACACGACGTGATGTTTAACGTAAGGCGCGAGGCAAGAAAGGGTTTTTCGTTTAACTAATGATTTACGACGAGAACGTGTCTCACAAGGTGTCGATCGCATAATGGCGAGTCCTGTCGCCGTCGATCGTTGCTCGATACGGTATAATCACGAGGTGGCATCTATGCCGACCGCGATCATAACGATAATCGTCTCTCTTGAGGAAGACTTCATCTCAATCGACTGTACGCTTCTTTAAGTACTCTCCTCTTTCCCTCTCTAATTTCTGTTTTAATCATTTCCTGTAATTTTTTTCTTCAATTTGTCACAGTAAGAAATATTTTTATATTTTTTACAGTTTTTGTTCTGAAACTACTTCTTTTTTTTACTAAATAAATCTGAACTGAAAGAAATTTTGCTATTTCGTAAAAAAAATTGTATTTCCCGTGTGTATTCTTTAGTACAAGGTTGTCACACAACCTGCCCTTTTAATTTGAATCAGTTAATAATTATGGTTTTAACTGACAATCAGTGACTGAATTTTTGATTCTGAATCAGTTATTTTTAAATTATTCAAATTTAGGGAGTGGAAACCTGGAAAAATCAGAGAATTTTGATCGGAATCTTGGAAAATTATTGTTTCTTAAAGTTATTATGCTTATTTTATTAAAATCTAATTTGACTTACATATTTTAAAATAAATTCAATTGTAGATGAGTTGCGTTTACAAGTTTCATAAATATATAAACATAAAAAGGTTTAAATTTGAAGTTTGTAAAATTTCAATTTTTAATGAATTATTTAAATAAGAAAAATTCAACAAAAATTCTATTATTAAATTTTTTTATTGTAATTATTCTTAAAAAATTGAATAAAGTCCCTGAAATAAATTCAATTATTATGAAACAATAGTTCCAATTCCGAAAGACCCAAATTATTATTTTCCCAAATTACATTTATTTCCAAACATTATTTTTTTTAATTTTTAAAAATTTCAAAGTCAGAAAACTTTCAGTTGTTATTTTTATAAGTTGTTATTTGAGGTGTGCTACTTTTTTATTTTCAAAATATACTATTTCAATAAAATTTCACAAAGAATTCAATGATTTTCGAAAATGTTCAATTGGCAATAAATTATTAAATTTTGCATTTAAATAATTGAATTTTTGTAGAATTTTAAAATAAAAATTGATTTGAATAAAAATATGTCTGTAAATTTTTTTTTCAAAGTTTAATTGAATTTATTTTTAAAATTATTAAAAAGTTTTTATTTCCTTAGTATTTAATTAAAGAATTTCCGAATAATCGAAAATTATTTATGAAAATAATTGAATTGTAGAAATGAATTTTATTACATTTTTTTAAATAATTGAATTTATGTGAAAAATTTTATTACTTGCAAAAATAAATAAAATAAAATAAAAATAAAATTTAAATTATTATAACGTGTTGAATTTCAAAAAGATTTAAATTTGTAATTTTTTGTAAAAATTAATTCCCATGGTACAATAATAATAATTAAATATTTATTTAGAAAAGAACTAATACAACATTTTTCTGAATAATAATTTTTAAACTGAATTTTGAATATTGTTGAGAGTCAAAAAAAAGTAAGAATTTTGTCTGGAAATCAAGGAAAAGTCAGTGAAAAGACAAAAGTAAATTTTTGTATGATAATTCCATGAATTGGTAAAAATTTATTGAAATTTAGTTTTAAAAACCTGGAAAAATTCTGTTTTTTAACCCGAAAAAGTCAGGAAATTTGAAATGAGCAAAAATGCAAAATGGCAACTCTGATATAGTAAAATAGAAAATTTTCGCATTTGTAAAAAATATAAAATATCTCCATTTTGATTTCTGATTGAGAGAGAGAATTTGAAAAAAGAATTTTTATTTTGATGTAACCCGGCATAAAAATTCTCACTCCAAGGGGTCCTTTATTCCGGTTTTACTTTTGCTGTTAATGCCATGTTCCAGATTTACGTTGAATCTTTCTTATCCAATGATCTTTGCTGCGCTCATTTAAAACAATAAACGGTAAAATTTCATAAATTTACGTGTGAGGATCCAGAGATGTTGTTGTTGGACGAGAAAAGAGAACAAAATTATGGTGAAGAAAGAGAAAGATAGAAGGGAAGTAATTTTAATCAGGAGTGCCAGGTTACTCCATGGGGGTCGTGGAGCTAAGCGAGTTCCTATCAGGGGTACCAATGTACATGATCTTTTTTTATCCTCATCACTTTCTCTCTCACCCTCATATGTTCTTTTTCTTTTTTTTCTTTTTCTTCTTCTTCCTCTTTCGTTTCCCTCTGAGATTCTCACACACAAATTCGTGGCCACTGCTACTAATTTACCGCTACCTGGAACATACACTTGGTTGTTCTAACCAGAGTTACGACGACGATGGCATTCTCATATGTTCAGGTATAAATTTTTCTTGTTGAGAAATTGTGGGGATGGTAGGAGGTGGTCTATATTCATTTTCTTTTTGTCCCTTTTTCTTGCTGGCGGAATATTTCGTGTATGGTCCCCAAATGTAGCAGAAGGAATTTTTTTATTACCTTTTGTCATCCGTTATGGTTGTTTTATTATTTATACAAATTGTCATTTGTTGGAATATATTCCAGTAAGCGAATTTTATTTGATAGAATTTTCACGAAGGTGGCAGCGGTGGGAATGCAAATTAAACATTCTTAGTTTTATCGAAGATAATTTGATGCACTTATCAGAAGAGAAAAAAAGTACATTAGATGAACAATGTTCGTTTTTGTTTATTCGAATTTTAATTGAGTCGAATTTGTAGTTAACAGGATTTTTATACTGTTTTTTAATTTGAACTTTTTATTTTCCAACAAATATTTAATATTTAATTGAAAAATTTCCTAATAATCGAAATTTTCTAAAATTGAAATTGCTTTCAAATTATTTACATTCTCACCTAGCTGTATTAATATTCTTCCAAAAGAAATTTAAAGTTTTCGAAAAAAGAATTTTTTCTTAGAAAATCTATTTAAAAATTTTATTCATTTTTCTTTATTAAAAATCAGATTTTTAGGTTTTAAGTTGAAAGTATATAAAACAATTAAAACGTAAAATGTTATTTCATTTTTTTTATATTAATATTTTTATTCTCTCTTTTATGAAGATGAACGAGATTTCTTAAAAATTTGAATTCTTTCCCATGAAAATAAAGCTCTTAAACTACTTTCTGAAATGTAACTAAGACTTTTAGTAAGTTGAAATTATTTTTATAGTTTTCGTACGACATTCTGATTTTTATCTCATTGGTTATAAAAATTAGGAGAACTTTTTTTTATACTCTCAGAGAGAAGCATTTGGAAATCATTATCTAATTTGTATCTAACAAGGTATTCTTTCTAAAAAGAATCTCTCCATATAGTTTCAACCAGACTGTAAAATAATAAAGTAGAACTTTTTAAGGGTTAAGATATTTTTCATATTTATATTTAGTTTCTTTTTTTTATATCTTTGCTTGATATTTAAAATGATAATTTATGTACTTTATTAATATTCTCCATGTATCTAATCGGTCTATCGTTAATACTTTTTGAACGAATATGTATATATATATATATATATATATACATTTTTTTTTGCGAAGATTTTTTCATTAAATTTTTTGTCAGAATCCGTAAAAATTCTTATAATAAATATTACTTAAATTGAAGCAATGTGATTAAAAGGAGCTCGGTTTTTCTAACCTAATTTGCATATCTTGCCACTTCGTTTGTCGCTTCCATTTGGGTGGTCCAGCCGAATCCTAGATAAAGAAAGACGGGTGCTGGACTTAACGAGCCTAATTTATTAAAGCGATCTCGATACCTCCTGCAATATGTAACCCTTCGTAAATGTGTCCTCTTTTTTTATGTCTGGACTGCTTGGACACCTACGTGCCTTCACTTGAAATGTTTTAACAAATTTACGACCTCGTCCTGATTACACTGAGGTGACTGATCTCTAAACTTCCTGACTCTTAACGAATTGTGTAATCTTCCTTTTAAAAAATTCTAAACAAATTTACATAAAAAAAGAAAGAAAAAGAGGAATAATTTTCTCATCTTGATAAAAGAAAATAAATCAAAAACTTCTCTCCTTATATTTATCTAATTCTTTCTCAGTTATTGCAGAAAGAACGCGCTAAGCATAAATCTCCGCACGCAAAATAAAATCATCTCTATCAAGATTTTTGCCAATCGATATAATTCTTCTGACCAAATTCCTCTCACCTGCGAGATTCGATTTAATTTCATCCAAGTAATGGGATCTTCATCAATTAAAAAAAAATTAATTATATATCGATCGACGATCTTTTCTGCTTTATTTCAAATCAATAAGATAGTGACCTAATTAAAGTTTCTATTTTAAGAATTTAAAAAATTTGTATACATTAAAAAAATAATTAGTTTTCTACCCTGTTTGCAGATTTTGCTTTTTCTATTTAAAAAAAACTAAATTTTTTATTTTAATTTAATCCGAGTTAATCTATATATGGAAAGATAATTCAAATTTCTGGATTTGAATTAAATATTAGTAAATGTCGAAGAAATAAAAATATATGTGAAATGTTCTCTTAATGAACGCTATATAGGGATCGGCGAATCAATATATGGGATAAAAGAACTGAAACCGCACGTGTCGCTTCGAAATGCCATCGTCAATTAGCCCATATGCAAATTTGTCGTTGAATTGCTAGATTTGACTCATTTTTTAAGAAGAATCTGGTTTTGCCCCGATTATTTATTATTATCCATCTTCTTTCTAAATACAACTGAATATATTTGTTTTATTCTAATTTATTCAACTGCGTTAAAAAAATATATATCTCTGAAATAAATATATTTTCTATAAAAATTCCAGTTAGATCGCACTATTTAACTAACAGAAATAAAAATTTGAATTCATTGTTCAAGTGTATCTATGAAAAATAAATAAAATGTAAATTTGGATTTAAATTATAAATAATTACAGCAAACGAGTTATCACAGAAAATATACTTACACTTTAGTTATAAGTATTTTTTAGTCACTTAATGAAATTTTTCAACAAATATAACGTAAAGAAAAAAAATTCATTATTTAAAAGTCTTCAGTTAGAAAAATTTCTTCAGTGAATATTGAAAAATAATCCAAGGCTGAAAACAAATGCCTTTAAAAATATATAAAAATTCTAGCAAAAGTAGAAGGTTCTTGAAAACTAACAAGTATAAATCGATTTCTTTGAATGTTTTGTAAAAAATACTTAAGTTGACAATTAACGATACAATCTATGTGAAATAATGAAAAACCGCTACAAACGTAGAAGAATAAATAGTGGACTTCCACTTTGAAAAGTGCTTCAGAATTGAGAAGGCATATATGAACTGCCTTGTATCGTGTCAAAGAGTTAGATTGTTTATTAGAATGCAAATGCTGTTTTAAATTAACAGGCTAACAGCTGATATGAAGTTTGTAAATATCAGTGTGTTTTTAATATTTATTGGAAAATGCAGTTTGGGGCGGCCACCAAACAAAAATTATCTAAAGGGATTAACAAACTACCTGCAGAAAGAGTCGAAATTGCATCAGGTATTTTAGAATTTTTTTAAATATCTATAGGAGACCGGAGCGTAATGGATCACTTTTCACTTCTTATTGTGCAACTATGTCACGCATTAAATAAAAATTGACTTTAAAGAAAACATACTCTATTATATCTCTTTTAATATAAAAGGAGAAACGATTGAATATCATACATTTTTTCTTGTGTACACTATTATTTTTTTAAGGCTTGCAAGATGATCCAAAATCCTCTATTTTGAGTTGATATTTGTAGAAATAAAAGAGGCCCTGACTAGAGCTATTTTTAACATTTTGCAAAAATTTTATAAATAATTATTATAGATGAGTAATTCAGCTCAGCGCTGTTCAATAAATTGAAATTATCCATACGCCCTGGTCTTCTTAATTACAAACCTAAATTTAACAATTATAAGCGGGTTTATTGTTAATATATTAATTATAATATTTATTCTGTTATTAATTATTACTATTGTGTTAGGTAATGTTTGTCGTTGACGACCAAATGATTAATTCAAGTTCACGAGTAAATCCTCTCGTTCAAGAAGTTGTCAAGCATTTTCCAACATTGAGCATCAGTTTGTCTTCATTTCGGCATGAAGTTATGGAGGCCAACTACTCGTCTTCCTTACAACATCCCAGGAAAACGACATTGTTTATTCTGTTTCTCAGTGGACAACCGAATGAGATCGAGATTAAAGAGAAAACTCTAGGCGAACAACTGAAATATCTGTCATGGGGACATCCACATCCGAAATGTTTGATCAACCTTTTTCCACAAAGCAATTCTTCATCAATAAAGAGATTGCTTCGATCTTTCTGGAAGAATGATTTCCTCGATATTGGTGTAATGACACAAACAAACGACAACCAGGAATTCTTAACAGGAAACAAATTGAATCAATTGATTTTGTATCAGATGAATCGTTTTGCAGGGACCTATTCCGCACAAAAAATAAAGGACGACACGGATTGGTTTCCAAACAAACTAAGAAACTTGCATGGACATACGATTCAATTTTTATTAGATGATTACAATACTAAGTCTAAAACAGACTTACTGGATTATAGAAGATTTGCCTATCTTCTCTCAGAACGTATGAATGGTAAAACAAAAATATATTTTGTCAATAACACAATGAATGACAAGGCAAGTTCTTACTTTTTAACGGCGATGGGTATTGAAATGATATTAAATACTAAAATTTATTTAACAAGCGATGTCAAGAATAGAAATCATAGAATACGAGTTTCAGAAGTTGGATCTTTGAAAGCTGTAATTCCCAAAAATTCGAAAGCAATGAAGATTATTGTAATGTCTGATGAATTGATTGACATGATATCTGTAACCATTGGTGCAATTGTTTTGCTTCGGATCACAGCCATCGTACTGAAATTCAGTAGGAGAACATGGCAAACGTTTAACATCAGTCAAGTTGTAATGGGATTGTCCAGCGCCAGCGAACCTGAAGTATTATCAGAAAGAATCATTCTTGGAGTACTGCTGCTGAGTTGCATTACTTACTCAAGCTACTTTTACTCTGTGATTCTGGACATCAATTGGCGACCACAGGCGGAAATAACTACACTTAAAGAATTGCTTGATTCCAGCTTGACACCTATGACAATTCAAGTAATAAAAGATAACTTGTTGATAAGTCCTATCTCAGAAATTCAGAAATTAGGCACACAATCAACTGTGTACCCTGATCACTGGAAACCATTGGACTGCCTGGCTTATTTGTCTGAATATGAAAACATTACCTGTATAATACATGAAACTGAAAAATTTGTAAAGTATTTCGAATGGAAAACTCGAAACAAGAACACAAAAATACTCGAGGATCCTTTGTTATATTACATCAAGTCATGGAGTTCAAGATTTAATTCACCTTACGTTCATCGAATTGATGAAATACTTCTGCTGGCCACAGATTCTGGCATACTTGAAAAATTGTTTGGAGCTGATAAAGGGAAGCAATTTAGTGATCCTCCTGCGCTGGAAGAAATCTCAAAGGAAATGTTGCTTCCACTGGTTTGTTACATTCTGTCTATTGGATACTCTCTCGCACTGATCGTTTTTATTGGTGAAATCCTAAACAGATGGTAAGAAAATCCATTTGTTTTATATGAAGGGTGTACTATAACAAAGGTCTATAAACTTTTCTTAAAATATAAATTCCATTTCTAATTTCAACATCTTAATTTAGTTGCACTCAATAATAATAATTTAACGCTTTGTTAAAATGCACCTTTCATAATGTATTTAAAAAATAGTGAGCAAATAATTGCGATTTTTTTAAGCTTCAAATTACTATGAATACGACACCATCACCGTAAAATAATGAGAAATCAATTAATATCAGGATTATTTTTTGGCCTGCTAATCCTAAATTTCATTGCGATCACAGTCAATTCGATTGCTTAACTTTTTTGTCTAGGTATGAGTACGTTACGTATGTAATTAATCGACTCTGAGAAATACGTAGCGAATTCATAACTCAATAAGAATTATTTTTAAATCTTATGGAAATCTCCATTGATAACAATTAGCGAATTTATTTGTTCTCTATTTTTTGAAGCATTTTCTATTTACCTTCTCTTTACTCAATGTGATTGAAAAACTAACGAACATTCACATCAATTTCTTTGAAAGTTTTTTTAAACTTGGGATTACCAAGGACACGATGCGTTCTAGGTAAAATAATGGAAAATCAATACACGCGTGTACAAAAATATATAGTAATAACGATTTTCACTTTAAAAACCCACGGTGTAAAAGTTTCCGAGAACTTCTTGTTTCTGATAAAATATTCGATTTTAAGTTAGATAATAGTCGTAATGTAAACTTGATCACTTTTGTTAAGAAAGTACACGAATTGAGCCTTTTCTACATTTTACCTCTATTATATTTTTGACAGTATTACAAAATTATAGCTAAATTAATTTAGTATAATACGAAAAAATGATTTGTAAATGAACGATAATACTATTATTATATTATAGAATAATATTTTCAAGGATATACAAAATTCACTTAAAAAATCAATACGTTTAATGTAGTGCACAATTTACTATCACAATTTGAACGATACAATCTATGGAAAGTATGGATAATCAAATCTGACCCACAGGAAATAGTTCAGCAACTTTTCACTTTTAGAAAACCTTACGATTGTAAAGACGTGCGTGTCTCTTTTTTGGTGGCTAAAACTTACAATTACATTAATGTGTAATTTCTAACATGATGTTCGCTAAATACAGTGTGTTCGTAATTATTATTATAATAGGTAGTCTAGGAGACCACCCAAGTGATGTTTATCTAAAAGGATTATCAAACTATTTGCAAAAGGAATCGACATTTTCTCAGGTAATTTAGATTTTATAAGTAATCACAGTTTTACATTAGTATAAATAGGATTATTATAAATATTAGGATTATAATAAATAGCTATTTTGGTCATTAATCAGTATTATCCAATTAGGTTACATTTGTCGTTGACGATCACATAAATAATTCAAGTTTACGAGTAAATTCTCTCGTTCAAGAAGTTGGCAAGCATTTTCCGTTCTTGAGCATCAGTTTATCCTCATTTCGGCATGAAGTTATCGAGACCAACTACTCGTCTTCCTTGCAAAATCCCAGGAGAACGACATTGTTTATTCTATTTCTTAGTGGACAACCGAATGAAACTGAGATTCTAGAGACAACTGTAGGCAAACATCTAAAACGTCTGTCAAAAGGATATCCACATCCGAAATGTCTGATCAACCTATTTTCACACAGCAAGTCTTTATCAATAAAAAAATTACTGGAACATTTATGGCGTTATGAATTTCTGGATGTTGATATAGTGACACAACCAAACAACCATCGAAAATTGTTATCGAGCAACAAGTTGAATCAGTTGATTTTGCATCAGATAAATCCTTTTACAAGAACCTACTCTGCTGAAAGATTGACAGATAACGTAAAATGGTTCCCAAACAAACTCAAAAACATTCATGGTTATAAGCTAAAATTTCTGTACAACAGTATCAATAATATGATTAAAAATGGTAAGGAAAATGAAAACATTCAAAGGCTGGTCAGTCTCTTTTCCCAAGGTTTGAATTGCCGTGAACAAATAATTTATACCCAAAATTCAGACATTTTTCAAGTTCGAGAGTTTATCAACAAAGCTAAGGTGGAAATGGTTTTAACGAGCTTTAATTTTTTCGTAATGAATTTGAATGATTCAAATGGAATAAGAATGCGAGTTATCAAAACAGACGCTATTAGAGCTGTAATTCCAAAGCAATTAAAATTGAAGAAAACTATTGCAATGTCACAGAATTTTCTTACTGTATTGTATGTAACCGTTGGTGCGATTTCTTTGCTTCGATTAACAGCTTTCGTTTTAAAATTGAGTAGGAGTACATGGCAAACGTTAAATATAAGCCGGCTTTTATTGGGAATGTCAACTGTCTACGATTCTGAAGTATTGTTAACAGAAAAAATTATTTTTGGTATCCTAACGTTAAGTTCCATTGCATATTCTAGTTACTTTTTCTCTGTGATTCTGGATTTTAACTGGTGTCCACAAATGGGAATAACAACACTGAAAGAGTTGGTTAATTCAGATTTGAAACCTATGACGGATTTTATAGTAAAAGATCATTTGTTGAAGAGTTCTATTTCGGATGTTCAGAAATTAGGCGCAAAATCTACTTTGTTTCCTAATCAATGGACTCGTTTTGACTGCCTGGCATTCTTGTCTAAATATGAAAATGTGACCTGTCTAATAGGCGATCCTGAGGTAGAATTAAAGTACTTCGAATTGTCAACACAAAAACTGAACTTGAAAGTACTTCCGCATTCTTTGATATACTATTTCAAGTCGTGGACATCAAGATTCAATTCACCTTACATTGGTCGGTTTGATGAAATACTTTTGCGAGCATCAGAATCTGGAATACTATCCAAATTGCTAGGCGAAGATACTATAAAGCAATTTAGTGATCCTCCAGCACTGGAAGAAATCTCAAAGGAAAAATTGCTTCCACTGGTTTGTTATATTATGGCTATTGGATACACTCTCGCACTGATTGTTTTTATTGGTGAAATACTAAACAGATGGTTCATAAAATTGATGAAATGAGAATTACAATAGTACACCACATAACAGCGGTTATTTCCTTGTAAAAACTTAATATTTCGTGTTGTTGTTTATATTAACAGCATGTCAACTTCGAGGTTACGTAATCCCACAACAATGTTAACTTACAAATCACTTGTAAAATACTGATACAAGTGAACTATGTTTAAAATTTTCTGTTTTTCTGTGTGTATTGCTGTAACCAAACTTTCATAAAAATAAAGAAAAATATTTTATTTAATTTCAAAAAAAGTATAACTGGCATTAATGCACATTGAGAAACAACTTTCGTGCCATAAATTTCACTATTATCTGTCATTACGATTAGACAACATTCGACTAAGCATAAAGTAATTCTGGATTAGCTGATAATGGATTTCCACAGAAAGCTATTTCCAAAGAATTGAATTTGAAAGCACTTTAACAGAGTTGGAGGGACGTTTAATTCGACTGTGGCCTCTATAAAAAGTCAAATTACTAGTCGGCGAGGCTATATCGAAGATGGGCCATCGAGAACATAAATTTAGATGCTCTCGCAACGTAAACTCGGGTGGGTCCCCATGAATGGCTTTTAGCGATTATGTGAGAAAGATCTACATACAAAGTTTTTATTTCAAAGAGGAGTGTGTAAAGGAGGAGAGGGAAGGGGGGTTGTGAGACTGTGGGGGATTCGATACTCCAATTCCAGTTTCACCGAATTATCATAACGACCAGCACAGAGTAGATGGAGGTCGATTTCTAATTCCCTCGCGTCGCTCCGAGCGTTTCAATAAATTTAGTACTTTAAAGCGTTGCTTGCTTGGTTTTTACGATCCGCCCATAGGTGCCACACACTCTTTATGGGAACTTTGAAAAAGAAGAATCGCCTCATGTTCCTTTCAAATTTTAGAATTATCAAACCACAAGATTTCACAATCAGGATCGCTTATTCTCTTTTTTTTATTTCGATTTCATATTGTTGATCGTTTGTCTTTCTGTGTTTCTTGAAAATTTTTTCCTTGGAAATGAGAATATTCGATCGAGCAGGTGTGACTAAATTAAATGTTATCGATATAAATAAAAAAAAATTGTCTTTGATCCACATGCGGTGGATTCTTGGGAAAAGAAGAAACTTTACTCCATTAAACCATTTATTTATACGTTAATTATATTCGGATATTTAATAGTTATATCATGGTCAAAAATTTATGCAGCTACTTTGATCCAAATGTTGTGGAATTTGGTAATTTTTCTTCTCTTCTCAAACAGTTGTGTAGGAATAGGAGTAAGGACAAGAGAAACAAACAATAGGAACGCAAAATCTTTATGAACTGTGGGCAAAGTATGACGAATCATTTTCGGAAAAAAATCTGTTTAGAAAATTTGTTAAGTAAATGTTTCTGTTAAATTGAAAGATCCATTAATGATTTTTTGATATATTAAAATGAATGTAGAGGATATTCTCGAGTATTTCTTCCTCGATTCCAAGATCCTGGATAAGAGTTGGATTTCTTGTCAGATTATCGCGGAAATTAACGTCGAAGACAACACTAACGTTTATAAGGACAACAACGTCAAAAAAGAAAGACAAGAACTGCTAAGTTCGTGCACTATCATTTTTCTGCGTCGATATATCGGCGATAATTGCCTAAGAGAGCCCATAGTAGATTCTTTAATCCGATAACTAAAGCACTTGGATGATACAATCTAATTTATATTGAACACGATCCAGGTGTATATTGCAATGTGTGTATAAAACTTATATGCTAAAATTTTTTTTATTTTTTGAAAATGGCAAAGCAAAGATTAAATATGTCTAATGTGAGAATATTACGTTAATTGATATTTTATTTAAATATTCAGAAGTTATTCAATATGTGTGTATATATATGTGAATGAGACGTTAATCAAAAAATTACGAAATGCAATGGCTCGATCGATAACTCGCGATCGACCCTTGCTGTGAGAGATGAGAAACGAGTGTATTAACAGCGAGAATTCTCTCTGAGTGTATTAGTACATTGGAGCACTGGGTTTTTTTTCACCATATTTTATGTGTGCAATTCCGGTCTTTTTCACAGCTCTGCATTGAGCGTTAAAATGAAATATTTACTGTTTATGAAAAATCACTGTGTAGGTGCGTGAGTAGGTTTGCGTGAAAATGATGAACTTCAATGTAATTACTCTAAATGTATAATGAAAACTTACTGTGGGAATTCTTATTAGTGACTGAAATAAAATATCTGAATATGTTTGAAAAATTATGTATTTTTCTTTCTATTTCTGATTATTATTTTATTATTATTCAATTATTTCTTCTTTTCACATTTTACAACTCTGGACGTTATACTAAATTTAAAAATTGGAGCAATATCAATTATTTTTACTTTATTACTTTTTGTTTAGTTAATTTTGAATTTTGGCACCTTTACAACTCTGCAAATTACCGTCTAGATTTCATTTTCCTAGATTTTCCCTTCGCCTGTAGCAACTATTTGTAATAAAAATTACTTTGACAGTTTTAAACAGAAAATATATTTTGTTTTTTTTTGCAAATCAATAATCTTGTTGAAATAATACCGGAAAAGGTGTGGAAACAAGGCGATATATAGAGAACCGCTTCTAGGGCGGAGTGTACTTTTCCCGCCGAACGGTCATAGGGCGTGAGAAGGTACTGGCAATGACGTCATTCGAATCCAACGTGCCGCAAAATAATTGCAGCCTCGTGGCAAGTGCCGTGTCATTAAAGGCCCCTGATCATAGAATTTTGTGTCGTTCCTATGGACGAAATGGTCATTAAATCATTATATTTATCCGTCAACCCCATATGCCGGTCCCCAGCAGCCTCTTGACCTCCACATAACCTTCTTCCTTCTTCTTTACTCACAAACCAACCTCTCTCACTTCAAATGGCGTCAAGATTTATATTGCAATCCTCCTTTTTCGTTCCTATTTTTTTTTCCTTTTTTCAAATATCAAACATGTGAATTTCTTTCCGCATTTTTAAAATAGTTTCATTTGCGCCCTGATTTTTATCCGACTAAAAATTTTATTTTTAATTAAAGATAATAAAATTTTGAATAAAATGTGCCATACAAAAAATCACAAGTAACTTTGCTTGAAGTCTGTAAATGACAGTTTTTTTTTTAAAAAAGGTTGGTAAATTGTACGATATAATTTGGAGAATTTTAGAAAAATTACAAATAGTTGTAGAAACTCAATTATTTTCAAAAGTAATAAAATTCATCCATGTTGGAAAATGTTTTTTAAATTCTCGTCAAAAGATCAATCAACTTTAGAAATAATTTAATTTTTCTTTATATTTCGATGTTATTAAATTTTTCTCTGAAATTCAATTATTCTCAAAAATTTTAATAAAATTCTTATCAAAATATCAATTATTTTCAAAAATTTTCCTCAATTTAATGATTTTTAACATCTACTCTTTAAATAAAATTTCCCATAAGACATGGATTTCGGTTAAAATTTTAAATTATAATTAATTATTACAAGCATTAGAGCGTGAATTTTTAGGAATAATTGAATTTTAAAAAGATTTCAAATTACAATCTTTGAAAATAAAAATATTTTAAAATTTTAAACTACAAATCTGTGAAATTAACTTTTTTGAAAAAATTGTATTAAATTCCTTTTATATTATTTGATGTTTTATTTTCTAATAAATATTGAATTAAAGAATTTACGAATGACTGAAATTTTGTAAAATTGAATTATAAAAATTGAATTTTGAAGAAGTTACAAGTTATGGTTGTAAAAATTAATTCGAAAATTTTATTAATTTTCTTCAAAATTTCAGTTATCTTTATAAATAAAAAATGCTTCTGCAAAATTTTATTATTATCAAAAATTTTAATAAAATTCTTAACTAAATTTTAATTATTTTCATAAATTTTTCTCAATTTAATAGTTTTTAAAATCTTTTTGAAAATTTTATTATTATTTCCATCTTTTATTTGAATGAAATTTTTCAAAAGAATTCAACGATTTAAAAAAAATTTAATGAAATTCTACGCAAATCTTTAATTATTCTCAATTATTGATTTATTTTCGCAAATAATCAAACTCATCGCATAATTTCAATTACATTTGAAATACAATTTTAATCGAATTCTTCGGTAAATGTAATTATTCTTAAAAATTTTATTAAAATTCTTTAATGAAATTAAATTTTAAAAAACATTCGATTAGGTAATAAATTATTTTTTTTATATTTTAATAATTGAATTCAAGTAGAATTTTCCTATAAAAATGGATTTAAAAATGAATTTCAATTAAAATTATAGATAATAATTGAATACAAAATTTTTAAAAATTTGATCAAAAAGGAGAAAAAACGGATATAATTTATGTTCATCTTAATATGAAGAAAATTGACGATACTTGTGAACGAGATTTTATACAGTCGAGTTTCATGTTGAATACGATCTTTTATGACAAAATCGTTTACGACCATTGGTTCACATGTGTTCCCCTTTATTGTCGTATTTCTAGATCCAATAAAACGAAAAACCGGTATTCGCTGGGTGGAGGTCATACCACTCAAGGCGGAAAATGAAGAAAAAAAATATTTTTTCTCATTTTTTCAACAATTTAGTACAAGTTATGATTGCAGTTATTACATTTTAAGTTAAGTCAGATCGAAGGATACGAGTCGTGGACACCTGTATGAATGCATTAACGTCATTTCAACGATTTTATTGAATATATTGTTTTCATGCGAGCAATTTGTTTATATTAAGTCCGAAAATCAGGTTTCTTCTTTAAAACCATTTTCGTTTTTACATATAAATTGTGTTTGTTTTGTTTACTGCTTGTTTAATCTGTTTACTAATGGAGCCTTTGTTTTACCTTTCTATTTCATTATTATTCTTATTTTTCTCCATTGATCTTGTAATCGACATTTGAATAATAATTTAGTTATAGCATACTTTTAATTAAATATTGGATTTCTAATTAAAGATAAGTTACCTACAATTATGGGTAATTAAAGTTTCGATAGATTAAGAATATTATTTTGTTGTTTTGTTTCATCAGTTTTTATCGAAAATGTGAAATAGTAAAAGTTCATACTAGTCTAAATTATTTTTGGCTTTTCAAAAGCATCTTAATTAAAAAGAAATCCTTTTAAATAAATCAGTAATTAATTTTTACTTAACAAGATAATTTTAGCAGACGACTTTATTAGAATATATAATAAGTTTGTTTTTATAATTAAAAAAATTAAAAATTTTGAAATATTTTCGAAAAATGATTTTTAATAATAGATGTGTTTACATTCAGTTTTAAACTTTATGAAAGAAATCAGAATTTCTAAATATTAAATATGTAACGTTCATAATCAACGAATTAGAGAAAAAAGTATTTTTCTATTCCAATTTCTTCAAATTTGTGTTCAAAAAATGTTTTTAACTCTTTTTTGATAGACAGTTTTGAAAAGAAAAATTGAAAATTGAATTTATTGATTTTGAGATGCAAATTATTTTTTTTCTTTTAATCGTTAATTGCAAATGTTAACTTTACTAACGTGAAGATAAAAAATTCCTCAAAAAGGAAATTATAACAATTTTATTTCATACCGCTTGTGAGAGAGTTTTCACGCCGTCTGGACGGCATCTCACAGAGTTATATTGGCGCGAGATTTAAAATTAACGTAAAATTTTCTAAACATAGGAGAATTAATTAATTCTGTAAATAGTTTTTAAATATTCCTTAGATTAAAATTCTTTTTTAGTTTTTTCCAAAAGAAATCCTAATTTCTCGAAATGTTTTCTTTTCGGCGCGCATGTCGTTTCTTTAAGGTGTGTCCGACTCAGGGTCCGGTGCGAGGAGGTTACCAACTCATCCGTAGGTCCCGTTTCTTATATTGGATCAAACACTTTACCATATATTGAGAGTGTTTTATGGATAAGATAAATATTATTTGTAACTTTCCTTAATGCGTTTTCCTTCCATTCAAACATAGAAAGAATTATTGAAAACGAATCGAGAAGAAAAAAATAGGGAAATATTTGTAATTTAGAATAGAATTTTGAATTTCAATAATGTCTCGCCAATCGGCAATAAATTTCCTCTATCGTTTAAAACGCCACATAAATTCACAATCGACAAAATATTATCGTACCGATTTACATATGAATTTAAGATTAAATAAAATAGTGTGATAAACACACTTTTCTTTTAGAAAGAAAAAGATACTTTCCTTTCAATAATCTTCTTCATTTAAAGTAATATATTCTGAACTCATTCCAGTAAATTTTTTACTGTAATTTTTTAATTTTTTAATTTTACAATTTTGAAAAATTGTTATTAAATATATTTAACACTGAATTTAAACAAATTAAAAAAAAGTTGAAATACGTTTCGAATAATTGTTAAATAATTTTCAAATGAAAAGAATATAATAGAGGAAGAAGAGTTAGGGGAGAAAAATTTATAACAATCTTGAAACTCTCTCGCACGATCGTTAAGATTCGAAAAAAAATAAAAGCGGGTAAAAGTGTAGAGGCGCGTGTATAACGTAACTTTTCTCCAATGATTGTTATCTGATGACGATATATTAAGTGCCATTACCAGTATTTAGAAGGCGGTGCTGCTTGGCATTGATCTTATCGAGATCGTAACACAACGCTTAATTCGACCTCATTGGCCAAGTGGACCAAGTTCACCAAGATTAATTGCTCGCCTAAATACTGCGTTAATTGTTATTAAATTTTTTTTAATTGTCCCCATGGACTCTATTATATTCTCATCGAATATGTTTATAATAGTAAAAAAAAATTCTTAGTTCCCATTCTCTTCCTAGAGTGGGAATTTTAACTGGCATTTGATTGGGGATTTTAGTTCACATCAGGTGTTTCTTTAATTTTTTGTTTTTATTTTCAATTTTCTTTTACTAACTTTTCAGATAACATGAATAAATAAGACAGAATTCCAATTGCTTTTCCATTGATAAAAAATCCCTTTTCTAAATATTTGAATAATACACCAAAAAAGAATCTCAAATTCAATTGAATTTATTAATTATAATGTAACCAATAAATGTAAATCACGTGAAAATTAAAACCACGAGCGAGTGGCGTAAAATAAATGTAAATTGATATAAGAAATTAATATAAAACTGTTAAGGAGAGATTTCAATAAATTTAATGAAAGATTATAGTACATAAAATTACGAAAGATTAATTTTAAATTAAAATGAAAAATATTGAAATTGAAAATAAAAAATACATCGTGAATTGAGATAAATTCTTTCACGCATAATGAAAAGTGACTTAGTTTAGATTAGTGTATGATCACAGGGACATGTTGAGATGTGTGATGATAGCTGTATGGTAATCAGTTTCTTCGGATGATTTTCCACTCTGTTAACCGTGTAATTACCGATTAAACAAATTACATCCTCGAAACTCAACGCGTGTTCTCACAGTTATCTTTAGTAATAGCGAGTTCTGTGCGTGACCTCAGAGAGAGCCACGCACCTACTCAACTGACTCAACGAAGCATTAACTCGTCTCCAAAGTACCAGACAATGTAGGGTTTTCTTTTTTGATATCTGTTTCCGTATTAATAATACAAATGACAAATTTTAATCCCAAGAATTTCCAAAGTAGCTGTCACAATATTCTCTCTAGTCAACAAAAAAAATTAAGCCACCAAAATTTTTTATTTTCCGTTCAAGGATCTAACGGTATTTTTGAAACTGATATACTCACTAAATCAAACTTATCTCGATTAAAAGTCTCCAAAAATTTGTCAATTGTTATGGAAATATGGTTCAACAGTGTATTCAACAACTATATATATATACTTATAAAGATCTTCTCTAATCTTTCTTATAAATGTGTAAAAAAAGACACGTCTTGTCCGTTATAAAGACCAAAGGGGGGTCTAAAATTATAAGTTAATTAATGGTTCCAGATCTCGGAAATTTATGAATCTTTCGGTATATTAAAAATCACGAGAAAAAAAATGCAGGTCAATGAATTTTGAGGGTCATTGAACGAAATTTCAGAATCTAGATTAAAAATGTAATAAAACACATTCTGAAATCTATTCATTAGCATTTCAAAAAGTCCAATGAAAAACGAATCTTCTTTTTAGTACGTTTATGAGAAAAACGGTTTTTGTGATTTATATCAGATTCAACCAAACTTGGTTTTGTTTCATCTTTTTGAAGGTAAATATAAATCCTGATTTCGTAAATTTAAAAACATTCTAATTCTTATGCAGTGGGAAAAAGATACTATTAGTGTCAGATTGGAGCAATTTTGAAAAGACATAAATTCTCAGGATCAGGACAGTAATCTAAATGTTAATGTACAAACCTTTAAATTATTCATTATATAATGTAGTTTCTAAATTACAATCACGAAGTAAAAATAATTTTATTGTATTCTTTTCGTTTCTATTCACTTCTATTACTTTTTTTTAAAATAACTTCATTAATTCGTTTTGTGATTTCATTAAATTTGAATTTCGCGCCATTCTAACTCTGTGAGTTGCCGTCCAGATGGCATGAAAGCTCTCTCACAAGCGGTATGAACTAGGAAGTATTTTACTATTAGTAAAGCCGTTCAGATTCTACATTCAAATTTCATAGTAAAATTTATTGTGAATTTATTATAAATTATTATGAATAAATATAAGAAAAAAGAAATTGGAATAAAATGCAAAAGAAAAGAAAGATTTTGAAAAAGTTAATGGGGAAAAATATGAAATTGGTTGACTTTTGGTGGCGAGTTCAGGGAATTGTTAAGAGAAGGGATTTTATTCGATTTGCCATGATGCATCAGTCGTCTCTTCTCTTGGGATATCTGTTCGCCGATCTTCGAACGATTTGTCAGCGCTCGAACGGTCGTGTACCACCTTATCAAATATATATCGAACACTGCTCCCCCTGGATTTACAGAGCTTACGTGCTCTCCCAGGGCTGCTCAAGCTTTCGTTTCGATTCGATCCCATGAGAGAGTAACGCATTCGATCTGTATACGAATCTCCACCTATTCAACCCCCCCCCCCCCCCCAGTTTTCTTGAATCTTCTATAAAGAGTCTGTTAAGAATAATTCCTAAAAGATATCGTTTTACGATATTATTATTATTATCATCTAACATTACAACTGAACTCTATTTTAAATCAATTTCTAATACAAAAATATACGAAAATTCATTTATTTAAATAAAAAAATAAGTAATTTAGTGAATAATTAAATGTTTTTTAATACACAATTCCCATAAAGAAATTTATCAACAAATTTTTAAATAATTTAATTTTTATGACGAATTTTAGAAAAAATTTTAAGAATAATTACATTTATCAAGAAATTAAAAAATTTGATTATTAATTATTAGTTTTTAATTTTTTTAAAACAATTGTTAATAAACAATTGATAAAGTTCGTTCCAGAAATAATTTTTCATCTTCTGCTGATTATCGGCTGTGGATACTTTTCATGAATTGTGAATTAAATTAATTTTGATGTCCCGGATATCAGTGAAAATTGTTGTAGAAGTATCTTAGAGAACAGTTAACAATTTTTTATCGAAAATTTTTATTAAACAAAAGATTATTTATAAAAATAATTGAATTCTTGAAAAGAATTGTATTATTTATGAAAATAATTAAACAATTGAGAACAAATTTAAAAATAATTAAATTCTTGTGAAAATTTTATTATTTTATGAAAAAAATTAAAGGATTGCGTAGAACTTTATTAATTTTTTTTAAAATAATTTAATTATTTTGAAAAATTTTATTAAAATAGTAGATTAAAATTTTTGAAACTAATTGAATTTTGCAGAAAAATTTAATTGCTTCTAAAGCTAATTAAAATTTGGACGAAAATTTAAAAAAAAATTTTGAAAAAAATTAAATTTCTGTGAAGAATTTTCTTACTTTTGAAAATAATTGAGTTTCTGTAATCACTTTTAATTTCTCTAAAATTCTGCAAATTATATCGGACAATTCAAGAACTTTTGTCTTTTTTCAATTTATGGACCTATAGGTTCGAGAACCCTTCAACTCTTCAAAAATATCTATACTCCAAAGTTCCATTTTAACATTCAAATGCTTTTCGACCAATAATAGTCGACCTATTTTATTGTAAATCCATTTAAATTAATTGATTTTATCGAAAATCAATTTTTTTCCATATATGTTATATTAAATTGCCTTTAATGCGCCGACAAAAAAATGCAAATTATTCCGAATTAAGAAAAAAACCCAAAAGAAGACTAGATTAAAAAATATTTCATTTATCCCCAAAGTATATTATACTAAATCTTCTAATCGTAGAATCATAAAATTTCTAGTTTACGTTTATTAAAAAAAAATCCGCAATAAAACTCTTAATCGAGATATTTATATGAAATTGGCGACAAAATTCTCAGATTTTTTTTCTGAATTTTGTGCTTAAAGTGAATGAAAAAAAGAAGATGAAGAAGAAGAAGAAAGTTTCGTAAGAAGATTTATTTCCACTAACAGATTATTTTATTGGTACCATTGATTATCAAAGTAATGGGCAGATCGAACATTTTAAGAACTCATAAAAAAGTTTATTTCCACCAGTTATTGAAAAATCGGTTGGGTTTCACTTGACCCTTAGGATGATCTTCACCGGATCATTGGCGTAACCTGTTTTTACGAGACCGCTTGTGTTTTTATGAAAGAATTTTATGTGTTTTTAGTGTTGGATTGCACAAATTAAGTCTCGGTCGATCCAAGTCTCGATAAATTTACCTGTCAGGTAGTAAAACTCCCGTGATTGGGCCGATTTCAATGAAGATTTTTTTTTCAATTAGTCGAACCTGTCGGATAAGTTTACTCGCCAAATGAATTTCATTGTACTAAAAATATATTTTAACACCTAAAGTGAGTGGACTTGAATTTTTCCTCATTTTACCGAAAGGCTGACTTCAATCCGGAAAGAAAAAATAATTCTCACCGAAGAGTAGAATTTGTAGATTTGTTAATAATAACTATGACTGTAAATGGAAAATAATACAATTATTATTTTAAAATTTTACCGACTTTATGAAATTAAAAATGTTTCCATTAGAAAAAAATTATAAAATCATTCTTTTAAAATAAATTTAGAAACTTTATTAAATCCTCCAATTAACACAGTCTCTGATTTCATAAATGAAATGTTATTTTCCTTTCTTCGTTGTAATATATTATACATCTTGCTGCGTCCGTTACCTAAATTTCAAATATCGAAGTAGGTCCATAAATCGAAATTATAATGAAATTAATTAATGGTTCCAGATTTTGATAATTTATGCATCTTCCGGAATATTAAAAAAATACCGTGTTAGAAAAAAATTTAATGGAGTAATAAAACTATGGTGAATAATGCTTGAAACTTCGAAATCTAAATTTAAGAGGTAATAAAATACTTGAAAACCCTGTCATTAGTACGTCAATAAACTAATTAAATTGGTAATGTAACTTTTTTACTAAGAAGAGAGTTTTCATTTATAAAAACATTCAAAAAATGACGTGTTGTTATACTTTTGGAAAAAAAATTATATTCTTAGTAAAAAAGAAATTAATTAAGTAGTTCAACACACATCCCGATTTATGGTTGATGAAACAAACTTTTTTCTAGAGAAAACTTCTTGTAATTAAAATAAAGGAAAAGAAAAGGAAATAAAGTTTAAAAAATAAGTAAAATAATGTATTGTAAAATGAAGTAACAAAAGAATAAGAAATAAAATATAATAAAAATTAAGGTAATAAGAAAATAAAATTTTTGAAATTTTCCATTGTCGTGATTTTCATCTGAAAACAATATCCATGTTTTATCAATTATAGTATTATTACTGGTGGTAATTATTGCCGTGGTATTAATTTTCCATAAAAGAACAGTTGAGGAGTAATAAAAAAAGTGAGGTATAAAAGTTATAAATTTGTTTTCAAACTTGTTGTCATTAAGGATTAAAAGCCATTTCCACAATAAACAGCAATTTAATTTTTTATTGGGATCAATAACGATTAATGACAGGAGCGTAATAGCTTATAGAAAAGAGAGAGAGAGAGAGAAAAAGAGAAAAACGTTATAAAATATTATAACTATAGCCCTATTTTATTTCTAGTCACAATATATTATAATCATAAAAAGAAGCATCAATTTCTTCATTTATATTATGATATCATGAAATATGAATTTTCTCATTCCTATACATATATATACTTGTTTATATAAATAAGAATTTCTCCCACCTGGCTCGTTTTGAATGTTATATTACACGCTCGCTTGGAAATTCATTCTCATTTGTTCGATTGAATTTATTAGGCAGTTTAATTCGCGGCGCACTGAGAGTATATTTGCGCGATCAACGATCATGAGGCGACGAAGGATCAATGTTTGGTAGCTCTTGGAATGAGAGACTCGTGGATATGATGGTAATGGAATCGACCAACCTCGCGATCCCTCGATCATATCTCAGGGTGAAATCTAAGGATCGTGCCCACGATAGGCAAAGATAATGTGAGACTATCTTCGCTGCGGTACCACTCAAAAGATATATTCCACACCTACGCGATCTGGCACCAGTTGGGAATTTTTTTTTAATTGTCCTTCATATATATATACTGTATATCTTCGAAATCAAATTTCAGCTCGTAAGATTTCACTTGTGTTGTTCATCGAAAATTGGTATTGTTTTTTTTTTATTTTTGAGTAAGGTTTTACTATTTCAGGGTTGCTATAGAGTATAGGTCAGGAAAATCAAGAAAGAGTCTAGGATTTTTATTTAAAAATACACTGAGAAATTTTTTTTTATTCTAAAATAAGTAGTCAACCAAAAAAATTTGTTTGAATTAAACATATTCTATAATTGAATGAAACATAATTTATATTGAATTGAATTTATTCAAGAACTATCGTCAAATTAGTACTGAGAAATTATTTTAAGAATAGTTTGACTTATATATTTTAAAATTAATTGAATTTCAAAAGAGTTGCGTTTACAATTTTAATAAATATTGATAAACATCAAAATGTTTCAATTTGGAATTTTATAAAATTTCAATTCTGAATAAATTTTGTTAGAAATTAAAAAGAAGATAGATTTTTGAAAATTTTTAATGATTTAAATTCGTTTGCAATTAGTTAAATTTTTTAAATATTTAATTTATTTAATTAATTTAATTAATTTAAATGACATTTAATTGTTTAAATAAAAATAAAGAATTTATAGAAGAGTTTTATTTAAAAAAGCTAAAAAATTGAATTTTAGAGAAGTTACAAGTATGGTTGCAGAAATTCAATTATTTTCAAAAGTAGTAAAAATTTTCACAGAAATTCAGTTATGTTAAAAAAATTTTAAGAATCCGCTTCAAAATTTCAATTACCTTTCTTTAAATGTTAAAATTCATCTACAAAATTCTATAATTTTCAAAAATTTTAATAAAATTCTTCGCTAAATTTCTATTATTTTCATAAATTTTCCTCAATTTAATAATTTTCAAATTTTACTATTTTAATAAAATTTTCCAAAATAATTCAATGATTTAAAAATAATTTCATAAAATTCTACGCAAATCTTTAATTATTTATAATTTTTTGTATAAATTTCTTCTCAATCATTCAATTATTTTTATAAATAATAAAATTTTTACAGGAATTCAATTATTTTCGTAAATAATATAACTCATCGCATAACTTCAATTGTATTTTAAATACCATTTTAATCGAATACCTCAAAAAATGTAATTATTTTTAAAAACTTTAGTAAAATCCGTAAAAAAAATTAATTATTTAAAACAATTGTTCAATTGTTCATAATTCAATAATAAAAGCATTCTAGCGTGTATTTTCATAAATAATTCAACTCTGAAAAGGTTTCAAATGAAAATTTTTGAAAATTTTTCAATTTTTTTATACTTTTAACTAACAATTTTGTAGAATTAATTTTTTTTAAAAGTTTGTTGAATTTTTGTTTAAATTATTTAAAGTTTTTAGTTTCTAATATAATATTTCATCGAAAAATTTTTGAAAATGACCTAATTGAAATTTCGTAAAATTGAATTGTAAACAAATACATTAAAAAAGTTTCAAGAACTTTTCATAAAGTATTAAAAATATTTCATTTAGAGAAGAGTTTTAATGAAAAATTCTAGAAAATAATAATTGAATTAAAATGATTAAAATAATTTTAAAGAAGTTAGAGTAACAATATTTTTCTAATATAAAATAATAAATGTAGGAGAACATTTCTTTGAGGTTTTGCAATGCTTACAAGTTTGCTAACATAAAAAAAATTGTCTGACTAAACTGTAGTTTTTCTACTTAAAACAGTTATTTCCCTCTTGTCAAGACGTCTTGATTACTTGAAATGTGTTTTCCTCAAAAATATTAAAATTCTAATAAAATGAAAAAAAAGAAAATGAAAATTGTGAAAGTGAAAATGAAAAAAAATCTTTCAAAATGAAAGTTAAAGTAGAAATTAAATTACATAGTCTAATTCGTTGGTTTTAATTAACTTGACAAACCGAAAATTATATATTTTCATCATTTCATTCATAAATTCTTACAAAAGTTCAATTATTTAATCAAACATAAATTAAAATCGACTGGAATATCATTTATTTTAATTTTTTATCTATATGAATAATGCTCAGTCCTTTTTCAATAAATCTGAAGAACGAGAATATTTGTTATATTTAAAATTTAAATTTAAGTTATTTTATTCAAAGTGCATTAATTTAGAATTAATTTTCTAAAAGCAACGCCAATAAAAATTGATAAGAAAATTAATCTCAAAGTGCTGCAACAATTTTTTATATTAAAAATTTTAAATCGAGATGAATGCAATCATGTTCATTATGGAAGACGATAACCACCTGTTGAAGAAATGGGTCGTGGAGAGATGGATTAAACGACTTTGAGAGGCTTGAGGAATCAGTATAGGAATCGGCTATAATTAATGACTCCTCGCGTTACTCGATAATCACTATCTTCGAATCACGTCACTCGCTGCTCATTTCATCTATAGAGATTATAGATATTACAGTAAAGTGTTACAAAAAAAAAATGAAAAAAAAATATTGACAACCATTCTTTGTTGAACATGTTCTTTTTGATAGTCTTCGCTTACCACTTTTCACGTATTTTATAGAAACAATCGATTACTTACGAAATAGAAAAACAATTTTTAGATGAAAAGAAAAAGTTCGAAAAAAATATTTCTTGATACCTAATTATTTAATTTTTTGGCTTTGAGGTTTAATTTAAAAAAAAATTTAATTGTTTCTAACGGCTTAGAGAGAAAAAATGTTATTTTAGAAGAAGTTTAATTCGAAAATTGTCTAAATAATTAATTAAAAATAAATCGAAATTTATTAGAGAATAAATTGAGTCTGATTATTAATTTAAAAATTCTTAATATTATGTACGACATCTAGTATAGTAATAATAAAAATTCCTCTCTAAAATGAAAGCGGAAAAATATTTTATTTGTTTTATTCAACTGACTATATTTCGTAATAAATATATTTAACCCGCATCTTTCGATGATCAAAGATTCACCAGGTATAAAGTTACCCTGCTAGTGTCACTATCCGTTCAAATAAATTTCTTCTCGGATTGGTTTACTTACGACTCCTTGAAATGATGTGGACCCATGTTGATCTTAGAATAGTGCGGTCAATGTAAGAAAGCATAAAAGTCATCACGATAAGATCGCATTCCAGTTTATTGTTTATGTCGTATTACAAGAGACATTGGTCTCTTTCTCAAGAATCTAATTTTACCTTTCCCATTATAATATAACAAACATATTTTAATTGTCTAACTAGGACCTGAAATTCAAATGAGTGATAATATATAAAAAGATCTAACGAATTAGAAATTAGAACAAAAAAAATTCTTTGTTAGAACTATTCCGAGTTGATAATTAAATTTCAAAAAAAAATTTCTTAGAGTATATTCCTTCCTTTTCACTTTTTTTTATAAAAACGTCCGTAAAGTTCGTAATCTTATTGAGAAAAGACGAAAAGTTCGTAAATTGTACCATATAGTTTGGAGAATTTTAGAGAAATTACAAATGATTGCAGAAAATTATTTTCAATTATTTTCAAAAAAGTAATAAAATTCTTCACAGAAATTCAATTGTGTTAAAAAATTTTTCTAAATTCTCGTCAAATTTTTAATTAGCTCCAGAAATAATTAAATTTTTTCTGCAAAATTAATTTATTTTCAAAAACTTTGATTAAATCATTGGTCGAATTTCGATTATTTATGTTCATAAATTTTCCTCAATTCAATAATTTTCAAAATCTGCTATTTTTAATAAAATTTCCTAAAAGAATTCAATTATTTAATGAAAAATGGAATAAAATTCTTCGCAAACCTTTAATTATTATTATTATAAAATAATAAACATTTTACAGAGATTCAATTACTTATAGAATTTTTTGAAAATTTCTTCCCAATCCTTCAATTATTTTAAATACAATTTCAATATAAACAATTTAATTATTTAAAAATCTATTGATAACAATTTTTATGGGAATTGAATGTTAAGAAACTTTTAATTATTCAACATATTTATTTTTGTATTTTAATAATTAAAGTGTTTTAAAATTTTCCAATAAATATTGATGTAAAATTAAATTTCAGTTAAAATTTTAAATAATTGAATATTAAAAACATTCTAGCGTGTATTTTTGTAAATAATTTAATTTTTTTTTATAAAGTTTAATTGAATTTTTGTTACTCAAAGAACTTATTCAAAAAAATTAATTTTGGAAAAGTTACAAATTAGTGCAACAATTCAATTATTTTCAAGTATAATAATAATCATTGTAAAAATGAAATATTGTTAAAAAATAATAAAATTCTTTCTAGTGATTCAATTATTTTCACAAATAATAAAACTCATCACAGAATTTCAATTATTTTAAATATAATTTTAATCGAATTTCTTGAAAAATGTAATTATTCTCAAAAATATTATTAAAATTCGTTGAAAGAATTCAATTATTTAACAATTTGTTGATAAAAAATCTTTTATGGGAATTCAATTTTAAGAAACATTCCATCATTTAATAACTTATTTATTTTTGTATTTTAGTTATTAAATTCTTTTAGAATTTTTTAATAAATATTGATTTAAAAATAAGTTTCAGTAAAAACTTTAAATAATTGAATTTTGAAAAGGTTTAAAATGTAAATCTTTGAAATATACGAATTATTCATGATTTTAACTAACAATTCTGTAGAACTAATTTTTTTGAAAAAGTTTAATTGAATTTTTGTTATATTATTTAAAGTTTTTATTTTCTAATATATTATTTAATTAAAGAATTCATGTATAATTTAAGTTTTTTAAAATTAAATTTTGTAAACAAATGGATTTCTAAGTTCAAAATTGTCAAAGAACTTTTTCGAAATGTTTTGAAAATTAATAAATTTAAAGAAGAGTTTTAGTTAAAAATTCCTGAAAATATTAAATAAATTGATGATTTTATCACTCGGTCGTCTTTAATTATTGTAAAAATTTACTTTATAGTCATAGATCATAATTTATCATTTTTTGGTCTGTAAAGTTCGAATTTTCTAATACTTTCAATGTTTTGAGCCCTACGAAACCTAAAAATAAATGTTTGTTAAATAATATTATTAAGTTTTTTCTCTTTCTTTTGTTTCAGGTGAATTAAGCAACTTCCTTCCTATCAAGATTATTTCGTAAGTAAATATTTATTTAAATACATAATATTGTATATTATAAGTAAATTTTAATGTGCCATTTTAATGTGATTCAATGCCAACTAAATCTAATTCTAAAGATAGAAACAAAATGGAAAAATCCAAAATGTCGGCCGTCATTTTTTGATTTTTTAATTTTGCTTCTATCTTAAAAATTGGAGACGCGGAAAGTATACAATTAGGCAGCTTTTGAAACAGAAATTTCTTTTCTTACACCTTATTGTCACAAAAACCGCGCTCTTTTTTACAGAACTTGAAAAAGGGTTAAAAGAGGGACGTGTGAGGATAATTACAAACTTCATGGTCAAGTGTAAGCGTGTGCAAAAATAATATTTGAGAAAGTAAATGATCCTTTGTACATATAATGGAAGAGAGAAATGATATTATCATTCTGGTTGTTTGAATCGTCTCAGGAATGATTTTTTCCACATGTCACACTGACAACAGCTTGGCAAGAAGAGGAAAGCTCAGGTGGAAGGTTGGACTTGTAAGCGAACAAACTTACGACTGAATACCTAATTAAGATCTTAATTACTCCAGGCTGAAAAGATTGACTTCACCTTCGACCGACTCCCACGATGCAGATTGTGAGATTGATAATATCATCATTTATATCTCAGCAGTGTATGAGTTTGCTGATTTATCAAGACTTAGTTTATAATCGTCTAATTTCTCGTCTATATGAACGCTCTTTTAGTTTCAATTTAATTATATTTTCTTTTGAAAGTCTAATGATCTTGAAATATAATATGTGTAGAACAGGTGCCGTTTTCCTTTCGAGTACATGAGAGAATTATTATTGAACACTGGGATAATAGTTGTTCCTCTTTTTAGACTTTTTTCTTTGCACTTTTCCCCTTTTTTACAAAATGAAACTTTATAAATTTTCAACTTTTTGGTGTTGCTATTTTGAATATTGAAAATCTGACTTCAGACTCGTAATCAGTGACCCGGAAAATTCCCGAGTAACAAGTTTTAAACAAATCTGAGCAATTTTGATTAAAAAGTTCGCCATGTTGGATCCGGCATTTTGAATTTGTTAATTTTAAAAATCTGACTTCAGATTCATAATCAGTGACAAAAGTTTTAATAAATCTTGAAAAAATTGGACTTAAAAATCAAATCCCTTCTTCCCAAAAGTGCTAAGATTTCAAATTTTGAAAGAAAGGTGAAAAGTGATAATAATATTCAATAAAGCCAAAACCAGTAAAAATCATATAACTCGGTTATGATTAATAAAGTCATTCATTAATATAAATGAATTTTCACTACGCGAATGATTTTATGATGAATTGACTTCGCAAGTGTTAATATTACGTCATCCACAGACACTCTTTCATACTTTGCAATTATAATTAAACACATTGTTAAATTATAAATAATTATATATAAAACAAAGTTCTGCTAGAAAAAACAATGTAAAAGTAAAAAATTTTCTCCTACTCGAATATTTGCACGCGGTACACATTTCAATCAGTATGAAAAAAAAGAAATTTCTTTATATTATTTTTATTATTCAACAATAAGTAATTTTTCTTTTTTAGAAAAATGATTAATCTCAAGCTCGTAAAGTAAACAAAATGATGCTGCTTCTTTTAGTATTGAATAGATAATTTCAATAATGGAAAACATGTTGTCTAACATAGAAGAATACACATACTCGCGAACTATTCTCCCGTGAGTAATATATCACAATTTTCGCAATATGACGTCTTCAGAGTTTGCATACACACACACACACACACAAATATAAATATATTTGTTTCTACGCCATTGGTTCTCGACATTGGTTGTATGCAAATAAGATGGGTAAAAAATTGATCAACGTCAGCCTTCCGATGAATCTTGCGAGAGCCAATCAACGCGTCTCATTAAACCCCCTCTATAGCCAAGCAGTGCCTGCCACTTTTGCCTATACAGAAAATACCTCCTTTGAGAAATCTATTTCTTTAATCACGTCTTCATAAATATATTGAGAGTTGAGAATCTCTGTATCCCAATTGATCCCTGAGGTCAATGAAGCTGTTGAATGATGATCACTGGCAGGTGCATTCACGGGGTGCGCGCATATAATATTGTGTTAGCTACGAGTTTTCAAGCTGCGTACGTACCTGTCTGTCCATACGGATGCTGTGGATTTCATATACACATATATAGATATACATTCACAACTCGATGGTTATAAGTCTGTACTTTCTAGATAGACACCTCTTTTTTTGCTTGCGAAAAAGATTTGAGATGTACTCGCTAATTTGTCTGCATAGAAATCGAAACCTGAGTGTTCAACCAAAGTTGACCGTGTGGATTCTTTATCGCTTTTTATTTCTGCCCGAACAAGTGATCGTTGTCATCGTTTCTGGTGTCTTTCTAAATGATAATTTATGCGCAGCATCTTTCCTAGATTGCAGTGCTAAGATTGCTTACAACATTATAATTCCGTTCTTTAATTCCGTAAATATTTGTACATCCAATTTGTAACGAATGGAAATTCCAGAGGAAATGAGTGAAGGTAGAAGATTTGTGCATTCTTTTCTTTTTTGCATTGAAATGGACTCAAGTTTTGCTAAATTCTTTCTCTCGCTAGGAAAAAAATCTTTTCCTAATGACTTATGCTCAGACTGAATTAAAAAAATTGTTGCTGATGATTCTACTTGAGAGGAAGAGATGTAACTTTATTGAAACCTTGTAGAGACATACAGCGTATTATAATTCGTTGGTTAATACATTTTTATGATTTCATCAATAAATGCAAAAAGTGCTAAAGTGTATCCGACAGCCATAGTCATCATTTTTCCAGAAATTTTGAAGCATTTTCTTTACAGATAAAGATGTTTTAGGTGGAAGTAAATTGATCAAGCATTTTGGATGTGGATTTCCCCATGACAAACTTTTCAGTTGTTTACCTACAGTTACCACTTGAATCTCGGTCTCATTTGGTTGTCCGCTGAGAAATAGAATAAACAATGTCATTTTCCTGGGATTTTGCAAAGAAGACGAGAAGTTGGTCTTGATTAATTCGTATCGAAATGAAGATAATCTGATGGTCAAGGTTGGAAAATGCTGGACAACTTCTTGAACGAGAGGACTTACTTGTAAACTTGAATTAATTATGTGGTCGTCAACGACAAACATTACCTGCCACAATAACAGTTGTTAATAACAAAAAAAATGTGTATATAACATTATAACTATGTGTATATAATAATAATTATTACACTCAAAACTAAATGTTTGATGCCATCAACAAAAGTTTCTCTCCAAAAACTAAAAAAAAATTTTGTAGACATATTAAAATAATTTATCTAAATGGATAGTTTTGATGCAGCATGACAAATTCTAAACTAAACTAAATTTTAGAATTACCTGATACAATTTTGACTTTTCTTGCAGATAGTTTGTTAATCCTTTCAGGTAATCATTGTTTGGTGAAACTTCTATACTGCCTGTTAAAATAATAATTATGAAGATGAACACACTGTAATCTATGAACTTCATGTCGAAACTGATACGTTAAGAATATTGTAACTTTCAGTATTAAAAAAACCAACTTACAGGTCTTCACAATCGCAAATTATTTGTTATTTTATTATTCTCTTACGAAGGGAAATTACCTTTTTTATTGTTGTGCTTCTTATAGATATTTGCTTCATATATGGTAATTTCGTAGAAAAGTACAATTTTCAAAAGTTTATTTTTTTCTAACTAATAATATATTCCCGAGTAATAACAATAATAAAAAAATCAATAAACTTGAGCTCCGAATATCAAAATAGTGGGAAATGTGTTCAAACAATATTTTTGCAGTAAAATTTTGCAAAAAAATTAAATTATGTTTAATATAATTTTAATCAAATTCCTCGCGGAAAATTTTATTATTTTTAAAAGATTTTAATAAAATTTGTAGAAAGAATTCAATTTTTGAAACATTTGCTTTCAATTATAATATAATTATTAATTATTATAATTAATATAAAATTGTCAAAGAAAATTCAATTATTAACAAATTTGGGTTTTATAAATTTCTACTCAATAATTCAATTATTTTCATAAATAATGAAAATCTGTTTATAGAAATTCAATTATTTACGTAAAAAATAAAACTCATAATAGTAGAATTCCAATTATTTAAAAAAATCTTTATTTATTAAATATTTATTATTATGTTTAATTTAAATATTAAAATCTCGTGGAATTTTCTATTTAAAAATTAATTTCAATGAATATTTTAGACAGTAATTTAATGGTAAAGTAAAGGATTTGAAAATTCTCCAAAAACTTTGTAAAGAACTAGCGAACTTGGTATTCTATTAAATATAATGCAAATTATAAAATTTGTTTTTCAAATTTTAATTGTTGTATGAATTCAAAAATTTAATTCTCTCTAAGATTGTCTGTAAAATTTATTTCAAAAATTCAATTATTTTCCAAATTTTAAAGAAAAATAACTTTCTTTAAAAACAAAAAATGACACAATTGATTGTCAAAATTTTATTACGTCAATTTTTAATAAAATTTCACTGAAGGATTGAGTAAAATTTTTTCTAAGTCGCCGATTTATTTAAGTTATTGTACTGCAAAAAAATTGAATTTGAAATTTTTGATAATCTTAATTGCTATTAGAATTTTCTTTAGGATCAGGGGAAAAGTCATGTCTGGAAAACAAGGAAAAAAATTTTTTTGTTGGCATTCCTGTTCAATGAAAGTAAAGTATATCATATTAGACTTCATGATTCCTGTGTGGAGAATCGAGAAAAGTGAAAATTTGAGTCATTTCTAAAGAAATTATAATTTTTGTTAAAATAAAGTAATTATGATTATGATATTACTTAAAAGCATGAAGATAAACATGAAGATTAATTTGTGCAAAAGTTTGAAGCAGATTTGAAAATATATTTTTAAAGTTAAAAAAATGGGGAAGAGTAATAAGTGACTACACCGAGTGAAGAATCACCCATATAGGTAAAAATGTTTAAAATGACAAAATCGTTTGGAGAACATAAATGGTTAATAGGTGAAAATTGTCGATCCTGTTAGTTTTCTCTCTTTTCTTTTCTCCTGAAAACAAATGATCAACGTTTCAATAAAACACGAGGCATTGGCCGTAACTTCCGATTACAAACAAGAGTTTTTACTTGGTTTTGAAGGCAGGCCATATACTATGATAATCGTCATATCGCTTCCTTATTTTCTAGCAGTAAACGGTTGGACGTTAGAACACAGACACCCGCTTGCTCATGATATATGACTGAAGTGGACTTTTCTTCAGGTCTCTTCTCTCAGGAGTCAAGAGGCGCCGACGACTTGTTGTCGGTGGTGGATACGGCTGACAGGAGAGGACCAGCAAGATATATTCTAATTTGGTTAAACTTTTCGTAAGTGGGATAAACTTGAGAAGGCGCGCAGACTCCTTCTCTCAGCGGGATGTTCAAGTCACTCTTTTAACGACTCATTTGCGTCTTGCACAACTTTACGAGTTGGCTGATCGATTATTTTATTTTATTTTATTTTATTTTTTACTGTGATGTGCACGTATGTATTTCTACTCTATACTCCCTCACATCACAGTTGGACTTTTTCTTTTGACCCCTCAACGTCACCTTTATCGGCATATCAAGTTTCAAGAGATGCGACAAAATCTCGAAATTCACTTATATTATGTTGGAAATTATGTCCAACTGATTGTGCGGTCAGAATAAGTTTTTTCAACAATTTTATCCATAACTAGAGAATTTCAAGAGTTTGAAGAGAAAAATGGAGAATAGAATTTTGAGTGGTGTTTATTTAATTACCGTGACCGACGGATATTACTTGGGGAGATTCTTGACTTGTCTTATCTTTACAACGTCGGCGTGTTTCTTCTAGCTGATTTAACAATTTTATAATTCTTTGATCCAACTTTTATAGTACACTCACTTTTATAATACGTTATAGATTTTACGATCGTTTCCAAACTTATATTTTTTTCAAATATTGCAATTGACTTAAATATTCGAATTGTTGTTGCTCGTTTGAAATTCGCAACTCTTTAAAATATAATCCTTGTACTGTCTAAATTTAAATTCGTTTCGAAATAACTTGATGTCAGAAGTCAGTTACTGATCCATTCCTAGGAATCATAAACCCAACAGTTAAGTTTCACAGTAAAACCTGAGATGTTACAATAACACCCGAATGGATTAAAATAATCTGCAACAGTATAATCTTCTTTGATATTCAATTATTTTATAAAATTTTAACCAAATTCTTGTCAAAATTTCAATTATTTTCAAAAGTTTTCGAAAATTCCATACTTTTCAATATCTACTATTCCAATAAAATTTTCCAAAAGAATTCCATTATTAAAAAAAATTTGAATACAATTCTACGCAAACATTCAATTATTTTCATAAATAATAAAAATGTTTACAGAAATTTAATTATTTACAAATTTTTTTATAATTTTCTTCTCAATAATTCAATTATTTTTATAAATAATAAATTTTTTTTAGGAATTCAATTATTTTCATAAATAATAAAATTCGTTACAGAATTGCAGTCATTTTTAATGCAATTTTAATAAAATTTCTCGGAAAATGTAATTATTCTCAAAAGTCATATTAAAATTCGTCCAAAGAATTTAATGATCCAAAAAATTGGTTGATAACATCTTTTATGAGAATTTTATTTCAACAAAAAGGTGAAATTAATTAATTATTTACTTTTCTGTTTAAATAGTTGAATTCTCGTAGAACTTTAAATCATGAATTGATTTAAAAATGAATTTTAGATAAAATTTTAGAATGTTTTTAGTTTTTACATTGAAATTTTTCAAATAATAATCATTCTGAGAAAATAAATAAGTATTTAAATATTTATTTAACAAAAATTATTCATGTTTTTAGTTTCATTTTTTTTCAGTCTCAAAACTAATTTTTAGAGACAATCTTTTTTTTAATTTTTAAAATTAGTTATCGATTGCCAAGAATGAATTTTTTAGAAATAATTAAATTTTGAAAAAGTCTTAATTTTTCTTTTTTTTTACAAAAAAGTCTGTAGAATTAATTCTTTTTAAAAGTTTAATACAATTTTTATTGAAGAAAATTATTCAAAAAATTATTTACTTTTGCATTTAAATAGTTAAATTCTTGTAGAATTTTCTAATAAAAATTGATTTTCATTTTATAAAAATGAATTTCAGTTAAAATTTTAGACTAAAACTAAAAATTCATTCATTGTAAAACATAACACCAAAAATGATTATTTTAATCTTTTTTGATGTTAATTTAATCTGCAACACTTTTTAATACCTTACGATTTAGTTTGTTATTTGTAGTTTATACTTTATTATATTATCTGTATTTTTAAAGATGTTTTGACAAACTTCACTATTCTTTTCTAGAATATGTCAATATAAAGAAAAATTTCTGTTTCTTATGATTATGCCAAACATGCAGCAATGTGAGAGGATAATCTTCAAAAATGTAGAAAATTTTTAATAACTTTTAAATACTAAATGTAAGAGAGGAAACAGTTGTATATTTGTAAGAAAAGAAGGGAAGAATCCTCTATGTAATGAAAATTGGCTTTTTTCGATTTTGAGAATTGAATATAACTATTTAAATATATTTCATGTACATTTCTCCACTCATACGCGCCGCTAATCTTCATTACCAATGTCATAAATGTTAGGACATTCGTGCGAAACGCCATATTCGTTTATAAAATTCCTTTTTTGATCGCTATCAGAATCCTTTTATCGCTGGTATAAATTGTTCTTTTGCCGCTTGTCATAAAGTACAGTGTAATTTACTAAACGCTTGAAACTATCGGCTTAACCGGTGTGCTCTATAGCGTGTATAAATGCTCTTATCTAACGCTAATTGAAACTGAACTTTTAGCGTGTCTATATGCTCCTCTCGCAAACACATATACGAGAATGAAAATTCTCCATATATTGCCATGGCAAAATGAGGAAGACAATAATAACGGACATAGCGTCATGCTGCATTCAGAAGAAAATATAATATTAATATCAAAAATTTTTGTCACTGCTTTTTTTATGAAAAATTCCATCTACTATTGCAGGCAATGCAATAAAATCTACTATTTACTATTTTTTTACGATTAGCTACTACTAGACACTTTTTTCAATTTATAAAAATCTTTTCTTTTCTTTCTTGAATATTTATACTACTTTAAATCCATTAATAGTAAAAATAGAAAAATTTTTCTCAAAAATTAAAAAAAAATTTTTAATTCTTTGAAACAATTTAATAATTTTGTAAAATTTTAATACAATTCTTCGTAGAAATCAATTCAAAAATTCTTAAACCAATTCAATAATTATTTTCAGAAATAATAAAATTTTCTAGAATCATTCAATTAATTGAAAAAAAATAAATTTTTATTTGAATTAAATTATTTCAAATACAATTTTCAAAAACATTTGTCAAAAGAAAGGAATTGTTTCAAATATTTTATTACATTTTTTTAAGAAAATTGAATATTTTCCAAAATTATAATAACATTTGTTTAGACTAAATTAAATTATTTTTCATAAATTGTAATAAAAAAATTTATCAATTAGAAATTAATTACTTTCCATGTAATTTCAATTTATTTATTCGAAATAATAATAATTAAATTATACTTTTAAATTTAGAATTTAAGTTATTTTATTTATTTTTGAATCAAAATCAACAATCGACAATATTTCACAAAAAATAAAAAGAATTAATATATTATTATTATTATTATTATTATTATATTAAGAATTAAAAGAAAAAATGAATAATTTTTTTTGTAATATAAAATTCATAATTAATTTTGCAAAAATTTCCAACTAAGTGGAAATTTAAATCAATATTTTCAATTTTTCACATAAAAAAAATTGAAGTAGCTAATTTTTGGCTATGAAATAAAAATTAAAATGGTAAAATAGTATTTTAATCATGTCCTATACATACAAAGTTATGTGAAAAATTGTGATGGAAAATTATTTTCATTACCAAATGGGCATATATACAAACCCTTTGTATGTTGTTCATTGTGAGCGTGAACAATAATATTTTAATTATCATTTATCAAATCTCATTATAGGAGGGAATTATTATGAAATGACTATTAAGACCAAGAAACAGCCTCCGAGTTATTATTCACAAAAGAATCATCTCTGGCTGTGCATATAATTAAGAGAATGTACTATTTTAATTTCATCTCTCAACAAGTTGTGCAAACGTTATATGGGAGATGAGCATGGAATAATTTATTGATCTCGAGTTAATTACGTACTTATAGCCATTGAACAGATTTGCCATCGTGAACTCAGCGACGACGCCTTATATTGTTTCAAAAACTCGAATATAATTATTTTTCCCCTTCACCTTTTGTTTAATTTATTATTTATTTCTTCGATTATTATTGCATGTCACAATTTCGGGAAATTGGGAAAAATAAAATTAGTCACACAAATGTCAGGGAGTACGAAAGTATTGAAAGAGTATCTTTCTATAATTACTGTACAAAAATTGTTTTCCTGTTTTCATAGTTTTTGGTATTGATCTAGGATGGATAAAAATATTTTTCATTGTGAAAAATATTTTTTTTTATAAATCTTCTCACAATGAATTTTCGCGCGAAAATGTCGGGAACGAATTGGGAATTTTTCGGAATTTTTTCTCTCTTGTTTCGTTCCTGTGGAAAGAATGTCAAATATTCATCAATTTCAAGGGGGTTAAAAAGCATCGACGCCGTTTATTATTGACGTCATTTTGAATTGGTCTTATATGCGTGAATGCAATAATACTCGTTGAACCATTAGGAGGGTATTTCACGGCAAGTCACGTTTATGTCGTCCACGTGACTTTGAGTGACACTGCTGAGTTGAGCTGGTGCCGGGTCACATCGGGTCACGTAATTCACTTGAGGAACAAAACATCGTTACCTTCCTATATCGATTTCATTTCTTGTGACCGCGAACTTCGACTATCGTCTTGCGGCATTCTTTTGACGATTTTTATGATTATTTTATTTTTCTGTTTTTCATTCTGTGTTTATTCGCGATGAAAAATCCATTCGTCACACATCCTTTGGCACTTAAAGTTCATACTTATATGTAATTAATATTTTTTCCGTCTGCTTCATAATAGTGTGGTCGAGGTGTTAAGTTGAGGATAAACGATTTTTTGATAACGTCTTTATTCTTTTTTAGACGTTCAAATTCATCATCGTCAAATAGTGTACACTATAGCCTTTATTAATAAATTGCATTTGAACTTTTACCATTTGGTGTCACAGGTTGTTATTATTATTATTATATTATTTTCATTATTAGCTATTCAGTACAAAAAGTTTCCTGAAAATTGAAATTAACTTGACTGCCAACTCTGGAATCTGTAACGCAAAACTTATTAAATTTTAAGTAATTTGTAACATATCGAATGTTTGACTGCCACCTTTGGAATTAAAACCTACTATTTACTACTTTTCTAACGTAATGTCCTTTTTTAGAATTTTTTTTTTAATCTGTGACAGTAAAATCAATTTTTTCCATATTTGAGAATTTTCACTACTTTAAATTCGCAAATAGTCCGAATAAAAAAATTATTCTCAAACATTTTAGTAAAATTCTTTAAAATATTTCAAAAATTTTTATAAAGAATTCTTTGAAACGATTCAATTATTATTAAAGTTTTTAATAAAATGTGCCGTAAGAATTCAATTATTTTCTTAAATAATGCTGAAAATTGATTATATTTTATTTTAATAAACATTTCCGGAAAAATTCAATTATTTTAATAAATACCAAAATTTTCTCCCCAGACACTCAAAATGTTTAAAATACAATTTTCATAACATATTTTAAAAAGTTAAGGAATTGAAAATTTTTATATAAAATTCTCCCAGACAGAAATCTAGTATTTTTCATAATTTTAATAAAATTTTGTTTAAAAGAATTCAAGAACAATTGTAATGATTTTCGTGAAAAGGAATTTAATTATTCACAATATTTTTCATAATTAAATTTAATTATTTAAACATTTTGAAATAAAAATCCTTTCAACAATTCAATTATTTTTAAAAATGACAAACTTTTTTTAAAGAAATTTAATTATTTAAAAACATGTTAATACAATTCGATAAAAGAATTAAATTTAATAATTTTTGTTAAATAATAAAATGCAGCATTAGAATTCAGTTTTAAAACATCAATTTTTTATTTTTATATTTAAATAATTCAATATCGTAGAACTTTAAATCATGAATTGATTTAAAAATGAATTTTAGATAAAATTTTAGAATGTTTTTAGTTTTTACATTGAAATTTTTCAAATAATAATCATTCTGAGAAAATAAATAAGTATTTAAATATTTATTTAACAAAAATTATTCATTCTTTTAGTTTTACTTTTTTTTAATCTCAAAACTACTTTTTGAGACAACCTTTTTTTTAATTTTTAAAATTATATAGTTATCGATTGCGAATAATGAATTTGAAGTTACCCTTAAAAAGAATTGTAAATTAGTTTTAATTTTTCATACAATGTTTAGTCAACTTTAGCGACAAATTTTGAAATTTCATTGCAATGAAAAATTAGCATTTCTTCAGTTTCAATCACTTAACTAATTGTATAAATAAGACTATAGAGTAATGAGAGTAAAAAATTTTTAATTAGAGATATGAGTTTTTTAATGATTTTACTATTAGTCACATTTATGTCAGGGGCTACAACACTCAATTCCGGTTAATTATTTCGCAACACCTGCTGTCCGTGCTGCGCGCACCTTGCATTAATCTGGAGGCATAAAACCTCTTATCTGGTTTTTAGATGTGTATTACGTCCTCTAATCGGAATTTACATGACAGGGGTTTAATGAGAAAAAAATGATTTAAAAATTATTTTTCAAAAAAAATTTCCTCAGCGATTGAAAATGTGAGGAAATATTTTTTCAAAAATCTGCTTTCTTTATAAAGACTTCAGTAGATATGCGACTTTTAGGACTTACCGATTAACGAAGTTTTCAGCAAATCTGGTTAATTTTTTTATTTTGGTCGCCATTTTTTACATATAAATAATTCATTCTTATAAAACTGATTTAATCAGTTTCTCACCTTAAAAAATGTTATACAAATTTGAAATTAATTTATATAGTAAAAGAAAAAATTTGTTTCCATTAAAATATTTCTTGGATGAAAATATTTTCCTATATGGTAATATTTTTCATAATCTCAAAATATATATATATGTAACTTGAAAGAGAAATTTTCTAAAGAAGATATACAATGTTTGATGAAACTTAACTAAACTGGCAGTAAGAAAATTAATACAATAATATCCTTGTCTCTAATGCGAAGGAATGTAATTAATTTTCCATCAAATGGAAATCGTTCTTTAGTGTGTCATAACTAATCATCGTTCGCACGTGCGGTTTGTAAATACATAATTATTCATTTCGCAACTAAAAACTAAAAGAAGGTATAATATTTATTTTTCCAAAAGGACATTTTTTTTCCTTCTTCTCCTTTTGCAAAAATATACTGGTAGGAGAAAAATGCTAAGAAAAATCAACAAACTATTCTCGTGTAATAATAATAATAATAGTTGTATATTCTGAATGTGATGTTAAAATTTGAAAATAAAGACTTGCGCTTCTTGACAAGAATTATTACCTACAGTGGAAAATTGAACGTTTACCTATAATAGCAACAACAAATTTAATGATGTATAAATACAACAATGATGCGTTTTCACTGCAGTCATCAAACTTGTTATTGATTGCACATTCAATCAGGTATTGAAAATTTTAATTCTATGACATTAAGTACCAAACAGTTTTTGCGTGTCATCGATAAATAAAAGCGTTAATTTTTTCTCCCCTTTTTTTGCAAGTGCACTTTTTGGATTATTCAATCTAGACTTTGTGTTAATTTAAAAAAAGGTGAATTTTAATTGATTATTTAAATTGAATGGTAATGAATATTTAATAGGACAATGATGAATAAAATTCACAATAGTCTGGCTGAAGAGAGGTAAAAGAACTTCTAATTTTTATTGCTAAAGTTCTCTTGCCTTTCTTTAGCCTGGAATTTACTAGACCCTGCGGAAAATGTTCATCAATTCATCCTAAAATTTGAGTGGAAAATCCCAATAGAATATTTCCAATGTTCTAATTACATTTTTTTGTGGAATGTGAGTTCCATGCTGTCGGTGTGATGAATTTGATAAAAATATTCTTCATGAAGTTAGTAAAAATTGTTTTTTTTAATCTAATCAGTCTGGATGAAGAAATACGACTTTCCAGTAGAAATAATAATAGGAGAAGTAAAATGATAGAAATTTAAAGATAAAGTTTAATTGAAAACAAAGATAGCCGAGAGGAAAAAAAGGCGCACGTTAGGAATAAATTTTTATTTTCCACTGCAAAAGATGGATAAAAATTTACCCATAATACAAACACACGACTCTGCTTACACAAACAATCGCATCGATTCGCTTACAATTGAAAGTGGAAATCAGTTAAACATCTTTAATAGCAATTAAAGCTTGGAGCAAGCGCATGGTTAGTGAATGATTTTTTAGCTCGGTTGGTTAGATGATCTCTCTCGCGTTGTCAATATATATATTGCTGACGTTTATAATACCCGGGAAAGTTACACTGCAGCAAACAACGACGACGACGACGAAGACGACGACGAAGACGCCATGGTAAAAGACAACTATCTTGCCGCGATCGCGGAATCGTCCGCCCGGTTTTAAAGAAACATAGAGTATAACGGCAAGGTAAGGGAAAATAAGAGAGGAGAGGAAAAAGATAAGTAGGTGCGGTGGGAGTGGGTCCGAATGGCCTCCATTCTCGTCACTGGCTGAGCACAAATCCAGTCGACCAATGGGCAAACAGAACTAGCCTCACCTTCTGTCCTTAAAGGATCGCGCGTACGATCATTTAAAAATTGCGCCTCACCTGCCTGCGGGTCATAGGTTAGGCCCAGGGACCTCCGATACTTGGATGTCCATATGCGCCTATGTGTGTTTATGTATGTAATCTCACAGCCATAAGGGAATATAATTCGCATCTACCCACATAGTTGCATTTATACATATGTATGTAACGTTTGACAGGCACGCATCCATTTACTTAATGTCAATTTAATAAAATGTCATTTTACGCGATACCAACATCTGTTCTACACATTTTACACATTACGATACCTTGTATTCATCTCATCTGCTTCTTTTTCAATCTTGGATAATTTGTTGTCGTAAATCTTCTTGGATTTTGTTTCCGTTTTTTTTAGAAAGCTCCATAGGAAAGTACTTTTACTCCGTAGAAAAGTACATAATTTGATATATTCAGGTGGAAAAAGAAATACCATTTTAGATAAATTTTTATTTATGTCTTCTCAAAATAATACGAACGGAGTTTTTTTGTAATGATACCAAATTGAGACAAAAAGCGTATCGAAAAGTTGCATCACAACAATTTTCATATGTTTTCTTATTTTTTTATCCTTAGAAAAATCTGTGAATAATATAGAAAATGAGAGAGAGAGAGAGAGAGAGAGAAGAAAGAGCGAAAGAAGATATTTGAGAATCTTTTGGTACTGATCAAATATCTTCGTTCCTTCAGGTAAATAAAATTCTCTTTGAAGATTACTAAATACTCTTGGGTCAGATATTTAATCTAAAAAATTTTATTTTGTAACTTCTGTTCAGCTTTATTTTTTATTTTTCCTATTCTAAGCACTGAAGAAAGATTAAAGATGTTGCAATTTTCTTCGTCTCATTGAATACATTTGAGGATAAATTTGAGAAAAATATTTGTTTCTATTGATGAATCTCTTTTTTAAATTTGAAACACTGAAGAAAGAATGACGGAAAACATTTTAGAACTAATGAAGAATAGTTTGGGTTAACAATTGAGAAGTAAATTTAAGTTAATAAAACTGTTTTTTAATTAGAATTAGTATGTCTTTTTGCTTTTCAATTAGTAAATGTTACTCATGAATCGGTAGAAACTACAATTTATTAGAAAAATTTTTACTTTATTTATTTTTTCAAAAAATAGTCATTTCTACCTACTAATTTATTAGTAAACTTTACTAATTTACTCTTAACTTTAAAGTATTAAGGGGAGGCACCACCCCCAACTGTGACTCAAGACTTTGGAAAAATGTCAAAAGTTGTTAAATTTAAACATTCACAATTAATCTTCTCTTACAATTTTTAATATTTTTTAACGCAGATTTTTTCTAAGCTTTTTTATGGTTTTAAACAACCTCTCACATGGATTTGCAAAAATATACAATTAGTTAAAAGATAAAAATTCTAATCTCTTCAAAAATTAAAATTTCAAATTTTTAACCATCCTATGTATTTTAGGGTTAAAAATGGTGCAAGAAAAAAATAAAACCTACTTTAATCATTCAAATTTATAGGGGTCAAAGTTGGGGGTGGTGCCTCCCCTTAAATTGCAAACAATTGATATTAAAAATGTGGATCAAAATTGATTAAAATTTTCTTATGTGCATTTAATACTTTAAATAAATAAATTTTTAAGAAAACTATGTTTAAGTAAAAATTTTGTAAGATATATATGTATATATTGTAAGAAGAAATATATATATGTATCAAGATATATATTTTAAATATAAACTTGAACTTAAGTAAGTTTTCATTTACAAAGAAAAACTTCAACGAAAAATTGATTTGCACAAAAGACAATGTAAACTTTTCTCAAACAAAGTAAAACTTCTCTCCCTCTCTCATGTATATATAACTGGACCGTTTAATGTAAACGAATACTTGAATTACTCACTTTGCATTTCACTGACAATGATATTAATTTTTTACTATTATATTACTATATAAACGGACAATTACCACGCCTATATTACTTGCGAACACTAAAATCGTGTTGGAATGGACCGTTATTACCTAAGCAGTGTAATCTGATATTAAAGCGAGGAGTAGTTGTATTATATCCTCAAAGTGCAAGAAAGAGTTGAAACAAAACAAATGCTAAACGCTAATGAGGTCGCAATATATTCCCTTCACTTATGTTATAGACGCTTCACTTTACGTCTTCAACTCCGTGTTTGTCGGTGTCAACTCAACCATTGCGCACCTTACAGACATAACTCAAGAATCTTATTATACACCTGGCTCTAAAAACGATTGACTGCCTCATTAATACCGATTAACCAGAAGTGCAAAAACGCAATACTCTTTTATTATTTTCGATCATTTCCCCCTCCTTTCTTCTTCTTTTTATTGAAAATTGACTCGATTTATCTTGAAATATTCTATGGATAAATTACCAAGGAATTTATGTAAATTGATGTTGAATAGAATTTTTCAAAACTAATGAGATTATTTAATTAATTCTGCCAATTATTTTCTTTTTCCTAAACTTTTCATTTTTTAAATGTATTTCTCCTTTTCTTATTTAAATGGACAAAAAATAATTATTACAATAATTTTAAGACATTATTGTAAATACATGGGAAATAATTTAAATATTCTAGAAACTTTGTAGTCTTTAGAATGAAAATAATTCTTGAATAAATTGAAGTACATTATTACATTGTAGTTTGTGTGTACATTCAGAAGAAGGATATATTTAACTAAGAGGATAGTAAATTAATTATTTTGCAGGGATCAAAGCTAATATATATGCTTTTTCTTCCTTTCCTTCAAAAAAAGGAAATTACAAAAATTGTCATTTTTTATTTAGAATTTTTGATTAGAATTTTAAAAACACGAGAAAATTTTTTTGAAATATAAAAAGTACAATTCCTGTTTGAGTATTTGCAAGGACATAGAAACTAGAAAGAATTAATCAATAGTTCGAAATGTTCTAGAAAACTTATTTTCTCAATTAAAACGATACCATCTGTGTAATGTAAGGAAAATTAAAACTGACATACAGGAATAGTCAAGTAAATTTCCACTCACAGAAGTGTTTGACTTGTGCAGATGTGATGGTTTTTTTCTTTGTTAACTTAATATTTGTATTTTTCGTAACATCTTTTAATTTCGAATATGAAGTTAATAAAGTACGGTGTATTGTTAATAACTATTCGAGCGGGCACTACTGGAGACGCACCAAAAGATTATCTAAATGGATTAACAAACTATCTGCAGAAAGAGTCGAAATTGTATCAGGTAATTACAGTCTTAAATTGGTTTAAATGGGTTTGTTTGAGAAATAATAATAATTGTTAACTATTCAGTTATTATGGTTATTAACTATTATAATTCTCTCAGGTCATGTTTGTCATTGGCGATCACATGATTAGTTCAATTTCAAGAGTAGATCCTCTCTTTCAAGAAGTTGGGAAAAATTTTCCAACCTTAAGCATCAGTTTCGCTTCATTTGAATATGAAGTTATCAAGACCAACTACTCGTCTTCTTTGCAAAATCCTAGGAGATCGACGTTGTTTATTCTGATTCTCAGCGAAGACTCGGTGGAGAGTAAATTTGAAAAACATGAAATGAGTGACGTACTCAAACGTCTGTCAAGGAAAAATTCATTACCGAAGTGTCTGATTCACCTATTTTTATCCAGCGAGCTAGAGATAAAAAAATTAATTCGTCACTGGTGGCTTGATGATTTTCTCGATGTTTCTGTAATGACGCAAACAAACGACAACCAGAGATTTTTGACAAGCAACGATTTGAATGAATCGATTTTGCATCAGATGAATCCTTTCGCTAAAACTTATTCCGCTCAAAGAATAACAGACGAGATAGATTGGTTCCCAAACAAACTGAGAAACCTACATGGGTATAAGTTAAAATATTTATACCTAGAGCGAAACGGATCTGATTCTCAAGTAACTCGACAAAATGCCAGAAAGTTTGCCAAACTCTTTTCAAAAGAATTGAATAGTAGACAAAAAGTTTATGTGATCAATACCACAGAGGATTTACAAAATACTTTTCAAATTCTAAGAGATAACCATTTGGTAATGATGTTAAACATGCTGAGTCTTTTCGCAAAAAAGAATATAAGTAGTGAGTATTTGGCAATCGAAAAATTTAACTTGCATATCAATCATACCATATAAAATACTTTATAGGTTAAGAAATTTTTATATCATACGAATTTTCGACATTTTAGTATTTAAAATTACAATATACTTTGAAAAAGTATAAACCTTTAGTACTTTCTAAAATATAAGTCACAATTTTCGAAACACTGAAAAAAAATTGCAAGCAAGACACGATCAATTTTAATATAATTTTAGAACAAAAAAATCAATAGAGTAATACATGACGAGCAAAATTTGTACAATTATTTAGAATAAATTGAAAAATGTAAAATTACTCTCACTGTTGTGCTTAAATAAAATGCTTAATTTACATTGAATAATGATGGTCAATTTTTTTTCTGAACCTTTATATTATCCACTTTTCATAAAGTGAAACGAGTTATAAACACACTGAAAAATATTAAATTTTTATTTGTTTTGAAGGTGACGATTAATGATTAATGAACTTTTCCTGATGATGTAATAAGATATTTGTCTAATATTTTAATAAAAGACCTTAGAGAAATTATTCTTTCATAGTTCAATAAAAATTTTCCAGGAGGTGGAAAGAAAATTCTTTTTTTTTAAATGAAGAAGAAGGATCATAAAAAAAGCTGTTCTTGATATTTTTCAACTAAAACATTGCCTGAGTACTTTACGTAAACTTTCCTTGATCTTCCAATGAAAGTTCCCTTTGATAATGTCTTGAAAAAACTGATTATTTTTCCAATAAAGTTACACTGTCTAATTAATTTTACCAATTATTTTCTTCTTTAATCAAATATTTCTATTACTTAAATAAAGAAAGTTTTCGTTATTTAAGCAAGCAGAGATAATTATTACAATAATTTAAAAACATTAATGAAAATATACAGGGAATAATTAAAACATTAGTGGAAATGTATGGTAAATAATTTGTAAAAAAATTATAATGCAAATAAATGGAAAATAATTAAGAACATTAATGAAAATATATTAGCGAATAATTGAATTTCTCGAAAATTTGCAGTCTTTAGAAAGAAAATAATTCGCAAATAAATTGAAGTACATTATTACAATGTTTTTTGTATAATACATTGTAGATGAAATTGAATTGTTTATAAAGGAGGAGAAAATTTCAAAAAATTGTACTAACACACCTTTTGCTGTTCCGGCGCCTTAATCTAATTATACATCATATCCATATATGAATAAAGAATGAAGAATAAAAAAAATGGCAACTCGCATTTTTATAAAGCATATATGCAACCATAAAAGCAAACACTCTCCCAATTAAAAAACTGTTCATCTGCCTTTTAAAGGAATACAAATTTTTCTTGCGGCCTCTCCTCGCCGAACTCGAGAATTGTCAGACGAGTTACAAAGGTCTCATGAGACAAGAAAGCGAACACACAAGAGTCCTATATACCCACCCGTCGTGACGGTTCGGTGACACGAAACTCGTGTTATTTTCTTTTTCACGCAGATATTTCTCAGTTTTATTCTTCATTTTTTTTAAAACGGTACGAATAGAAGAGAGTGAATGTGGCTGAGTGAACGTGGGGGAGGAAGAAGGAGAAGGGAGAATAAACCCCGCAGAGAAGCACCCGGGTCTTTCTCTCAGTTTGTCCCTCATTGCGAATTAATGGACTCAAGGTTAGGAGACTTTAATTGCCGCAATTCGCAGTGGGAATACTTACACGACTCCCTCGGGGAAAATTATGGATCCGAAAGGACCTCTGAGAGAATCCACCCTGCTGATAATATACCCTTTCCTTATTAGTAGCCGCCTCTCGCCAGTCTCTTTCAAATTGCACACATTTATTATAAAATACATAATTAAATCAGTATTTCATTATATTCGACGACTAATATTGGCTTTTATCAATTGTTCCCGAATTAGATTCTAAATTATTCAACAGTTTTTTTTTAAATAGAAAACAATAATGCTTTTAGTAAAATTCTTTATTTCCTAAATTTGATTTTCCAATTCCATTCTTCTTTGAGTATTTTCAGTCAGATTTGTATAAATTTAATTTTTTCCGGTCATAATTATGAATTTTTTAAATTTTGACCATAGATTCGGATTCAGCGACCCTAAAAACCCTCGAGTGAACATTTTCAGCGAGATTCGTAAACATTAAAATTTTCAGTCGCCATTTTGGAACCGCCATTTTGAATTTTTAAATATTGCCGAAAGATTCGTATTTTTCCAAATGTATTGATAATGAGACAATGAAAATGAAAAAATAGAGAACGTTGTTGAATAACATAATTAAATTTACTGTTTTACAATTAATTTCTCATTAACTTTTTGATAAACATATTGTATCAAAATTTGGTGAATTTAAAAAGACAAACAAGAATTTTAATGAAAATAAAAAAAATTTGTATCGAGCCCTTTTAAATTGTTACTCGACAGTTTTTAAGATCGCTGATTACGAATCCTTTGTCCATTTTAAAAAATAAAATATGGCAGTTCCAATATGGCGGATAAGAAAATTAAATTGAATTTTTGGGTTCAACGATTATGAATCTGATGCCATAAATAAAAAATAAATAAATAAATCTTCTCACCATTGAATTTGTTTTATCAAAACAATTTAATTTTTATTATTTATTTTATTATTTTGAAATAGTCAAAGTTTTTACCAGCCAGACAGCATTCATTTTTCCCGAGTAAAGTATTGTATATATAGTAAACGGCTGTTAGCAATGACAGACAAACAATATTATTGTTTTCAATAGTTAAAGTCTTTTTGTCTAGACAACATTAACTCCTCTTAATAAGAAAATTTATAGTTTTGTCATAAATTACACTTTTAAGTAGATAAAGTTTCTTCGATAAGACAAAATTCGCATCTTAAGTAGAAAAAGTACTGTTTCGCCAGACATAAATCTTCTCACCATGTATAGTTGAAATTGCATTTTAAATACAATATTAACTTCTTAATGACACTATGCACTTCTTTTGAGAATTATACTTTTAAATGAATTTCACTTTTTAAATAAAACAGAAATAAATTATTAGTAAAGAAAATTTTACTTCTTACTGTTACTTTTAACATTTACTTTTGATAATAGTAAATAGGTTTTTAGCCTCAAATATAAGTTAAATGTATTTTTTCCTCTTTTTCTATGATTAGTATCATTACGATAAATTTTCTAATCTATATTTAAATAATTATTAAAAATTATTAATTTTTAATAGAATCTTAGTTAAAAACTAAAAAAAAAGAAATTTGTCGTCTCGTCAAAATTTCAAATTTTTTTTTATTAATAATAAAATTTGTCTCCGAAATCCCATTATTTAAAAATATTTTTTTTAAATTCTAGTCGAAATTTCAATTTTTTTCAGAAAATCGTCTGAAAAATTAGAAAAAAAATTAACACAAACATTTAATTATTTTCATAAATAATAATAATTTTTTAAGGATGAATTCAATTATTTCTGTAAATAATAAAAATCATAGAAGAATTTGTATTAACTTTGATAGTGTTGTAGTTAATACTGTACGAAAAATGTAATTATTCTTGAAATTTTTATATAAATTTGTCCAAAGAATAAAATTATTTAAAAATTCTTTATGAGAATTCAATTGCAAGAAATAGTCAATTATTCTGTAAATTTTTTATTTTTTTACTTAAATAATTGAATGCAAAATAAAATAATTGAAAATTTAATTTTTCATACTTTTAAATAACAATTTGGTAGAATTAATTTTTTTTTAAAGTATGAAATTTTATTTTTTGAACAAATTATTTGAAGTTATTTTTCTAATATAAATTGAATTAAAGAATTTCCGAATAATCGAAATTACGTAGAATTGAATTCTAAACAAATGGATTTGAAAATTCTTAAACAACTTTTTCAAAAATTATAGAAAATAATTGATTTAAAAAAAATTTTATTTAAAAATTCTAGAAAATAATAATTGAATTGAAAATAATAAAAATAATTTTAAAGAAGTTACAGTACTAATATTTTTATAATATAACATAATGATTTTGTTACACGGTAATCTTTGAATTATTATAAAACATGAAAAAATCGATCGATATCTTCATAATTTATAATAATATTCTTATTCTTTTAATGGGAAGATTTAAATTTTCGGAATATCCAATGAGAGCAAAATCTTCCAGGAATGTGAATAGAATATTTTCATTGGGCTTTTGGTTTTTTGGCGATTTATTTAACATTTATAGTTATGTTTTTTTCTGCATTGTTTGCATTCTTTGATTTAGAGATCCGCAAATATTCCTTTATGCAGATTAGATGGCTATTGATACAGCTCGCCATCATATGAGTTTCATTTCTCACTCTTCTTTCAAACTAAATTAAGCACGGTCATCAAGCGATTGAATAAAAGTTTATAATAATAATAAAAGAAGATGAAAGTGAAATGAAAGGTGACGATAGGTTCTGGCTCATCGTGAAACTCATATCGATACATTCCTTTTTGAATTTTTTTTTCTCCTCACAATAGAAGAACGAGAGTTGTCGATCGAAAAATTTGACACGCTACTCAAATTAGCAGACGCGACGTTATAATAAAAATTTTCTAAAATTTCACCCTAGTGCATAAGAAAAATTCCCAAAGTAATTTAAAAAATTTATTTATTCTTCTCTAGAAAAAAGAGAAATTAATAACAATTATATTGTGAAATTGAAACAAAAAATAGTAATTGGGTTTTTTTTAAAGGACATATTCACTGAGGGAATATTACTTTTAACTTGTCCTATGGATACAAGATTCAAATCTCCTTTTGTTGATAGTTAGTAAAGGAGTAGTGATCAAGATTATTTTTCCTTCTTGTTGAAGTTTTTATCTTTTCGTCTTTTACTTTGTTCTATCATCGTTCCCACAAATATTGTGACGGAATTTCTAACTTGTTGATAGAACCGCTTCATGTAGTTCAGATTTGAAAGTCATTAATGATGAAATAAAGATTAAAATCTACAACTAGAGAGGAGAATAAAATATAATAATAAAAATGTTTAACGCGATAGTAAAATACAATGGATAATATTTATAATCAAATTTTAAGAAAAATTTTATTTTATTATTTTTTCGGTCAAATAAAATTTATGTCAAATTTAACAATAAACACTTAAATATCTATTACGTTTTTTTGTTTCACTAAATTTTAATTTCACATCCTTGTCGTTCTCTAAGTTTCCGTAGAGATCCATTTAAACTCTCAGTAATTTAACTAATTTGATATCAATTTCAAATAAAAAATCAGTAACAAAATTATGTTTGAACCAAGAAAAGAAGATAAAAATATTTTTAAAAATTTTTTAACCAATGAATTTTATTGCTTTTGATTTTCTCGAAGCGTGTTTTTCACCTGTGTCTGTTCATTCATTAAATACCATTTCTCAATTTCATTCATGATGATAATAATTGACCTGCGGTTCGTTGGTGGTCGGGGGTAGAAGAATAAGAAAGATATATTTGTTTAATTCTCAGATTTCTCGTTTACAAGGAAGAAATGCGATTCAGAAAAGCGGGAGGAGGATCGATTCTACATCAAATTGAAGAAACGCCCATTTGACCTTTCTTCTTTTTCTTAAACAAGCCAAGACCTTTGAACTTCGCGTAACCCCTGCTTTTCCTTCATTAATTAAGAAAATTAAAAATTATTCTTTTCAATATCGTTACTGTCTGATTATTTCTTCTTCTTCTTCATCTTTTTCTTCTTCTTCTACTCAACAAGTGCACAGAAACTTTTTTACTCCAATTTTCCGTGGATTATTTTAATAATCAAAAAAGTACTTTTCTGGATATTAATTACATTTTTTTGGTAATGAAATTAAAAAATGTAATTTTTTAGTAGAAAAATAAAGGAAATCGAAAATCGATGTAAAATCGATGAATGGTTTTGAATGACAGTTTACGAATGTTGCGCGCCTACATTTATTACGATGATTTCTTAGCTGCTCAGAAGTATGGCCGTTAATCTCGGGAATTCTGACGCGACGTATGGCCTCCTCTTCGTTGTTCGCGTCGGTCGTGTGCGGCGAAAATTAGCTTATTAAAATAACAATTATGAAGTACCCATGCATTGTTCGTTGTGTCAAAAGGTTAAGCGCTAGTTGCAGTAACTTCACAACTCTAAACTTCAAAAATGTCCATTCAAACCAGTGATCGACGCCCATTTTTCATAAATCTTCATCGCCAATTTTCATCCGATATCAATACACCTCAATATTACTTCTTTTTCTTTTTTACAACACGAGAACGAATTATGTCTTCTAACTTTTAAGCAAGAAAAATATACTTTGACTCAAAAATATATGATTTTTTATTTTTGACGATAACAAAATTATTTTCTCTTAAAAATAAACGTAGGGGTAGATTCAAAATGTGTCTCATAAATGACAATTAAAAATTATTGTAAAAAACCCAAAAAAGAAATTAACAAAAATTTGAGAATTTTAAAAACACCAGAAAATTTTTTTGAAATATAAAAAGTACAATTCCTGCTTGAGTATTTGCAAGGACATAGAAACTAGAAAGAATTAATCAATAGTTCGAAATGTTCTAGAAAACTTATTTTCTCAATTAAAACGATACCATCTGTGTAATGTAAGGAAAATTAAAACTGACATACAGGAATAGTCAAGTATATTTACACTCACAGAAGTGTTTGACTTGTGCAGATGTGATGGTCTTTTTCTATGTTAAGTTAAAATTTGTATTTTTCGTAACATCTTTTAATTTCGAATATGAAGTTACTAAAGTACGGTGTATTGTTAATAACTATTCGAGCGGGCACTACTGGAGACCCACCAAATGATTATCTAAATGGATTAACAAACTATCTGCAGAAAGAGTCGAAATTATATCAGGTAATTACAGTCTTAAATTGGTTTAAATGGGTTTGTTTGAGAAATAATAATAATTGTTAACTATTCAGTTATTATGGTTATTAACTATTATAATTCTCTCAGGTCATGTTTGTCATTGGCGATCACATGATTAGTTCAATTTCAAGAGTAGATCCTCTCTTTCAAGAAGTTGGGAAACATTTTCCGACCTTGAGCATCAGTTTATCTTCATTTCGGTATGAAGTTATCAAGACCAACTACTCGTCTTCTTTGCAAAATCCTAGGAGATCGACGTTGATTATTCTGATTTTCAGCGAGGACCCGGTGCAGAGTAAATTTGAAAGACATGATATGAGTGACGTACTCAAACGTCTGTCAAGGAAAAATTCATTACCGAAGTGTCTGATTCACCTATTTTTATCCAGCGAGCTAGAGATAAAAAAATTAATTCGACACTGGTGGCTTGATGATTTTCTCGATGTTTCTGTAATGACGCAAACAAACGACAACCAGAGATTTTTGACAAGCAACGATTTGAATGAATCGATTTTGCATCAGATGAATCCTTTCGCTAAAACTTATTCCGCTCAAAGAATAACAGACGAGATAGATTGGTTCCCAAACAAACTGAGAAACCTACATGGGTATAAGTTAAAATATTTATGGATAAAGCGTAACGGATCTGATTCTCAAGTAACTCGACAAAATGCCAGAAAGTTTGCCAAACTCTTTTCAAAAGAATTGAATAGTAGACAAAAACTTTATATTATCGATACCACAGAGGATTTACAAAATACTTTTCAAATTCTAAGAGATGACCATTTGGAAATGATGTTAAACATGCTGAGTCTTTTCGCAAAAAAGAATATTAATAGTGAGTATTTGGCAATGCATGTTTTAAGATTTGAATCTTTCAAAGCTGTGATTCCGATAAATTCGAAATCAATGAAGAGTATTGTAATGTCGGATGAATTGATTGACATGATATCTGTAACCATTGGTGCAATTGTTTTGCTTCGGATCACAGCCTTCGTACTGAAATTCAGTAGGAGAACATGGCAAACGTTTAACATCAGTCAAGTTGTAATGGGATTGTCCAGCGCCAGCGAACCTGAAGTATTATCAGAAAGAATCATTCTTGGAGTACTGCTGCTGAGTTGCATTACTTACTCAGGCTACTTTTACTCTGTGATTCTGGACATCAATTGGCGACCACAGGCGGAAATAACTACACTCAAAGAATTGCTTGATTCCAGCTTGACACCTATGACAACTATGACAAGAAAAGAATTATTTTTGACTAGTCCTATCTCGGTAATTCAGAAACTCGGCACAAAATCAACTGTGTTTCCTGATCACTGGAATCAATTCGACTGCTTGTCTTTCTTGTCCAGGTATGAGAATGTTAGTTGCCTACTATCCGACTCTGAAAAATGGGTACAGAATTTCGAATGGAAAACTCAAAACAAGAGCACAAAAATACTAGAGGAACCTTTGTACTATTACTTCAAATCATTTGCGAGTAGAGCGAATTCTCCATACATTGAACGCTTCAACAAAATAATTTTACGAGCCTCAGAATCTGGAATACTGTCAAAATTGTTTGACTCCGTTAGTGGAAAGCTACCTTACGAACCACCTGCGCCGGAAGAAATCTCAAAGGAAAAATTGCTTCCACTGGTTTGTTACCTAATGGCAATTGGATACACTCTTGCATTGATCGTCTTCATTGGTGAAATACTAATCAGCACCAGATGGTAAAAAGGTCACTTGTTTTAAAACACGGGTCAACAAAAAAGGCTTATTTTTTCCATGAGATATCGAAGTAGTTTCCGATGTATTTTTGGACGCTGAACACGATCCCGACTTCCAAAAGTGACCATCACGTCAGGTTAAAAAGAAAGAAATGTTGAGAACTTTGAATATACGTTTTCGGGTTCAAAATTACGTCGGAATCTACTTCGATATCACATAAAAAAGTAAGCCTTTTTTCTTGACCTTTGTAATGTATGGTACCACACTAAATGTCTTTGCAATGTTTTCGAAAAATTGAATTTTATTTAATCCATTTCTGGATTTAAATTTTCTATAGCAAAAACCTGTCTCTAAATCAAAATTAAATTATTTGTAACCATATTGAAAAATTAATCCATCTATGAATTACTTTGTTCAGTTCACAATGAATTATTGTAATCATTGGTGGATTAAAGCATTACGTGTTATCTTAATATATTTTCAAATGGAAAAAACTATTTAACATGTTATTTACACTATGTATAAGAAACTATTTTACTCGGATATTTATTTTTTGTACAAAATAATATCCTATTAGAACTGCGCAAATTCGGATCAAATCACTTTTTTTTTGTTTCGGGGCTTCAAAATGTCAAATAACGAAAATTTAAAAATCGAACTAATTAAGTAAAATGTTGAATTTTTGTATTTGAAATTACAATATACTTTGAAAAAGTAAATAAACCATTCTATTTTTTACTTCTTAAAATAAAATTCGAAATTTTTGGAAAATGAAACTTTGAACTTTTTTAGGAATATTGATTATTTTACAAGATATTTTTTGTGCACATTTTGCATGTTTCTGAAAAACAGTACAGGCAGGAAAAATTAATTTGAATATAATTATGGAACAAAAAAATCAATAGAGCAGTGCATGGGGAGCGAATAGTTTGCAAAATGTAAAATGATTCTTACTGTTGTACCTAAATAAAATGCTTGATGTGAATTAAAAAATTATAGTCAATATTTTTTCTGAACCCTATATAATTTATTTTTTATAAAATAAAAATGGCATCATCATCATTGTCACTCCCTTAAAAATCGTAAATTTTAGATTAAATCTATCATATATTTTATTTTTAATTGATTCACTGTTCGCCTTTGATTAAGAAAATTTAGTAAATAAATAAATTTCAGCGAGGAAAATTGTAAAAATTAGATAAAATTCCAAGTTAATATAATACATTGTAATGCAAAGTAGTCGTTTGTTTTTGAAGGCATTTAGCGAGGGAAGAACCAGAAGCGCTCCTCGGTCGATTGCAAATTTAATGAACAAACATGAGTGAATTTTTTTCCGGATTTAAAACTAAAAGGACGACCTCGGCGCCCCTCACTTCGTGCTCCTTGAGGACGCAAGTGTTAAGGGGCGCTAAGGAAGGCGTGTCGTTTGTATGTCTATAAAAAAAAAAGTTTTTGAATGCACCATTCGTTCTAAGTGGCAATGCCATTCACGTTGGTCCATCGCTAATTTCCCGTCATAAAGCGAGCTGAATTCAAATAAATAATGAACTGACAGTGAAACAGTGTTGATGCCCACTCTGGACCTGAGGTGCAAAGTGGGGCTCGCTGAATGCCATGCAGCCAACGTCAATGCAAATTTGTCTCCCCCCCCCCCACAAATCTCTCACTCACTGTTTCTCTTATTCTCCTCAATATATGTATAAACGATAATTCATTTTACGCCCGTTAATTCCTTTTCGAGACCTCCCGATAACTTTTCAAGTGATGTTTCTGAATATCTTTGTATTCCTCTATATATATATTCGAAAATTTGCAATATATTTAAGGAAACTCGTTGTTCAACCCGGGAAGGTCATCTTCATTCTGGAGATTTCGTCTTTTTTTGGTCAAATTTTTCTCTTGAATATTGAGAACAAAATATTTTAATCCCTAGGGTTCTTTTATTTTTAAGGGGTTACGCACGTAAATACAAATTCGTACGGTTTTTTAAGAATTTCTTTTAACAAAAATATTTAAAATAAGACATTTTTATTTTTCTTGTTTTTTTATACATATTGTAAGCAAACAATTATAAAATTAATATCCATTCAATTTCTTAACAACACAAGTTCATGAATAAAAAGATAATTACAAACAAAAAATTAAATAATTGACAAAATAATTGATTGTATTTCATTGCGGACAATTTTTTTTTGTTTTTTTTTTTTTAATAAATCGCATGAGTTTTTTTTTCTTTTTCGCCCCCGCAACAATATCTTACGCGTTGAAAATATCAGAGAATTATTCGAGATAAGTAATAAGACTCGCGTGGAATTTATTCACGTTGGAATGGGTGGATTTTTTTTTTATTTTTTTTTTTTTTGAAGCAATTCGCCGCGGTGATACCTCGCGAATGTCACGTACTCTGTCGTCGGTCGATCTCGTTGTCAGATACCATTTCTCTTTTAGGCGAGGTCTCGATAGAAAGCCATGTTTCGGAGCAAAGGAAATAGTCGGTTTCCTGAGTAATGCGATGCCATGATAACACTCGACGTTGATCAATAGAGCAATTGTGAATCAATTACTCCGTTTAAGATATGAAATTTGTATACAACTTGTCCTCACATTGCATTCAAGATTGCGGTATCTTTTGTCCTTTATGGGTGCGTGTCAATATTTAACAATTTTATTCTTTTAAAATTCTCTTCCTTGTATTTTATTCTGGTTTTGTGGGGGACTTTATTTATTGCATATTTTTTTTACCACTTTGAGTTCATAAATTTATGTTAATAATAGTGTTGCTTTTTTGTATTTACTTTTTTACTGGTGTTTTATGTACGGATTTTTTTTTTAAAGAGAAAAATAGCCGTTTGTATTCTGTTCAACGAAATTGGAGCACATAGCGAAAAAGGAATTTTATTTTGACTATTGGATTGTTAATGTCATACAATAAAATTTGTTTGGAATTTTTTGTCTTCCAGTTATCGTTCCTTCCTTTCTGGAAATCCATTGGTTCCCCTTTTTAAATTCTATTATTTTATTCCAAAAAAGATATTTTGTTTTCATATAACGTCGGAAGGAAAATTCTCAACGAGAAAATAAAGTGAAATTTTTTAAAATCTAAATTTATACACTTGCTAGTTCTTAATTCAAGATTATCAATTTTATTATAAATAATTCCATGTCTTTCTGTTTAGAAATTAAAATTATAGTGCATTTTTTACCAGTCAGAGGCAATAAATTAGGAATAGTCCATTCAAGTATGCGAGATAAGTCTGATTGAATTTCATTACGATCGGATTTAATATTTCCAACTGTTTCGTAAATTTAGAGGTTGTTTAAAATTATTCCTTCAAACTTGATAAGAATGTGAATAAATTCCCAATTATTTTCAATGACAAATTGTATTAATTATTATTTGGAAATTCTTGAAATAATTGTCGATCGGATAAACGTTACCAAACGATCCTCTTGATCTTGAGAGAATCATAAAGAAACATCTTCTCGTTCTTTTTCTAGTTTATTTATTTATGTTTTTTTTTTAATGCCAAAAGTCCATAAACTCTTGGCTATCGAGGAAATGTACAATCGCTTATCTTTTCCTGTGTGGAGAAACGTTGGGTTTTTTTTTTATTTTCATCAAGACCTTTCGATTTTATTTCTCGTGAGTTTGGATGGTGAAGGGGAATCCCGGTGAACCCCACCTGACTTGAGAGAAACAGAGAGAGAGAGAGAGAGAGAGAGAGGCCACTCACCATATGAACGCGACCAAAGTGCTCGACCACTTCCAGATATGATCGTCGTAAAGTAAATTACCGGCAAGGTTTGCGTGTGGGAGTAAATTACGAGAATAAATAAGGCGTAAACGACCGCAGGGAGAACTTTGAACCTCTTTAGGTCTAGGATCCGAGTGTGGGCGCCTCTTGAGTTTAGACCCTCGCGAGACCAAACTAATACGCGACGGGAAAAGTTCCTCTATACGTGACTGTGTGTGCACGAGGCTATATATATATTCACTATTGGGGGGTGAGAGACAATCACGCATCATATACTCACGTGCGAGAGAAGCGACGCGGTCACCTAAACCCATAATCGACGACCCACGACTAATCCACACCCAATACAATGATTCTCTCTCTCTCTCTCTTTCCGAAAAAATAGAGAATCTTTTTCCACAATATGTAACAAGTCAGGGAAATGTCAAGGATTTTTAAGAAAATTACCAAAAAACATTGATCTGATTTTTTGTTTGCCTTTTCCCTAAATTTAAATCTTAAGAATTTAAAGAAGCAAAAAGTGAGTCTCTAATTCAATTTTGAAATTTCAATTTTTAGAAATTGTAATATTTCTTCTGAGCATTTGGTTACTTAAGGGAATAAAATAGAAGGCACGTGTTCTTGATTAGAACACTAATAAAGAAATGCTTGATTCATTGTAATGGTTGCCGATCGGAGTGATATTATAAGTTGTAAGAGTCACCTCACTGTGGTTATGGGAGAAATACGAGCTCTCGAAGGAGTGTAGAGAGAATCATTGTCTTGAAAGCGTTTCGAGGGGCAATCAGCAATAACTGCAGTGATTCCTTTGAGAACCATGACGCCACATTGTTACGTGATCGTCGTTTGTCTCTGAAGTGTGTATTACTATCGAACTGTCTGTACCGAAGGGACAGGCCAACCACCCACATACATATACCCTACAGTACATCCGTAACAAAAAAAGTCATCTACTCTATAATTTTCATGAACCCAGTTAAAGAAAGCGCAGTGAAAGAATTCTGTAAAATTTTTATTTTCAATCATTTTTTGTAATCTATTTTTATTTTTTGGAATCGTGTAGAAAAAATGTCAATTTTCCCTATACACTAATTTTTGCATCTAGTCTATAATTTTCATGAACCCAGTTAAATAATTCTGTAAAATTTGGTAAATGTGACGCAAATCTGAAGAAAAAGACCTTAGAAGCAAAAAATTGTAGGTTATGTTTGCAATTTTTTAAATAAAAATACAGAAAAAGAATCAACTGACAATGTTAATGATTAATGCTTAAGTCTTCATTACAACTGAAATATTTAATATATTCTGATTTTAATTTGCAATAAGTAAAAAGAAACTTTCAAACAAGAAAAAAGTAACGCTAACATAACCTTAAAGTACTTTGCTTCTAAGGTCCCTTATTCTTCCGATCGCGTCACAAATACATTTTGTATTTTCTCAATTATTCGATAATTCATCAATTAAATAAACATTAAAAAATAAAAGCTTGTTACATTCTTTAAATATTTCGCTAAAGCTCTTTGAAAAAAAATTAATACTACAGAATTTTTAATTAAAAGTATAAGAACTTTAAATTTTCAAAGACTTTAGTTTGAAACTTTTACAAAATTCAATTATTATCTAAAACTTTAACTGCAATTAATATTTATTTTAATTTTCATTTAAAAATTCTATAAAAAAATTAAATTCTTTCAATACAAAAATAAAAAATTTATTGAATAATTAAATGTTTCTTAAAATTCGAATTAAAAAATATTTCTTAACAAATTTTTAAATAATTGAATACTGTTGACGAATTGAAATCAAATTTTTAGAATAATTACATTTATCGAGGAATTCGATTAAAATTGTATATTCAAAAAGAATCCTACCTATTATTTATGAAAATAATTGAATTATTAAGGCGAATTTCAGTAAAGCTTTGCAAATAATTGAATTCCAGTGAATTTTTTTATTATTTATGAAAATAATTACATGTTTGCGAAAAAAGTTATAAAAATTTTTGTTAAATAATTGAATTCTTGTAAAAAATTATTGAAAATAATTCAAATTTTTCCAAAGATTATATTATTTTTACAAATAATTGAAATTTTAAAGAGAATTAAATAAAAATTTTTAACATAATTGAATTTCTGCAATGAGTTTTATTATTTTTGAAAATAATTACATTATTAGCAAAAAAATTGAATGATTTTTGAAATTAATTAAATTATTAGCAAAGAAATTGAATTATTTTTTTAATTAATTCAATTATTGCCAAGAATTTAATGTAAAATTTTTAAACATCTGTTTTTTTCGAAAAAAAATTTATGCAAATTCTATATTAAATGATTTAATTTCTACGAAATTTTTTATTTGTTTAGAAAATAATAGAATATTTGTGTTAAAAAATATTAAAATTGTTATTTAATAAATAAATTCTTTTGGCAAATTTTTGTTAAATAGAATATTAAAAATTAATAAATTTAAAAAAAATTATTTAAAAATAATTGAATTTCTAGGAAGAATTTTATTTATTTTGAAAATAATTTAATTTTTGTATTGAATTTGCTTATTCATTTATAAAGATAAAATTGAAATGTAGACATAAATTTATGTTTTTATATTTTTTGAAAATAATTGATTTTCTGCGAAGAATATTATTAAATTTAAAAATAATATTTTCAGAGATTTTTGCTTTAAAATTTTGAAATTAAATTTTAAACTTATTTCATTAGAATTGAAATTAAAAATTTTTAATAACACTTTATTAGTTTATAAAGTAATCCAATGAAATTAAGTTATTTAAAATAAATTATTGTTACAAAATTTGGATTCCTACGGAATCTGAAAAGCCATGGATAATTTCGTTATAATTTTTTTTACAAAACCATATTAAATTCAACAATTTTTTCTGTCATCTAAGTAATTTTTTAATTATTTATAAATTTTATTACACTTATATTAGCAATGTTAAGATATATTATACGACGTGGAAATGAAATTTTACAATTCCACTGGAATTTACTAAATATTTCACCTTAAAATAATGGAAAATATAATGGAATTAAAAAATAATGGAAAATATGGATTTTTAAATTCAGATTTCTGTAGGAGCCGTGAAAATAGAAAAAAATTTAGGTTTTTTTTATAGAATTTTATAGTTTATGAAGTAAATAGACGGAGACAAATATTTAGAATTTTTTTCTTATCAATTCTAATCATTAAATTTTTTGTCGTACTTTAAATAAAATTCCCGACTCTTCCTTGACCGATTCTACTTTCCCTAATTTTTTTTTCTGACCTATGGCAACCCTGAATAACAATTTACAACATATATAGCATATTGTATTTATTGAAATGGAAATGATTGCCAATATTGCACAATTGAATGTTTATTGGATAAGGTGGCAGAGGGAGGATAGAAATTACACTATGAGAAATTCCCCTATGGGATCAAACTATTAGACACGAGAAATATGGTATATAAGCTGATCTCCAATGGGACATATGAAGCTGGAGAATACAGCACCACCCAAGGCGCTGATACGATCGACCGGGGACATTTAAATACACACATATATATATATATATATATATATATATATATATATATATATATATAGAGGCGCCGTTTCGTAGTAGTACATATTTCAGCGAACACTTTGGAAATAATCCGGATAACCGCGTGGAAACGGAATCGCGCCGAGAGAAACCTCTCGCGGTGAGAAAGCTTTTTGAACGAATAAAAGAGAGTTGAATATACCGCGCGCGCGAGAGAAAAGAGCAGAGGGTGGAAGAGGAGGGATCACGATATTCCCAAGGTGTCGGCAATGAGGGCCGTTTAACGAGTGGCTCGACTCCGGTGGTCCCGGGTAATGCCTTAGTTTCCATGCAAACTGACTGTACGCCTCCATACTTTACACATAACCGGATATTAACATGCGAATGGTCAATGCGCGGATAATACACCTTTCGCTATCGAGCACCTTCTCGAATCAACCTTGAACAAAATCAAAATCTCGATCAAGGTTTTTTTTTCTCATCCTCTTCTTCTTATTCTTTTTCCAGTTTCATATCGTTATGGAGCAGTCAATAAAATTGTTTTTTTTATTCCATTTTAGTTTCATTTTCTCTTTCTTTTTCTGACTTGTTGATAATTTAGGATAAATCGAAAGGGACAATTTTTGTTTTTAATTCTCGATATTTTATGTTGTTCGGTGTCAACAACTTAATTCATGCGTTTTTTTCTTTTCTCTTTGTGGGCATGAATTCTAAAGTGCAATTCTGAATTGATGATGATGGGTATTCTATTTATATAATGGTCTGAGATGTGTAGAAAATAGAGTTCCTCTTCTCTTTGGAAGAAATCAATGTGAAAGATGTTGTATGATGTCATTTGGTGTTGGGTCGGTCACGTATCACAAGAAAACACTTGGATGAGAGACGAGAACTGGCTTTAGCCGACACCTCTCGCCTTTACTAAGTGCCCAATTTTGGATTTAGAACAGGCCGTGATTCTACGTTTCGCAAATCGTTTGGTATTCACGTCGAGAGCTGTTGCAATCATCAACATAAATCCGAGCACGCTCCAACAACTCTTTTCTCGATGAAAATCACTCCTTTCTATACTCTACTCCTTTTTTTCGTTTAAACTTTTTTTTCTTCTTCTTTTTCTTTCTTTCTTTCTTTCTTTCTTTCTTTAATACCTTTATGGGAATAACTTTGCATCTCTCGACAATCACGACTCTCACTCTAGTAACTGTCGATACACGCATCCACAGTTAGAATATGAGAGTCGTTACATATCATGCTGACATTAGGTGTTGAAAGGGTTTTGAATACCCCTTTCTTAACTATATAGAAAACCGTTACTTTATATTCCTCAGGAATATATTATATATGAGCAAGAAACATTTATACGCAATAAACAAGAAACTGAAGTGCGAATCGGGAATATTTTTTATCAATAAACTGTATTTTTTTATTGGGAATATTTGTAGGGATAAAAAATCTTTATCGATAGTTCTAATAAGGAATGAACTAGAGACTAATTTTTCTGGATAATAAAACAAATTCCCTGCAAGTGTAATTTTTTAGCTCTTCGGAATCATTTTTAAAGATCTCACTAGATGGTTATGATTTTATGATGATCATTTAGATTTTATCAGGGTAGTTTACGTTCGGCATTGGAAATTTAATTTAGAAGAGAAGAACTGAACTATTTTCAACACTGAACTAGATATTTATTAAACTTTTTTCTATTTCATTTTGTTAAATTTTTATTTAAACGTTTAGAAAATCCGAAAAAATACTGAAAAAAGTAAATTTATATAAGAAAATTCTGAATTTTTGTGTATTTTTTATTTAACTCATAAACTATGAAATTATTACGAATTCTAATACAAAACATTCAATTTTTTCTAATTCAGACAATAATTTCTTTTTAAATAACTTAATTTTTGAAGAACAACAATTTAATTAAAAATTTTAAAGAACTTGGAATTTGGAAAGATTTAAAGAATTCAAATTCTTGTGAAATTAGTTACATTTTTTAATGTACAATTAAATAATTAATAATTGAAAAATAATGTATTTATAGAAAAATTGTAGTTCAAAATATTTTTAAAAAATAGAATTTTTGTAAAGTTATAAATAATTACAAAAATTCAATTATTTTTGAATTTTTGGCAAAATTTAAATTATTTACAAATATAATAAAATATTTTGCAAAAATTCAATTATGTTTAAAAATGTTTATAACTTCTCTTTAAAATTTCAATTTTCTTCAACAATTTTCCAAGACAATTTAATAAGTTAAAAAAAATTTTTTGATAAAATTCTACGCTGACATTTATAATTATTTCCATAAATAATGAAATTTGTACAAGAATTCAATTTTTTGCAAATTTTTTCCTAACAATTGAATTATTTTCGTAAATAAATTTAAAATACTAAAATAATAAATAAATTTCTAAATTTACTCTATTTATGTAAACTTTTTACACGAATTCAATTATTTGCATAAAAAATAGATTTTTTTGCACTATTCCTTTTTTAAATTCATCGCAGAACTTTAATTATTTTGAATATAATTTTAATCATATTCCTTTAAAAAATGTAATTTGTCTTAGAAATTTGATTGAAATTTGTCTAAAGAATTCAATTTAAAAATTTGTTGGTCAAATTCGTTATGGAAATTTAAGTTTATGGAACATTTAATTATTCAACAATTTAATTGTTTTTGTATTTAAATAATTAAATTCTCGTGCGATTTCCTAATAAAAATTAATCAAATCAAATTAAGAAAATTACGAAACTCAGTATACATATATTGTAGTTATTTCTCAACATTATGTGTAAAATTGTAAACGTTTATTGCAATCATTATAAAACTTAATCAGTTTTATATTCTGGAATAAGTTTGAGATTTTTTAAGAATTCTATCAATTTCATAAACGTACTCTACAGCCTGCTTCCGTTTTTTGAAAGTCAGAACCTTACATTTATATGGAATAATATAAAAAAAATTAATTTATTTTTGGATTATTAATAAAGGCTAGAAATTAGGAGTACTCTCATTTGGCTCATCCATACGTCCTACTGAATTTAATTTTGAAAATAAAAAAAATTCGAAAATCATCTGCAACAATAGAAAATAAATAAAAATCGAACGTCTAGGAATTGGTAAGCAGGTAAACTGGTATCCATGTCTCGGTGTACACACGTCGTTGTGATGTGTACTATGTTCTAACGGTGAAAAGCTATGCGTGGATTTCACGCTGCCGGCGCAGAAATCTTAATTCTCAGAAGAGAACCTGTGTGTGCCACCTTGCGCACTTAAACACACACACTCACTCACATACAAAACTCTTTAAATGCACCCAATGCGTCTGTACATAAATACCAACATACAGAGAGAGAGAGAGAGATCCACAATTTTCTGTTAGCTAATACAGACAAATCATAATCCCTAGATGGAGAAATGAGCATCGATTAATTCCCAGATGATCCCTGTCAAAATACAGGCAAACTCTCTGCGAGAGGGCGCGAGCCCCTAACGGCTAATCTTGACTAATAACTGTCACATAGTTTGGCTACACGAATACCATGAAACTCCTATTTCTATTTGTGCATTACCTAGAGCTGAGTTCAGTCTATCTTCATAGATTATCGCGCTGAAGCCGCGAGAATAAGAAAATAGGGAGTAAGAAAACGAGAGAGAGAGACTGTTCTTTCGATGTCATAATAGTAACATTAATAACGCCATAAGATCCATTCCTATGCGTTTAATTTGATTTATTTCATTTATCTCGGCGCGCTGTATTTATTGCAAACGTCGAGTCGCTGCTCACCTGGTTGGCAAAACTATCTGGGTAGGCGCATGCTTAACCAGAAACAAAAAAAAGACTTGGTTCGGTGATGAGTTATCGTCCTACAGATGGTGTGGCGTGCAAGTGAAAGTTTTCGTTAATGCAGAAGACAAAAGTATTTTGAGTTCTGCCCGTTTGTTCCCTTATTCTTTTTCATATTTAAACTTCCGTCTGATGTATTTATTGTTTTTAACAAAGCTCAACAGTAAAAGCCATTAACAGGGCTAGTAAGATTACAAAATCAAATTATTGCTGAATACAAACTGCTAATACAGATTATTTAAAGTCTAGATTCCGTGTTGCAAAAATAAATTCATTTAAAGGCATAAAAAGCAGACTCAAATTTACATTATCAGATTGAAGAAACACGTTATTAGGAACACATTCGATAAAGTGGAGAATGAATATTAAGATACACACGGTATCTAAAAAGGAGTCGTATTTCTTATTGTGTAACTAGGAACATTGAAAGGTGCCATCTCCAAAATAAAAGGACATTCAATCTAATGAGTTTACATAAGCAAAGTCTCGTCTTTCTTTCAGAGACCATATACCAAAACTAACTTGGAGAACCATTGTCTTCACGCCAAGCTAAAAATTTTAAAAATTGCTCATGACAATGTTCAATTGCAAAAATGGAGACCAAATAAATAATGCATATAAGAATTCTGATGCAACAAGTACTTGAAAGAGAACCGTTAAAGTTGATATGCTTTTAAATTGTTTAAATGATCTAAATAAAAAGCCAATAGTCTTACTAGCACTATTAACCATAACTAAAACATGATCTTCAAATGACAAACTAGTTGAAAAACAAATATAATTCCCATCAATACCATACTGATAAGAGATCATAGTTTTTCCCTTTACAAATGTCAACATTTAAATTTAATTTATTATTTTCTCACCAATCGTTAAAATAAATGTTTCGATGTCGATATGACACATAAATTTTTTGGGATCATCTTTTTGATACCAATAATAATTGGTATCAAAAAGATGATCCCAAAAATTATATTTATCTCAACCATTCATCATCGCAAAAAATCCAATGGAAGACTTTGACAATGAACCGAAAATAAATTATCACTGACGTTTCGAATTCTTTTTTTTTCGAAAAACAGAGAGAGAAAAATTGTCTGGAGATATTTTTGCTGAACTTATTGAATGGGAATTGTCAACGTTTGCAAGACAGTTGCGTAACTACAGACATTGTCTACATATGAAGAGTGTTTGTATATTTGTCGATGGAGAGACCACCCCCATTGCATTTACACTTATGTATATGCGCGTAAGATGGATACATGACGGACATTATGACCAAAGTGTCGTACTCCTGTCGTATCTCATTCGCGTATCACTGTTACTTGCAAGATGAGAGTTCACTCTCTTTCATCCTACAGGTGAGAAAACAACCAAAGACCCGAACCGTGAGGTGCAAAATTACCTTCCATCATAAACCAATGACAAGCGAATCGGTTTCTCCAAGTCACTTTCTTTCTTTCTTTCATTCTTTCTGTTATACGAGCCAAACTCATTGGCAATTAATCACTAAAAATTCTTCCACCATCCGAAAAAATTTTCAGTTAATATCTAGAGGTGTAAAAATACTCTGTAAATTTAATTTCTTATCCGTAGGAGTAGATAAGTTGAGAGTAATTTGTTGGAAATCAACCAGTACACATCATATCGTCTACAAGTGAACTCAAAGTATATCTTTAAAATTGAACAGTATATCCAAAAGTTTATTTTTAAACGTACATCTTTAAAAGTGCACTATTTCCCCAAGTATTGAATTAGAAGTGAATTTTAAATCGACCTCTTATAAATCATCAATTTTCAAAGTATAAATTTTAACAATTTCCAAAAAATATTAATTTGTAAATAAACTCAACTAGTCAACTATCAACGAAGGTCCAGTATTAAAACAACACAATCGTTATTCTTTAAGTAAGATCTATAATTTTAATTATACTCATTGTATTTTTGTCAACTCTTTTCTTTCTTGTTAGTTTTAAAATAGGTTATTCTCTCAATACATTTAGAATGCTCATTGACTTATCCTCATCCCAAATTAGATTCATTTCTGAAACTAATGTAAAACTAGGAACATTAGGTATATTTTAAAAAGGTTTCTTGTTTTGACGTAACAAAATTTTTGACAAAAATTACATCCTTTTTTTCAAAAGAACTAATTTTGGTAATATTTTTTTCTTATAAAATAAAATAAATATCGCAACAAGTTTCTGTTTATATATCGGAGTGAGATCTCAAGAGAGCATGCGAGAGTGGCAAATATGCAAATTAATGAGCTGAATGCGTCATAACTGGACATTACGCGTGATCTAAACCCTGATAAAGTCAGAGGAGAACGCGTTTTGTCCCTGAATAACGCGCGCAAAGATCTCACAATGCATGCGCATCATTCTTTGAGACTTTAATTTATTAATGCTACCAGTCTCGTTATATTTTAATCTACAGTATTTCACCTTCTGCCTTTCCTATATTATACCACGCCGACCACCCGCAATCGTGAATCTTGAGATAATTCCACTTTTTAAGATCATCTTAGTCTACGATTTATGATTCCTATATATACTCGCTCTGCTTGACATTAATTTTGAAATTTTTCCCGAAGCAAATTAAAAGTAATGCGAATTAAAGATGATTAAAATTCTCCCCTTTTGGAATGTGCAAAATGTTGTTTTTTGCCTTTTTAGTTTCATTTTAAATTTATGACTATAGGTTTCTTTATAGTTTGAATTCGCAATTTTGACAGTGAGGCACTACTTGTCAAAAGTCAAAATGAAAATACCAAAAAGCTCGTAAGGAAAAATGAATAAGAAAGATGGAAGAATTTTCTCGAACTAAAAAAGTTCGAAAAAGGAAAAAAATTGAAATGATTACACAAGGGGGAAAAGAGAATAGATCATAAGAACAGGAGTGGAAAGTTGGAACTTTCATGAATATAAGATGATATATACTGACGAGAGTAGGTGGAGCGAATTTCCCACCAGAGGTACATATAAACGAACAGAAGTTGATCAGAAGGAGATGCTAATACGTGCAACGAACCAATTAGAACCGAATGGTTAGCAAAACATTCACCACATGCGACTGGGCGGAGTCGCATGTACATATGTGCACTCTTAAGTGTGCATATGTGTTGCATGCCAAGTAACAAGCATCGTTTTGTTAATTCATGTAAACGCATGTTTAGCAACGCTTTTTGCATCTTCTACTTTTCTTTCGCACAGATGCCATCAACACTCTTATGCAACAGCACGTTCAGATATATCATGACGGTATAAAAGTATATGTGAAGTATATGTGTATACACGTACAGCAAATGAATAAAATCCTCTAATCAACAATATACCTATATCATGATTAATTGTTTCGGCTATTTTTTCCCAACAAGGAAATTAAATTTAAATATTTATTGTTCTTATATTTTCGCAAAAAAGATTTTAATCATAGCATAGAACAGGGCTCTCGAACTGGGATCCGTATTATATTCCGTAAAGGACCGTAAATTTGCTTGAAGTCCCTAAAAGTCAATTTTTTTAAAAAGATCCATAATTTCATTGAAAAAGACGAAAAGTTCGTAAATTGTACGATATACTTTAGAGAGAATTTTAGAGAAATTACAAACGATTGCAAAACATCAATTATTTTAAAAAGCAATAAAATTCCCAGATATTCAATTATGTTCAAAAAATTTCCTCAATTCGATGATTTTCAAACTCGTTTATTTTAATAAAATTAAATATTCCAAACGAATTTAACTTATTTTTAAAAAATTTTAATAAGCTACTACGAAAACATTTTATTTTCATAAAAGAATAAAAATTTCACAAAAATTCAATTATTTATAAATTTTTTTTATAAATTTCTTCGCAATATATTTCAATTAATTTTTTAAGTAATAAGATTTTTACATAACGATTTAATTATTTTTCTAAATAATTAAATTCTTTTTAGGAATTCATTTATTTTCATAAATAGTAAAACTCATCGCAGAATTTCAATTATTTTTAATCAAATTCAACTCGAATTTCTCGATAAATGTAGTTATTGTGAAAAATATTATTTACAAATCCAAAAAAATAATAATTTTTCTTATTATCAAACGAATTCAATTATTTAAAAATTTGTTGATAAAATTCTATATATTAAAATTCAATTTTACGAAACATTCAAAAATTCAATAAATTATTTATTTTTGTATTTAAACAATTGAATTTTTGTAGAATTTTCGAAAAATAATTGATTTGAAAATAGATTTCAGTTAAAAACAAATGAATGGAAATTCTCAGAAAGCTTTTTTAACAATTTAAAAAAATAATGGATTTTTTAGAAAATCTTAGTTAATATATACTAAAAAAATTATTTTTGAGAAGTTAAAAATTATTGCAATTGTTTTAAAACTATTAAAAAATCAATTATTTTCATAAATAATAACATTTTTACAGGGAATTTTTTGTTAATTTTGCGTCAATTTAGTAATTATTAAAATATTTTAATTTAATAAAATTTCCAAAAGAATTTAAATTAATGAGGAATAATTTAATAACATTTTTTTAATGAAAATTGATTTAAAAGTACATTTTTGTTAAAATTTTATAATTGAATATTAAAAGAAATGTAGCCTGAATTTTTGAGAAATAATTAAATTTTGAAATTATTTTTTTTTGAAAAGTGTAATTAAATTTTTTTATATTATTTGAAGTTTTTATTTTCTATAATAAATATTTAATTGAAGAATTTACGAATAATTGAAAATTGTAAAATTGAATAATGTAAATAAATGGATTTTGAAAATTGTTGAATAACATTTTCAAAAATTAATTGATTTAAAGATTCATTTTAGTGAAAAGTAATAATAATAATTGAATTGAAATTATGAAAACACTTTTTAACTAATTTCGTTAATTAATTATTTACTATTGCAATAATTAGTTTATAGTTACATTGAAGCGATTAATTAATAGCTAGTTACTGCAGTAATTATAGTTAATAGTCAATTGCTGCTAATTAATTAATTCATTCATTCATTCATTACAGGAAATATAATTAAATTATTTTTTTGAAGTTTGTAAAAATTTTATATAAATTCGTCCACATAGGAGGGAAGAGACCCAAGCGAAATTGTCTCTTAGGGAGATTTATTCTCAAATGGAGAGGAGGCAGATCCGATATCACCAGAAGGCTGTTAGTTGACACTCATGTGCGTTATTTGTCTCTGAAACCTTTTACATCGTATCTTACACTGAACAGTGTCAAACGTTCCTGGTGGTACTGATCAGAATCGTATCCCTATTGAAGCAACCAATTTCTCATTTTTCCTACGCAATCCTCCAGAAACTATATATATATGTATACGTGTACGGCCTACTCTGTTCTCAAAGATTGTATAGGAAATTAATTTTAAACTCTGCCGATGATGTTGCACTCAATCTCATTTCTTGTAACTCTTATCTCAGAAGAGATTTTTGTAATTTATATTTTCAATCTTTTTTTATATGTCAGATGTAAAGGTGAGAAGAAAAAAATTAGATCTAATCTAGAGAAATTTATCTTATTTCGATATCGCAAGTAAAACTGGAAAGGAAATGATTAATAAGATATTTTTTTGAGAAAAAAAGAATATTTTTAGGTATCTAGTTTTGTGAATGGAGAAAAAAAACAGTTATACTTAGAGAAATTTGTCTTTTTATGTAAAAAAAAATTTTTTTTTGGTACAAAAATGTTTTGATTTTAGGGAAAAAATGTTGGAAATAATGCAATGTGGGAAAGAAACTTAATTTGTGTGTCTGACGATATATTCAGAAAAACTGTCAGAAAATCAGGGAATTCAGAGAAAAGTCAGGGATTTTTATTAAAAGTACTAGAAAAAATTAAATTTTTTCTATTTCTGACAAGAATAATTTTTTTTAATAACATAATTCCTCAAGGACTATTACAAAATAATTACTTAGAAATTATTGAATAAATAATTTTATTTAAATATTCTTAAATTCATTCATTTTTGAAAAATTTTTTGATAAAGTTCTATGAAAACAATAAATTATTTTCATAAATAAATTTTTTATCGATAATTTAATTATTTTCGTAAATAAAAAATTTCTTTTTAGGAATTCAATTAATTTCGTAAATAATAAAACTCATCAAAAAGTTTCAATTTGTTTTATCAAAAAATGTACTTAGTTTTAAAACATTTTATGAAAATTTGTTGAAAAAAATTATATTATCAACAAATTTTTGTTAATATACATATGTTAATTTTATTAAAATTATTTTTATAATTTTGATACAATTTTTCAGATAAATTTAATTTATTTAAAAACGTTTTATTAAATTCCGTATAAAAATATTGGAATTCAATTATTTATTTTTTTATTCAATTCTTCGAAAAAATTAAATTATTCTCAAAAATTTTAATGAAATTCTTTTCAAGAATTAAATTATTTTTACAAATAATAACATGTTTCAGAGAAACTCAATTATTTGAAATAAAAATTAATAAAATTCATACCTATCACGAATTCAATTATTTTGATAAATAATTTTTAAAATAATAATAATAATAATTTTTAAATAACTTTTCTTTATGATATTTGAAGTTCGAAAAAAATGTTTGAAAATAATTACATTTTTCGAGGAATTTATTAAAAATTTTGTTTAAAATAATTAAATTCTTGCGAAGGATTTTGTTGCAATTTTAGTAAATAATTAAATTTCTTTTATTTGAAAAACATTATGGAAATTAAAGTTTTTATAAAACATGAAGATATCGATAACTAACTTCGAGTCTAAGACTCAAAGAGCTAATCTCGCGATATCGTCATGTTTTTATAATAATAAATATTCTTTAAAGTTATTGAATTTTAAAATATTTAAATTTGAATGTTTCGTATTTTCGTACAAAATAACAGCTCAATTTATTAAGGAAGAATTCGACAAACAATCGGAACAAAAGTTAGTCCAATGTCATAATTTCGTTTGTTAAAAAAAACACCACATTAATTTTTAAATTCCTCTTGGTAAATGCGTACGAAATTTAATTTTCTACATTTTGAACATTTTAATGTTATATTTGAATAAAAATTATAATTTTTTGTCAATAATAAATTACTCATAACCTAAAATTTGAATGTTTCTTGTTGACAGAAAATTGTAATTTTTGTTCAATTGCAATTCCATCAAGACAAATTTTTTTTTAAATTTGATTTGTGTCTTCTTTAAATTTCGAAATGATGACATTGGAGTAACTTTTGATTTGACTGTCCGCCTGATTCCTGCTTAAATATTGAAAGAGAAAAGCGGTCGAAAAAACGACCATTGAGAATTAAAAGAGACGATTCTCTCAATAAGTGCTCGTTGAGGAGTTGTGCTGTATATAGAGTCTTTAGAGCTCGTACATAAAGTTCCAGTGCTCCAAGGATCCTATGAAGCAAGATCAGTGTCCTGAGTCCTGACCGATCGATCTTGCTGATCGTATGGTGGGCCGATGTATTGTATACGTACATCGACTGCATTCGATTCAAGACACCAGGTAGGCAGCAGCGAGAGTAAGGTTACAGCACGTATAAACCGTGCTTGAGACCACCCACGGGTTGAATCGATCAGCAACTGATACCCTGTACCGAGGAGTTACAGGTGTACGGGTTGCTGCTGATTCCACTGTTGTTGCTGCTGCTGCTGCCGTTGCTGCTGCTGCTTATGCGCCATTCGTGAACGTCGCGCGCGCTCAATTCACGATAACAGCTTTTGAAACCATTCGCGTACATGTGCTTTGAACCTCGATCCTATCGTCGCGAAAATTATGATTCCTACCCAGCCACGATATCCAAACAGCCCAAAAAACAAATCATCCGATTCAATTCGAACACCCACGCTGATTTCTATCGTTTTCACTTTTCATCAAAAATAATCTTTACTTCTTGTGGTACTCACTGATTACTCACTTTACTGCCCTTACTTTTTTTTATCAATTTTTTTTATTTTTTTGCTTGTCGAATTATTTACTTATTTATTTATTCAATTCTACACGGGTTCAAACGATTTCTTTTGTACAAAAGTACTTACATTGAATGCATGAAATATAATTACTTTTAACTCCTTACACCCTGAGAATATTATTATTTAAACCAAATATACTTTATTTAACTCAAATAAACGTATATTTGTCTTAGAACCAACTAAACTATTTATTTGTTTTAAATCAAATTTATATTTGACATAAATAAAACATATATTTGAGGTTAATAAAATTTTATTTAAACTAAATAAAATTTATTTGAAACAAATAAAAAGTCTAGTTGGTTCTGAGACAAATATTCAGTTTTGCCTGAATTTATTTTTGTTAGTAATAAAATTCTTTTTAGTAATTCAATTATTTTCAAATAGAATGTAACTCATTCCATAATTTTAATTGTTTTTAATACAATTTTAATGAAATTTCTTAAAAAAAGAATTATTAAGAATTATTCATTAAAATTTTGATAAAATTAGTCAAAAGAATTCAGTAATTTAAAAATTTATTGATAAAATTCTTCATGAGAATTCAATTTTGAGAAACATGCTGTTTTTCTATCAATTGATTTTTTTGTATTTAAATAATATAATTCTAGAATTTTCTCAAAAAGATTTATTTTAAATGGATTTCTGTAAAAATTTTAGATTATAATTGAATTTTAAAAACAACAAGGCGTAAAATTTAAAAATAATTGAATTTTGAAAAACTTTCAGATTAAAATCTTTGAAAATTTTTTAATTCTTTATATTTTTAATTAATTAACAACTCTGCAGAATTACTTTTTTGCAAAAGTTTAATTGCAGATTTTTTTTTAAATTATTCAATGTTTTATTTTCTAATATATGCACCTATTTAATTAAAGAATTTACGAATAATTAAAATTTTCTAAAATTGAATTGCAAAAAAAATGATGAAATAATATTTAAATATTTAAATATTCTCGAAGAACGTTTTCAAAAATTATTAAAAGTAATGCACTTATAGAAGAATTCTAGTTACAAAGAAGAAAAAAATTTAATTTTAGAAAATGTACAAATTATTGCAGAAATTCAATTATTGTCACAAATAATTAAACTCATCGCAAAATTTCAATTATTTTCAATACAATTATAAAAGAATTTTTCGGAAAATGTAATTCTTCAAAATTTTATTAAAATTCGTCAAAAGAATTCAATTATTTAAAAAATTTGTTTATAATATTCTTCACGAGAATTAAATTTTAAGAAACATTCAATTGTTCAATAAATTATTTATTTTTGAATATCTCCTATAATTTTTTAATAAAACTTCATTTAAAAATAAATTTCAGTTAAAATTTTAGATTATAATTAAATTTTAGAAGCATCAGAGAGTGGCTTTTTAGAAATAATTAAATTTTGAAAAGGTTTCAATTTCAAATCTTTGAAAATTTTCGAATCCTTTATATACTTTTAACTATTTAACAATTAATATTTCTCAAAAAGTTTAATTTTTTAAAATTATTTGAAGTTTTTATTTTCAAATATATATATATAATTGAAGAATTTACAAATATTTGAAATTTAAAAAAAAATTAATATTCGTGAGAATTGAATTATAAAATTCATTGTTTATTGAATTTGAAAATTATTAAACAATTTCAAAAATTATTGAAAACAATAATAATTGAATCGAAATGATGAAAATAATTTTAAAGAAATTGCAGTATTCTTATAATATAGAATAATAATTTTCTAACTCAGTCTCCTTTAATTAAAATTATAAAAAAATTTATAATAATTTTCTACTGAAAAATAGTAATTAAATTTTTTTTTTCAAAACTGAAGTTATTGATGTTTTTCAATAATTTTAGAAATAAAAAAATTCTTAGGTAAATGTACTAGAATATTTTCCTTCGTAGCTGAATCTTAGATTATATTTTCTAAAATTAAAAAAAAATTTAATTTAGTTTTCAATAAAAAATTGCAATAGTTGATAATTAGAATTTAAAAAACATTTTCTTAACCAATTCTAAAAGTTTGATTAAAATTATTTTTTTTTTCATTTAAAAAATTTTTAATTTCAATTTATTACTGAATTTAAAGTAGTACGAATTCTCACCACTCATTAGAAAATCGAGAGAGAATTTCACCTTTCCATAAAATATTAATTAAAAAAGTCAAATCGTACTTTTGATTTTCAAGTAAAATTCCCAAACTGCCTTCAAAATTCAAAAAGTCAAAAACTGGTTCTACGTTTTAGAAAACATGTTTCAATGAAATAATAATGTTGGGAAAAAATTGAATTATCAGATATTGGAGTATTCACATATATAATAGCGAGCGAATTAAGAAAAAAAACTATACGAACTCGAATTAAAATGTAAATATTGAATCGGCACAATTTTTTTTTCTTTTTTTTTGATGATATGACTATGCGTATGGCTAAGTTTTTAGTGACTCCTACGTTTGAAATTAAACATGGCGGGCGACAATAATGCGCGAGCACGGATTATATGGCGCGTTCGTTTTCCTAATGGCGAGCAATTAGAAGACGGGCAATAAAAGTGCCATTCGGAATATGCGTTTCGCGGTCTCACCAATAAAGATCGCGCTTTACAGTCTTGAAAGAGCACAACACGCCAACGGTCACCTTCACCTAAAGATAATGTTTAACCGTGAACCGACATTAAATTTGCTCTGTCGCCCCCCGCCAACTGCTTATACTTTATATTAATTAAGAATAATTGCCGTAATTTATTATCATACTGCGCCTTGACTTGCGCCACGAGTCTCAAATGAGATCGATAATTTTTACCTTTATGAACCCAGAGGAAACGAACATTGTTTTTGAACTCATTTTTATTGCACTTAGTTAAAATAAAATAAAAATAAAAAAAATAAATAAAAATGAGTTCAAAAAAATTCAGTATCAAAAAGAAAAATAATTGATTGACAAAATTAAAACTAAAATTAGAAGCTTGCTAAGAAGTAAAAAATATAGTTCTCTAATTATTTTCTTTTCGTAAAGTAAAAAAAATTGATAGTTTCATTTAGCGCAATTAACGCCAATTTGGCGACAAAATATTGTCCATCTGCCATTTCTTTTTTCGCCTCTGAAAAATGTCAAAAGTCCGGATTTTTTCAAGGAATCGTAGAAATTACCATTAATTCTCGGTTTCATTGAGATTTCTCGCAAAGTTTGAGCTCCGACACGCTCTAGTCTCTACTGTCTATATATAGTATATAGAAGTGTGGCCCGAATAATCAAATATCGTCTCGAAACTCTGACTCCAATACACTGTCACTCATTGAAATTCAAATGTCATCTCTGCGAGAGGCCATGTACTTTTAAACTTAAAGTCCGAAGAGAACTTGCGTCGCAATGTGTCGAAATATTATAGACATCGCAACGCGCCCATATTTACACAACCTAAAGAAGCATTACAATTTCACCATTTTTTTTTCTCCTTCTTCTTCTGCTTTCCTCACACACGTTTATTATTATTTATCACTAAAACGAAGAAATATGGCACAAAAATGAATTCTTTCGAAGGAAAAATAAAACAATCAATTAAAATTATGAACTGAATTGAAAACTAATTGACAAAAATTCACTTAAGTACCCCATTCAGCGCATGGAGATTGTAATAAAAGGGAAATTATTAAACTTTGTATGTACGCAGTTAAAAGGCAGAATTATTACACGATTCTTAACAGTGGACAGAATTTACCTTAATGAAGGCCACACGGAAACAGACTTTATGCTCTGGAACAAAGTTGCCTAAGTTTAATTATAAAATTAAATAATGATCACCGCGTCCTTAAAGAGAAGACATAACGACTCAGCGAGAGAATATAACGATAGTTTAAATACTCTCCAAGGATAGAATGAAGGCCTCTATTTATTTCACCCCTCACTATTAAAATTAGCTTATATACTTTGTACATGAAATTATTATCATTATTATTATTTCTACTTTCGTTAAATGTTAGAAATCAATTACATTCTAATGAGAAGGGAAAAAATTGGTGAACATTATCGAAAGTGGAAATATTAACAGCGTTGCCATAGGTCATGGAAATCGGAGAAAAGTCAGGAATTTTTATTAAAATTAAAGGAAAAAATTTCATTATTAGAAAAACAGTGAATTTTTGTGTCTTTTTTGTTTGCCTCATAAACTATAAAATTACCACGACTTCTAAAAAAAACGATCAATTTTTTCCATTTCTGTCCATAATTTCTTATAAAATAACATAATTGAAGAATTGTCATAAATTTGGAGAATTATCATAAAATTATTAGTTAGCAATTATTTAATGAATAATTTTACTTAAATTTGTTTCGAAAAATAATTAATTAATAAATTTTTTAATGAATTGAATTTATTAAGAGTTACGATTACAATTTTCATAAATAGATGAACTTACAAATGTTTAAAATTTGAATATTTAGAAAACTTCAATTTTGAATAAATTAATAAGAAAAAAATCAGGTTTTTGAAGAATTTTAATAATTCAAATTCTTCTTTAATCAGTTATATTTTTTCATACATATTTATAAAATTATTGAAAATAATGGATTTATAGAAGAATTTTAGTGAAAAATAATTTTTAAAAAATTGAATTTTGAAGAAATTACAAATAATTGCATAAATTAAATTATTTTCGAATGTAATCATATTCTTGAAAAAAAAATTCAATTGTTTTCAAAATTTTGAATAAAATTCTGAGCCAAATTTCAATTATATTTAAAAATTTTCCTCAATTCAATTATTTTTTAGGGTTAATATTTATAATTTCAAAATTTCAAAAATTATAAAAATTTCACGGAAATTCAATTATTCACATAGATAAGAAAACTCATTACAGAATTTCAATTATTTTTAAAAACAATTTTAATCGAATTCCTCGAAAAATGTAATTATTTCTAAAAGTTGAATAGAAATTCGTCAAAAAAAATTAAAATTTTTTTTTAAATTTCTTATTAAAATTCTTTATGAGAATTCAATTTTAAGAAACATTAATAAAATTCTTCTCCGAAATTCAATTATTTTCAAAAATTTTCCTCAATTCAATGATTCTTAAAAACTTTTTTAAGAAACTTCAATTATTCAATAAATTATTTATTATTGTATTTAAAATTATAAATATTTGAATTCTCGTAGAATTATTACAAATAACTGCAGAAATCCGCAATTCATTTTAAAAGTAATACAAAATTCTTGCCAAATTTATTCAATTATTTTCGAAAATTTTCCTTAATTCAATTATTTTCAATATTTATTTTAAAAAACTGTAATTATTCAACATATTATTTATTTTAGTATTGCAGATTCTAGAGAAAATGTAATAATTTGAATTGAAATGATGTAAATTCTTTTCTAAACTTTTTAGATTACATTTCTTTAGAAAATTGCAGTATTTTTAATCGGTTGAAGGTAAAAGCTTTTAGTCGAACTTAGCACTAATCTTTAGGCGTCAGCCTCTAATTAATAAAATTAATATAAATAAAATAAATAAAAAATTACTAAATTTGCTATTTGGTACACGAAAAAAAACATTTAACTGGAACAGCGATAACTTTCGCTAAAATAAATTGAAATAGTCGAAGTATTCGCTGCAATAACTAAACCAATAAACGTTAATCAATAATCATTTTTTAAATAATCATTGATTCTTAAATAACAACACTCGATGATTTTTCGAATCATTAAGTTTTACAAAATTTGAGTACAAATGCTAGCTTTAGCCGGCTGTATTTTTTTAAAAAGAGCACTTAACAATTTTGTTTAATGTATTCGTAAACTTTGAGTGGTTAAAAACGATTAGAAGTAAAAGAAGAATACCAATGACGTGAATAATTTCCGGTAAAGTTTAATGGTGAATAACAGTCATGAAGGTTAAGTTTGAAATTTGAATAGAATAGAAAATGCATGGGGTAAAGGAGGTTTACAGCACCTGTGGTCAGTGGGCTTGGCCAATAAAGGCGGTATACAAGGTTGACAGTTCGGGTCACCGAGTAAATGCAAACGTCCCATTCGAATGGTCGACAGGAAATTCATAATAAGTTTACGACAGTTTGACCCTGACAACTTTAAAGAGCCTGGGACACATTTTCTAAGGTGCAAGAACACACTATTGCGAATGTGAATATTTATGTATATCTACTTGGAGGCGCATAATATGCGTGTATATTCACAAGAAGAGAAGAGGTCTCTCCATGGAATCAAGGAAAGAAGCAGTATTAAACAACAAGTAGAAGAGGTCAGTCTTGGGAAGGCTAATTGGGTGCGTTGCTCGTATAAGAGGATACCCAATATCGTACAGCGTGAATACGAGTCAAAACAGAATTGCCCAATGCTTTCACACCTTCCCTATCAGAGTAAAATAAATCATCTTTCTTATCTTCCTAGGTTAGTTAGATTTTATGTTGAATTTATGACTATAAGCAAAGTAGGATCGTTTTTCAAAAGAGGACTCATCAAAATGAAAATTGTTTTCACTCTCAGGAAGTGAATTATCTTTTTTCTTCTTCTTTTCTGCAGAATATGTTTTTCAAACTACCAGCTGGTTATAGGAAATTTCAAAATTTTCCACTTTGTTAATAAGTTGAATCTTGAGCCAAAGGATAATCGAGAAAGAATATTTTATATTTTTTGCTAACTAAAAGAAGAATGTAAATTATGATTAACAATTTTATTAGTTTGAAAAGTAATTTCTGAAAAAAATTACGTTTTAGAAAAAGGTTCATTGCGAGTTCAATGAAAAAAAATGCGAATAGTTTTATTGCATTACATTCTTACACATCGTTTAATTATTCAATGTAACACGATATTTGACATTTAAGTAACCTTTTACCTCTTCTTTCTTTTAATTTTACAATATTATCGATTGTATTATGTAATTCAGTTCAAAATCCAGTATGGAACTTTATTTCAACGCATTTCTCATCTGCTTTTTCGAATCTTCCCGCGGTTTCCATGTAGATGGCGCTAGATTCTCTCTCACAAGTGTAGAACTATTTTTTTAAAAAAAGCTAATTACCAAATTATTTTTGTGGAAATGAAAACAGTATCCTGTTCGCACTGCCTCTACAGATTCTGATGCAGAAACAAAAACACTAAAAGAAATTTTTAATTATTTCTGTAATCTTTATTACTAGAATTGTAAATAAAAAGGAGAAATAATTTTTTTCTCAAACGTAAGATGCCTTGGATTATTATTAATGGCATTGTTGAGGAAGAGAATAGATAGAATAGAATGGAATTTCTTTTATAGGAAGGATTGAAGGTTTGTGTTTGGAATTGTGCATACCATGGTCGAGAAACGCGGACATTAATAACACGATAAGGAATAAGGATGCGACCGATGCGGTGTGGCGCACGCGGCTCTTTGCTCGCTGGGAATTTCTTGCAGACTAAGGTAACTTATTCTCTGTCTTTGTGGAGGCTTTTTGCACACGCGACCGCTTCACAAGGGTTAAGTGGGTGTGACCTCAAGACGCTAAATAATATCGAGCTATGCCATCTAAAACCCAACGTGAATAGTGAGCAATTCTGACATATTATATTGCACTCCTTTCATTTTTTTCAACTATCACGACCCATAAATGTAGGTGGCAATTACAATAGCACTATTCCTTCTAGAAACTATACAAAATCGTATAGTAATTTTGTCACAAAAGTTTAATTTTCTCTATCCCTGATTTTTACCCAATTTTCCTAATTTTAGACAACATTTTTTTACCGTTTTCCTTACACTAAACATTATTCTGATTCAATCGCAAAATAATTAAAACAATTTTTTAAATAATTGACGACTTTTAATAAAATTTCTAAACCTATTTACATTTTTCGAGGAATTTCATTAAAATTGTAAACTTGTACTCTATACTTTGAGTACAGAGTTAGTGATGAAAAAAAACATTCTTTTCTCGTTAGGGAAAAAAATTAATAAAAATCGATAAATATGAATATTTTTCACACTATATTTAATTTTATGTCACTACTTAAAAATTTTATCGTAAATAACTTCTCCATTTTCTATATTGTACTTCATATAACGCACATAATTCTCTCTATATGGAAAATCTATTTTATCCCCAACAATATATAAACTTCTACCTATATAGATTGTGAAATATTGTCAGAAATGAGAAAAAAAATTATAATACGAGCAGGAATATTGTCGTGAAAGAAATTTTCATTAAACCGTTCACCATTTACGTTGATCGCAGTGTAAAATTTACGATCAAAGGCGCCATATGATTTTACTTATTTCACTGCGTGAAGTAAGGAAAAATAGATTTTAATCGATTATTTTGTAGAGAGCTACAAAATAATGGACTGAAAAAATCGATTAAAAAACGTTGCGTATAGTAAAGAAGAAAAATAAACTAAATAAATGCGAATATTAGTATTTTATATTACATAATTTTTTCTATCAACTTCAAAATTCTTTTTTAATGTAAATTTTAAAAATTTAGCAGATCATGTGCTGACGTGCTTTGAACATATAAGTACAAATTTATCAAATTACTACTTTACAAAAGGGTGCAAATTTGTAAAGTCCTAGTCTTTTTCAACCTATAATTTATTCTTCTTCTCTACAGAGGATGTATAATCAAGAAAATTGTTTAAAGAAATTGATGAAAATTTCTTTGACATTTTCAATCACTATGAACGGATTTTCGGAACAGTTCTGATTCAATGTTTCCCATTGTCGCGTTTTTACAAATATTTATATTCTCCTCCAATTAGTAAAATCGTTTAGTTTTGAATTTAAAAATTAACTTTTGTTTGCAATTTCAAAAAAATTCCTGTGATTTACTGTATGGAAACTTTTTTCTTTCGTATAGACTTTCTTTTTTTAGTATAGACAATTTTGTTGACATTTTCTAAAATGATTAAAAAGTGGGCAATGATATTTCTTCTAATGACAATTGTGCATAACGAGAAAATCGAATGGGTACAAAAATTGACAAAGTATATCGAAAAGGAGGCAAAATCACTGAACCAGATAATAATTGTACAATCTGGAAACAAGACGTATGAAAAATTTACAAATGTTCTTGGCATATTTGCTCAATTTCCCAACAGAATTATCAATTTCGGGTCAGAAAGTATAGAAGAACAGATTGCAAAATTACAGTTGAGTGATCCTCAAACGGCTTTGTTTGTACTGCTACATTATCGAAACAAAAACGGAGAATATTCACAAATTTCCGAATCGGTGAATTTTGTAAGTAACATTTCGGAATCAAGGTCTCGACCAAAATTACTAATTGTCACGTTTGAAAATAATTCTCTCAATGAAAATACAAACAAAAGTGCAAGACTCTATCATCAAGAACTTCTCCATCGATTGTGGTCTCTTGATTTTTTGGATGTGACTCTACTTTCCACTTTGGCAGTAAAAACGATTTTTTTCTACAAAAATGATTATTTCAACCTAACAGCTGTTTGCCACTATAATCCACATACGAATCAAGTGACTATTTCAAGAAAATTAAAATCTACTTTGTTTCCAGATAAGACGAGGGATTTACAAAACTACCCATTGAATGTACATTTCTACAATTTTCCACCAGAAGTGATGTTACCAACAAAAAAGAACATGATGAAAGAAATACGTGGATTAGGTTGGTCAAAATTTGAAACATTATCAAAGGCGATGAACTTCCGACTAGTTGTCACTTTAAGGGAGGCCTCATCACTTCATGGAAAGACTGATTGCAGTAATAAGTTCAATAGTACAGGCTCATATTTAGCTTTATATCGCAGAAAAATCGAATTCTTCGCTGTTGAACATCAAAGATTTTTAGAATGTGATGAAGAGTTTAACGAATGGGCTCGGGGAATAGTGGATACAAAACTTGTTTTAGTTGTTCCAGTTCTATCGAAAGAATCTTATGTACTAAATGACAAGTGGGCAATAATTAGATTACTTGCCATGGCAAGTTTTCCATTTATCATCTGGCTGTGTGTATATTACAGTCGCTTGAATTCTGAAAGTCTGCAATTAATATACTTAATTCAAATAACTCTAGGATGGACAGTACCTCGAGAGCCTAAAAAACGAAAGGAAAAGGCAATTTTCGCCGTCTTGTTACTCGTATGCACTTTGTATAATTCAATGATATTTACAACGCTTACGGATGTTGGTCTACATAAACAAACGACATATTCCTTTGAAACAATGGATGATGTTCTATCGTCAAAATTCCCAACATTGATACACATTGGCATTGCACGCCTAATGAAACATGTGTTTAGTAATACGAGTCACTTGCTATTGCAAAAAGTAGTAATTATTGGAGGTTCTTCTACACATATAATTAAACAAGTTTATACATCAAAGAACGTAACTTGTATATCGTTTTCAATGAATGCTAAATATTTATTACAAGAACAGTTGAATCATTGTCATTTGCCAGTTGCTAAATTATTGGAAAATCATTACATCGCACGACCAATTAGCGGTACAGTTATGGCAACAAGATCACCATACGTGAGAAGAGTAAACATTTTATTATCAAGATTAATTCAGTCTGGTATTACTAAAAAATGGAAATTGGCGTATGACCGAAAATTATCTCCAACTTACTTGGATCCTATTTGCTTTAACAGAAGTAATGAATCACAGGAGTTGCTGTGGAAAATTTTTTTCATTATCATAATTGGATATTCATTCTCTATTTTCACGTTCTGGTTAGAATTGATCCTCTTTTCTAAAGTCTAGTAATTACTTCTCGTTATTATATGTGTAACATCAAAAAAATTTTAGGATGTAATGCATTATATATTTTTAAATATTTGCAATAGTGGAATATTATTTAACAATTTTATTGATATTAGCTTTCAAAACTTTTATTATTTACTGTACTTCTTTAAACCAATAATCATAACAATTGTTCCTAGGTTACAGAATTGTTAAACTTTTCTATTTTTATCGATTTGTAGTCACTATCCACTTGCTTAGCTCTATGTTTTATTTCTATACAAAAATTTGTCTCCTTTCCGTGCAAATTTTTTACTAACAAAGACTTTCAATTTTCCACAAATTATTTAATTCGAAATTCAAAAAATATTTTTTGTACACAGAAATAAAAAGAAACCTTTATAAAAAAATATTATTTGCAATTTTTAAAATAATGAAAAAGTGTAGTATAATATTTTTTCTGTTATTCATAAGCGTTCTTAACGAAAAAGTCGAGTGGGTACAAAAATTATCGAAATATATCGAAAATGAGGCAAAATCACTGAACCAAATAATAATTGTACAATCTGGAAACAAGAAGTACGAAAAATTCACAAATAATGATGTTCTTCGCGTGTTTGCTAAATTTCCCAACAGAATTATCAATTTTGGGTCAGAAACTATAGACGAACAGATTGAAAAATTGCAGATGAGTGATCTTCAAACAGCTTTGTTTGTGCTGCTACATTATCGAAACGAAGACCAAGATTATTCACAAATTTCAGAACCGATAAATTTTGTGAGTAACATTTCTGAATCAAGGACTCGACCAAAATTACTAATTTTTACTTTTGAAAATAATTATCTCAATGGAAATGCAAAGAAAATGGCAAAAGACTATCATAAACAACTACTGCATCGATTATGGTCTCTTGATTATTTGGATGTGACTCTACTGTCCACTTTGGCAGTAAAAACGAATTTTTTCTACAAAAATGATTATTTCAACCTTACAGCTGTTTACCACTATAATCCACATACGAATCAAATGACAATTTCAAGAAAATTAAGATCTACTTTGTTTCCAGATAAGACGAGGAATTTACATCAATATCCAATAAACGTATTTTTTCAACATTATCCTCCTGAAATTTTTTTACCAACAAAAAAGGATGTGAATAAGAAAATAACTGGAATAAGTTGGTCAAAATTTGAAACATTATCAAAGGCGATGAATTTTCGACTTGTCGTCAACTTAAAGAATGCCTCGCCAATTAACTCGAAAATTGATTGTAAAAATAAGTACAACAGTACAGGAACATTTTTAGCTCTATATCGAAGAAACATTGAATTTATCGCTATGGAGCATCAAAGATTTTTGGCATGTGACGAAGTATTTCATGAATGGTCCCTGGGCATAGTGGATACAAAATTACTTTTAGTTGTTCCAGTTTTATCGAAGGAATCCTATGTGCTAGATGACAAGTGGGCAATTTTGAGATTACTGTGTATGGCCAGTATTCCATTCATCATCTGGTTATGTATACGTTTCAGTCGCCTGAATTCGGAAAGTCTTCAATTAATATACCTAATTCAGATAACTCTAGGATGGACAGTACCTATAGAACCTACAGAACGAAAGGAAAAAGCAATTTTCGCTGTCTTGTTACTCGTATGCACTTTGTTCAATTCAATGATATACACAACGCTTACGGATGTTGGTCTACATAAACAAACGACATATTCCTTCGAAACAATGGATGATGTTTTATCCTCAAATTTTCCCACAATAGTGCATGTGAGTTCGGTTCGTCTAATGAAGAATATTTTTTCAGACACAAGTCATTCATTGCTACAGAAAGTTATTATAGTTAGAATACATCCGAATAAAATGATAAAGCAAGTCTATAGTTGGAGAAATATGACTTGCATTGCTTTTTCAATGAATGCTAAATTTTTGTTACAAGAAGAAAGGGATCGTTGTCATTTGCCAGTTGCTAAATTGTTGGAAAATGATTATATTGCTCATCCGGTGAGCGGTACAGTAATGGGATCAAGATCACCGTATGTCAAAAGGGTTAATGTTTTGATACGAAGATTAATCGAGTCGGGTATTCCGGAAAAGTGGAAACTTTTGTTAGATAAAAAAATACCTGTCTCTGTAAACTCGGATGCTTCTTGCTTCAACAAAAGTAATGAATCAAAGGAAATGTTGTGGAAAATTTTTTTCATTATCATCATTGGATATTCATTGTCTGTTTTTACGTTCTTTATAGAAGTGCTGTATTTTTCTAAGTTTCATAATTAAAGACAATATTTAGCCTATCATAATTTACGATTGTACAATGTGAACTCATTATTATAAATTATGTAATTAAATTTATATAATAATGTTTTAAATTTTGGTGTCATGATTGTTTGTCTTAAAAATTATAAAGAATCCAATTATTAAAAACATTGTTTAAACATTTTTTCCCAAACATTTAATTATTGTCATAAATAATAAAAATTCCACAGGAATTAAATTTAGTAAAATAAAATTTTCAGAATACTTATTATATTTTGGAAAAATTGATTATTTTAAACAATGTTTATAAAGTTCTAATGAATAATTCGATTATTTTAAAAAATAACGAAATTTTTCCACAGTAATTCCATTTTTTTAGCCATTTTAGTAATATTTGTTGTAAAAATTCAATTATTTTTATAAATAATAAAATTCTTCGCAACGATTCAGTTATTTTCATAAGTAATAAAACTCATCGCAGAAATATTAAAATTTGTCAAAGAATTTAATTATCTTAGATAATAATAAAAATTCTTCTCCGAAATTCAATGATTTTTAGAAATTTAAATATAATTCATGGACAAATTTCAATTATTTTCTAAAATTTTCCTGGATTTAATTAATTTCAATTCAAATAACTAAATAAATGCGGGTATTAATAATTTATAGTATACTATAATTTTTTCTATCAACTTCAACATTGTTTTTCAAGGTAAATTTAAAAAATTTAGCAGTTCACATTATGTATTTTAAAAATTTGCAATAGTGGAATATTATTTAATACTTTTATTGATATTAGCTTTCAAGACTTATATTATTTACTGTATGTCTTTAAACCAATAATCATAACGAGTGTTCGTAAGTTACAGAATTGTTAAACTTTTCTACTTTTATCGATTAGTAGTCACTATCCACTTACTTTGCTCTATGTTTTAAAAAAAAAAAAAGTTTCCTTTACGTGCAAAATTTTTATAACAAAAACAATTTTACTAACAAGGACTTTTCAATTTTCCAACAATTTATATTTCATTCGAAATTCTAAAAATATTCCTTGCATATAGAAAGAAAAAGTAACTTTTGTAAAAAAATATTGTTTGCAATTTCTAAAATAATGAAAAAGTGCGGTATAATATTTTTTATTTTATTCATAAGCGTGCTTAACGAGAAAATCGAGTGGGTACAAAAATTGACGAAGAATATCGAAAATGAGGCAAAATCACTGAACCAAATAATAATTGTACAATCTGAAAACAAGAAGTACGAAAAATTCACAAATAATGATTTTTTTCGCATGTTTGCTAAATTTCCCAACAGAATTATCAATTTTGGGTCAGAAACTATAGACGAACAGATTGAAAAATTGCAGATGAGTGATCTTCAAACAGCTTTGTTTGTACTGCTACATTATCGAAACAAAAACGGAGAATATTCACAAATTTCCGAATCGGTGAATTTTGTAAGTAACATTTCGGAATCAAGGTCTCGACCAAAATTACTAATTGTCTCGTTTGAAAATAATTCTCTTAATGAAAATACAAACAAAAGTGCAAGACTCTATCATCAAGAACTTCTCCATCGAATGTGGTCTCTTGATTTTTTGGATGTGACTCTACTTTTCACTTTGGCAGTAAAAACGAATTCTTTCTACAAAAATGATTATTTCAACTTAACAGCTGTTTACCACTATAATCCACATACGAATCAAGTGACTATTTCAAGAAAATTAAAATCTACTTTGTTTCCAGATAAGACGAGAAATTTGCGAAAGTACATATTGAGTGTACATGTTTTTAATTATCCCCCAGAAGTTATATTACCAACAAACTCATCAGATGTCAGTGAAATAACAGGCATAAGCTGGTGGAAAATCAAAACCTTATCCGAAGTTATGAATTTTACGATAAACATAAAAGTAAATGAACCTCATTCGCCTCGTGCAAGGCCAAATTGTAAGAACAAGTACAATAGTACAGGTTATTATTTAGACCTAGTGAAGAGGGAAATTGAATTCCACACCATGGAATTCCAAAGATTCCTAACATGCGATGAATCACTTTACGAATTGGCTCTAGGAATAGTGGATACAAAATTAGTTTTAGTTGTTCCAATTTTATCCAAAGAATCCTATGTACTTGATGACAAGTGGGCAATTTTGAGATTACTGTGTATGGCCAGTATTCCATTCATCATCTGGTTATGTATACGTTTCAGTCGCCTGAATTCAGAAAGTCTACAATTAATATACCTAATTCAGATAACTCTAGGATGGACAGTACCTATAGAGCCTGAAAAACGAAAGGAAAAAGCAATTTTCGCTGTCTTGTTACTCGTATGCACTTTGTATAATTCAATGATATTTACAACGCTTACGGATGTTGGCCTACATAAACAAACGACATATTCCTTCGAAACAATGGATGATGTTTTATCCTCAAATTTTCCCACAATAGTGCATGAGAATACGGTTCGTCTAATGAAGAATATTTTTACAGATACAAGTAATTTATTGTTGCAGAAAGTTATTAAAGTCAGAATTCATCCGAATGAAATGATAAAACAAGTCTATAGTTGGAGAAATATGACTTGCATTGCTTTTTCAATTAATGCTAAATTTTTGTTACAAGAAGAAAGGGATCATTGTCAATTGCCAGTTGCTAAATTGTTGGAAAATGATTATATTGCTCGACCAGTGAGTAATACAATAATGGGATCAAGATCGCCGTATGTCAAAAGGGTCAATGTTTTGATACGAAGATTAATCGAGTCGGGTATTCCAGAAAAGTGGAAACTTTTGTTAGATAAAAAAATACCTGTCTCTGTAAACTCGGATGCTTCTTGCTTTAACAAAAGTAATGAATCAAAAGAAATGTTGTGGAAAATTTTTTTTATTATCATCATTGGATATTCGTTGTCTGCTTTAGCGTTCTTTATAGAAGTGCTGTATTTTTCTAAATTACATAATTAAAGACAATATTTAGCCTATCATAATTTACGATTGTACAATGTGAACTCATTTTTATAAATTATGTAATTAAATTTATGTAATAATGTTTTGAATTTTGGTGTCATTTTTGTTTGCTACAAAAATTATAAAGAATCCAAAAATAAAAAGAATTGTTTAAACATTTTTTCCCAAACACTTAATTATTGTCATAAATAATAAAAATTCCACAGGAATTAAATTTAGTAAAATTAAATTTTCAGAATACTTATTATATTTTGGAAAAATTGATTATTTAAAACAATGTTTATAAAATTTTTATGAAGAATTCGATTATTTTAAAAAATATCGAAATTTTTCCTCAGTCATTCCATTTTTTAGACATTTTAGTAATATTTGTTGTGAAAAATCAATTATTTTCATAAACAATAAAATTCTTCGCAACGATTCAGTTATTTTCATAAGTAATAAAACTCATCGCAGAAATATTAAAATTTGTCAAAGAATTCAATTATCTTAGATAATAATAAAAATTATTTTTTAGAGCATGATTTCCATACTGTTCTCCAAATTTTCTAAAAAAGGCGCTCATATTTGTAGACGCCAAAATAGGTTGATGTGATAATCAATAATTTGTTTTTTTATCGATGTTAATTCTAGTTTTGACTAAGATTGATTTTTTTATATATTAGAGGTTTTAGTTGGTTTCATTTTCTCTTTGGTCATTTATTGCACAACATAGTTTATACATTATACATATTTACAATTTAACGTTTCGGCTCTATTTTGTAGCCCTCTTCAGAAGTCTAAAAAAATATATAATAATAATGAGAATCATGGATAAATTTCAATTACTTTCAATATCTACTATTTTAATATAATTTTACTCAAACATTCAATTATTTCTATAAACAATAAAATTCTTCTCAGAATGTCAATTATTTTTAATGCAATTTTCATTGATTTCTTTGAAAAGTGTAATTATTCTTAAAATTGGTATTAAAATTCGTCAAAAAATTTTAATTATTTCAAAATTTGTTGATAAAATTCTTTTAAAAATTAAATTTCAATTCAATAAATTATTTATTTTTGTCTTGTATATATACGTGAATTCTAATAAGATTTTCTATGAAGAAATTGATTTAAAAATGAATTTTTATTAAAATTTTTTACCATTATTGAATATTAAAATTCATTATATCGTGAATTTTTAAAAATAAATGAATTTTTAAAATGTTTCAAATTTCAATTTTTTATTGAACTAAAAATTCTGTAGAATTAATTTTTGTTTTGATAAAATTTAATTGAATGTTTTAAAAATGATTTTAAATTTTTTTAATTTTTTAATGCACATCTAATTGAAAAATTTCCGAATAATTGAAATTTCGCAAAATTGGATTGTTAACAAGAAAAGAGTAACTAAAGAAACGAATAAAAAGAAAAAATATTTGTTAAGCTAGTTTGTAAAAGAAAAATACTGAAAAAATAGTGACCTACTTTACATAACATGTTATTTAGAGCAATTCTTCGTAAGGCATATAATTATGAAACGGTCATAGAAAACATTTTGAATTTTTCAAACATTTTATAGAAAAAATAATAAAACATTTCTTTTCTTTAGAGAATAATTGTTTATCCTCACACTGTTATCGTTTGTAACTTTATTTATGTACATCTTTTCAAAGTACATTAAAATTCGTTAAAAAAGTTGAAAAATTAAATTATCAAATGTTAAAAAATTTTGCAGATAAAAAAAGTATTAAAAAAAATACTATCAATATTCTCGAGATGCTTCTAAAGAATATTTTAATTGTTCTGCTGTTGCCAACAGTGCTTAGTGGAAAATTCGAGTGGATGCAAATATTTTCTAATCAAATCGAGTATGAGTCAAAATCGGTGCATCAAATTGTAATTCTGCAGTCTCACATTGAAAGTAACAAAATTTGTCAAATTGAGAATATTCTGTATCGAATTTTAGATAAATTTCCAAAAAGTGTCATTAATTTCAAATCGGAAAGTGTAGAAGATCAAATTTCAAAATTAACATTCGACGAGCCCCAAACATCATTGTTTATTATGCTACATTCTGAAAATGATGATCCAAATTTTTCACAAATTTCAGAATCGATAAAGTTTGTGAGTAGCATTTCTGAAACAAGATCTCGACCAAAATTGCTAATTGTCACTTATTTTGAATGTAATTCTTCGAATGAAAATAAATACGAAAATGCAAAATTCTATCATGAAAAACTTCTCCATCGAATGTGGTCTCTTGATTTTTTGGATGTGACTCTACTCTCCACTTTGGCAGTAAAAACGAATTTTTTCTACAAAAATGATTATTTCAACCTTACAGCTGTTTACCACTATAATCCACATACGAATCAAATGACAATTTCAAGAAAATTAAGATCTACTTTGTTTCCAGATAAGACGAGGAATTTACATCAATATCCAATAAACGTATTTTTTCAAAATTATCCTCCTGAAATTTTTCTACCAACAAAAAAGGATGCGAATAGGAAAATAACTGGAATAAGTTGGTCAAAATTCGAAACATTATCAAAGGCGATGAATTTTCGTCTTGTCGTCAACTTAAAGAATGCCTCGGCAATTAACTCGAAAATAGATTGTAAAAATAAGTACAACAGTACAGGAACATATTTAGCTTTATATCGAAGAAACATTGAATTTTTCGCTATGGAGTATCAGAGATTTTTGGCATGTGACGAAGTATTTCACGAATGGTCCTTGGGCATAGTGGATACAAAATTACTTCTAGTTGTTCCAGTTTTATCGAAAGAATCCTATGTACTAAATGATAAATGGGCAATATTCCGATTAATTGCCATGGCTAGTTTTCCATTTATCATTTGGTTATGCATACGTTTAAGTCGCATAAAATCCGTGAGTCTTGAATTAATGAATTTAATTCTCATCACACTAGGAGCGTCGGCTTCTGAAGAGCCGGAAAAATCAAGGGAAAAAATTATTTTTGCTGTATTGTTGATTATTTGCACTTTGTATAATTCAATGATATACACGGCGCTTACGGATGTTGGCTTACAAAAACAAATGACTTATACCTTCGAAACAATGGATGATGTTTTGTTGTCAAATTTTCCAACACTTGTGCACTTGACAACTGTTCGTTTACTGGAAAATGTGTTCAGTGACACGAGCCATTTGTTATTGCAAAAGGTACAGCAATTTAGGGATCATCCGACACGAATGCTGGAACAAGTACTTAGGAATAAGAACGTGACTTGTATTGTTTTTTCGACGTACGCTAAATATTTGTTGCAGGAGGAAAGAGATCGATGTGGTATGCCAATTGCGAAATTATTGGAAAATGATTATATTGTTCGAACAATTAGTGGAACGGTAATAGCGTCAAGATCACCGTATGTCAAGAGGGTGAATGTTTTGATCAGAAGATTAATTCAGTCGGGAATTCCGGAAAAATGGAAGAACTCATACGACAGGAAGTTTCCTACAAATGCAGCAATTTTGGATTTTACCTGCTTTAACAGAAGTATTGAATTGGAAGAAATGCACTGGAAATTATTTATTATTATTATTTTTGGATATTCCGTGTCTGTGTTTGCATTCCTTGTGGAATTGCTTTACACTAAACTCAAGAGGTTTTGAAAATCACCGCAGGATAGAGATTATGATTTAATTCCTGGAAAATTAAATTTAAAAAATTGATTTATGAAGGTGTATTTCCCAACACATTTGAAATGGAGATGGAATTTAAAAATAAAATAAACATTAAAATATATTTTCGGAAAAAAAACGGTAGACGGTGAGATTTAAATTCCGTGACAAATTTTTGTCACAACTATGACCATTCAACAAGTTTCTCATTCCATCAATGAACCGGTCTCCTTTTTTCTTCCGGTCTCCGAGAAAAAGATACCTTTATTAATTTATGACGACGTAGTGAATTTTGACGACCACATCCACGCACGACGATGCTTTCGAGGTATTAGCATACTCGAGAAAAAGAGACAGAGAGATGCTGAGATAAAGATACGTGGATGAATGAAAAATAGATGTGAGTCAGTTAAATCAAGGCACAACACTTTATCTTTATGTGATTTTATAAAATTTATAGCTATTAAAATCAAACACATTTCAGAAAAAAGTCTCCGAAGATACTAAAAAAGAGAAATGTGAACATTTAGATCCAAAGTTTAATCATTATTTCGTGTTACGAAATAATTTTCTTCTAACTCCTTTAGTGCATTATGGTGTTTTTTTTAGATAAACGAAGAATATGGTAATTTTTAAACATTAGTTCTCAAAAGTACATATGGGTTGAGGAAAAGTGGAGTACAGATAATATTTACTTATCGCAATACTTTTTCCGTAAATTATTGTGATTTCTTATCATTAATAATTTTACAATTAAAGAAATTCTTAACCCTTTGCGTCATGGTTTTTAAAATAAGATTTACTTTTTAGTATAAGAGCACAAAATTATACTTTATACAGGAAGTAAGAAATTAGAAACCTCCTTTAAAAAGTAGAATAAAAAAGAATTGTGTATTTTCACCCATTAAAGAGCCACCTACGAGAGAGAGAAAAAATATAATGGCGACCAAACGATTGCTTCGAAAACGGCTAAGGTGCGGAAATGATTAATGGGTCGAACGCTTCAACAACAAAGTCGTTTCTCGAGTAGACATATTAGCCTAATGTATATGTGTATAAGTGCACTTATACGTGGAGAAAAAAAGGATCTGTCTATTCTCTAGACTAACTCGTTACGTCTATGTATAAGTGTGTATATTACGTATGGACAGTTCTACTGTCCACTTTGCATAATGTCAACAGAAATACATATCTTTTTCCAGCACACATATAAATGTGCGTCGAGTTTATTTGACGAATGTCTACTAGCCAAAGAATCACGCTCATATTTACACGCCGTGAATCAGAATTCTACAAATATGATTTTAAAATCAGAAACGTTCGACAAATTATCTTACTCGTGGCTGCTAAAAACATTCAATTTATTCATATTGTAAAACATGTCTTCATTATTATTATTGTATTATTTTTTATGATAGTGACAAGAAAACTGCTTATTTTTACTTTTTTTTCTTATCGTTAGGTATCTTTGTAATTGTACCTATTTTATTAAATTAAATACAATTTTCAGGAATTGTTTAAGAAAGCATTATTCTCAAAAATTTAATTTCAATTCCTAAAAATATCAATCATATAAAAAATTTTGTTTTTAATTCATTTTTAATTCATTTTTTATTCATTATTAATTTTTAATTTAATAAGATTAAGTAATTAAGATTTAGTAAGATTTGTACATTTATTTATTATTTTCATAAACAATAAAAGTCATCACAGGCTTTCAATTATTTTTAATACAATTTTGCAGGAATTGCTAAAAAAATGTAATTATTCTTGAAAATATATGTTCAATTCCTCGGAACAATAAATTATTTTTAAAAAAATGTTTTTTAATTCCATGGAATAATTCAATTATTTACAAATCTATTAGAATTTTTATACAGGATTTTAATTATTTAAAAATATTTTTAAACACTTGTTCGAAAGAAATCAATCACTTGAATACAATTTTAATTAATTTTTTAAAAATAATTCAATTATTCATTTAGATTTTAATGAAAATCATAATTCAAATTCAATTTTAATAAAGATTCGAGGGGGTTCAATGATTTTTACAAACAATAAAACCCATCATAGGATTTCAATTATTTTTAATACAATTTTACAGGAATTGCTAAAAAATGTAATTATTCTAAAAAATTTATGTTGGAGTACTCGGAAAAATGAATTATTTAAAAAATAAATTTTTTTTCATTCTTTGGAAGAATTCAATTATTTAAAAATCTATTAAAATTTTTTTACAGGACTTTAAGTGTTTAAAAATATTTTAATAAAATTGTTCGAAAGAAATCAATAACTTTGAAAACAATTTCAATTAATTTTTTTTTAATAATTCAATTATACATTAAGATTTTGATGAAAATAATAATTAAAATTCAATTTTAATAAAGAATCAAGAAAATTCAATTATTGTGATAAATAACAAAATTAAACTCAAAAGTTGAATAAATTTAAGGCATCTTAATAAAATTCTTTGCAAAATTCAATTATTTTCATAAATAACAGTATTCATAAGAAGAATTCAATTATTTAAAAAATTATTAAATTTTTTCTTGAAAATCCAATTGGTTTTAAAAATTCTAATAAAATTGTTCGCAAGAGTTCAATTATTGTTTTCATAAATAATAAAATACTTTTTAGAAATGCAATTTTTATTTTCAAAAAAAATTAAATAAAATGCCTCATACAGACATTCAATTATTCTTAAAGAATTTTGGTAGAATTCTTTGTAAAATTTAATTATTTTTTAAAACATTCCTCAATTCAATGTTTTTCAATATTTTTGTAACATTTCCAAATAAAATTCTATTGAATTTAATCATAATAATAATAATAATATTTTTATTTTATTTTTTTTGTAATATTTTTTTAATAATATATTATTAAAAAAAAATTTTGTGTTAAGATCTTCGTAAGAATTCAATTTTTTCATGAATGATATAAATTTCTCAGAAATTCAATTATTTGTAATTGGAATTTACATAAAATTAGTCGAAAGAAACAAATTATTTACAATCGAAATTTGCATAAAATTGGTCATAAGAAACAAATTATCAAAAAAAAAAAAAATGTATAAACTTCTTCGCAAGAATAAAATTATTTTTATAAATATTTAAATTTTTTGATGAATAGTAAAATTTATTGTAGGAAGTAAATTCATTAGCAGAATAAGAAAGACGTAAATATTTTTGATAAAAATTCGGAAAAAGTCGGAAAAATGAAACACAGAATGGAATTTTTGTCCGTTTTGTAAAGTGACTAAAAACGCGTCTTTTTGATCCTCAAGTTTAATTTTTTGACAACTTCTTCTTTTTACAACTTTTGTTTTAGTTTGAAAGTAATTTTTTCAATGAAAAATTAAAACGAGGAAAACTAGTTAAAAATGATATGGAATTGAATGACTGAATGACATTTGTGCCACCCACGTTGGATGCAAGTTCCGTGTTTATGACAATCATGCTACTGCATCTTCAGTCATTATTTCCTTCTTCTGTAGAGGCTAGTGTCTATATCTCTCGCAAAAGATACGTCGCAAGGCGAGAAAATATCTCTCCTCCTTTTCTCTCTCTCTCTCTCTCTCTCTTTCTTTCTTTTCTCTCGCGGTTTATTGCCTGCACCTGCGTCTACATCTATACTTGAAATACATTTACACATCCAGGGTAAATGCTTTGACTTCTCATATGTTGACTTAGGTGGGACAAGAGGGAAGGGACTTTCGAGGCCAGCAAACGAGCTCGAGTGCTTTTCTGTCAGATCGCTGCGCTCGGTTCAAGTTTAAATCCTCCATCTACAAATATCAATTGGAATCCATAATTTTACCCAAGAGTCTTGTGGAACTGAAGCAAAACGTCTTCATATCTCCTTCACTATAAAGATTCCTGGAACCAGGAGCCACAGTGCTTTTTCGAGTATTTCCTTTTTTTTAAATAAATTCTTATTCCCACAATAGAATCCTGAAAAAAAATTGAAAAAGCACAAATAAGTTCTTTAAAAAATTTCTACTAAACGGAATCATCTTTTTCTTTCCCAGAAAAATAATTCCTATAGTGAAATAATTTTTATTTTGATAATTCAACTAAAGAGGGAATTTTCACATGCGCTGGTTAAATATATATAAAAAATTGCATATCATTAATAATTCTGACAAAGTGAAATATTTCGCATTGATTTCGCATAGGTAAATTTTTATTTACCAATAAAGGGAATGTTTTTCGCACGCTTTATAATCTTGTCGGGATTTGTGGAAAACATTTGAAATGTTAATTTACAACTGTAATTTTCCAATTTCTAAAATGTCAATTTTCTCTAATATGCGCATTATTTGCGTTATTGAGAAAGAGTACCCTGGGTGCTCGTTTATACAAACATGTGTGTATAGTTCAAAAAAAAAAAGAGGGGAAAAAAAGGAGAAGCATATAAAAAGTGGCGATGATAATGTAGTGCCTAATCTTAACGTTGGCACTGATCAATTCACATTTGTGGTCATAGCAATATGAACCGGTGTTTGAGGACTGAGATGGACCAACTGGTTTCCAAGGGTATTGACAAAGAACTCAGTGTAAATATTGCACGACTTTACGAACGTTCTCTTATACAAAGTGGACTAATGTAAGAAAACGAGACTTGAAATGAATCACTTATCCGTACTGCAACCGACACTTTGGTTCTTCAGTGTTTCCTTTTTTGCATACATGAAAAAAATTTTACTCTACAAAAATTGAATATTTCATTTTTTGGGGGGGGAGAATTTTAAACATTGCTTTTCCTGTAGCACTACTTATTATACCAATAGAATCTTTAGCAGAAAATATAATTTTATTATTTACTGAATTAAGTGAAAATTATTTAATAGTTTAGTTATTTTATCTTTTTACTTCTTCTATTTTTCTTTTTAACAAGCAGAAGAAATTTAAAAAGATATTTTCTTATCTTTCTCATAATAATATTACTTTTATTATGAGAAAGACAATAAAATAAAGTAAAATTCGTCTCAATTGAAAAACGAAAATAAAACAAAAATTGCAATATTTTCACGTTCTTCGTTTGAGGCGAAGAGTTATAATGGCGCGAAATTAAAATTATAAAGAAAAAAACAAAAAAGTTAATAAGAAAAAAATTATTGAAAAACTTACATCAGGAAAACAAAATAAAAAAGAAGTAGAAGAAACAATTTTCTGAATTTTAAATACAGCTTGATAGAAATTTCCAAACATTGATTATTTTACGCCAAAGAAAAATTTCACAAATTTTACCGCAGAGTAGCAAAAAGAAAGAAATTTCAGATTATTAAAAATTTTTTTAAACTATAAAAGAAATTTGAATTAATATTTTGTTTGATGTTAAAAAACAATTAATAAAAATATTTAAAAATTTAATTTTAATTCCTCAAAAATATTAATTATTTAAAAACAATGTTTTTAAATTTTTATTAGAAGAATTTAACTATTTCCAAAAATAATTTAGAATCTTTCATAGAAATTCGATTATTTTTAAATATTTTAATCAAATTGTTTGAAAGAAATGAATTACTTTAAAATTTGAAATACAATTTTAAATAAAGATTTTAATAAAATTCAATTATTTAAATAAAGAATTAAATTCTGTGGATAAATAACAAGATTATTTCCCAATATTCAATTATTTTAAGGCATTTTAATTAAATTCTTTGCAAAATTTCAATTATTTTCAAACATTTTCTTCAATTCAATGTTTTTTAAGGACTACTGTTCTAATAAAATTTTCCAAATTCAATTTTTTTAATTAAAAACATTTTTTTAATAATATTTTATGCAAAAATTAAATTATCTTCGTAGATAAATAATTTTTATTTAGGATATCAATTCTTACAACAATAACATTTGTTACAACAATTAAATTATTTTTTTAAGCAATCACATTCAACGCAGAATTCAATTATCTTTCATACAATTTTAATCGAATTTCTCTTTTTAATCGAATTATTCTCAAATCTTTTATTAATATTTGTCTAAAGAATTCAATTTTTTAAATTCAAGTCTTTATTTATCTTTAGAAATCTTTTAAATTAGTCACAAAAATTTTCTTACATTTTGCTTATAATTTTTTTCTAAAATATGATAAATTATATTAAATTTTACAAACAATTTAAAAAAAATAAATTATAATATTGTTGTATTTGAATCTGCTCGCAGTTTGAAATTAATTTTTGTTTGCATCTCACATTCTTAAAAATTTTTGAAAATAATATTGATAATATTTATAATATTTTTTATTCTTATTAAAAATTTCTTTAACAATTGTTTCAAATAATTTAATTATTACGAAAAAGAATTTTGAATTATGTAGTTAATAAGTTAATTTTTTTAATTTTGCATCTGAAATTATTCAAAAATTGATGTTTATATTTGATGATATAACATTTTTTAATTTGCAATATAATAAATGGTCTACTAAAAATTCATTTTAAAATTGAGCACAGTTAAAATTTTAAACAATAATTTCGTCATTTTATTAGTAACTTTTTACTAATTCAGATTTAGAGGGCTAATGATACTTATAATCTATAAATTCATTTCGTTTACGAGAGAATTTTCATGCCATCTGGACGGCAATTTTCAGAGTTATAATGGCGCGAAATTCAAATTTATAACAAGAAAAGGAACTAAAGAAATGAATAAATAACAAAAGAACAGTAAAAAATAAATGAATAACATTATAAATATTAATGAAAATAAAGATAAATAGAAGAAGTGAAAGAAAATAAAAAGAGAAAATTAAGAAGCAGAAGATACTATTTTTCCCCCTTAATCATATAATACAAAAATTGCAGATTCACTTGAATTCAAAAAACAGAGAACGAAATAATAATACAATATTTTCACGTCCTTCATGATAAAGAAAAAAATGAAAAAAAACTATAAGACATGTTAAGGAAAATTTATTGTCGCGCAAATCATTGAATGATTTTCTTTTCTAAATAACGAACAATTTATTATACGAAGGTGGTCTTCAAGAACAAGTCAAGTATCTGCGTCACGAACTAGTTTTGCATATTGTAACGAGAAAATCATCTTCTAATTGCTGTCGGAGATAAAAACATAACGACTCGGTAAGAAGATCCGCTCTCCACGCGAAGATGTCTCTCCAATGGAAAACAAATTATTATTGAGCGTGTTCCATCGGAAAGGGACATGGATATTATAAATGTCAAGGTGTGCGTAATTCAATTATCCTCCTTTTGTCTCTCTCTCTCTCTCTCTCTCTCTGGATCTTTAGAGACGAGGGAGAGAGGCATAAACACAATTATCTTAAAACAAGGCGCATCAAGAGACGAGTCAGAAGATACTACTTAAAGATTAAAAAAAATAAAAAAAACTTTTTACCAGATACGTATCAATATGAATCCTTGATAAATGTTTCTTGAAATGGCAAGTGAAACGCGAACGTATTCTTATTTCATTGACTTATCAGAATCTATATAATAGTTTATATATCAGCGGGGGTGAAAAACTCGCTTGATTTAATTTATTCACAATTGTTCTTGACAAGGTCATTTCGAGAAAATGAGAGAAAGGTGATGATTATTCATGATTGAATTTATAGTTCATCTTTTGCAATAATAGAATATAATTTTATCATTGAAAATTTATCTGGAATTTTTTTTTCCTTTCTTTCTTTTTGTTATATGCGCATATACATAGAAAATCTTTCATCATTGCGCTTTATTTTTCATCGATTTCATTTTAATTAACCGGTTTTTTATTCTCGATGCTCTTAAAGTCAAAAAGCTGAAAATAAATCTTGAAAAAATGACGTTTCTATATTTGAATAAAAAAGGACTTGTGTGTGTGCTTTTAATTTGACAGAAAATAAATGTTTGACGAGTAATTTATATTCACACAAGCTCGTTAAAAATGATCGGTTTGAAATTATTCTCTATCATTGTATATACAAGAGAGAGGAGAGACTAATAAATCCTCAAGGGGGATCTTTTATTATTCAAACCAATTTTTGCAAATAAATTTTTTACTTTAATTTAAAATAGGAGAATTATTACTGATGTAAAATTTTTTAAAATAGATTTTTATTAGCAAATTTTTCATATTTAGAGGAATAAAAACATTTAGTGCAGTAGAGGGGGATCAAAAATGACACTGTTTTGCATCTTATGCTGAAAAAAAATCGTGATTTAAAAAGGAATTCTGTAAAAAATATAGTAAATAATGTATGGTGAAGAAAATAATACTAAATAATAATAAAATAAATAATAAATTTTACAGTGCAAAAATTATTCATCTCTGAAAAAAGTGTCAAGGAAAAATAGTTTCCTGCAAAAACTGATTTCAATCGTTTGAGGACAAATATGGAATGTTGTGAATAAGGGGAAAAAATCATCAAATAAGATACACCATATTTATTAAATGTAAATCGTCCAACACTTTATAAATATTTACAAAAAATATCAGCTGGCATCATACGAAATCACATCTTTCTGGTTTTATTTATTTTCTCATTAACTTTTTTTTTGTACTGACCCACTTTATGAACGCAGATTTTATTTATTATAGACCTCAAAAATCCACATTATATTGATTAAACGTTCATTGGAGGGTAAATATTATTCGCAGAATTAAATTCTTTCAATAAAGCTACTAAAATAATTTTATTTTTAAAAAATAAATAAAATATAATTTTTCAAGTTTTTTTTGGGGGAATTTTTACTTTCTAAATTTTTTTCAGTTTTACAATTTGAAATTTTATCGAAATTCGTCTTCATAAGCGTCGGGCTGAAAATTATTAATAAATTTTTTGAAGAATGGATTTAAATTTAAATTAAATAAATTTCCTTGTATGACTATTAACATTTTACCATAAGTTTCTTCTGGAGAAATTAACAAATACTGTTTATTAATTTTTATTTTCGATTTGGAGTATTTTACTAAATTTTTTAAAATGAAAATTCATTTTCTATTTGCTGTATGCAGAAACCAATTTTTTTCGTGAATTTTACTAAATCCGAAGTGAATTTTCTATTTCTAATTTTTTACTAAAAGTTTGTTCGGATATGGTGAAATTTACTTTGGATATTAAAAAACTATTTTAGGTTGTACTATATCAAAAAGTTTAATAAATTATTCGCTTTTTCCATGTACAAGTGAATTTGTAAATTTTTAATAATATTCTTTTCGAGAATGCAATTTTTTTCTATATTATTCCAATTTTGAAAACTATATATATTTGAAATTTTAAAAATGTTTTATTATTTTCTTAAAATATGAAAATAATTAAAATTTATTTATAAACATGAAAAATATATTTTCGTGCTTAAAAGGACAAAATAGTCTAAATAAAAAACAAAAATATATCAATACTTTCATGTTTATAATTGCTATATAAATAAATAATTTTTATATAGAAAAATTTTACGCGAACTCAAGTAGAAGAAAAAAGTTAAATTTTTCGGGGAAAAAAAATATATAACAATAAATTATGTAAAAATTGAAAATGAGACAAAAATCTTTCTAAATTTGAATAAATTAGTAAAAATGTTCGCTAATTTTAATAAGTGACTGATTATTTTTCTTTTGCATTAGAAAATTTTACTAAAGAAAAGTAATTTCTATATTATAATTATAAAGAAGTAGAAGAATACTAAATTTAAATTTCCAAAAAAAAAAAATTTCACAAAAATATATTCGCACTTCCCATTCTCCAATTTTTTACTATAGATATAAAAAAAATAGTTCTGATTCTTTTTTAAAAAATCAATGAATTTCACAAAAATACGATAAGACCTCCATTGAACGTTTTGTCAACTTCATAAAAGAAAAAAAAGGAAAAAAAGAAATATTGTAAATAGGCAAAAAATTATTGCAAGACTGGCCTTGGGTTTTTTTTGCTGACAAATCGCATCATCAGCTTATATTCTATATATATATATATATGTTTATATATAAATATTTACACTATTTTCGAGTCTTTTTTTTATTTTTTTTATATAATTTCACTTTTTCCTATCGAAATATAAGTGTATATAAAATACTCGCAGAGCTGTGTTCACGAAAGAATCACGGCATTTTTTACTGGCACTAAAGGGTATGTAACTTTTTTTCAAAAAGGCACTGTTCATTTTAATTGCAGGCGTTATTTTTTCGCGCACAATTGTTCAAATTGGAGAGAATTGAGCAATTTTCTTCGGTCGCATCACACCGATTTTTGAATATAGGGAAACAAAATAAAAAAGAAAAGCAGAAAAATAAGAAAAAAATTGTCATGTTTCTGTAGTTTTTTTTTGAAAGTGTCAAATTGATACTAAAGTGGATCAAATTGATGACAAAAATTTTGAACAGTTTAAGACACATTTTTGGTATCAATTGGTTGGAATTTGATACTTTTAAGTTAACAGTACTTCTAGAGTTTTTTGGAAAAAATATGGAAGGAACCCTTTTCGATCTGATCTATATTTTTGCTGTCAATTGATTGCAATTTGATACTTAACAGTACTTCCAGAGTTTTCTTAAAAGTGTGAAATTGATACTAAAGTGAATCAAATTGTTGATAAAAAAAATTTGCAACCGTTTTCGATCCGATCCACATTTTTGGTATCATTTGGTTTGATACTTTTAGATTAATTTTCCGAAAAACAAGCATCTCTTCACAAGAATCGCTGAGAAATTTTAAAAATTTACTTTTATAAATAGATAAAGGTTCTTAAAGTTCCGAATTATTAAATACGGATATTATTTTTTAAGGCACTTCACAGAAGAGATTCAACTACAAAGAATTGTGTGGGGGGAAAGGGAAATTTGACGCTATTATCAAGGTCAAGTTTTTCTTGTTAGATCCAAAGGTGGTCCAGTTTCAGGATCGAGGTCCATATCATTGTCCTCACTTTCAGACGACCTGTCCTCCTCGTCGTCCTTGAGGATAATTTGCGTCTTCAGATCCTGTGGATGATTCTTGAGGCTCAAATCAATTGGCTCCTCCTGCTCGGGACCTAACGATCGAAGGAATGCGATACTCTTATCGTAGGAGATTTCCAATTGTCGACCATTATCCGCCTCTTGATTATCATTATTTCTCGTCTCATCCTCCTCTTCCTCCTCCTCGTCGTCATCGTCGTCGTCGTCGTCATTCTGCTCCTTGGGCGATGGAGTCGTTCGCGAACTAATGCTGTCACTGGATGAACTGGATAAACTAGCGGCAGCCTGTGCCGCACCCACTTGATTCACATAGGGCACAATGAATCGCTGTTGAAAGAAGAAGGGTGTGTTCAATAATTGCATGTGATTGAAAGCTGGATGAAACAATGGTGGACCGCGCCACATTGGAAATCTTGCCGCTTCCGGCCTCAGTAATTCGTGATGAGGTCTCACAAGGTCGGGCGGTGGCCTCAACATCTCCTGCGGTCTGGGAATGTCCGTTTGACGATGAGACGACACATCCTGTGGCCTCAATGCACTGACCTCTTCGCGTTTTGTCATTCTCTCGGGGAAATTATTTACTATTTGACTATTATTGGGTGCTGTTGTTGTATTATTGTTGTTGTTATTGTTATTATTGGCGGCGTCCAGCGAGGAGAAGGGCTTCTCGTACAGGCTTTTCTGATCCTTGAAACGTGACAGTGGCTGATGTGCTTGCTCCTGCAGGAGGCAATGGATTTTGAACCAATTTGATCGTCGACCGTAACGTGAACCTGATTTTGACATTCCTACCATTAGACATTTTCTTAGACGGCATGCCTTGCAGGCTGTGCGATTCTTTTTGTTTATCACGCAGACGCCTCCGTTCTTGCATTCTGATATGCTGCTCAAGTTGTTGTAGGTTCTTCCAAAGAAGGACTGCAATTAAAAGGTGCAAAAGATCTCATTGTAGAATTATTCAAAGCAGAAGAAAAAAGTGCAAAAATTAATCTGAATTAACTTTTCAAAAATTTAAGTTCGTTAAAATTTGTAATTAAATTCATTACAAATTGAAATTTCATAAAGTTTCAAATTGAAATCTTTTCAAGTTTATCTGTTTATTAAAATTTTAAACACAACTCTTTTAAAATTTAATTAATTATGAAATATTAAAGTCTTATTCATTGAATAATTTATAAGTAATAATAATTTCTGGCAACCATTTAAATACATTTAACAAAATTAATATTTAAAACAATAAACACTAGAAAAGTAGCAACTGAATCAAGTTTAAAATTTGTTCACCAGAAAATTGTTGGGAAAATGAACTTTTCGCTGATCAGATAATTAATAGTTTACATATTTTCAATAAAATAATGTAGTGAAAATTCCAAATATTACAGATAAATTTTTACTATTCATTCCGTAGTGTGTAAGTTCAATGTCCTTAAAACTTTAGAAAGTAATTTTAACAAATTCTTGCGATAATTAAAAGTGACTATTATAAAATATAAAAATGTACAAAAAAAAGGTGAGAAAAAACCGGGAAGTCATTAATTAGTGAAATTTAATGATCCTAGTGTTGTAGTATTTTAATAAATTCTTACCTTACATCCCTCGCAGGTAAAAGCACCAAAATGGAAGCCGGCAGCCGGTTCTCCACAAACCCTGCAGAGTTGATTCATCTGCTTGTGCAAAAAAAGAAAGAGAAAAAAGATTATGAAAATAATAATAATAATAATAATAATAATAATAATAATAATAATAATAATAATAATGCTACTAATTATAATAATAGGAAAAAATATTATAACAACATTAATTATTATTATGGAAATAAAAATAATAATAGGCACTAATAAGAAGGGGAATAACAAAAGGAAACGTAGATAAATAAAGAGATAAAAATAAAAGAAAAAGAAACAATAGAAAAAAAGTAGTATAGAAGAAGAAAAACAGAAAATTAAAACAAGTAATAACAATAAAAAGGAAAAAAGTAAATGAAGATAGAGAAAATATAGAATAATACTAATAAGATAAAAGAGCAAAATAAGGAGAAATATAAGAAGAAAAAGAAGAAGAAGGAGAAAAATAGTAATAGCACAAATAATAATAAGAATAATAACGAGAATGAGAAAATACAAAATAATAAAATTAGCTTTGTTCAAGGAACGTGCTATTAGATATAACATAATTTATCATTCGCGGAGAAAGAGTAAGAGATCTATTTAAACATATCCTATTTGAGTGTAATTTGTGATTATTAAAATTCTACTTGATGATACATTAGATACCGTTGACTTGTTCTCAAGAAATGAAATTGTACTTTAAAAAAAAGCAGCAGCAGAAGAAGAAGAAGACAAAAAAAAATTCTCCACTCTCTTCACCTGTCACTTGTATAAGAATGATGAGATTCGGTTGCGAGACCGAGTTCCTATTAAATCCTATTTAGTCAGTGATTACGAACGCGGTTGTGTACCAGGTTGCAATGCCCCAAAGAGAGGGGGCAAAATATACGACTTATAAAGATGAGAAAGGTCGAGGTATAGAAAGAAAGAGAAAGATTGAGAGAGAGAAATTGATAGAATAGCGAAAGAATCAGCAGAACGAAATTATACCAATCAAATATTATGAGAGTGAGTCACAATATGTTTTTATTGTATATTGAGCGTAATTTAAAATTTTATTATTCTTTTTCCTACTCTTTTATTGTATCTAGTGGAATTTGTGCTTCTTTTTTTTAGCTTACATTTTTTAATAATTTTTTCTTTTTATTGACTTGTTTTCTTGTCGAACGTTTGAATTTCGCGCCATTCTAACTCTGAAAGTTGCCGTCCAGATGGCATGAAAATTCTCTCACAAACGAGATGGAACAGACGGATTATAAATATTAGCGACCGTCAAGATCATATTAAACCAAAGTTCTTGAAATCATTTATTAGAAAATTAATTTTTAAAACATATTAATTGTTTATTAATTATTAATTTTAGAAAATAAATTTAAAAAGTATTATTTGATTTATTAATTTTAAGTAATTAATTCAATTATTTTTATTTAGAGTAAAATCCATCGCAGAAATTTGATTATTTTTAAACCATTTTAATAACATTTCACGACAAAATTCAATTATTTCAAAATTCTTTGATAAAAGTAATTTCATTAAAGTGTATTAAAATTTATTCAATTTTTTTACAGATTTTACTATGTAATTGAATTTTTAAAAATAATTTTTTTTATTGACAAATTTTATAAAAAAAATTGAGAAGAGTTGTACGAAATTTATTAAATATAATTGTAATGTTTGGAATATTTTGCAAAGAGTTTATTATTTCAAACAAATGAATTGTTTTAAAGGATTTATTAAAATTTTAGAAAATAATTGAATTCTTTGGACAAAATTTATGAAAAAATTAAGAAAATTTGAATTCCTTCGTGAAAATGAAAAATTTATCGAATATAATTGAATTTTTTGCGCATAGATTTGAGGGATTTGAGGGATTTGAGGGATTTGTTGAAATTTTATAAAATAATTGTATTCGTTCCTAAATTCTATTAAAATTTTTGTTTAAAAATATTTGAATTTTTGCAATAATTTTACTATTTATAAAAATAATTGAATTCTTCCAAAGACTGTTATTATTTATCAAAATCATTAAATTTTCGTAACATCCATAATAATTTTTAATTATTTAATTTTGTTTATGTGTTTTTAATCATCTGGCAGCAGTACTTTATTAATTTTTTTTGTAAAGTTAAATAATTAAGTCTAGTTATTGGAAAAAAAAGTTTTCAGAAAGCAAACAACGAAGTTGATAAATAAATCTATCTCTAAGATAATTAATTGTCACGAAAAATTAAAAATCGGAAAAGTTGTATAATTATTAAATTTTTTTTTGAATTTTTAATTTAAATTGTTTATAACTTCTATTTTTTTTATATTATATTAAGAAAACTGTACTTGAATGACCATGAAAATATTTCTCTCTACACTATAGCTCATAAAAAGATTTTCTCACTCTACAGAATCTTGTTAGAAATTTTGATTTATTAAATTGTTTATTACCTATTTATTAAAGCATTTATTCCCCGTTTATAACGTACCAAAATAATATGTATAATTATTAAATCTAATATGCAAGAATTTTCTATTCAGTTTGAAAGTCATAAAATTTTCTACAGTACATATAAACACCTCGCTTAAATATTCCAACCTGACCGCGAATATCTTTTACCACTTGATATTTTCAGGGCAAATGTAATTTGTGTGTATATAGTTGTATAAGTTTTTCTATTTCCTTATTGTTCCATTCATATTGTTGGTAAGATTTCAAAAAGGGTATATTATTTTATACACAAATGATATTTTCCCTCTTTCTCCCCCCCCCTTTTTTCCCCACAATTTTTTTTTCTAAACAATATATTGTGACCTCCCTTTTATATATAATAATAATCTTATGTGTATAAGCACAAAACTCTGGGAAAGTCCGCGAATGAATTGAAGGAAATAACGGCAAGTGGACATGCGTTTAAGAATCATAAACTTAAGTCCCACACAGATGCGATTAACAAAGATGATGGTTGAAGTTCCCATCCTCACTAAAGGTGATTGCATTAGGAATGAGAATTTGTAAATGTTTCAAGTGCAAGCGTGATCCTTGGAATATACTGGCTCGTAAAAGCATATATAACAAGATTTTCTGCGCTTAAAACACATTTCGGAATCATAACGGCTTGATATGTTCCTAAGAGTGTTTAATAATTGTGGGAAACACTGTTGGAGATTGAATTTCAAAATATCAAAAGCGTGTTTCTATGAGGCAGCTATTTATTTATTTTGGTTTTTTTTGTTTTACTCAAAATTCGTACAACAAGGGAAAACAAAAAAGAAATATTTCGATTCTCTTCGATACTAACTTAATCTATATTGAATGAAAATTTTTTTTCATTTTTCAAAAATAATCTATTTTTTCCACAATTTATTTTCTTTTGGAATTTAATTATTTCTAAAACATACAAAAGTTCCTTATTTTCTAGAATTTTTTTTTTAAATTGTATCTAAAATTCTTTTTTAAGTCAATTGTTATTAGAATTCAACGATAACTGAATTATTTAAATATATTTCAATAACAAACTTTTGTAAAATTTATTAATTTTTAAATATTTTAGTTAAAATACTCATCTAGAAGCACAAAAATTTTTTAAACTGAGAAAGCAAAAATCTTTAAAATATAAAATCTTTTATTTTAACAAAATTTGAGAAAATTTCCATTTTTAAAAATGTTTTAAATTATTTTCTTAAATTCAACTATTATTTCATGAAGATTTTAATTTTTAAAAACCTTTCAAAGTTCAAAATTCCATCATTCAAATATTCAAATATTTTCTAAAATTTTGATTGAAATTATTTTTCAAATGATTTCATATCAAAAAATTGAACGAGAATTAAATTACATTTAAATAAAAAAATAACTGATGAAACAATTGATTTTTTTCTTAAAATTGCAACTGTAACTCTACCTATGATTTTTTTTTAATTCAAGAAAGAAAATTAATAATAAATAATAATAAAATTATTAATTAGCAATGATTAAATGTTAATTATTAATTTCAAATTCGATTAATACCTCATAAATAAATTTAAAAAAAATAAAAAAAAAATTTTCGAGAATGAAATATTCTTATCCAAAGGTCGTTAAATTTTACTAATTAGAAGTGAAATGCAATTAACTGATATGATGCCTCGAAAAAGCGAAGAAGAAAAAATTGTTTTTAATATATTATTTATTGCATTCCATTGTGCATCAAGATTGTCTATATAAAGTTTACTAGTTAACGTAAGTAATCATACCTGAATGAACAATACTCGGCAAATAATAATTATAATTCTTAACAAGACATTAATTACTCATTCGCATGTGAGTTAAGTGCTTCTATAAATAATTAGCATAATATTTCCAAGCAAAGTACTGTCAAAGAACTACAAAGGTCAAGGTCCTTAAAATGACGATAGAGGTCACTCTCGAGATGTTAAATTAAATTTATTCAGAGTGCATTGTCCAGAACTTAAAACTTTCTCAAAAAAAAAATTTTTTTCCACAATTTTTCTAAAGATATCAAATCGAGACAAAAAATGAATCACAAACATTGCTTTCACAACACTTTTGATTCGTTTTTTTGTCTCAATTTAAAATTTCTAGAAAACATAAATTTATTATTTATTAATTAATTAAAAGAATTATTTATTCCATATTTTTGTTTCGAAATTTCGAAAATATTGGAAAAAATTTTTCCGGCAACTTTAATAGCTGTATAAAGTAGAAAAAAATGGAAATAGGAAAAAAGTAAAATAAATAAAAAATACTCACTACGTCAGTATTGGCCGGGGTCGTTGCAATTGTTGGAGAAGAGGTCCACCAACCTGTAGTGCCAACTCCTGGTGAACAGTGGTTGCCAGTTCCAGCCAATCCAGCCACGTTCGACAATTCGCCCACGTCCATCCGATCTCGTTTATTTACTTTGTGTCAACATTTTCCTCTCTCTTCGTTGACTTCTCATCTTCCACAAAATCTCCTTCATTTTTCTCAGACCACCAGAAAATTTTACTCTATTTTTCCCTCTTGTCTTTTCTCTTTTCTCTTTTTTGTATAATAATATACACTTACATCCTCGTTGATAATAATCATTCGTGTCCTTATTCGCCTGTAACAGAAAATTATTTTTCCCATAATTCTAATCTGTTCAATTAATTTATTTCTAATTCATTATTGCTATATTATTAATTTCTATTTAAGGGATTAATCTTTTATTATTTTCTATTTAATTATTTTCTATATTTAATTATTTTCTACATAAGTAATTTCTATGGGACTATTTTCTATTAAAATAAAAACTATTTAATTTGTTTTTATTTTATTAATTTCTGTTGAATTATTATTTTCTATTGAAATAAATACAATTTTATTCGTTTTGTATTTTATTAATTTCCATTGAATTATTTTCTATTAAAATAAAAACTATTTAATTCGTTTTTATTCAACTAACCAGCAAATATTACCAGCTTATTTTTCAAATTTCAATTTAAAAAAATAAATTTGTTAATTAAAAAAATTAAAACATTCACTTATTCAGCACATAATTAATTGTTAGTTTTATTATTTATATTTTTAAAGATTTTAATATTATTCTTTGAAAAAATTTAATTATTTTCCTAAATTATAACATATTCTACAGAAGAATTCAATTACTTTTTATAAATAGTAAAATTTTTTGCTGAAATTCAATTATTTACAAAAACTCTTATAAAATTGTTCAAAAGAGTTTAATTTTTTAACAATAATTTTTAATACAATTCAGTAATTAAATATTCAATTTCAATTATTAAGAAACATAATGACTTTATACAACATTGAAATAAAATTGTCCATAAACTTCAATTATTTTCATATTTTTTAATTAAAATTGTTAAAGAAACTCCATTATTTACAGAAAATTCAAATAAATTTTAGAAAAGAATGTAATTAAGATTTTGGAAATTCTTAATAAAATTCTCCACAAAAATTCAATTATTTTCATAAATATAATAAAATTTTCCTCAAGAATTCAATTATTCTCAAATTTTTTGACAAAATTCTTTGCAAGAATTTAAGGATTTTCAATACATTAATATAAAAAATTTTTTTAAAAAATTTTGTAGGAAGAATTGAATTTATAACCTATTTGAAGAAAAAAAATCTTAAAAAGAAGTTAGAAGACAAGAAAGCAAACAATAACTAACTTCAAACTGCTAACACGTTACCGGAATGCAACGATTATTAATATAGATTTCTATTGAATTTTTTTTTATTAAATATACTATTTAAAAATTATATTTTTTATTTAATTAATTTCTTTTGAATTATTAATTACTTAAAATTAATTAGTCCTTAAATTGCAAGGGGTCTGCTCAAGTAATCAGCTTGGAGAAGCTGCCCCCCATAATGCGATTGCTCCCTTCTCCTTGTCTCACTACTTAAAGTATAGTGGGGGGTCGCTTCTCCTGCAAAGTAGAATACAATCGAATATTCATTTAAAAACGACATTTTTGAAATATTTTTTCAACTTTCTTGAGAACTATAATAGAAGAAAAGAATAAAAATTCAGAAAATACAAGAAATAATTGTTGAAAGTATTTTTCTTCTTCTATAAAAAGTATAGGAATTTATTTTTTTTTTGTTGTGGAACAAGAAATGAGAACTCATTCTCATTTGAAATCATAAGCGTGGTATAACGAGTGCCGCGCAAGGATTAATGACTAACAATATATATATATATATATACCTCTATATGTGTGTATATATGGCTATATAAAAATATAAAAGGTATAGAGTTTTTCACGGAGAATTATAAACTTCATATTCTGAGCTTGAGGACGTGCGGTATGAAAAGCAGTATTCCATGGGGTAAATATAAACTTGAGTGAAGCTTAAATGAGAATAAAATCCGTCTCTCTCTTCTCTCGAAGTTATAAGGATTGGCGAGTATAGTCGCGATTTTTTTGCCTGCGTGAAGACTTATCGACTCGTCTCCAAAGGGCCCTATATACCTCTCCCCTCTCTCATCGTTCCCTCGTAACACCGTGTTTACGGTAATACAGCACCATTAGCAACTTAACGAAGATCACCACTTGTTGGGTCACATAAATACAACCACTAATTACTTCGTTGGACACAAATTAATTTCACAGAATTGCCCGGCTATTTGCAGAAAAAAATTATGGCAAATAATAACAATTTACCTCGAATTATACTTTTTTTATTTTCGTTCTTATCCTCTCTTGGAAGAATTCCGAAGAATCTTTCTTTCTTTTTTGCTGAATTATAGAAACTAGAGAGTATATAATTTTGTAAGAATTTTTATTGAAAAATTTTTTTTTATTTAGTGAATAATTTAATACTTTGTAGATTTTTTGTATTGATATTTATTTTTTTATTTAATATTAACATTTTAATTCAATTTTAATACAATTTTAATCGATTTTCACGATAAAATGAAATTATTCTTAAAAATTTTATTAATATTCGTCAAAACAATTTAATTATTTAAACAAATTTTATTAAAATTTGATGCAAACATTTAGTTATTTTTATAATTAATAAACCTTTTTAGGGAGATTCAATGATTTTCATATAAATAATAAAATTCTTTTTAGGAATTTAATTATTTTCATAAGCAATAAAACTCATCGCAAAATTTCAACTACTTTTAATAAAAATTATCGTACGTCAGGTATTATATAATTATAAAGTGAAAAAAATTTACTAAATGTAAAAAAGAAGAAATGTGTAAAAAATGAGAATAATGTGCTAAGAAGATTGATAAGTTCTCATTCAACATTCACGACTTTCTAGAAAATAATTCGCACTTAAGATTTTGATGCAACAAAAAAGATGGAACAAAAAACAAATTTCTATTTAAATCAAATAAATTGAAACTAATAATTTTTGGTTTGAACTAAAAATTTTTAGTACTTGAAACAAATACCAGTGAATTATTTATTAATAAATTTCAAAAAAGAAATTCTTTTTAATATTTTTCTTTATTCTTAACTTCTTTGTCGAAGAATTACAAATTTTATCTCATGAAAGAAAGACGAGTGTGACGCAAACAAAAATAATTTTATGCCTCATTTATTTATTGTTGAGAAATATATAGAACCGAAAATATTTCCGGGTCAAAAATTGATTCAAGTTTACGCATAATTTTCATATTTAGATTATAATATTACCACACGAGAAATTCGATTTTGATTTATAAAAATTGTCCCATTCACAGTGGGAGTATTCGAAAAAAATTAACATTATTTAAAAAAAAATGTCTAGCATTTAAAAAAAATAAAAATAGACACTAATTTACTTTTTATATCGAAATAAATAATTTTTTTTTCAAAGAATACATTAAAAAAAGTAGAGGAGCAAAAAAAAATTGATACGATTAGTGTCAAAATTTTAAATTATATATTTGAAAAGCATTTTTCGATCAATTTCGTATATATTATAATAAATGTATGAATTTCAAATCAAAGCAAGAATTCGTTATGACAATAAATTAGAGTAATTCAATGTCAAGCGAAGGAAAAAAGAAACAAGTTTACTGATTTAATCAAAATTATTGTAGGAATGTAAATATTTACTTGGAATTAAATTAGTTCACAAGAGATGTTGATATAGAGAGCTTTACTTTTAAATTCATAACTTTTTCTGATAAGGACACAACTATATCTAATCAGCAAATCGTAAATTTAGATTTGTACGCGAAAAATGTTACAGAATTTAAATTTAAATTATAATAATTATAATTAAATTATTTAATATGTAAAAATATTGTTGGTAATAATTTTATGATTTTTGAATATTATTACTAAACTATTATTAATACCTGGAGAAAAATTTTCTTTGAATCAAATATAATTTATTTGAGTTGTAAAAGTATATTTATTTGTTTCGGAGGAAAATGATTTATTTGCTTTAAATAAAAATATTTACTTGATGCTTAAAATTTAATTGACTCAAAAATTACTTGATTCAAGTAAATATTTAATTGATAAATAGTCAAATATTCTAAATATTCTAAAGTAGATGCTAAAAATATTTTTTTAGTTTAAAATAAATTTTTTTTCAGTGAACCAAATAAATAATAATAAAATTAATGTGAAACAAATAAATAATTTATAGCAGCCTCTCCATGTCAAATATATCTTTTTCTCCCAGTCAGTAATAAGAGTATACAATAAATTTTTTTTCCCTCAAAAATTAATGACTTTTTTAATCTTGTTTTATATGTGTAATTTATAATTTTTTTCCTCCAAGACATTTTCATATAATATAAAGATGCAGATCTCATATCATTCAAAGTCATCTTAACTATATAATCTTGTTAAATAAGGATGTCTTTAGTCGAAACATAATCAATGTGCTTTTTTTTGGCATGAAATTTAAACGCAGCTCTGAAAGAGTAAAGCAAAAAAAAAGAAAGAAAAAGAAAAAATGTTGGCAAATGCGGCAATAAAAGATGACAGGAAGCTAATAATAATCACCATATTCGGCAATAATTTATGTTGAATGACCAGTAATTATCGTGGACTGATTTGTATTGCAAAGTGAAATTCCTAGCGCTTTTTTGTAAACGTGTGGGAGTTGCTTTCGTGACGTGAGGCACCAGCTTTTATTTATTGTCGTTCTAAAAGGTTGAGCATAACATTCTTTCGCGTGACCTCGCGAAGAATAAGAGCTTCCTTGATTATATCGGCGATTTTTTTATTTATTTACTATTTTTTCTTTATTAATAGCTGCAGATGAGTTTATTTTTAAATTTTAAAGGAAAATTTTAATTAAATTTAACAATATTTATTCATTTATTTATTTACTATTTATTTATTTATTTATTTCACTAAAAAAACATTTACTTGATTCAAATCATTTTTGTTTAATTCAAATAAATCATTTTTGGACCAATAATTTTAGTATTTTAAGTAAATATAATTTAATTTACTCAAATAGAGAATTACATACTTGGTACAAGTAAATATTTATTTATTATTAGACAAGTAATAGTATAATAATATATTTAAATGTTTATTTAAAAAAACTATCACTATACGATTTTCCTATAAAAAATAAAAAAGTTTTAAATAATTTTGTTCAAAAATTCAAAAAAAATAATTTTATAATTAACATTTTATTTTTTGTATTAACCATATTAATTAACCATGGTTATTAAAGACTGTGATTGAAATAACTAAATTGATTTTTAAAAAAATTTAATAGATAAAAATAAATGAATAAATAAAAAATAAATAGATTTAAAAATAAAAATCAGGAACAAAAAATAAAGTTAAATAAAAAATAATTGTAATAAAATTTTAATATAGAATTGATTACATTTTCCCTAGTTGCAGCTTAACTCTAATAATTAATTAGTTTCATAAATAAATTAATTTTTTGAAAATACAAATAATTACGAAATTACTAAACCCATTACTTTGCTGTCCTATATTTATCATTATAATATTGATCCAGAAAATTTAATTAGAGGGAAAACCTGTTATATTTGTAAACATAAACAGTTTCATTTTTATTTTCCTCTATTTTAAAACTATATACGTTCATTTATAGTCCTACCATTTATCAAATTATATAGCGAACTCTATATAATTTTATATAAATTTTAATAAATAGATAGTAATAAACAAATAGTGATAAATTAATTAGGATAAATAAATTATGATTAATAAAAATGATAAATAAATTATGATAAATAAAATTATGAAAAATAAAATTGTAATGAATAAAATTGTAATAAATATATTCTAATAAATAAATTGTGATAAATAAATTGTAATAAATAAATTTAATTAATATAATTGTAAACTAAAATCGAAATTACAAACTAATTTGTATGCAAGTTTAATTAAATATACAAATCGCCATATAATTAACGTACAAAGTTGTTTTAGTTCCGAGGGGAATTGAAAAATTTTCAAACTCTTTTAATATATATATACCATTAATTGCAAAATTTCTTGAAATTTAAAAATAATTTTTCAAAAATTCAATCGTTAATTCTACAAAATAACGCAAATATCAAGTAGAAAGAGAGAGAGAAAAAAAAGTAAATATAAATTTAAATCCCAGATAGTAGCTTTTAGATAAGGAAAAATTATTATCTATACATACTACTGAAACACTAATTGAGAGTAAATTGCAAAATTTATAATTATTCCAAGGTGAAATTACTATATCTTGATTGTTAATTTATATAGTATTGATTTTAATCGCTTTCGAGAGAAGTGTATAATTTCTTATAGAATAATTCAATTTTCGTCTAGGAATCAGAAAAAAAATAATTGCGAGTTATTAGAAGAAGGTGGGAATAATTTAAAAATGAAAATTAGATCAAGAAGGATTACGAAAATTATTACGATTAAAATAATATTAAAATTGTTGCAAAGCAAAGTTTTTTTGAAAATTTTTTTGTCTCAATTAAAAAAAATTCAATGAAAATGAATAAAAATTGCTTTCATTCTAGAGGGAAATAATTTTATTTTTCAATTTTCATCGTAATTTAATTTACAGATAACGAAAATAATGCACTGGCTGAGTCACCTGACAGACTGTATTTTATACTCTCTTTCTCTCCTCTCTCCACATATATTATGGACGTTGTTGCGAATCTTGTAAGAATTGTAATGATTGAACGTTTAAATATAAAAAATAATTTTTTTTTCTCCTTTCAAAAAAAGCTGCGCCAGAAAAGAGAAAAATTTGAATCGATTTTTGTGTACGTCTTCTGCGATCGTTTGCAGATTTCAATAAGCGATCGAATGGCAACTGCAACTTAATGAACCGGTTGAGAACGGCACGTCACTCAGATATCATCGACAGCTGACAGTTAAAATTGTTGTTCACGGCTCTGTGACAAATTAATCGTTGGCGCGCGAATAGAATATTTAAAGAAAAAAAAAAGAAAAGAAACTCCTCTATGGCTAGTTCGTTAAACTTCCACAACAACAACAAAAAAAAAGAAGGAACTTTCAATATGTATTGTGTATCGATAATAATTCGTATCGTCCATATTGGATATAATTTATCTCAACATATATATGATCTCATTTCTGTGCTGTATTAAAAAACCAATATTCAATTGATATAAAAGAAGAAGGTGTCAAAATCAAAATCATTAAAGATCCCAAAGTGTCAGAATTATTATTCCCAATATACTCTTTATTCTGCGATGTTCAATAATTTTCATTGTAGTTAATCACGTATATTTCAAAATCTCAATAGGTCTTTGTTAAGCGATCAAACTCTTGATATTTTAGTCTATACAGGAAATTCTCGAGTAAACTTGTTTTCAGACACAGTAATTACAGTAAATTAGTGTGTTGCAAAACATTTATTACTATCGGGTATAATTCAAAAAATTATTTTTTACAATAATTATGTAATAATAACAATAATAATATTAATCGAAATATTCTGCCCTCACTTGAATTTAGGGTTTTTTTGATTCTAAACTGTTTCACGTCCTTAATTTTTATGTCAAATGTTTAACAATTAAATCGCAAATAAAGTGATTAGTGCTTTCGTGAAATTAATTCCCCAAGAATTATTATTTCATTAACAATAGATTTTCCTCCATTTTCTCAGGACAGGACAATAAGTAAATTCAGAAAATTTTATCCAAAGTATTCAAAATGAAAATTAAAATTCAAAAATTTTAATCTTTAATATTTTATAAATTCTGTTCCTGATGAAATTAAAAAAAATTATAGAAATTATCATTCATTTTTTACTTATATTTGTATTTAAATAATTTAATTAAAAAAAAATTTTTTTAATTAGTAAAAGAATTTCAGTTACAATTTTCGAAAAAGAATGGAATATTCTAGAAGCGTTACAACAAAAATATTACAAATATTTTAATAACCGTATAAACTCCTTTAAAATTTATTAAATTATTGAACGATTTGATGAAAAAATTAAAAAAAAACAATTGACTTTTGAAAAAATTATAGTTTTAATTTTTAGAATTAGATTAAATAATTAAATTAAAATAATTAAATTTCAAAAAGTTTTACATTAAAAAAATTTTGAAATTCTAATTCCTGCTAAAAAGAAATATTTATGAAGTGAATGAAATATTTCAGCGAAATATTTAAATATTTATGTAAGAAAAATTAATAAAATTTAAAAAGTTTTTATTCAAAAATTCTGAAAAATGAAGATTTTAAAAAATCGTAATTAAAATTTGTTAATTTCCGTAAATAATTTTCAAAAATTGAAAAAGTAAGAAATTTTCTAAAATTTCATTAAAATAAATTTTATATTTCAAAGAAATTTTTTTTTTCACTTTAAGAAATTATTTAGAAATTAATAAATTAAATTTCAGTTAAAATTTTGAAAAATAATTGAATAATAGATGCTTTATAACAGGAATTTTGAGAAATAATAAAATTGTAAAATGTCTTTTTAATTTAAATCTTTTTGAAATTGTAATCGCCGTAAAAGTATAATAATATTTAAATGTTTATTTAATAAAAATATTAATATATTACTTTCCTTCAAAAATTATTAAATAATAATAATTTTATTTTAAATAATATTATTCAAAAATTCTAAAAACGAGTTGACTTTTGAAAAATTGCAATTGTATACTTTTTAGAAATATTTAAATTTCCAAAGGTTTAACATGGAAATGATATGAAATTTTTATTATAATAATAATAACAATAAGGTTTGAAATATTTGTTCAAAAAAAATTATTGTAGAAATTCTAATAAGTAGATTTTTAAAAAACTGTAATTAACATTTTTTTTAAATTAATTAAATTCCAGAAAATAATTCTAAAAATTGAGACAATTTAAAGTTTTGTAAAATTTCATTGAAACTAAATTTTACATTTAGAAGAAAAATTAATAATTTAATTTTATTACTTTCAAAAATTGGTTTGCAATTTAATTGTTTTTTTTAAGAATTATACTTCAATGTTTTTTAAATTAAAAAATATTTTTTTAAAATATTGTTATTACATTTCAAATTACTGTACTAAATAATAAGTTAACTTTTAAAGAATAAGGGACCAATTAAAAAAATTAAAATAAGCTCATCAAAATTGAGAAGCCTCAAACAAAAAATAAGAACAATAATAATAAAAAAAGAAGACAAAGGCGTAATAATTTGAAAAAAAGAAAGGAAACTCGAAAGACTTTGAAAATAACAATCAGTAAATTTCAAACTAATCGTATTTTTTTCGACGATAAATATTGTTATTCAACTATTTGTCCACTTAACGCTTTTGTTTTTGACATGAAACGTGACTACATTATTGTCTTTTGAAGCAATAGATCTGCGTCAAGACATATCAGGAAAACTAAGAGATATTTACATAAGTCGTATATACTTAAAAACAATCAGGACATTCATTTATTCAAAGGAAGAATCTATGCACGTCGGTTTATACATATAAGCAGGCGAAGACTTCATTAATTCCAGTTGAAGACTCGAATTAATGAAGTGCCTTCACTAACTATATTTGATCCAGTATCATCAATTTTAAATTCATTATCTGTATAGTTATACATGTATATTTGCCAATATTTTGCTTGTATGTTAATTTCAAAGCAAATTATGTCCAATACCAATACATTGTATAACGAAGAGAGACGTTCTTGTAATTACGACTTAATGTAACAATGATGATGAAGAGGAAAGAAGATGCGATTTTATGAGATTCATTCATTTTTTTCGTGTTTTATTTGGAGAATTGCAAATTTTATCTGTTTTACTGCAATGTACATGTAGAGATGGATTTTTATTGTTTGGATTTGAAAATTTAGGTAATTTGAATTTAATATTGTGTACTGGTATAGACAATGGTACCATTCGACGGTACAATAAATTAAATAAATAATACAATAGATTAAATAAAACTGATATTTTACAAAAGTGCTGGTACCGAAGGATAATGTTAGTCTCTTGCAAGAATATTGGTACCAACGGATCACAATACAATTGGTACCAACTGATTACCGTACTTTGAAAAAATACTTGTATCAAAGAATAATATTACATCGGTACCAACTAAAGATGGTGCTTTAAACGAATATTGCACTAAATGAAATTTGTAACAACAACAATAGTACTTTAAAAATTGGTACCAAAGAAGAATTATACTTCACAATATTACCAGTTAACAAATGCGGAAAAAAAATTTTTGCTACCAAAAATAAAACTAAAAACCCTAGACAACAATGATACATCATTAAAATAGTATCGGAAAGAATAACAATAGCGGCAAACAAGAAGAATAAAATTGTAAAAATTGTACCTTTTAATAGTCTGGGAACCAAACATATGATAATACTGCCGATGACAATGGTTAAAAAAACCATGAAACTTTGCAATAATATTGGTACCAGGAGAAAATAATAATAGCATCGAGTACGAAAAAATATTTATCTGCTAGACAATAATATAGTATACGTATATTATAATAGATATCAATAAAATATCAAAAAACTAAAAAAAAATGACGATGGTACCTGGGAATATTATAGTAGCAATATATTTCAATATCAATATTTAAATTATAGTGTCAGAGTAAAAGAATTTACTGTGGTACCATAACAGTAAGAATGATTCTGTTAGCGACTGCTTATACTAATGGTACAACGATTAATTAATAATTAATTAATGGTACCATCATTGAAAGAAATTAAATACTTTTTTATTTGAAGTCAATATCAAATTTGGGAAAATTAACTGCGTGCTGATAACTAGGTAGAAATTACAGCTTCATAACTGGAAACTGGAAGCAATTAATCCTAAAGGGCTAATGATACCATAAATTTGTACTAGTGGTACCATAATGTTTTACTACTGGTACCATAAATATATATTAAATATATGTTACCATATTTTACTACTGGTACCACAATATTTTACTACTGGTACCATAATATTTTACACTGGTACCACAATATTTTACTACTGGTACCACAATATTTTACTGCTGGTACCATAATATTTTACTACTGGTACCATAAAATATTACTACTGGTACCATAATATTTTACTAATAGTACTATAAAATTACACAAATTGTAGCACAATATACTAGATAGTAAAGTTAAAAACCAGTAGTAAAATTTTATGGAACAATTAGCCCTTTGAGAATCAATTGTTTTTATATTAAACAATCATAATTTTCTATTTTAAACAAGCTTTTGAGGAAAAGTTATTATGTTTTTCTAAGTTATACTATATATCAGTACAGGTATAGTTTTATTTAGTTTACTGTCATATGCTACCAATAGTACAGGTATAATGGTATCATTAGTATAACTTTATTGTACACCATTAGTAAATTATTATGATACCAGTAGTGACGTTTTTATGGTAATATTTAGATACCATTAGTATAATATGGTGAATTCGTTAGGAAACGATAATGGTACCATTACTGTATTAGTACCATTAGTATTCAGATATTAAGGTACCAGTAGTAAAATCTGTATACCATTTAGTATAACGCTGTTACCATTAGTCTATCACTGCTATCACTAGTATACTATAATAGAAACATTAGTATAAAGTTTTTGTACTTTTTCCAAAATGTTAGGGTACTATTAATTCAATATTATGGTACCAATAGTATACAATCTTATAATACTATTAGGGGAATATTATGGTACCATTAATGCAATATTATCGTACCGTTAGTGCAATATTGTAGTGCTATTAATGCAATATTATGGTACCATTAGTGCAATATTGTAGTACCATTAATGGTACCATTTTAAGAATTACCAATTATAGTACCATTAGTGCTATATTATGGTACTATTATTGCAATATTATGGTACCATTACTATTACAATCGTAGGACTAGATTAACAATGTTATCATTTGAATAAAAATACCGGAAAATCAACTGCTGTTGGTACCAACGGTACCAATACGAAGAACAGTTGCATTTATACCTGAAAAGAAGAGGAATATGTCATTTGGCAGAATGATGGTAATGGTACCATTAGGAACATTGAGAAAATGACAGTTAATATAAACAATTACAAACAATGATTGTAGTAGAATAAACATAGAACCCAAATAAAAAAGGAAAAATTGTCATTCAGGTAGGTTTTATAAAAACTTTTACTCACTCAATCCAAAAGTGTATGTATATCAATAATCCATCATGTTCACTGAATCAACACCAAGTTACACTTTTCCTTCTTCCTCCTTTTCTTTTTCCTTTTCTCCTTAAATCATCAACTATAATTGACTTATTCAATTATAATTTACATTAGATTATAATAATCAATTATAACTTAATTATAATTGAATTATAAATGAATTATAAATGAATGATAATTGAAAGCAAATGGAAGAAAACAATATTTGCGCAAACAATTCTGAAATTATCATTAAATGATAAACTTGTGATTTATGTCCACTGACTAAATTTTCCAAATTCACTACTAATGTGTAACACTTATAAAGGGCCTATAGAAAATAACTGTTCATTACACAAAAATGATTCTTTTCTAAAATCCATGGAGCACTGAGAGTTAGAATTATGAAAGATAATCATCAATTATCTCCAATGATGTTGATGATGATGGTGGATGATTTCCAATGATGTGAATTGGTTGGCAGGTAAATAAATGTAAAAAAAAGTGAGAAAAAAAAGAGGAAACGGAAGAGAATCCGGACCAGTGAGCCGGCCGGTACGTGTGCGGGGCGTGCGCTCGTGTAGCACGTGGCCGCAAGACTGAATCCCACCTTTTGATTCCGTCAGTCCGTTTGTCCGTTCGTCCTTATCTCACCAACTCGTGTAGGAGAGTAGGAGTAGTAGCATCCATCCTCCTTTGGAGTATGGGCAGGTCCGGCTTTAGGGGCGGGAAGAAATGGGCATCTGGTGGTTTCTGATATACCAGTTACCAATACACACACACACACACACAATATGCATCACCTGTTGCGTTTACTTTCAGATTATTCTCTTATAGAACTCACATCTCTTTGACGAAAGTTGCGATCATGATAAAGAGATGAAATTTATACCATGTGATGGACAATTTTTTTTTCTTAAGTGATGCAAAAAAGGATATTATATTTACAATATTATCCAATTAATATAATTGTATTATACACTAAAAAAAAATTTATTTGATTCAAATAACCGATTATTTGACTACACTGAGAAAACATTATACTCGTTTCAAGTAAAAAAATAATTTTAAGTGATTTTGTTTAATTGAAATCAGTTTGTAAGCTTAATTCTAATATATAGAAAATATTTACTGCTTTCATTCAAAAATAATTATTGTTTGAATAATTATATTTAATTCAAACATATTTTCTGTTACGGTTTAAACAGAAATTATGTTTACAAATTTTATGTTTGAATCAAACTTAAAAGTTAACTACAGATAATTTAAAATGAATAACAATTTATGTATGAATTAAATATATTATTTCTATAAATGAACCAAAAAAATATGTTTGAATTAAACTTTAATTTGTTTGACTGTATAGCAAAGATATTTTAAGTTTGATTGAAACAAAATATGTTTGAATAAAATAAATCATTTTCTCAGTGTATTATCAAATAAATATTTACTAGAATCAAATAATTTTTATTTGAATCAATTAAACTGTATTTGAAGCAAATATTTCAGTATTTGAAGCAAATATTATTTAATTGATTCAAATAAAAATTATTTCATTCAAGTAAATATTTATTTGATAATAGTCAAATAATCGATTATTTGAATCAAATAAATTTTTTTTTTCAGTGTAAATAATCGTTACTTACATAATCGTTCCAGTATAAATATAATTGTACTTTGAAGTTGTTTGCTATTTTGATTCTTAACTTTTTTTTTAAATAATTTTTCTTTCTAAATATTTTCAATTTTAAAATTAACGTCCATTGAAAATCATCAAATTTGATGATTTTTGATGAAATAATTTAAAGAAAATTAGAGGAAAAATTTGATAATAATAGAATTCCTTCAACGAATTTTATTATTTAGAAAAATAATTGTGATCTTACAAAGAATTTTGTTAAAATTTATGAAAATTCTAATTAAATTCTTTGGAACAATTTTATAATTGATTTTCAAAAGTTGAATTTATTCCTTTGTGAAATATTTTAGAAAATAATTGAATTTTTGCAAAGATTTTTTTTACGAATTACAAAAAATATATGAGTTTCATTATTTATAAATTATTTAATTGTTTCGAAGAATTTTGCTATTATAAAAAAATAATTTAATTGTTTCGAAGGATTCTCTAAATTTTGTATAAAAATAATTGAATTCTTGTGAAGAATTTTATGAAGTTTTTTTTCAATTCCTATATTTGTCTTATAATTCGAATTGTTATGTCAGAAGTTTGACATTTAATTTGTAAATAATGAAGTAGATGCGGAAAAATAAAATTTAACCCAAATTTTAAAAACTCTAAAGAATTAAGTTAAGTTGACATTATTATTATTATTATTATTATTATTATTATTATTATTATTATTATTATTATAAAAAATATTGACAATAATTTAAAAAATCTATAATAATTTAAAATAAAAATTTGTAATTTTAAATCAGTCTGAAGAAAATTATTTTATTAAAATTAAAACTTATTTTTTTATATAATAAAATTAATAAAACATATTAAGGTATTAAATTCAAAAATTTATAGGAAAATCAACTAGAGCCCAAAAAAGTAAATTAGTTTTAACATCAAAGATAAATTAAATTTTAATGTAAAAAAATATCATTGCAAAGCCAAATAAATATTATAAGCAAAAAGTCATCTACACTGATTCTCAAATATCTCACAAGATAGCGTCATTTGTCGGGTCATGATTTCAAAATAAATTTATGTAATTCTTGATCTAAAATTTAAAATAACATTTTAATTTATAAAATTTAAGCATTGTTAATATAAAAATTTGTTTATTTACTATTTAATAATTTATTCATACCATGTATTATTCATTAAAGTTTTGTTATTCAACAAATTAATTAAATTTGAGAGTAACATTTAAAGCAAACAAAAGTTATAAACAATCAGAAAATTCTAACAATTAATAATCTTAAAATTGCACTAATAATAAATTAAAACAATAGAATTTCAAGTTACAAGTCATTAGGCTGCGTCTACAATAGAAAAAAATAATGTGTAATTTGAAGTGTAATGTGTATTGTTTTTGGCATTGACAACTGTCAGGGGCAATTACAATATATATCACACAATTTTCTACACATTATTTTTTCTGTTGTAGACGCAGCCTAAAGTTGCCCCTTTAGGTAGACTATTCTTTCTACACAAGTGTACAACCTGTGATACTTACTGAATATTACGAAAAATGTCGTATATAATTTGATTTTTATTTCTTATCAATTTACCATATTTAACACAATATTTAAAATTAATGGTAATTATTTATATTCTAATATATTTTATGTACAAATCAACAGTAAAATCACACATTGGAGGCAAAAATTTTGAATTTCAAATTTTCAATATGGCCGCCGCGCAAACGCAGTATACTACTTCCGGTTAGAAAGTTAAAACGTCGCGTGTCACGACATCCGTTTCTTTTTCCATTCTGCAACAATTGTGCTAAGGTGAGTGTGCATGCTGGATATTTTATAACAAATTTTTACTATTAAATACTAAAAATATTTAGAATAAAACATTACTAATGTCATCAGAAAGATAAATAATTTATTATTTTTAACTTTTCGTTATTCTGTCATACTTTTTTTAGCAATAATTTCGTGAAAATGGAAAAGTTAGGTTATGTTGACATGTGCGAGTCGAAGTCGATGAGCGTCTTTTTATTGAAAATATTGTTTAATTACATTTATACAATTGTTTACTAATTCAAAAAGTTTAAAAATAAATGTAGAATATAAATTTTTTGATTATGTTAATATTTTTTGTGCATTTGTGTCAAACGGGAAGCACGTGGAACATAACCTCTCAACATATGAAATGTTAGAATTTTCTGTAACGGTTTTCTAAATTTTAAAACTAGAACAAAATAGTAAATTGATGTAGTTCTGAATTTTTATTCTTTGAAGATGTATAAATTTACTAATATATAAATTTTCTTTTCAGTCCTTAAATCTCGATTAGGTCTCTACTGTCACAAAGATGGGTAGAGAGGACAAAGCTACCTGGAAGTCAAGCTACTTCACCAAACTCATCGTAAGTTATTTTTATTCTGTTATTAAATTCCTAATAAAATTACTTTCCATATTTGGAATTTTAATTATGTACGTTTAATAAATTAAATTTTATTTGCAACTATTTTTAATCATTTATATTAATTTTTACCTTTTTGAAAATGAAATGTTTTGTAAAGTGGGTATTTTATTCTTGAATTTTTGTATTGAACGACATATTATTTCTATTTAAATTGTATTTTTTATGAATTTATTTTGTATATTATATATTGTAATTTTTTATATTAGTATAAGTCTTGAATAAGTAGATGTTAAATTTATTTTCTATGTATTTTGTTCCTTCGAATACTAATGACAAATATTTAAATCTAAAAGTAAATTCGTTCATTTAAACAATTAAAATTTTGTAACAGAAATTTGTTTACAATGATGAAAGCATAACGCGTCTGAAGACCCGGTCCACGAACTAGAGCTAGAAATAGCTGAACCCACTGGTTCGTCGGGCTCTCAGTTGAAATCTAGCATAAAAATGCTGTCTGAATAAAATATCCTTTAAACTATTATTTATACATCTCAAAAGGAGAAAAAAAAATTTTGTTTACATAGTTTTGTTTTTTTTCCTTCGCAGCAACTTTTGGACGACTACCCCAAATGCTTTATTGTGGGCGCTGACAATGTCGGTTCAAAGCAAATGCAGCAAATTCGTATGTCATTGCGAGGAAGCGCCATCGTCCTTATGGGAAAAAACACCATGATGCGCAAAGCCATTCGCGGTCATATTGAGCGTAATCCCGCTTTGGAGAAGCTCCTCACTCACATCAAGGGAAACGTTGGCTTTGTTTTCACTCGCGGAGATTTGGTTGAAGTACGCGATAAACTCGTTGAAAATAAAGTACGTGCTCCCGCCAGAGCTGGAGCTATTGCTCCATTGAGTGTCATCATTCCCGCTCAAAACACCGGCTTGGGACCTGAGAAAACTTCCTTCTTCCAAGCTTTGAGCATTCCAACCAAGATTTCAAAGGGTACCATTGAAATTATCGTAAGTATATTTATTTTATCAAGGGAGGAAAAAGGACATATGTAAGTTTTAAATTTGAAACTAAATGATTTTTTAAAATTCTCTTTTACAGAACGATGTACATATCCTGAAACCAGGCGACAAGGTCGGAGCTTCAGAAGCAACTCTTCTGAACATGTTGAACATCTCTCCGTTCTCGTATGGTTTATTGGTCGAGCAGGTCTATGACTCTGGCACTATTTTCGCGCCAGAAATTTTGGACATCAAGCCAGAGGATCTTCGCGAGAAGTTCATGGCCGGCGTTGCCAATTTGGCCTCAGTTTGTTTGGCTATCGGTTATCCAACAATTGCCAGTGCACCGCACAGCATTGCCAATGGTTTCAAGAACTTATTGGCTATTGCCGCAGTTACCGAAGTCGAATTCGCTGAAGCCAGTACCATCAAAGAGTACATCAAGGTAAACAAATTGAAGTCAATTTTGTCTTTACAAATATCCCTGATGCTGTAATTATTTTCATAATGATGAAAGCCTAACGCGTCTGAAGACCCGGTTCACGAACTAGAGCTAGAAATAGCTGAACCCACTGGTTCGTCGGGCTCTCAGTTGAAAAAAAGCATAAAAATGCTGTCTGAATTGAATATATTTTTATAAATATTGTTCTTTATGGTAAAAAAAAGAAATGGGATTTTATCTTTCTTTATTTTTTTAGGACCCAAGCAAATTCGCTGCCGCCGCTGCTCCAGTGGCTGCTTCTTCCGCTGCCGCTCCCGCAGCAGAGAAGAAGGAGGAAAAGAAAGAAGAGTCTGAATCAGAAGATGACGACATGGGATTCGGTCTTTTTGACTAAACTTGTAAGTAAATCTTGACCTTTTAGGGAGGTTTATCCAAAGAAATGCTGAGACTTTGATAAAAAAGAATAGTCAAAGTTAACGATTTAAGATATTGGAATTTTATTAGTATTTTCTACAAGAAGAAATGTTAATTTTCAGGAAAAAGAATTTAAAGCTTACAACAAAATTGTTTATACAATTTTCATCTATAATTCAAATTTTCGTCATTACTTCTATATTTTTTTAAGTGATTCGATTTTACGGCTTATTTTCTTTAAAAAAAAATGATTATTCACAACGCCAGCATTCAAATTGTTAAACAATCACGCCGTTTTGAAACTATATTTATTAGTTTGAAAAGATTGTAAATTTTTTCTTGAAAATTAATATTTATGACTTTCTTTTAAGAAAATAGTATTCACTGGGTGCCCAAAGGTCTGAGAAGTCAGAAAATTTTATTGTAATAAACCACCTAAAACAATATATTCCAGTTTCAACATTTTAGAGAATATTTTTGTTTCTCGATATTTACAATTTTGTCATGAAATTTTATAGAATCTTGTAGAATTGTTTCTTTAAAATCGGCGAATTTAAATTCCCTCTTGTAAAATTAATACTTTTAATGTGTCCTTATCGCAACTTTTTGTAAATTTACTACGTCCAAAGTTGACTATATATTACCTACTTTAAAAGATGTGATACAGGACACATTCAAAGTTTAATTTAAAATAAGAAATTTAAATTCGCTGATTTTAAAGACGCTATTTCATTATCAGTTTCTATACAATTCCGTACAAAAACTAAACCTACAGAAAAATTTTATTTACAGTGAAATTCTAATATTTTGAAAACCTTATTTTCTTCAGAATTAAATTAAATTTTTATCGTATATTACTCATGTCCCTAGGAAGTTTTGAACATTCAAATGAACAATATTTTTCTTACTTCTTATAATTCGAATTTTATTACACACAAAGTATTTACTTTGGTGAATTTCCCAACGTTTATAATCAACGATTAGAAAAAACAATTTTTTTCAAGCAGAGAACAGAAATATTCTTTTAGAAATGCACCTTTTTTAACTAATTCATCAAGAAATGATATCAAACATATGTACTGAACGAAAATTCATAAAAAGTTGAATAAAAAAACATTTTTCTTCAAAGTCGTTAGTTATAAACGTTGCAAATATCATCAGCATAAATATTGTTCTTTATACTACAAAATTAATTCTCGACTAAGTAAATATTTGCTTTGAATTATTTATTTATCTTTTTTTTAATTTGGATATTTTAAAAATAAAAGTAGAGAAAAGATGTTTCGTTCATTTGAAGAAAAAAAATTTCAAAACTTCAGAGAAATCATTATTCTAATATGAGAAATATTTATGATGAAAAGCTAACGCGTCTGAAGACCCGGTCCACGTGTCAGAGCTAGAAATAGCTGAACCCACTGATACGTCGGGCTCTCAGTTGAAAAATAGCATAAAAATGCTGTCTGATTTAGTAACAATCTATAAAATATTTAAATAATTGAAAAACATTTGAAATTAAAGGAGAAACATATTTTTTTGTTACAGAAAACGATGACTGTATTTTGCTGTTAATGTTCTTAACCGACGTCCAAATAAAGTACAGTTGTGATGTGATTTCAGGTTTTTTTCCATTCAATCCTTTTTCCTATTTTTTATACTCTTACATTCATTACATTTTACAAAATTAAGAAAATTTAAATGTTTAAAAAATAACCAAAACTTCAGTTATTCTATTATTCAAAAGTAGTAAAATTATTCTAGTTAGTGATTGAGTAATTTTAAAAAAAAGTATCTGGATAAATATATATATATATATTTAAAATAAATAAAATAAATTTCGCTATCCTTGAGACAGTAAAGTCATTGGAGTAGCTGTAAAATTACATAAAAACCAGTTTTTTAAAATGATAGGTTTGGGCGACAAAAAATTTCGCTTCGTCATCACAAAATTATTGGTTTCTTTATGGCAATTAGTACATCAAATGAATACAAACCTGCAATATAGAAAAAAGAATCATAAAAATAATTTCATGCATTATTAAATCGCGATCCTTGAAGATTGCCTTATCATTAGAAAACAAATCGATTTTTATGAAGCAAACCTACGCAAGGATAATCAATAATAGATAAATCATTTTTCTCTGAAACGATATTTTATTTTTAAAAAAAATAATAAAACAAAAGAAATTATCACTATTATAATATAGAAAAATTAGATAAAATTAAATTTTTTTGGGATTATTTAATTTATGGAACAAAAACAAATTGGTCTCGAAAAATTATAAGTTATCAATAATATAATTAATATGTATATAAATTTTATTAAATAATATTTTGTTTATAATTTTATTTATTTATATATTTTTATTTTTAATATTAACGAGTTGAATTCGATCGAATTATAATGTTTTGAAACAATTTTTTCGGAGTAGAAATTTTTTGAGTGAAATATTGAAAATAATTTGTTTTTTAGAAATTTATAAACTTTTTGAGTTCTGTTAATGTTTTCCAAAGAGATTGATGAAGTATTCAAGAGAGAGGAGAGAGTTTTATGCACCTTTCAGAAATTCTTAAAGAGCCGCTCCTGATTTTTACTGTCGAACGTTTGTAATATAGAAATTAGTCTGCTCTTACCATTTTCAACGTTGATAACCGCATTACCAGCAAGAAACATTACACGAGAATTTTTTGAATTTACATCACTCGTGTCTGTCACTAGAAACGGTATTTGTAAACTTTAATCTTCTGGTTTGAATACTTGACATTGTCAATTTATTACAACAAAACTTTTACAATCCAACAACAATAGAAATTTACATTGCAAAAATTTCGAGAAAATACAAGAATTTCAGTGAGTGGTAAGTAAAAAATATTATTTTTAAAAGATAGATATTTTTACAAAATTTCTAATTATTTATTTCAATTTAATAAATAACTCGGTTATTCTCCTTCTCTTTTTTACTCATATTTTCTCTCGCAGTTATTCTCGCATGTTCATCGAACAAAATAGTTGGATTCGATCGGATCGGATCGTTTTACAAAGAATTTTACTAGACAATTGTAAAATTCGAATAATTCTGTGAAAAATAGTAAATAATGGGCCTACTGTCCGAGGGCAGTCCTCTCAGTTGGGAAGAAACAAAAAATCTCGCTGATCACGTGAGAAAGCATGGAGTTATTCAATTCATTAACCTGTACAAAAGACTTCGCGACAGACAAGGCGACGTTCTCAAATGGGGTGATGAGGTAATATTGCAAAAAAAAATTGTATTTCATTTATTATCAATTTTTTAATTCTCGATTATCGTATTTAAATATTCAAACTTTTTCTTTTTTTACTGTTAAAAACTAAATGACAAAAAAGATTATTTCAAAAATAGTTTTTATCATTTAATTTTTACAAAATTCGCATTTTATTAAGTAAATAGATTCACTGTATTTTATTTATTTCAATTCACTTTTCTCACAATTATTTACTTTCTACTTATTAACTTTCATTTGCAATTTCTAAACTTTGAGTCAGCTCGCACATTGCAATTTCACGAAATGAAAATAAAAATAGCATCAAATCGTGGAAATTTTATAAATCAAATTAAGATCGAAGCTGAGTTGATTATTTATTGTATTACTCAGCAAATAAAGTGAATCAATTAAAAAATGATTTGGAAATTAAAATGATAAGATAAGAGTTTGAAGTGAGAATAAAATAAAATCGATCTATGTAACTGTCATGAATGTTTAACAATTGGCATTTAAAGGTAATGTGATATTTCATACGAGGGGCTATAAAAATCTATTGACTATTCGTTTAACACTGTTAGTGCGGTTTTATAAGTACTTAAACATAGTAAAGAATTTGAAACAAAGATTGATATTAATGTCAAGTCCAATAAACATTTCATTATTGCTGACTCATCAGCTTTACATTCCTTTTACTCAATTATTAAACGATCAACTATGACCATTAATTAGAGAAAAATTGAACGGTTTTGATAATAATAATAATAATAATAATAATAATAATGTCGATGTAGCATTCGATTTTTAAATATCTATAAACTTGAATTTAACTTTAGTTCAAGTTTTATTTTTAAACCTAACCATTTTTTTACGTAAAGTAAAAATATTGGAAAAAAATTAACATACGATTTTTTATTAAAGGTGGAGTATATTTTAGTAAAGTTCGATGATGAAGCTAAAACAGCAAAAGTCTCTTTACGTGCCCAAGAAGTTTTGGATCAACTTACAGAAGAAGAGCGAAAAAATCCAAAGTGAGTGTCATGTTCATTTGAAAGAAAAAGCATTTTCAAAGAAACCATTGTTTCTATTTTTTTTTTTAAATAAATAAATTTTTTATTAATTTACTCTTTTATCATTTGCTCAGAGTTGACATTTGAATAATTTTTAGAGAAAATATTAATTTTAGAAAGGAATTGAAAATTTTTTAATTTTTGTTTAAAATACCGAAATTTAATTATTTCTGAAAATTGCAACAGTGTTTAAGTCAAATCTTTTCTACGTTAATTAATTTATACAAATAATAACCAAAGTAGCCAAAAAAATTAATTTCGTTTTTTCCTGATTTTTAGACTTTTTCCCTGACCCTACAGAATATTTTTGATCGACTCCAAAAATGATTAGATACTAAGATTAGATTCGAGAACATCAATATTTTAGTTAAGATAAAAATTATTTTAAGTAAATTCAATTTTATTTTTTGTAAAGTTCAATTATTGTCAAAAATGTAAAAAAAAATGGAGGGTTGTAATTAAAATTCATAATGTTTTCAATGTTTATAAGACAAAGAAAATGCAGGAAAGAACTAAATCTTTTTTAATATTTACAAATTTTGCTGTATCCAAAAATACTGGATTTTTTATAATTTCTAAAAATTTAATATTTTTCCAGTACTTTTGATCAAATTTACTGATTTCCTGAGTAATTTTATTTTTCCTGATCTTTGTCAACAAAAAGATTTGATTTCATTTCTGATAATTATAATGAACGATTTTGTATCGAATAATTTTTTTTATCCTTCAGCAAAGTTAAATCTCTTTGGCGTCCAGAATATGGAGCTTACATGATCGAAGGAACTCCAGGAAAGCCGTATGGAGGTTTATTGGCACATTTTAATGTGGTTGAGGCAAATATGCAGTACAGGAGACAAGAGGCTGCAAAATTGCTTTTACCTGGCGAGGTTTTAATGAAAATTACAAATTTTCCCAGGTTTGATCATTTATTTGATTTCTTTATATTTCTTTCCTTTTGAATTTCACCATTACTGAGTTTATTTAATTTAAAGAATTTAATTTATATTAATTGTTGATTCGAATAAAAAATAATTTATTTCGTGCGAAGAATTTCATTAAAATCTTTGTAAATAATTGAAATGTTTTTATGAATTTTATTCTAAACTTTTGAATATTATTTAACGAATTATTTAATCAATTATTATTGATTTGAAACATAAATGAATAATTTAATAATAATAATAATATTTGATTATTTATTATTATTATTATTTTATTATTTCAATAATAATAATTTAATCAATTATTATTGATTTGAAACATAAATGAATAATATAATAATTATGAAATTAATTTTTTTAAATGTATCTTCTATTACACAATATAGATTGGGATCGCCTGATTTCACAGACCCAGCAGCACAACCAACACCTGACTCAGGAGCATCAAGAAGCTTATTTTTCCCCGATGAAGCAATTTTTGGTGGTCATCCACGATTCAAAACTCTCACGAGAAACATTCGTCATAGAAGAGGAGAAAAAGTTGCTATTAACATTCCCAGTAATAATTTTACTAAATGAGAGATTTATTTTCTAAACTTTTATTCCTATCGAATGTGTAAATTGTCATTTGAATTTTTTTTCCAGTCTATAAGGATGAAAACACTCCTTCGCCATTTAAGGAAAATTTGGCTGCATTAGGCGACGATGGCTCCAGTGAGAAGGCGGCAAAGGAAAATCATGTTTATATGGATGCTATGGGATTTGGAATGGGCTGCTGTTGTCTGCAGTTGACATTTCAAGCTTGTAATATTCAAGAAGCTCGAACATTATATGATCAACTAACTCCCCTTTGTCCCATAATGGTAAGGAAAAAGAAAACAATTTTAGTATTAGTTAAAAAATAATGTTTTCAAATTAAACAAAATATTTGCAAATTGAAAAAATTATTTTTGATAAAAATACTTTAAATTGAAAAAATGCGACTAAATTTGTAGAAAAATTTGATTGAATGGGGAATATTTTTTAGTTGGCTCTGACTGCAGCGTCGCCTTTTTATCGCGGCTACATAACGGAAGCAGATTCAAGATGGAATGTAATATCCTGTTCGGTTGATTGTCGAACACAGGAAGAACGCGGATTGAAACAATTGAAGGAGAATAAATTTAGAATTAGTAAATCCCGATATGATTCAATTGATTCATATCTCAGTGAACAGGGAGATAAATACAATGATGTGCCTTTAACTTATGACAACGAGATTTATAAGCAATTACTGGATAATGGAATCGATAAATTACTAGCACAACACGTTGCACATTTATTCATTAGAGACACAGTTTCACTGTTTTCCGAAAAAGTTCATCAAAATGATTCAGAAGACACTGATCACTTTGAGGTGAGAGGCAATTTTCTTCTACTTTCCCTGCAATTACTTTCAATTTTATTAAATAAAAAAAAAAGAAAAAAACAATGACATTAATGAAATAATTAATAATTACAGAATATTCAATCGACTAACTGGCAAACGATGCGTTTTAAACCACCACCACCAAATTCACCAATCGGATGGCGAGTCGAATTTCGACCATGCGAAGTGCAAATAACAGATTTTGAAAATGCTGCTATTGTTTGTTTTGTTGTATTATTGACAAGAGTCATTTTAAGCTACAAACTCAATTTGTTGATCCCAATAAGTAAAGTCGATGAGAATATGATTAAGGCGCAAAAAAAGGACGCTGTGAAAAAGGAGAAATTTTGGTTCCGACGAGATATTGTTTCCAGTAAACAAGACGAGAATAATAAAGAAGAATACACGGAATTTACTATCAATGAAATTATTAACGGAAAAGTAGGTTTTTTTCTTACATTTTCAAATATTTATAATAACAAAAATAATAATAATTCGCTTCTACTAATTTATAGGAGGGAACATTTCCTGGATTGATTCCATTGGTCAATTCTTATCTCGCTAGTATGGACACGGATGCTGATACACATTGTACAGTTCAAAGATACTTGAAATTGATTCAAAGGCGAGCATCCGGAGAACTTTTGACCACCGCTGCCTGGCTTCGTAATGAAGTTACCACTCATTCCGAGTACAAGTTAGTAATTCTTTTCTAGCCCCAAATACTGATTTACTATAGTAAAACTAAACAAAATAAAAAAGTATTTAATTTAAATGCAATTCAATGTTTAATTACAGAAAAGACTCGAAAATTACTCAACGTATAAATTACGATTTGCTCAAAAAAGTGCACGACATTGAAAGCAACAAATTATCATGTCCTGAATTACTTGGGCCTTGTATCACATCTAAAACCACTGAAAGTGTTCCAACAGCAGTAGCAAAAGCAGAAAAAATGTGTTGCAATTGAGTCACGTATTTATTAGAGTAGCAAATTTTCTGAATTGTGTATAATTATTTTTTTTAACAAGTGAATGCCACAATTGTACTTATTCAAATATTATAGAAATAACAAACGGGTGCTTCTTCATATTCTATTAACCAACAGTAAATTATAATTCAATCTGTAAAGAACATTCCAATATTTATTAATATTTATAATTGTAAAAAGTTAAAAAAAACATCCCCCTGTTAATATTATTTAAATTTTCAAAGGTTGTTTGTTAGCAATAACGTGGAATAATTAATAAAATGGTTCTTGTATTTGTAAATCCTATTAACATTTTTTGTAAATGAATTATTATTTAGTAAAAGGATATTGATTTAAATTAGAAAAATAAATTTATTGTACACTTACAGATCTAGTGTTGGAAGACAGTTAAAATATTTATTAATCTATTAGCTAAATAATTAATTTTTAACCTCGAAGGTTGAATCTTTGTTGGTCCTGTAAGAAATATACGTATTCCATAAAAGAGCTACGGTTTGAACGACCAGTACTTGATATTGTAGTGGAACGATGCCAAAATTTAACAATTGCACTGCAGGCCATAGCTAAAGGAATTATATTTTCCTAATATTAATAAAAATTGAAATACTTTTTAAAATAAGTTATTAAAAAAGCCTCAGGAATTCTACCTTGTAATTGCTAGCGAGAATGTCAGGATATTCATTTTTTAGTTTCTGTTTAATACTTTCGATTTCGTTTCCCTGTAAAACACCAATTACTACGACTAAAACACTCAGAAAAAATGGCGCAAAAAGTAGCTGATCACATGCAACTTTTTTTAACGTTACTATTCCTCCTTTAGAACCAATATTCTTATCGAGAAATCCGTACCAAGTCCTAGTAGCCGGACCCTTGAACAAATAGAAAAAATTATTTCTTACTCTCAAATTATAGAGGTATAACAAAATTTATTTTTTAATTTAAAGATTTACAAAAACAGAAAGTCAACTCACAGCTAGAAAAAATCCTATTCCTGCAAATCCTGCCGTACGTTTAAAATCCAATTCATCAAAAGTACGTTTTTCAACTAAGTTTTGTGCTAGTTGATCTCCCAGTGCCATTAAAGTGCCTATTAATTATTTATAGTAATTAACAAACAACAATTTATTTCAAGAAAACAATGTTAAATTACCTGCTTGTAAAGCTTGCATTCCCAGAGGAAACCGGGATAACAATTTCTGATAACCTCTTAAAATTGAACTCATTTTGAAACAACGAAAGATTATATTCATTAAAATAATGAATCATTTATGACATTCATCCGTTTTCTAAATAATAAAGCTAAATCGTTGAAACAATAGAAAATGTTTCATAAAATATTTTTGCATTTTACAAAAAACGTGTTTTTGAGGTTAACAATTATATTACTAAGATTAGTAATAACTATAAAGTATATTTCGTTGTTGTAATTTATTAAAATTGTGAAACTATCGTCTTATTAGAGTGCAATTGTGTTCTACTTTTGATAAACACAGCACAATGTGCTCTGAGAGATTAGATTAATTGATTAGTATCGTCTGCTATGCGTTATATTTCAAATGAATGAAAACAATCAATGGACAAGTCATTCATAAAATAATAACAACAAACATGGCGGTCACGCACTGCAATCTGACAGCCAATCGGAAGAGTTAACGTAACGTACTGTTGCGTATTTACGAAATTTTTTTCCTCACCTTAAGTACTGTTCATATTCCGGACAAAGTTGCCGCGGCGAAGGCTTCGCGTCACATGCCTTAAGTTTAAATCACATGACAAGAGAAGCTTAGGGGTGCGACACTCTGTACCAAAAACATAAGTTCGAATGCTCATTATGCCGAATTTACAATTTAGAAATGACTAGATACGCTAATCCTCAATAACCTAAATTGTATATTGAATGAAATTTAAAAGTCGGGAATAATCATCTGATATATTCTGCATAATGAAGAATATTAGTTTAAACTAATTCTTTTTTTCCACAATTTAATATTATTGTATTTTTTATTTTTGGAATTTCCACTTTACCTATATTTTAATAGCTCGAAAAGTAAAATAAAAGAATTGAGATTTAATTAAAATATAATGGTGAATAAATATATATTCACTGAATTAAAAGATTAAATGATCATTAAATGTTTGAATTTAATAAAAATGTATTATTCAAAAGTTGCAGTGCAAATTGTACAGAATTTTTATTGATAAGAAAGATGATTGAAAAGAAATTCAATGTGACTAAATGTCAATTTAGAAGAAACACTTTTTCGTAGAATTTTAATTTATTGGAATTATAATTTTCGAGAATATTAATATTGCCAAATCTAATTTTGGTAGAAATCTGCTTTATCAGAATAATCATATGCTCGAATCCTCAAAAAGCCGAATTTTCGTTTTGCCGAAAATTGATGCAACGTCAATATTTGGCGCAAATTTTAAAATTGACCAATCAGAAATCAGCATTTTAAAATTTGCGCCAAATATTGACGTTGCATCAATTTTCGGCAAAACGAAAATTCGGCTTTTTGAGGATTCGAGCATATGATTATTCTGATAAAGCAGATTTCTACCAAAATTAGATTTGGCAATATTAATATTCTCGAAAATTACAATTCCAATAAATTAAAATTGTACGAAAAAGTGTTTCTTCTAAATTGACATTTGGTCAAATTGAATTTCTGACCAATCATCTTTCTTATCAATAAAAATTCTGTACAATTCGCACTGCAACTTTTGAATAATACATTTTTATTAAATTCAAACATTTAATCATTATTTAATGTTTTATTTCAGTAAATATATATTTATTCTCTATTATATTTCAATTAAATCTCAATTCTTTTATTTTCTTTTCGAGCTATTAAAATATAGGTAAAGTGGAAATTCCAAAAATAAAAATTACAATAATATCAAATTGTGGAAAAAAAGAATTACTTTAAACTAAATATTCTTCATTATGTTGAATATATCAGATGATTATTCCCGACTTTTAAATTTCATTCAATATACAATTTAGGTTATTGAGGATTAGCGTATCTAGTCATTTCTAAATTGTAAATTCGGCATAATGAGCATTCGAACTTATGTTTTTGGTACAGAGTGTCGCACCCCGAAGCTTATTATCACGAAACTAACCTACCCTCTCCTGGTCTTAAACGGTAATGTAAAAGCAGTTTAGTCAGTGTGTGTGTGTCACGTAGAGACGGACCACCATACCGCATGGTGGTAGTATATTATAACAAATCAGGGATTAAAAAATGATCTAACTGTGCATCATATTTTTAAGAAGCGTCCTCAGTTTTTCGAGGAGTGTCTACAGTCGCAGAAACGGTAAATACAATAAACAGATTTTTCAATTTTCATCAGAAATCTTGCCGGACAAACAAAGCAATCGAATGTTGTTTGTTCTTTTCAATGGCTGAAGCCTATCCGTGGCACTCGTTAAGGCGTTCGTGGTGGTTTGTTTTCCTTTTTGTTTACGATGCTCCGAAACGCCCCGCAGGCATTCATAAGCATCTTATGACCTCAAATTATCTAAAATTCAACAACTCAATGTCCCAAATAATTAATTATTATCAAATTTTTTTTTCTCAAGTTATGCTACAACAACGAATCTCATCGCAACGATTTCCATTGCTTATCTGTCAATGTTGTCGGTTCCCCTCACTCCCTGACTCCCATCTCCCGTGTGTCTACTGTATATGCGAGGAAGAGAGAGACATTCAAATTTTTGGCAAAAATAACGAAAATTCCTTTGTTGATGGAACTTTTAATTAATTTCAATCAAAATAATTGAGTATATAAAAATTGTCGCGCGATTTGGAATTCGCATTGTAGAGTCGCGAGAAAAGATATGTTCGACGTCGTGTAAGCGTGTATAATTTGCCGATGCCATTGCACCGAGGGATTGGATTATGGCAGGAGAGGGAGCTATAAATACACACGCAGTATGGGGTAAACAAACTTGACCTCATCGGAATACGAAGATGATTTTGCTAAGAATTTAACAATTTTCCAAGTTTTGTGTTTTAGATAAATTTCTACACAAAACGGAGTCGTTTTGTTTTATTTCAATTTTATATAAATAGGTTTTCAATAATGTGTCCTGTTTAGTTGATATCGGATTGTTTACGTTTTGAGAAGAAATTCGACAACACAATGTAATAGTGTTATTAACGAGCAAATCAATACGTCCCCATACTTTATAATTACAAGAATTTACGAATTATTTCATTATTGATTTCTAATTAATTTTCATTTTCAAGAAACTATTTTTTCATTTCTTCAGATTGGCAATAATTACCAATAATCTTTCTACTTATTTTTTATACTAAAAATTTATTTTCCAAAGTAATTGAAAAAAAGAATATTTTCGTAACTAGAGGAATAAGAATTTAAAAATAAGTTAATATTTTCGTCGAAAAAAAATGAAAATAAAAATGTTTATTTCTATTTCAGTGTAGAATTGGTTTTTGGGATCAGTGTGAGATTAGGTTGAACCTAGTTGTTGTGCAATCGCACTAAACTCAGGTGTCGAGACTAATTTAACTGCAATAGTATTCCCGATTAAGAGGAAAAGAAAAAAACAAAAGAAATAATGAAGTGGTCACCGGGAGCTCTTTTTTGCGAGCAAGTTGGTGAATTGACACGTGTATTTTCACAATGGAATGAATGTGAACAAACTGTCGTCCTCTACGCTCTCCTACGTCGAATTCCAGCGGTTCAAGCTCGATTTCTCGCACACGCCGTGCAACATTCACTTCATTCAGTTACGGAGCTTGATTCACAGGAATTAAACGCTAATAATCCAGGTAAAGTTGAAAAAAATTGCAAAAAAATGAAAAAAAATCGAGTACAGAAAAAGACAGAGATAATAAAAAAAATGCATACTTAATAAATTAAGTTTCATACTCAAAGTTGCCACAGGTCAAGAAAATCAAGGAAAGTAGAATTGGTAGAGAGAAAAGTCAGGGATTTTAATAAAAAATATTGGAAAATGATATTTTTAGAATTCATAGGAAAATTCGGAAGTTTTGTGTCTTTGTTGAAGTTACCACGAATTCTAATAGAGAACCTTCAATTTTTTTCTATTTCTGACAATAATTAATTCAATTTTAAAAAAGTTGCGTTTACCATTTTCTTAATAAAGATAAACTTTACAGGGATTAAATTTGAAATTTTATAAAATTTTAATTTTGAAAGGATTTAATTAGAAAGAAGTTAGATTTTTGAATAATGTTAATAATTCAAATTTTTCGGAAATTAATTATTTTTTAGTATATATTTCATTAATTATTAAAAACAATGGATTCATAGAAGAATTTTAGTTGAAAACAATGAAAAAAATTGAATTTCTAAGAAATCACGAATTATTGCAGAAATTCAATTACTATTTTCAAAAGTTATAAAATTTCTCGTAGAAATTCAATTTATCTTCAATTTAATGATTTTCAAAATTTATTATTTTAATAAAAAAAGATCCTAAAAAATCCAATGTTTTTAACAAAATTGATAAAATTCTTTGCAGTTATTAAATTAGTTTCATAAATAATAAAAATTTCACTGAAATTCAAATATTTTCATCATGAATAATAAAATTCATGGTAAAATGTCAATTATTTAAAATAAAATTTTAATCGAATTCAATTTTCCAATAAATTATTTTTTTTGTATTTAAATAATTAAATCCTCGTAGAATTTGTTAATAAAAATGTATTAAAAATGAATTTCAGTTAAAAGTTAAATTAATAATTTAATCTAATTATTATTTTTGGAGTGAATCAGAATATTCATTAGTGTCAGGAAAAAAATAAAAATTTTATCTGGAAATCAGGATAAAGTGAATTAAATTTATGTAGCAACCCTGAATACTTAATTGATTATTATGATAAATAAATTGAGTTTCATAATTAATAAAGTATTTAAAAAATTCTTACAGCTTTCGTCAATTCACTCCTCTCAGAATCCACGGAAGTAGCTATTAACCAATTGCTCTCACATCTTCCTCTTCTGAGACCCGGAAATGTTGAATGCAAACAATGTTATCTGGTAGCTATTCCTGAATTGGTTAGTCACTGCGTTACCACTGGACAATTTACTGAGCAAACTCAACAACTTCTCAGTTACACACTTATTCATCCAGCAATAACAAGTAATGATAGGCGATCTTTGTCACAGTGGCTTAGACATCTTGAGGAGAGAATCAGCGGGACGCCACCAATTCATAATTTGGAGGAGTACACCAACAGTTCATCCAGGTAGGAGGCAATTTTTGTTTACCTGAAATCTCATTCAAAAGCAGGTACAAAATCAGGCTTTGCACTCATCTCATAATAAAACCTACTATTTACTATTTTCATTACGATTTGCTACTATTTGGATACCTCTCTTTTGATTTGTGACACTAAAAGCTTTTTTCATTGTTTTTTTTTTGAGAATTTGCACTACTTTAAATAATTATGGTAAAAAATAAATATTTTTACTTTATTAAAAATAATCATAAATTTTATTAAATTAAATAATTATTAATTTAATGATTAAATTAATCATTAATATAATTTACAACGAATTGTATTACATAATTTTGTTTTGTTTACCTTTGAAAGATGGGATGCCGGATGGCAACGAAATGTGAAACAGCAAACGGAGCAGACGAATATGTTCAATTCACAGCCTGGAACAACTTTTAATTCACAACTTTTGCCACCAGTTTCACGTCAACGTCGATCAAATAGTTTGACACCTCCTTTTGCTCCTCCTCATCATCAGGAGATTGTCGATCGGAGTAGTAATACAAATAACACTACCAGACACAAGACAAGAAGTTTCAGTGTTTCTGGAGATCATACAACTTGTGAGTTTACTATTTTGCTTTGAAAAAAAACTAAAAAACCAAAAGGAAAAAAATCAAGTTAAATATATTTAAATAATAATTAATATAATTAAATATTTTATTAATTACAGCTGCTTTAATTGGACTTGGTCCTTTGAGTCCACAAAGTTCGTGTACAAGTAGTGGAAGTGAGGGACGTCTAGATGAAGCTTCAACACGGCCTTTGTCCAGTGGAATGAGAGGTTTGTCCTTTTTTTAATATCCCATTGACTTTTCCAAATTTCTTCTCTGCAAAAAATTAAAATTAATGTAAAATACAATTTATTGAACTAATTAAATTACCATTACAATTTTAAGTCGGCAAATTTAAGGTAATAACTTATTAATTTATTTAATGGGAATTTGTTTATAGACGTACCGGGATGGTTAAAAACACTTCGTTTGCATAAGTACAGTTACTTATTTGCCACACTGAGTTACGGCGAAATGTTACAATTAACGGAGGATCGTTTAGCGGAACAAGGTGTTACAAAAGGTGCGAGACACAAGCTGGCACTTTCCATCACTAAATTGCAACAAAGATATACGACACTTCTCAATTTGGAAAAGAATCTATTGCAACCGACGCGTGATGGAAATCAACCGGCTTCATTTGCTCAGGGCTCGTCACTTTTAGTTAATACACTCGATGAGCTTAAGAATATTTTAACCACACCATTGAAACCAAGTCAGGAGAATGATCCACAAGATATTCCCACTCAATTTACTAAAGTTCTTGGCAAATGTAAGTTTTATTATGATTTACGCAGCAATTTAATCTAAACGTAATCTAGCTTCTTTTTGCTATTATCATTACAGTTATAATCATTATTGTTAACTTGTTCTTTCACCTTAATTATTAAATTATTATTATTGCGTTTGAATAAAAAAATAAAATAAACTGTTTGCTTTTTTCAGTGTGCAGTAGACTTGCTCTGGACAGTGTCGACGATGGAATACTCTGCACGTGCATCAATGTTTTGGAGAAAGTTTTGCAACACGATTGCTTTACGCCAAATCAAAAAGAAAAAGTTCAACAGTGGCGCAGTCGTCTTGGCAATCCCAGACCAACTCCAAAGTAAGCTTCATCTTTATATTCTCAAATTTACTGTTAATAGTTGCTAAATTCTACTGTCTCAGTTTTTTCTTCTCAAAAGAAATATTAATAAAATTATTAAGATAAATTTCCCAGACTTAAGTAAAGTCTTCGTCAAGCAAGTAATTTTAAAAGTTTTGAACGTTCGAATTGAATTGTTTACTTTTTCATACTCCAATTTTTTTTCAAATTAATAAACTGAAATGAAAAATATTATAATTGAATATTTATTTAGATAGAAATAAATTTTTAATTATAAAAAAACATTATTTTGTAATAAAATTCAAATTTAGAGAACTTATAACAATAATGAATGAAATGAATGGAAATCAATATTAAAAAGCAGTCAATGAGTTAAAATGTTTTCATTTAAATGATTCTGGAAAATTCAAATACGAATATTTGATTTCCAGATGGCAACATAATTATCCTTATAATAATAGGCGATATTGCTGCATTCAACAACAGAATCATCACAATAGGAAGCCGAGTTTGAATTCGAGTCATGTGTCAAGTGTTAATCTACATAATAACTCATTCCTCAATAGCCCGCACAGAAACAGTATATCTACACCGTATATGCAGAGTAACCAAAGTCCAAACAATACACAAAACAGCTTAAGACCAATGCACTCATCTGAAAAGCGGCCAAGCCTACAGGAAAATAGTTTGGAGGTAAAGTGAATTGCTTTTTCGTTAAATTGTTCAATTTTTGAGTCAAAGAATAGAAATTAATGAAAATTTACAAAATTGCTCATATGCTTATACTTAAAAAATTTAATTCTTCTTGATTTTTTTGTATTTAAGTATAAAACAAAATGAATTTTTACAGCAATTGCAAAGAACTTTACAACGTACATACTCTGCACCAAGGGATCATTTTCTTGGCCAATCGAGTATTACATCAGAGACGACTGAACCTGAAATAAACTCACAATTAGAATCCTTATGCTTACGAATGACCGAGCAAGCAATCGGAGGTTTTGGTGAGGCCTAAATCTCATAAAATTTCTTATTTGTCTAATTTTTTTTTGTTTTTTTTTATCAAAAAAGCCAATTATCGCATGTTAAATTAATTATACACGTTGCTGAACTATAAGTTCAGTGAAAAATATTTCTGAAAATCCCTCGATTAACTTTTTCAATTTTATTTTAAAAAAAGTATTTGACACAATTGACTATAGAAGACGTTTATAAAACGATTCTTTATTAATGTAATGTTTAATGCGATGACACGAAAGAAAAAAAAGTGATTCGTTTTTTTATGATTTAATGATCATATATGATCAGTCATGTGCGTATACATATAACGTATTTTATTTACACTCAGTAAAATATATTTATGAACTGACAGAATTTGGCAAGCCAAATGATAATAGGTAGATGGATTATAATTTCCTATTTACTGGGTTTTACAATTTATGTATTTAGTAGAGAACAATTTCTCTTCGACCGCAGTGCGCCGCGAATAATGAATAATTTATTTAAAAAAAAACTATATTGAAAAAAATCACAAATTGGGAAATGAAATTTGTTTTTAACGTTAACAATGTTCAGATTACATTATTACAATTTAAATCTATACTAATCTATCGACAGTTGAACTGACGGTAGTCAATGACTATACGAATAATATAAATGACAAATCTTTATGAAAAATAAGTTTTTTTTCTATTTTCTTAATACTTAAGCTTCATAATATTGGACAAAGTTTTTTACAATTTATATTGTTTACATATATACATATATATATTCATATTCATATACATATACTTCACTCTTAATCCTTCATTTCTCAATTTGAAATGAATTTATTATTCTAATTTTAAAACTTATTTTTTTATTACAAGCCACGAATGTCGTTGTATATATTTATATATTTTTTGATTAATTACCGGTAAATAGGTGAATAATCAAAAGAAAAGAGGAGAAAAGAAAAAAAAGGATGACGTATAACGATATTCGCGTCGTATTTTTTTATTTTGATAAAGAAAAATTTTTTTTAGGATATTAAGTGAAACATGCATAATTTGCTCAATTCAATTTATTAGAAATTTATTAATAAAATTAACATTATTCTTGTTGATATTTATTTAGAATTGAGATATTTGGCTGCGTTCTTTATTATTTGAAACAAAAAAAGTGATCTCTTTTTTACGTATATAAGAATTTAAAGAAAAGAAAACTTGCGACTGATTTAACAAAAAAAAAGCTTTTTATTGCACTTGATATAGAGATTGATTTTAAGATTTTCGTCGTGTACTGCGATCGAATGCTATTTCCTTTAAAAAAAATATATATATATTATACATATAAAATGAATAAATAATTATATTACGCTAGGTTTTTAAAAAAGAAGAAAGAAAAGAAAAAGAAAAATTGTATAAATTACGGGGAAAAAAAGAATGGGAAAGCTGTGTGACACTTGCAATATTGTTTTTGTGTTATCCATTTCGGGAAATGGAATTCTTCTAATTTTAACAAGCGAACTGATTTTCACCTCCCTATTTGCTCTATCAATGAGAATCGATTCTCGATAGACGCTTGAATATCTAATTCTATTTTCTTATAGGCTTATACGTATAGGAATAACATTAAATGAGAATGAAAGAAAAAAAATAAAATAAAGGTACACACAGTGTTCAATAATTTTGTCATTTCCGCCATTCGTTTCCGCATGGCAGAATTTCTCTTTTGTTTTGAATCGGACAGAGAATTCAGACACTAATATTTATACAGTTTAAAAGGCCTTAAACGAACAAAAACCAAGGGTTCGTAAAAAACCAAAAGAAAAAAATGTTAATTTAAAAAAAAAATTTGTGAAAAAAATACTTCGAGATTAAAGAAGAAAACAGAAGATGAAGAAGAAGATAATGATGAAGAGAAAGAAGTAGCGTAAGAACGCGTAGTTTCAAGACATCGAGATTCGTGGCTTGAATTTCTAGAATTACGTTTACGCACGTCGGGTGATTTTAAATGGCTTCGCTGCGACATTCACAATATTTTTGCGCGTAACGGAAATCTACAGTAATTAATCGTATAAAAAAAAATAAACAATGAAAGACTGACTATTTCACGCGTTTCGATAGTTGAAAGAGAGAGAGAGAGAGAGAACGAAAAAAGAAGAGAGAATGAAAGGGTTTAAAACCTTTACAAAAAAAAGTAGAGAAACTTTTTTTTATATCGAAGCTCTGCGTGCGCGTGAAAGAAGCAAATTGGTAAGACTGCCGAAGGGAAAAGAACCTGTCAAAGTAAGAGAAAAAAAAATTAACGAGTGGTATCGAGTAATGCAAGTACTTGTAATTTTTTAGAATACCCGACGATAATAGCACTATATATATATCTAGAGTATAATCAATATGTAAGGTTACATGGTGATTGCCGAACCCAAGTATCCCAGGGGCTGCTGATATTATGAGCTTGCTCGCACCGAGTTATACTAAGTAATCGCCAATAAGTAATAAATCTTCATTAAAAATAATTTTTAAACTATTAAAAAAAAAACGAAAAAAATTACAAAAAATCGGAAACAGGAATTTTTTGAAATGTCGCGAAACCCAAGACAGATTATTATCGAAAGCTAGTCAAATGATACAGTTTTAATGTCTATCTGCTAATGTACTACATAGTCTTTAATCGTATGTTATTTTTTTGTTTTTTTTGTTCTATATACTTAAGGTGCACGACGTGGGTTCGCGCATAAGAACGTCAAAATAATAATTAATATTAATAATTAATAACAGGATAATATTTAATCCTGGTGCAAGACAAAAAGAAAGAAAAAATGTTAAAAAAAAACATTCGAGAAATAGGAAAAAAAGACTGCTCTTTAGATGAAATTAGAAATTTTAATCGTGATGTAATTTGTGGTATTAGCTCCAATATTAAAAGGCAGGACCTAAAGCAGTAGAGTTCTAAAAATTCATATAATTTTATTTTTGCAATTTAATGTTTAATGTAAAGGAAATTTTTAATTTTTCATTCTCCTTTAGGTGTGTAGTTATCTAAAATTAAAACTAAATGTTAGTTCTTTATTTTTCAAAAAAAAAAAAAAAAATGTACGGAAAAAAATCATTGGTATTTATAAAAATAAATAGTTGTGTGAAGAAGAAAAATTTTAGAACACTACTGATAAAAAAATCACACGAGAGCAAATGAAAAAAACTTTCTTTTTATCATGTTGTAAATTAAGAATATATCCCATCGGTGTTCATGTTTATATTGCTGAAGCGACACTTGTATTTTTAATCTTGCACAGCATAAAGACTTTATAAAATGCTTCAGCAATCGCTTTTTCTATACTTATTATTAATTAGCTCTATTTTGTTACTATTTATGTGTTTTAAATTTATTATTATTACGAAACCAAGTTCAGATCAAAATTTAGAAAATTTATATATTTTTTCTCTTTTGCAAAATAGAATATTCTTTTGTTTGTTTAAAAATCTATAATTTGAAAAAAAGCATTACTTCGAAAAAAAGAAAAAACTGAAGATTCCAAAAATGAAAAATTGGATATATATTTTTATAGTAATTTTTTGATGTTCGAAGATTGTCAAAAAGAATTTTTTTAAAAAGCATTTTTAGATATTTTATAGTTTTTTTGCTTTTTAAATATGACATACTTTTGGAAATGCATTGAAAGTATTGTTTTATAATTGTATAGTAAGCTATTAAAGGAGAAAATAGGCATCGATGAAATATGTTCTTCAAAAAAAAAAAAAAAAATGACGCATGTATTGCAGATTGTGCAATTTTCCTAGTAATCAATTAATTAAACATTGGTGAAATTGTACTTATAGCTATAATACTGTGTCAAAAAAAGCTCTGCAGTACTTGTATTGTAAGTTTTTGCGTTGGAACTAAAAAAACACTCAAATGTTAATATATATTTGTAATTTTTAATGTTCCAAATCCAAAATGTTTTGTAATGATTGTCTTCAAAGGTTGCTTTTTATTTATTCCGACACGCACCTTTTACACACATCTCTAAAATAAACTAATTTACTTTATTTTTTAATTTTTATTTCTTCTTTTCTTTTTTAACATTCCAATTTATAGTTTATTCTCTATTCAATGTGCCATGTAATTTAATTTTTGTGTATGTAATAAAAAAAAATTGAATATTGTTAAATTTCAAGGTAAATGGTAAACAAAATTTTAGGAATTATATATTTTTGCATTTGATATAAGTAAAAGAAGGATGTCGGAAAAAATGAGAAGATTATAAATGCGTGATGAGGGAAAGATTGTCTGCGATTAAAAAAAAAGAAGAAAAAATGATTGTTTTTAAGAATCACGCGAATGCACGAGCAAGAACATAAAAAAACGTCACAATCTTGTAACCCAGGTAGCGAAGTGATCATACCAGTGTTCACAATTTATTTTTGATTCTTAGTGCAACCGCTTTCATTGTGTGTGCAACTATGCTTTTATAATCAGGTTGCTAACTGGGATATTTAGTCATGTAAGCTTGGACAACTTGTAAAAATGCAATTTTTGTACTGTTAAAGACAGTGATACTCTGACGTTGTAGCGTGGAAAACATTTTTCAATAAAACATTTTTCATACACCGAATAATTCAAATTTTTTTCTTTAGAAACAATTATCAACAAAAACCTTATCAAAATTTCAATTAAATTAAAATTCTTCTCTAAATTCAATTATTTTCAATATCTACTAGTTTAATAAAACTTTTCAGAATAGAATTCAATTATTTAAAAAAAAGAGGTTATGTTATTTGTTCACAAATTGAAAATAACTTTGTTTTGTCGAATTCATAACAAAAAATTGTAATTATTAATTTTTCAGTTAATTAAAAATTTATTGTTTTTATTCACTTTATTTACTTTGATTTTATGCAAATAGAATATTTTCAGAAGAGTTCTTTAATATCAAGAAATATGCAAGTTTAACAGCAATATTTACAAATAATTTTTTGTAACATTTATGCAAAATTAAATACTTTGAAAATTTCCAATTATAGAAACAATTTAACAGAATATCAAATTATTATAAATACTTACAGTTTTTCGATTATTTTAAAGCATTCAATTATTAATAACATAGAAAATATTTGCTTTTTAAATCATTCTGTCATTTGTAACTTTCAAGTTTTTTGACGTTAAACGCTTTTAAAATCAGGGTTGCCGAAAGAATTACAATGAAGAGAAAATGTTTTGTACATCTCTTGGCAGGCCTGCCTCTTGGTGCTCTCATTGGAAGTTTACGTGTCCAATAATATTGCTAGCCAATGAGAGGCGTGTACATAACTCAATAGCAACCCATCCCTGCTATAATTTACATTTGAACGCACCTTTAAACAATGTCATACGCATGCGCAGGTGAATTTTTTATTATATATAAAGCGTTTCTTTTTACAAAAGAAATCGAGAGGCTTTTTTTCAATCCCCGGGTGCTATTGAGTTGCATTTGAAATATGGCAGACGTCGTTGATTGTAATTTTCCTGTTTGGGGTCTTTTGCCAAAAAAAGAAACAGGAGTTACTCAGTTTATCACCAAATATCCTCAATATGACGGCCGAGGTGTTATTATCGCTATTTTCGACTCTGGAGTTGATCCCGGAGCACCCGGTTTGCAGGTAAGGACATTTTTTTCATCTGCCTATGGCTTTTGAATGTATTTCACTAACATCATTTTTAATCTCCCTTTAATATGGATACTATTTACATTATTAAAGTTCTCTGTAATTTTTTATTTTTTAAGTACTTTTATTTATGTTTCTTGTGCGACTTGATTTTTTGTTTAACTTTTTAAAATATTAATCTTTTTGCTTTTGTGTTTGCTTTTTATTCCTTTGTCTTGATTGTCAAAAAGTCATGATTCATTCAAGTAAATTTTAGATGAAATTTTTTTACATTCTCTCAAAAGTGTGATCATAAAAATTTATTTTCTAGGGAAGATTATTGAAATATTGTGAATATTTTTAATTGTTATAATAGTTGTTTCGGTTTAATTAACTCGTGATTATTTACAGGTAACGTCTGATGGAAAACCAAAAGTAATCGAGAGATTTGACTGCAGTGGAGCTGGAGATGTTGACACAAGCACAATCGTACAAGCAACAGACGGATCCATTGCAGGTCTCACTGGCCGAGATTTAAAAGTAAATAAGCAGATTATTTCTATAAGAGGAATGCGAAATTTGATATATTTTTAAATTTTAATCTTTATAAACTGCAATTTACTTTGAAAGATTATTTTTCTTTTAGATTCTTGTATTTAAACGCTGAGTCATTTTACTTTATAATATTCTATTTTTCTCTTTTCATTCATTGCAATCAGAAATATAATTTATGGAGCAAGTTTTCTAAAACTGGATAAATCTGTATTTTCTTATTTCGCAAAATTAATTTAAACCTAGAACATAGTAATTTATTGTTGTCGTTAATGATTTTAATTTTACTATATATTAGTCGTTTTGTTTTCAATGAAATTTTTATCATAATTAAGTGACTTACAAATTTCCTTAATTTTGTCTAATGAAAATTGAAAATTGAAAATTCTTTTAATATTTTTTTTAATTAATCAGTGACAGATCAATTTATTTAAAAATAGATTTATCTGCCTTTGAAAACTTGTTCTTTATCAATTAATATTTATGTGAAGAAATTTAATCTTCCTTCAAGTGCGGTTCTAAATTTTCTCAATTTTTTATTAAATTTTTTATTTTTTAATGATAATTAAAATTGATTGAAATAAAATATTTTAAAATAAACAGATCCCAACTTCTTGGAGAAATCCGACCGGAAATTATTATATAGGAGTCAAAAATGCATATTCACTCTATCCAACAAAGTTACGGGAAAGAATTGAAGCTGCTCGGAAGAAACGTCTGTGGGATGATGGGCACAAAACAGCTCTAGCCGAAGCTACAAGGCAACTACAAGTGAGTGTCTCGAATTTAGAAAACAAGAGCGTAGAATTTTAATAGATTGATTCATTTATTAATCAAATTAAATCAATAAAATTTATTTATAAATTAATAACAACTATTTACAAAAAATAATAATTTACAGAATTTTTAAATAATTATTTACAATCAGAATTTTAGTTTTTAAATTTCAGGAAAAATATTTGTAAATTGTATTTTATATTTCTTGATTTAATTGCATTAAGAAAGTAATTTGTTTTTTCAAGTCTTCGTTTGATTAAAAAAAAAAAAATTAAAACGTAAATACTGCATAACAAGTAGAATTTTAGTTCATGTGGTCCAAAGATAGTTGTTGAGCTTTTGTACTTAGTTACTACATAGAAAATAAATTGGGACAACTATTTCACAACAGAATCCGATAGCTGTGACGAATTCTATCTTTATAGTTGGCAGTTTGATTGAACGAAGACATTGACTCTATTATGTAATGTGCTAATGAGAACTTTTTTTCCAATACAATTTGTACACACAGACACAAGTTAAACTGTCCTAAAAATTCCATGCAGTTAACACAAATATTTCGAATGCAATTCACGTTTTCCAACCAATGTTCTCAATTGCAGAGAAATTTTTAACCCGTAGACTCACATTTTTTAATTTGAAATTAAGAATTCGTCTATTTTGAAATTTAAAAAAAAATGCCAAAAAGTTCACGAAAATTTTGTTTAATTTTTTGCCTAGTCATTTGATGCAAAACATCGACAACTGACCACTTGGGATGAAAAATTGGAAAAAGAGGAACTCGAAGCTAGAGTCGAAGTATTAACAAATGCAGAGAAAAAATACGTTGATGTTGGACCAACTTATGATTGTGTACTGTTTCACGATGGCGAAATGTGGAGGTAAGTAAAAAAAAATGTAATTGATAAGGGAATTTTATTAAAGTAATGGAACAAATTAAATTTTTTGGATACGTTAGAAAATACTGAATTTTAGTAAATTATTAATTCTTAACATTTTTTATAAACATCTTATCAAAACTTCAATTTTTCAATTTGAAATTTTCCTTCTCAAAATAAAATAAAATATGTTATCTAATTTTCCTTTTTTTAGAGCATGCATTGATACTTCCGAAGAAGGCGATTTGGAGAAAGGAGTTTTTCTTGGCGAATATTCGCGTACACATGAATATAAACCTCTGACACAGGAAGATCAATTGAATGTTTCGATCAACGTTCACGACGACGGAAACGTTTTAGAAATAGTTAATGTATGCTGTAAGTTGCTTTGGCAAAAAATAATCATTTTTTCTCATGTTAATAATTGTTTATTACTGTGCTGATTATTTTTATTAATTTTTTTGCGTAAGATATTTAAACGTTTTTGCGAAGGAATGTCGCTTAATTTTTTTAAATTTATTTAAAGAATTAATATTAAACACGTTTTTTTACAGCCGGACATGGTACACACGTTGCATCAATAGCGGCTGCCAATTTTCCCGATCATAGTGATTTGAATGGCGTTGCCCCGGGTGCTCAGATAATTTCACTAACAATAGGAGATGGAAGAATTGGCACAATGGAAACTGGAACTGGTATTGTGCGAGCAATGATAAAAGTAATGAGTTATAAGGAAAAAGTTCACGTTATCAATATGAGTTATGGCGAGCATACAAATTGGTGTAATTCCGGTAGAATTGGAGAATTAATGAATGAAGTTATTGATAAATATGGAGTAACGTGGGTTTCATCTGCTGGAAATTTAGGACCAGCTCTATGCACAGTTAGTGAGTATCATCAATTCTTCTTAATAATTTCAATTATCCTGCAATATTTTTTTCTTTGAATTTAAAAAGAAAATATTAGGGGGGAAAATTCACACGTTTACTGATTATTGTTTTTCTCAGCAACTCCTCCCGATATATGCACAAGCAGTATTATTAGTGTTGGCGCCTACGTTTCGCCCGATATGATGCTTGCTGAATATTCCCTACGTGAAAAAATGCCAGGCATGCCATTCACGTGGTCGTCCCGAGGACCAACGATGGACGGTGGTTTCGGAATTACGGTATGTGCGCCAGGAGGAGCAATTACCAGTGTACCAAATTATACACTACGAAAAAGTCAACTTCTTAATGGCACCAGTATGGCTAGTCCTCATGTAACCGGTGCAATCGGTAGGAATTTTCATGACAAAAATGTTTTTAAACGTCTAATTCGGAATAAATAGTAATTTTCCTTCTATTTCTTTTGCAGCCGTTCTCATTTCAGGACTTCTAGCTAAGAAATGTCCCTTTTCTCCATACAGCATTAAGCGAGCTCTTGAAAATACAGCAATGTTTGTTGACAGTCTTGACCCATTTGCTCAGGGTTCGGGTTTACTTCAGGTGGAACGTGCCTTTGAAAATTTGGTCTCATTTTCACAGTCTGCGGAGAGAGATGTTCGATTTTCTATTGCCTGTGGCGTTAATAATGCAAAAGGAATTTTCTTAAGATCTGGCGTTGTAGATCGAGCGAAAGATTATGCCGTTGTTGTTGAACCAATTTTCATGGATAATGAGAATATTGATCCATCACGTAAAATTAATTTCAACTTAAAGTTGTCATTAGTTTCGGACGCTTCGTGGGTACATTTTCCATCACATTTCGATCTTATGTATATGCCTCGAGCATTCGCTATTAGAGTTGACGGTTCAAATTTGCCAGAGGGTGTTTATTCAACCAGGTATTTCAGGAATATTTATTTATCTAATATCTAATATTATAGTAATTAATTTTGTATTCAATTTAACGTTTAAGAATTAAATATTTATTATTCGGCATTCAATTTTTTCGGTTTAATTCGATTTAATATACAATTTTTAGTGTATTTGTGTTACATACAAATTTTGTTTGCAGTATTCGAGCTTATGATGTTACTAATGTCGAGAAAGGACCCGTATTCCGCATTCCGGTTACACTTATTCAACCAACTGTTCTTTCAAAAGCTGCCACTCTTCCGGATTTGAATTACACGAATGTTTTATTCAAACCCAATACTATTATTAGACACTTTATTGTCGTACCTGATGATTCAACTTGGGCAGGTAAATATTAACCTTTAAAAAGAATACCTTCCCATGTGATAAGAATGTAAAAGAAGATCAAAATGTTTTTAATTTGACATTTTTTTATAGTTCTAAAATTGAAAGGCACTGAAAAAGACAAGAATGGTCGATTTGTGACTCACACTGTTCAGCTGAAGCCCCGTTTGTCTTGTAAAAATCTCGAAGTCAATAAAATGATTAATGTTTCATCGCAGGCAGAAAATGTTCAAGGATTCGCAGTAGAAGTAATATTATCATAAATTATTAGCAATTATTACATTTAACTTTTTTTTGAAAAAGTTCTTATCGAGATATTTCCTTTTAAGGGCGGAATTATTTTGGAGGTGGCTGTGGCAAAATATTGGGCGAATTTGGGAGACATTTTTGTCGATTACTCGATAGAATTCCATGGACTTCGTATGATAGGTGGTGGCCTTACAATGCAACCCGGAGACGGTTATCACAGAATTGAATTACGAAGCTCGTTGAGAAATGAAGATGTTGTGCCAAGTTGTTCTCTAAAGTCGTCAGTACAAGTGTTGAGGTAATTTGATTCTTCAATTTATTTAATTAGAAATTTGAAATAAATAGTTAATTACGAATTTAAAATGCAAATAGTAAATTCGTTTTTTTGTTGTTTAATAAAAAACATAAATTTCCAGGCCGACAGATTCGAAAATTCTCCCATTAAAGAAACGTGACGTTATACCACCGGCTCGACAGATTTATGAACTACAACTAACTTACACATTCCACATAGCGAAAGCAACTGAAATAACTCCGAACGCTGCATTATTTAGTGAGCTACTTTATGAGAATGAATACGAAAGTCAATTGTGGATGATTTACGATTGTAATAAACAATTTGTTTGTTGTGGAGATGCGTATCCTTGCAAAGTAAGTGTGACAAATTTTAAATTTTCTATTTAAAATCCTTAAATTTTTTTTAATTTCATAAGTGTAAATTATTATGAAATATAATTATTTTAATATATAACTTAGTATTGCAAAATATAAATTATTGTAAATAATAAATAAGGATTAATTTCTTTTTCTAGTACACAGTTCAAAAAATAGAAAAAGGCGACTATACACTAAAAATGCATGTTCGACACGAGAAGCGAGAATTACTTGACAGACTAACGGAAATGCCAATGTTGTTGACACAAAAACTTGGCACACAAGTAAATCTAGATATTTACGCTAGTCAATCGCAAGCGCTTGTCGGGGGTAAAAAAATGGTATCGGCATCAATTCCACCTGGTCATACAATGCCATTTTATATTTCTCCCTTGAGCAACGAAAGCAAGTAAGTTTATTAATCGAATAATTAATTTTGAACAGATTTTTATAGTTAAAAAAAGAAATAAAAATCTAAAATTTGCATATTTTCTTTTCTCTCCTTTTACAGGCTTTTCAAAGGCGCAACATTGGGTTCATATCTGCAAGGAACAATAACATTTTGCAAGGATGAAATTGGAAAGAAAGTCGATTGTCATTCTTTCAAGTACGTTTTGTGTGAGCCACCAAAAAAATCCAATTCAAATGGAAAAACGGATAAAGATCAATCCAAATGGGACGAATACAATGAAGCATTAAGAGATCTTAAGTGTAATTGGCTTTCAAAATTGGGTGAGTCTTCTATTTTTATTAAATTTATTTAGAAAAAAGAGAAAATTTCTATTGTTAGCAAATAATGAGCAGTAGCTTAAGGTAGAATAAAATTTTCATTTATTTCTGGGAATTTCTTCAACTTTAAAAGTACCATCTAAGAGTAAATTGGCTTATCCGTATGAGGATCCTAGTGGACGTCCCATTGTCGGTTTGTTACAATTTTTTGTAATTTCTCCCCACGTGGTTGATTACCTGAATGTGGAAACCCTGAAATAAATCTTGCACGACTATTTATACTATATTCTTAATTAAAATTTAGAATTACTAATCACTACAAATTACCAAAAGAATCAATATACTCCACGAAAATAAACAATATGTGATGTTATAAATAAGTTACTAATTTCTACTGTTGTTTTCATAAATAAAAAAAACTTGTATTTTTTCCGTTCCTTTGAAATAAAATGAAAATATTTTCATATTTTCTTTCAACAGAACCTGGAGAACATACTCACAAATTATATGTGGAATTGAAGTCAGACTTTCCGGATCATTTGCCAGTTTACACTTCGATGTTGTCATCGTTGGATTTAACAGAGGCGAGACGTCACGTACCACATGATGACTTACCAGACACATCGCTTAATTATGCAAATCAAATGTTAGGCGTTGCTGACAAAGTAATTGGAACCGTTGATCAAAATAAAATTTTGGCATATTTCGGCTCAAAGACTGATCAAGGACCCGATGCTGCAAAAACAAAATCAACAATGGAGAAGCAAAAGAATTGTTTAATTGAAGCTTTAGTGAAAAAAGGATGTGCTTTATCGCGACTTTATGTCGGTAGAATAAAAGTCGAGGGCGAAGGACCCAATAAGGAATTGCTAGACAACTTTTGGGATGTTTGGAAGGAGGTTCAAAAGTTCTCCGAACCAAATGATATCAAAGTAATTAATTTAAAATCACGAAAAATTTATTATTATTATTATTAATCATTTTTTATAACGAAATTTTTCATTTATTTTCTATTTTCCCAATTTATTTTCTATATTCATTTTACACTGCCAAGTACACTACAATTAATCGGTATAAAACGATTATTAATATGTTGACTAATTTTAATTACAGGCCATTTCTCTCAATCTGTGGCACGCGCATCTCAACAAACAGTATGGCCGATATTTGAAATTATTGACAAGATATTTAGAAGAGAAAGCAGTGAAAGAAATTGACGAAAGGTGCATAGTTGTTGCTCATAAATTGGGATGGACTCATTATGCAAATCATGTTAGTTCAAGTTTACCAACACGCTATCCAAAATCGTATAGACCATTTTGATCAACGGTAATTTAAAATTCAAAAAAAACGTCATTTGTAATCTTCCATCTCTATTTTTTTAATCGTATATACGTTTTTCTACAAAAGCAATGGTATTAATATTCAACTAAGGTCCGAAACAAAAGACAAATACTTAAAAAAAAAAGAAAAAAGTTTTTAAGAAACTTAGAAAAAACCAAAAAACAAAAAAAAATGTTACAAATTTGACAAAATAAAATAAATATTTTGTCAATTTTGTAAATAACAAAAAAAATAATCGGACTTCATAAAAAAAAATTACCTTTACTTGAAAACAAAAGAAAGTACAGGGTGATAAAAAAGCACATAAAAAAATTTCAAAATTTCTTTTTGAAATATAAAAAAAAATATCACACAAATATGTGTTTTTATAAAAATTCACTGTATTCACTAATATTTTGCAATTTTTAGACTAAATATTTGTATAATGTTTACGAGAAAACCCTCAATTTTTTTAATGGAAAGTAATTAAAACCTATATATCAAATAAGAATTAAGAGAAAAAGAATTAAATGTGCAATTATAAAAGAAAATATTCTCTATGTACAATAAAATTGTAATCATCTAATTTTTTTTATACTTTTAAAAAGACTGCTGAACTTAATATCGACGAGTTAAAATGACAAAAAAAGAACATATTTGCCGTCTGGAGGGTTTTTATTGTAAATGATAATTTGTACGGTTTGCACAATTGTGATCAAATATCAATTTCTATTTATTCATTTTACCCATTGAAGGAGACATACAAATTATAAAATAATTGACATATTTGACGTGAACATTCAATGGTAAAATTGATATAAAAAAAGAAATAATGTTTTACGACGTTATTAAGAAAAAAATTCTAAAAAAGACTTAATATCACTACTGTTTGTATAGTTTGCATAATTGTAAGTAAACTATTTAATTTTTATTATCGATTTCACTGTGTGAAAGGCATTAAAAAGTTGAGAATATTTCTTTTCTCTTTTGGATCAACTTTCAATGGTGAAATCGATAATGGTGATGATGATGATGATAAAACGATGATGATGAAAATAAAAAAAAGTCTTGAAATAAAAGACTAATAATTAATCTAAGTAAATATTATTTGGTTCGCGCAATATTGTTAACAAACGATAACTTAATTTTTATTATCGATTTTATTATTAAAAGGCATTTCTTTTTCTGTCAACTTTCAATTATGAAATCGATAATGGTGATGATAAAACGATGATGATGATGATGATAATAATAAAAAAAAAGTCTAAAAAGGCTTAAAAAATAAAAAAAATTGTTTGTACAATATTGTGACCAAATAATTTAATTTCTATTATCGATTTTATTCATTGAAAGTAATTAAAAGTTTGAGTATAATTTATTTCTTTCTTTTAAATTAACTTTCAATGGTAAAATCGATGAGGATGGAAATAAAAAGTCTGAAAAAAACTTAATTTAATGTTTGCACAATTGTGTACCGAGTAATAATAATTTAATTTCAATTATCGATTTTATTGTTGAAAAAAATAAGTTTTAGATGTTAGCTTATTAATATTCAGTGATAAAATCGATAATTGTGGTGATGATGATGATGATAATAAAAAAAAGTTGAAAGACTTAATTTAACGCGAGTGCACAATTGTGAATAAACAATTTAACTTTTATTATCGATTTCACTGTTGAAAGACATTAGAAAGTTTAGAATATTTCTTCTCTTTTGGATCAACTTTCAATGGTAAAATCGATAATGGTGATGATGATAAAATGATGATGATGATGATAATAAAAAAAGTCAAAAATGACTTAAATAACAAAAAATAATTTACGTTTTTTATTACTACCTATGCCTAATAAATAATTAATTTTTCATAGAAACGTTTATAAAATATTTGTTATTAATTATATTTAATTAATTAATTCTATTTCTTTCTTTCCGGTTTTTAAAACTGTCTTTTTATCCAATTTTCTATAAACTATTTTAATAAAATTTAATAATAAAACTATTGATTATAATAATATTACCTTCAAAGGCATTCAACTATTTTCGAATTTTTTAAAAAAATATTTCGCAAGAATTAAATTATTTTTAATACATTAATTTAAAAAGAAATTTTTTTTTAAAGTTAGGTAACAAAGAAGCAATTTGGTATGTAAAATATTTTTATTCTGAAGATTTTGTTCTCACAATAATAATGTACTTTACAATTACAAATTTATCGTGATGTAACAAATTTTTATTATAAGTAAACTTTAATTTTCTCTCCCCAAGACATATTAGTTACATCAAGAAATTTTCACTTTAATAAATAAAAGTCCTTTTTGTTCTAATTTTTATTTATTTATAAATAATTTATTGCACACATTTTAAAAATTAGTGTTTAATTAAACAATTTTTGAAGCAATCAATAAGCAAAATTAAACAAAATATTTCGCTATTTGAAAATAAAATTTTAAATCAAACCCAGTATTTCTAATATGTCTTGTTGATAATTTACAGTTCACAAATAAATAATTTTTATTTACATTTAATTATAATTAATTTTTTCAGATTATATTTTTGGTATTTTCCTTCAATAAAAAGTACATTAAAAGTTTTATTTGAATCCATTCTTAATAATCTTCCGTTCATTAAAATTTAAAAAAAAAAGATACAGAAAAAATAGAAAAAACTTAAAAATAAATGAAAGAATTTCCTATAAAATATGTAAAACAAATTCACTCAGAATCGCTACACACCAATTTCCAGCGATTTTCTTTTTCTATCCTAGAAAATAAAGTATAATTAACGTTTATACAATGATAAAATTACTAATATTTACAAATTTTATTTTGTCTAAACATTAGACAAATATATATTTATATAAATTTTATGTCGTTAAAATATTTTAAGCATATAGTAAAACAGTCGATCTCATACTTTTGTGAGAAAACAAAAGTATTTACGAGATCAAATTATGTAGACCTAAATTATTTAAAAAATTTACATTACGTATTATTTTATCTTCTTTTCTTGGTGCATTAATTCACGTCGATTAAATTTTACATTCCTCTTTATTTTTCTTTTTTTATTGAAATGAAATTATTTACTAAAAATTTATCCCATAAATGAAATTTTTATCCTTTTGAACAAAAAGTGAAGGTAGAAACAATTAATTTGAATTATTTTATTTACAGGAAAAATTATAATTATAATAACAATTATTTACTAACATATTTTAAATAATAATAACAACTGACGAATACAATTTTAATTTATGCTATTCAATCAATTTATTCCATTTCTTCTTAAGAATTTCTTTTGTAAGAGGAAAATATTATTATAAATAGTTTGCAAGAAAAATTAAATTTACCTAACAATGATTAATTTTTCAATTTTATTAGACGAATAAGTTTTATTTTTAGTCATGCGAAAATATTAAAAATTGCCGATGACATAATTTAAGTCAAGTATTTAAAAGTTTTTTATTTAATAAATTAAAACATTATGAATTATATATATTGAAATTAATAAATTTTAACAATAAAAATAGATTCAAAAAAATTTGGTGTAAAAAATAAATAAAAAAAAATGTGATAAAAATTGAAATAATAAATATTTTTTATCTCAGATAATATAGAAAAAAAATTTACATACATATTAAAATGGGTTAATTAAAACAAACTTGATGAAAATTTTATTGTAATAGCAAAATAAATTTCACTCACCATATCGAGACGAGCGAAATTAAATTCCTTGCGCAACTATTAACGACGTTATTAATTCAAAACTATTTACACGTGAAAGTACATAATTATTGTTGTAAAAGTTCTTTAAAATGTAATTGCCTATAATTTGTTAGATTTTGTCACACATCTATTTGTATATCGCTGTCATCAGCTTCACTTCCCGTGCTTACCATCGCATCTTCACCAACTAATAAAGCGGCTGGTAAATTTTGCGGAACATTATCAATATCTAATCTAGGCGTTGAATAAACGTTTAAAACTTGAATAGTTGCTGAAGGCGGAGAAAGACATTGTTCAACTGGTCCTAATGGATCAGAATTTAAATTATCACAACTTAATGGCGTTGATAATTGCAGTTGTAGATTATGAAGTTCTGGTATGTGTGGACGAATCTGAAATTAAATAATAGAAAATAAAATTATGCAAAAAAAGTCAAATCAAATAACTTACCTGGAAAGTTTAAGAAAATAGGGACAGTTTTTTTGTTTTTCAGATTTTTCTTCGCACTCGATAATTAATTTTTTTTAAATAACAAAAAAAGATAGTGTCTAGTGTAAATTAGAATTTCATCCATTTTCCATTTTTGGAAATAATTTTCTAAACGTACCTTGAGACCATCAGCAGTATGAGGATTTCTGCAACCTCGACACCTGCATTCTGAGCAGGGTTTACTTTCCACATAACATGGACATCTTTGACCGCAACATGTCAATTTACCCGGAATTGCAGTCGCATTACCACAGCGACATCCTTTTCTTTTACTTCGTGTCGAGCCAGATCGTGGCTTTTTAAAACTACCCGAATTCTGAAAAAATTTTTTTACATAACATTCATGTTGTTTATTTTGCTTTTTAAAATTGATTTGAAATTAATGTTAAAATTTTGATCGTTTATAAAGTACCTTGCTGCTTTTTGAGGATTTTCTCTGTGAAGAAGATCCGTATGGCATTTGAGAGGAAATACATTTAACTGATCCTGCAACGGAACTTTGTTGTGACGTTTCCAATTCATGTTGTGACATGTCAGTCCCTTCAGTGGCAGCGGCCTTTCGTTTTATTGTTATTTTATTTCCAGAACCGGCATACATTACCGAATATATTGAAGCTCCATTCGATACCGATCTAATTGTTGAAGGTTCTGAGAGAAAAATATAAAATTTCATAATGATCTACAGTTTTCGTTGATTGTTAATCAATTGTTTTCTATAAACAATTGACAGTTTTTACATTTTTTTTTTCAAATAAAAACAAGCAGTTGATAATAAAAAATAACATATACCTGAAATATTTTGTGAGACAACATCAGGAGATTGAAGGACACTTCCTTGCGTTTGAGTTGATGTTGTACTCGTATAAACACAAGGTAAAATGCTATATGCAGATTTCGATAAACCGGCTGTACTTTTAAATTCGTCCTTAAAACCCGCACCTTCTTGAATTAATTCCATCAAACTACTTGCACCCATTGTCACTGATCCAATATTAGTACTGTTGGAAGACACTGATAATATCAAATTTCGATAAATGTTTGTGCTTGTCAGGTACTCGCAGAGCTTTTTATAACATTGAAGGAGAATTCGAAGTTGCACATTTTCCACATATTTTTCATAGTCCTTACACCACCCACAGGAAGGTTTGAGTTTTTTACGACCGCCTCTACAACCACGACACACATGATGTTGACAGTTCGTTTCTGTTGGTGTATGCGGTTCAATTAAAAGATTCGAACAAACAGTACAGCTGAGGCTTTGCCTTAAATAAGGAACTAGCCTGTACAAATCGGTCCATGAATTTGGATCTTCGGCGTCTGCTTGCAAAACAAGCCGACATGTCGAAACATATAGGCTCGTAGCGTTCATTTTGTCCTGCACTAAAAACAGGACTTTATCACTTTAATTAATCCGAAAAATTATCTAAACATAGTCACACGGTTGCACAGCCTATCCATCTTTTTTCTTTACAAACAAAACATCGGCCATCTTTCAATTTATCAGGTTTCTCAACCCCAATTGTAAAGACCAAGAGACAACCAAACCAACCTCAAAAAATGAATGAGGCCGATGACCGTTGCTCACTGTTGGGTAGCTTTGTTTTTGTTTTCATCGCATTAAAGCGTCTCTCACACCTCCGACTACTGTTACATATTTTATTCTCCTTTTTCATCTATTCCATAATTATAATTTTAGATATATCATCAATAAAGCCAAATTTTTTTTATTGATACTTTATTTAAACAATCAAAACCCCCAAACGAACTGAAAATACCATAAGGTTAAGTTAAGTGACATATCGAAATTGCCTATTGTGAACTTAACTTTTTATTAAATGCCATATGACTGAAAACTGTATATCTATATATATAAAGATAACCACGTGATGACCAATTGTGACCATCGGCCTGTCATCGGTGACCAAACGGTGTGACGACACAAGAATCGATTAAATATATGTATGTATCGCCACATTCGATATAAATGTCAAACATGTTGTGTAGTTTTTAAAAGAGGAGGTATTTATCAGTTAAATTTACATTTAATTTATCTTTAAATTCGTACCGTACAAATCATTTACCTTTGTTGTAAAATAATTTTCGTTCTATTTCCAGCAAATGACTTGTATAAAAAGAAATTTTGTCATATTCATGACCTAACCTTTACCTGAAAACCTTGAACTGCATAATGACTGAAGAGTGATAGAATAAAAAAAATCTTGTGATATGAAGATTTAATGTTTAAATAATTATTTAAAAGAAAGACAAATATTATTCAAAACTTTTCTTCATTGGTGAAAATTTGAACAAAGATACTTGAGTGACAATCAATCATTGTATCACTTTTTTGGAGCTGTCTAAATTTTTTTTTGCATGTCATTAAACATTTTGATTGATTAATAAAAAGACAAACAGTGGAGGTGAAAATGCCGAAAATAAAAACAAAATTGCATTTAAATAGTATGTGGTTAAGACAAAGAGAACTTGGAATCAGTCAACCTTTGGGTCACAATGATCGTTTTCACAAAACATTGTATTCATCAGTACAACCAGTCACATCATGGGATCACAATGAAAATTTAGTCAGTGCAATACATGGCGGAGTTTTTAATTTAGAATATTCGCCTGATGGGTAAGAGTTACTTTTTCCTTATTATTGAAAAATTATCAGCTTGTTTTTATTTTACGCATATATAATTAACACGAGTGTAATTGTGTAGAACAAATCTTATTTCTAACCTTAAAAAAATACACTAATATTGCATCATTGCATTAATAAAGGACGAAAGAAAGGTAAATCTATTCGACCAATGAAATCATTTAAATGTATATATGTTTGTGAAATATTACCAGTATTATTAGATTTACCTTTCGAAATAAGATTTCATGAAAAAATTGCAAATTCTTCAATAATATTTATCTTATTACTAACGTGTATATCTCACGCTACTTTAGTTCTTTCTTTATCTCGAATGTCATTTTTTGCATTCATACATATTTATAAAGTGAACTTGATTTCATAATTTATACATTTTCCTGTACTCTAATTGAATTTTATTTTTGTGTACTTATTTTCCTTGTTAATAAATTCGGATCAATTCTGTCTTTCAGTTTTTGGCCTTTGTCGAACTTTTTTTTACTTGCCTAAAAAAAATGTTAGAGGTCCTTTTTTTTCTTATCATATAAGAACTAGAAATTCACTCAACCCATTACTGACATAGGGCAAAAAAAGTTTTTTTGTTTATTCAATTGAAAAAATAAAAATATTTCCGCTTTTTTTGTAGATCGCTTCTTTTGGCAGCTTGTGAAAAAAAGAGTGTTTTAATGTTTGACCCATTGAGTCGACGACTGATTCATGCAATTGACAATGCTCACACTGATTGTGTTAATTGTGTAAGGTATGTAAAATTAAATTGTAATTGTGACATTTGACATTTTATTTGAAATGAAAATAGAATTGAAATTTAAAAAATTATGAATAAGTTGAAAATTCCAATGTTTTTTTTCTTAAAAGATTTTTGGATCAACGTATATTTGCAACTTGTTCTGACGATAGTACGGTAGCTCTTTGGGATGCGAGGAATTTGAAGCAAAGAATCAGAACTTTACAAGGTCATTCCAATTGGGTAAAAAATGTCGAATATAGTCCTAAAGATGGTTTATTGTTGACTAGTGGTTTCGATGGTAGTATTTACACTTGGGATATTAATAGGTAAGCAAAGGAAGACCAGACAATAATTATTAAAATTATTAACTATTATTACTAATTATTACTTCAAACTTAAAAACAATTTATTTATTTTGTTAACTAATTAATTACTATCTTCAAAATAATTCAATTACTTTTAAAAAGTATCCAACAAAATTCTTTGCAACCAATTATTTACAATGAAATTTTAAAAAAATTCTTCTCAAGAATTCGATTTTTTACAAATAATTAAACTTTTCCCAGGATTATTTATTTTCAAAGATCCTCAACGAAATTCTTTGAAACCAATTATTTCCAATGCATTTTAATAAAATTCTTCTCAAGAATTCGATTTTTTACAAATAATTAAACTTTACCCAGGATTATTTATTTTCAAAAATTTTCAACAAAATTCTTTGAAACCAATTATTTCCAATGCATTTTAATAAAATTCTTCTTAAGAACTTAATTGTTTTTGCAAATAAGAAAAATCTTTCGCAGAAATTCAATTATTAGAAAAATTAAATTAAATTCTTTAAAACAATTAAATTATCAAAATGTTTGTTTTCAATTTTAGGCAAAAATTTAATTATTTAAATGAAGAAAATTCTTTGCAAGAATTAAATTATTTTTAAAAATTTCAATAAAATTCTTCGAATAAATACAATTTCAATTTTCAAAAATTTTAAATATTTTATATTTTATGCAAGAAATGAATTATTTTGGTAATTAATTAAATTTCTTCCGAAGAATTCAATTATTTCCATAAATAGTAAAAAAGCTTCACTTTTTTTATTTTAATAAATAATAAAAAATCTTTTCAATTACTTCCATAAATGATTAAATTCTTTTTAGGAATTGAGTCCTTTTCATATAAATAATCAAAATTATTCTAAAGAGTTTAAATATTTTATTACAATTCAATTATCTTCGAAAATTTGAATAAAATTCTATACATGACTTAAATTTTTTCATATTAAAAATTATGAAAATTTCAAAGTAGTGTTTATTTAAAAATTTATAAAAATGATTAGTTATTGGTAAAATTCTTAATAAATAAAATAATTGCTAAATTTTTCTTGCAAAAATAATATATTACAAACTTGTCTAAATCTGAATTAATAATAATTTGAACTAATTTGAATAAAATTGATTAAATTATAAATTGAATAACATTAACTGTATTTTGCAATAAAGAAAATGAATTTTTCTTCAAGAATTTATAAGTAACAATTTTTATGTATTAGAATGCAAAGTTAAATTTACAGATTATATATATTTTTTTTATTGAAATCAATTTTGTTAAATTAATTTTTGGTAATATTTACTCTTCAGAACATTAAAATAGAATGAATTCCATTTTAAAATTCAAAGTACTTATTAAGAATTACCAAGAAAAGTAAACAAAAACAACTTTAAACTACGAATAAACATCTGAATAAAACGATTATTAATGTAGATTGTTATTAATCATTACAAATTATATAATTACAATTTATAGAATAAAATTTCCAAAATCTTAGAAACGATAATTTTGAATTTTCCTTTTTAGTTTTACAGAAAGTAGCTGTTTGTATACTAGAGTATTTCAAACGAATGGATTGATGAGAACGAGATTAAGTCCTGATGCTAGTAAAATGCTCATTTGTACAACTTCCGGTTATTTAATAATAATTCACGATCTCAAGCTTAGTGCTTTAGCAACTGACTTGCGTGGCTTCAAGGTAATTAATTCTTTCAATCAAAAATTATTATTTCTATTTTCATTGATTATTCTGGTGAAAGAGTTTTCATTAAATTTACTAATTTTAAAATTTTATTGGAAAATTTCAGCCTAATATGTATCGTTTGATGCAAGTCTCGCAAACAACCATTCCGATGGCAGCAAATTATACTCATCTATTTTCACATACTCGCAAACACAATCGCATTGAATTCCTGACAGATTTTCCTGATGGAAATGACGCTGAAGTAATATCTAGTTTGCAAGTCCATCCACAAGGATGGTGTGCTCTTTCTCGAAATATTAGTATCGGAGAGAAATCAGAGGTAAAATTTTTTTCTATTGAAAATAAATAAATCTATTTCAAAGAGAAAAAGTACTCATTGTCTTTTGTTTATTTGATTTGATCGATTAAATTTTGATTTGAAATTTTTTAGTGGACGTGCGTGCATGATATTCAAGAACGTGACATATCAGAAGTCGATGAACTAATGAGAGAAGCAGACGAGCGAAATTTGCCATTCAATGACGTGTCCGAAGAATCGGATGACTCTCAACAACCACAACCCTCACGTTCAGGTATAACGTCGACATTCATGATCGATCGAGCGAATCGTGGAAGAAATTCACCAGCGACTCCTGAGGGTAGGTCCACCTCCTTTGTGAGAACTGAGGTCACACAGCCCGTTTTCCCATCACGAACAAACACCTGGCAAGAAGGCTCAAGACGCAGTTCTCGTCTACAAGCGCGCAATTTACGAACAACGCGAAATGCATCGAATAATTTTACAATTGTCGACATCGCGAATCGTGTGGCAAACGACGAGACGAATAATCACGAAGTATCGGATCACGAAGTTAACGAGGAGAATGACGACGATGAACGGCCACCACCACAACGCTCTGAGCCGACAGCAGCATCAGCAGCAGCAGCAAGAGACGATGAACGTTTGGGCGCTCAATTAAATGAGACGCGACGAAGAATAATGTCGGATCGTCGTAATTTCTCAACTGGTGTTGAATTACACGTGAGTTCGGCAGATGTTTGGGAAGCTTTGGTGGCTTTTCGTGAGACACGAGCGCGACGCGAAAGAGGACGCGAAATGCATTCATCAAATGAATGGCGCGAATGGGTTGCGTCGCGTGCTAATAATGCGATAAATGTCAGTTTACCGCGATCTTCATACACTGTTGTGATAACGGGCGAGAATCGTTATCGTGGCTCGGGACAAAATTGCCAATCGCAACAGCCAATGTACGCCTTGACGAGAAATGAAAAAATCCATCAAAATATACCGAGACTCACGCATTATATTGAGGAGCCAAATGTTGGTTCGGGCTACATTAAAGAATTGTGCTTTTCGGCTGATGGACGAGTGATATGTTCACCGTTTGGTTATGGCGTTCGCCTACTCGCATTTTCCAACGAATGCCAAGAATTGTCCGGCTGTGTTCCTGCATTCAATGAATCGGTACAATTAAACGAATTGGCAACTAACGTCAGCCACTCGGATATCGTTGTTAGTACGAAATTTTCTCCAAGACACTGCCTCCTTGTCTCAGGTTGCTTGAGTGGAAAAATTGTCTGGCATCAGCCAGTTGTTTAATTCCCAAAAAAAGTTGTGTCTCACAACTTGCTGTTTATTTCGTAAGAAAAATCATCGTTTTTTTTTGTTTTTTTTTGCAATAGTTCATCTGATTCTGAGGCTGAAAACAATTTTCTCTAAGAAAATGTTTGAAAATACGATTATCAAATTACTTTTCAGCAATTATTGTTGAAGTAATATTGCTGAAAAATTTTATGATACTGTTAGCAGATGATCAATTTTTAATTTTATTAGCTCAGGGATGCCACAAAAAAATTTGATTTCTTTTTCTCTGATGCTAAAGAATTTTAATAATTATAATATTGTTACTTGTAACTTCAAAATTATTTTCATCATGCAATGCAAATATTATTTTCCAGAAGTTTAGACTAAAATTCTTCTTTAGATAAATTATTTAAATTAAATAAATTATATAAATTAATTAATTGTACAGATTTTTTGGTTAAAAGTATGGAAAATTCGAATTTTCAAACATTTTAATTTAAAATCTTTTCAAAATCTAATTATTTCTTAAAATTCACACTCTCATGCTTTTAATATTCAATTCTAATTAAAAATTTCAAAAATATTTTCGAATAATTTCATAATCAAAATTTCTAAAAAATTCACTTATTAAACAAGTAATTAATTCTCGTTGTTTATTTGTTTAAAATTTTTAATATAATTAATCACAAGAGTTTAATTATTTTTATAAATAATAACATTCTTTGGAAAAATTGAATTATTTTCTTAATAATATTAACATTTCTTGCAAAAAATTAATTAGTTTCAATCTTTCGAAACAATTCAATTATTTTTGTTAATAGTAAAATCTTTGCAAAAATCCATTTATTTTTAATGAAATTTTACGAAATAATTCAATTATAATGTAAAATATTAATATATCCTTCAAAACTATTCACTTTTTTGTAAATAGTAAAATTTTTTGCAAAAAATCAATTATTTTTTCAAATAGTAAAATCTTTGTAAATTCAATTATTTTTAATGAAATTGATTGCAAAAATTCAATGAGTTTCAATACATTCATTTTAAAATTAACTTTTTTTAAAGTTAGGAAACAACTAACTTTCAGCTGGGAACAGAAAATTTTTTGAAAATTAAATTTAAATACATATAGAAAAAAATTGTAGAATAATTAATGATTTCTGAAATTGAATTCTCATAAGAAATACCTGTATTAATTTTTTTCAATATTTGAATTCGAGAGAAACAGATTGTGATTTTTTATAAAATAATTAAATTTTGAATGTTGAAAAATAATTGAAATATTTCAAAAGTTTAATTAAAATTGTATTACAAATAATTTAATTTCTGTCAAAATTTTATAATTTATGAAAGTAATTAAATGTTTGAGTAGAATTTTATTATATATTTTTTTAAATAATTATAATCTTTTTTGGAAAAGTTTTCAAAAAATCTAGTTACCTGACTTCCTTGATTTGTGGTACCCTGTAGCTTTGAATGCAGGAAACGTGTTATTAATTACGTGTAAATGAATGAGATTCCGTTTATAAAAAAATTTTCTTTTTGTTTTTTGACAATTTCTAATTGGGTTCATCCTGTTTCTCGATAATGGTGTAATTTATTGTTAAAGATGATTTTGATAGTATGAATTTTAGAAAGTAGGTGAGTTTGCTTTATTATTGTTAAGCTACTTTAATTGTTAGAAGTTAATTTAAAAATAATATATCTAGAGAATTAGGATTTGAACCCAATTATTTTAGATTACTATTCTTGAAACAAGATTTTCATTTTACAAAATGTGAGACCTTTTTTTGGAAGTTTTTATTTATATATATACATATAAAAAAAAGAAACTTAAGCTCACTATTATAATAATTGTATAATTTATATAATTGTGTACAAATTAATAAGTAATAACTTGTGCTAATTCACTTCTAAAATGAAAATTGCCAAGATTCGTGCAATTCAAAAAATCAGTGCGGCATCGTTTCAATATTTTTATTTTTTTTCTCTGTGAGACAAAATACATTTTTTTTTAAATCTCAATTCGATATTTTATATTGAAATGTACTTAATATTTTGTTTATTACTGCCAAACGCGTAATTTTATCGCGAATTTTTTATTGATATTTTTTACCTGTTTAAAAACTGAACATTTTGCACTTTGTTTTCTTTTTCATGTTCAGTTTTATAATTCGCTGTTAATTAGTGAAATAATTCATTTCATTAATTAATATAAATAAACTAATCTGTATGCTGATGTTATTTTTCTCCCATTTTTTGGGGGAAGGGAAAAATTGGTTTCTGTAAAAATTGATCACAAGATGTTACTTTAATTTAATGGAAAAATATTACATTACCCTGAAGGATATTTCATGTAGATTTAATATTCACTGAGAGTGATTAATTAAATTTATTATTTTTAAATAATGGAATTATTTAAACAATTAAATTAAATATGCTGCTCATGTGCGCTACGAATCTTGAAAGATGTGTACAGTTGTTAACAAGTTGTTTTTATAAAAATTTGTTTGTTCTTTATTTCTAACAAAGAAATGCTAAAGGCCAAATTGTGTAATTTTTTTTTAACCGAAAATTTAGACCTTTAAGTAATTGGAAAAAAACACCAGGGGATAAAGTTTCAATACTGATTTTGATTTTTATTAAACAATATATGAAATAATCATTTTCTTGTTTATAGATAAGATTAAGTCTTTTTACGAAGGATTTTGCGATATCGGAAATGGTGCCATGACTTTGGAATTTATTGCCATTTTTAGTGCTCATAACTGGCTGATATGATTTTTACGATTTTTCATTGAATCTGATATTAAGGATTCAATATGCGAGTTGCAGAAATATTTCTAATTACTTTGTTTTTCATTAATCATAATATAGTCGTGTGCAACAACGACCCAAAGTGCAAAAAATCAGCGCAAGTATTAAATCTTTTGTTTTCTCAAAATTTAATAATAAAAGATTTTTTAATTTTTTTTATTTTATTAGATTTCAATATTCACCATAAAATATTTTTATTCTAAATTTGTTACTTTTACAGATTGAGGTACACATTTGTTCTCTTACCAGCTGCCGATGATTTCACAACAATCATGAAAATCGTAGGAAGCTCCAGATCTGCAGTTGTAAATCGTTCGTGGAGAGATAAAGACATCGTTGAAATAACCGTTGACTCTGAAGATTTTGATCAAATTTATCAAACATCTAAATCGTTGAAAGTTTACAGTTATCATTCGACATTTTGCATACCATCGACAACGAAATCTCCAATCGCCGTTTCTACAACTCCAAAAAAAATTAACATAAAAACTACAAGCAGGACTACAATTATTAATAGTGCAACACCAAAATCTACGACATCAAAAAATGCGACTCCAAAAATTGTTACAACAAAAAATACGACACAAAAAATTGTAACATCGAAGAATGCGAATCAAAAAATTGTAACTTCAAAAAGTGTGCCTCAAAAAACTACGCCTTTGAAAAGTGCGACTCAAAAAGTAACTCAAAAAAGTACGTCCTTAAAAAATGCAGCTTCTAAAGGTGTGACTAAAAAAATTGAGTTATCAAAAAGTGTGACTCAAAAAATAACAACATTGAAAGGCGCAACTCAAAAATCGAAGGCAGTGACTCAGAAAATTAACAAAAGTGTTACACCTTCACGTCCATTTTCGAAAAATTCAACAAATTCTACAAATTCAAAAAATGGTGATAAAATTTCAAAGAACGTGACTTCAAGACCAACATCGAAACAACTACCAAAAAAAATTGCCCAATTAGAAAAAAATGACAACGAAAAACATCAAAATAAATCATCTAAAAAAGAGAAAAGAAATTCTAAACGATCTATAAATGAAAAATACAAAAAAACTCACAATTGTACTCAATATGAAAACTTTCCACAAATATGGTTGGATTTAAAAAATATAATTTGTAATATTTATTCTCCAGTTTCTCGAAAATGTAAATACTGTAGAAACCGTGGTTATTTAATTAGAAGACCACCTGTCGATGGCAATCAAAATTATCGTGTTACAACCACTGAAGCTGTAGTATTCACTCCAATTAATCAAATTTTCACTTACCCAACAACTTTACAAATCAATCATCGTAATTGGAACATACATAAATTTTTCACTCCTAAAACAACGGCAAATTTAGATGATCCATCGAAAGTTATGTCTAAACTGAAAATAACGAAAAATGATGATTGCGATAAAATGATCGATTGTGATGCCGATCAAAACGAGGTGGAATTGATTTATCAACAATGGAATTAAATTCTCACTAGATTTTCATTGTTTAATTCTAAACGTTATAGTTTTTTTTTATTTTTGCTTGTGATAAAAATTAAAAGTTGCCAAACAAAATTACGAAAAGTTACTTTACCTGAAACGATGAGTTTTCGATGTATAAATATTTTAATTTACATAGTTTTTAGAAATAAAAACTTTATCGTTTATAGAAACAAATTACAATTATAATTATCACTTTATCACGAATTCAGCTTTTTCTAAAAATTGTTTCAATTTTTATATTGATCAAATTTAATAATAATTAAATTCATCACTCGGTGGTATTTAAATAGTAGAATTAATTTTTATATCGAGTAATCACTCAGTAATTAACATAATTGATTTAAACAATTAATTAAATTTAATGTATTTTTGAATATTATTTATCAGATAACTTTAAATTGCCTAAAAATTTTTGGCTTAACGACGAACCCCCCGTAGGGAAATTCCTTAACAGTTATGGACAACAGAACAAGTCCGTTGCCCGTTTTTTTGAAAAATGAAAATACGAATCTCAGGATACAAAAATTTTGTAGAACAATTACAAGAGACAACATTACGCCAACATAGGACTCCAGATAAGAAGCAACCTACCCTGGCCAAATCATAAGATAAGGGCACCACGTGAGCAGCGCCAATTGAATGTTATCTAGTGTAAAGCATTACTAAATAATTGTAGTGTACAGAAATATCGTAAGTCACTTATTCGTATCAATTAGACAAGCGTTCAAAATATAATATAATAAAAGTTTCCTTATTATTATAATTATATATATAGTGTCTTTATGTATTGATACGTGAAGAGAAGATAAAAAATTGTGTTGCCGGTCATCAAGTTGAAGTAAATGTTGATTCTGAAAACAAAATAGTAATATTATTATTTATTAAAGCAAATTTTTATATATAAAAGTGTATAATAACATTTTACAATAAAAAAATTAATACAAACCTTCTGTAAAAGTATAGCGATTCATCCATTTGTTGTACTCCTCCTCGTCGTCGTCGTCGTCATTAACTCACAGTAAATTATGATTCTGAAAGCAGAGTAATAGTCGTTTGGAATTAATATTTTTTTCTACAATTTGCTTTTAATTTTAATTAAAAAGAGTGCGTCGTATTCATTCGTTTTAGCTCTTGGACATCCTTCTGTTTAAGGAAAGGTCAATAATATAGACATAACCTCAAATTCCTTATCCTGAATTCATCTTTAAACTGAATCAACTAAGTGAAAAAAGTAAATAAAAAGAATTTCTAATTTGTATTTTATAAAAATAAATTCTAATTAGTATTAAACAAAATTTTTAGACATAATTATTAATCATGAAAAATCATAATCATAATTAGTATAATATTAGTTAAATATTAATTTATTTAAAAATTTTTAATAACAAATTTATTTTTAATTGATAAATAAATCAATTTATACTTCTCCCTATGCTTAATTTATTTGCCTTTAAATTTTTATTTTTAAATATTTAAATTATCAGAGGTCGTTCGAAGCCAAAAGACATGAACAATGTATAATAAATAATTTTAACTATCAGAGGGGGAGGTTAAAGGAGGGCACAAAGTGTGACGTACATATGGGGAAAGTGAAATAATAAATTAATAAAAATAACTCACCAATAATTGTTCTCAGAGCGATAACCACAATAGTCACAAGATCACTTCCATTGTTGTCCATTACAACCTTAGCTGGCTCAGTATATTGTCTTCCGATATTGTCCTTTGTCCTTCAAAATTTTCAAGATCCATTTGAAACTACCTGTGAAAATGTAAAAAAAATAATATTTAAGAATATCTACACTGTTTGAAAAATAAAAATATAATAACAGTAATAATAATTGAAAATTAGAAATTTATTAAAGAAAATGTTTAAAAAAAAAATTAAAAATATGAATAAATTTAAAAAAATGTTTTTACTTTTATACTGAATTAAATTCCCATTTAATAAAAAAAAATTGAATAGTAATTAATAATAAATGTTATAATAAATAGAAGCAATATAAGAAGTAACAAAACTAAATTTTAATTTTATATAAATAACTGTAAATAAATAATAATTATCTGGAATGAATAATAAAAATTTCAAATGAAGGAAATCAATAGTGTATATAGTAATTAAAAATCAGAAATTTATTCATGAAAGTAAAAAGAAATATTAAAATGTTTTAAAAAATTTAATTTATTTCAATCATAAATAATAAAAAATAAAAATAATTTCTTTTATATTAAATTAAATATTATTTAATTTAATAATAAAGATTATAAGAAATTATAAACAATATAGGAAGGAAAAAAAATATTAAACTTAAAAAATTTGTAAAGAAGAATAAAACAATATTACAAACCGATTAGAAAATCCTTCCTCTTAATGTTAACAGTAAAGCAGCTTCGGACCAGCTCAAGACGTAGTTCCATTATTCAGCCGGTAACTGTAGGGGTTGAGGCAGGAGCCAAATTTGTTCGTCCTCTTTATTGTCCATCATTTCTAGAAACAATCTGAAAAAATACAAAAAAAAATTCGAAAATTATTATTTTTAAATAAAAAAATAAAAATGAATTGTATAATACCTAATAATATATTATTAATAAAGAATTTAATAATTTTAATAACAATAATTAACAATTAGAAGCTATTTTCAAAATTGTCAACAATAAAACAAAACAAGAACAATTGTTTTTTGTTTTAAGACAAATAAATAAAAATTTACTTACCAATAAGGAATTCCATGTTTAGAATACGTTTTCCTTCCTTCGTTGTTCGCCATCTTCTTCGTCCTCATTCCTTGGTCATCCTCCAACTTCAAGAAGTGTCCAAAATAGAAACCTAACCCCAAATTCCTTTATGTGGGATCATTGGAATTTTGAAATTTCAATGAGTAAGTTTTACATTGGCAACCTAGACATCATGGGTCACAGATGATGTGTTTAGGTTATTAATGTAAAGTTGGCTCATTGGCAAAACTAGGCATCACTGGTCGGAATCCAGGGTGAGGACCTCTAGTGATGCTTTGATTTTCGACGAAACACGCCTTTACCTAGTAAATTAATAATAATAATATTAAATAACAGTGTGATATAGTAATAAATAATAAAAATTAATATTTCATTTATATTCGAAAAATTTAATTCGTACCTTCTCAATGATCGAATTTACTTTTTTTTGTCTCTCCAGGAAAAAGTACATTTTCGGCGGTCGTCCCAATGAAATCTCCATATCGATAACAGGAAAACTGAGAAATATTGTTGATAATTGAAAATAAAAGTGATTTTTCCGCAATTCACTAAAAATTCAATTCACTGATTCCCTTACTCTTGTATGTTACCATGACAACCTTTAGGTAGGCAGGCTGCCTGCAGACGTGTAAACGCACCTTTATTGTTGACAAATTGAAACGCATGGAATCATGGAAATGAACTGAACGCTTCTGTGTTACGATTGGTGGACAATTTTGTGAAACTATTTTTTTTCCACTAGACCTCAAATAGGCAATATTTTTCTTTAATTATAAAAAATATTTGTAAGAAATATTGTTTGTATTGTTATACAAAATATTATTCTCTACTATTCATTTAACTATATTTTCGTCTATAATATTAAGCTTTAAATTTCTTTTTAAAAATATCATTATATTAATTGATACTTTCTATATAGGGAATTTTTTTATGCGCAAGTGTTTAGTTGGCGTCAAAAGTTCCACGTCTCATGGTTTGGCGTCATAGTCTACCTTTTCATCGTAAACTCTTATTGAGACAACGTCTCCGTGGATTTCCGCAAATTTTTTTATAAAAATTTTAGTTGTTCTGACAGTCGGCTGTGCCAAAAGTCATATAAGAAGAAGAAGAAGAATAAAAATTTAATAAAAAAAGGTAAGCAATACGAATTTATTATTAGAATTAATTTTTTATTATTACTGTGGCTTTCTTTTTCTTTCCTTCTCTTCGACTTTTATTTATTTATTTTCTGTCTTTCTTTTGTTTTTTCATGTTTCCCCCTTCTATTGCCACTCTATTGTTTCTTCTCATTTCCTTTTTTCTGCTTACTTTTCTCATTTAAATAAGTAAAAAAATGTTTTAATAGAAATAAATTGTTTATTCAAATAATAAAATTTTTTGTTGTATCTGCATGGCAATAATGCAAGATGCAACGCTAAACGTTAACCTACAATGGTATTTTTTTTGCGTTGCGTCTTTCTTTACATTTGCCATATGTACATACTAAACAACATTAGAGACATATTCCATTATTTTGATGAATACATTGAAATAGAAAATTTTTTTTCCTTAAGATAATTTGTTCTAAACCACAAAATTAAAATAGTCTAAACCACTTTAAAAAAAATAAATAAGTAAAAATTGGGGTAAATGTAAACAAAATATCTATTTTTACTAAAAACCTTAGTTTTTTTTGTTAAAAGGTAAAACAGATGAATTTTTTTTGCATGAACTTGTTAGTAGAGTTCCCTAGAAAAATTTTATGAGGTTCAAAAAATATTGATGCACCTGAATCGCCTAAAACTGACTGTTTACATTTACCCCGAGATTTTGAAATTTTCCTAAAATTCGGGGTAAATGTAAATACCACTGTAGTTAAGCGAGGTTTAAGAAACAAGTTATTTCAAGCCTACTACTGTCTTAAGGGATCGAAAAACTGGAAAAAAATTCTTCGTATGATGTATAGTAAATCAACCAGTTGACTGATAATGTACCCTATAAAAAAACAATCAACCATCACGAAATTAGTAATGTAAAAAAAATGTAACAAAAAATTCAATTATTTTAAAAAATAATTTTCATCGAAAAATATTCTGATTTTAAAAATTTATATAAATAAATTTTTGAAAAAAAACATTTTGTGCCAAATGAACTAAATATGTAGACGTTCACATGGGGACGCATGATTATTCCCCAAATGTCATTTTACCGAACTGCACTTTTGCGAATATTTAATATTTTTTTATTTGCTTTTATTAAATACTTTATTAGCAATAAATAATACATTATTTCACTGCGAGAAATGAATAACTGTGACTACTATTTGGTTAGTAATAACGTCGTTGCTAATTTTAATTAGTTACTGTTACTATTCAGTTAGTAATTCCAGCCATTTAGTTACTAACGTAACTAATTAAATAGGTAGACCTACAAAAAAAGTAGTTGAATCAAATAATAAAATAATTGAGTATACTAATAGAAAATGGTAACATCAACCAACAAGTTAACAGCAGTTAAACGAATACTCTTGGTTATTTAGGGTAGTTGAAAACAAGTTGTTAAACATTTAAACAAAATGTCCACTTTATTTAATTAGCTTAATAAAATCAGTTTTTTCATCCTTTACCTTTTCTTTTTCCGCACAAGTGGAAAATGAATTTTTGACATGAAGCCACATTTATTAAGAAGTAACATCCCCCACAGCACATTAAACATAGAGTCTATTTCAATTAATTATTTTATGAAAAACGGCATAGTTTAATGAAACTGTGTTTTCTTTAACGTTAAACACATGTACCAAACAAATTTAAAAATAATTTTTTTTACAAAATGAAGGCTTTACTACAGTTTAACTGAATTCAGGTTTTTCAAGAAAACCTCTACGGACGGAAGGATTTTTCCTACGGTTTGTAACGGATTTAATTAAAATTTTGACTGTAGCTTCACAACAAAGAAACATTCTTTAGATAAGTACTTAATACTTTTCAAAAATATCAGGTTTTGTCAAAATTTTATGACTTTCATGCCAAAACCATTATTATTCATTAAATCGCTTATTTAAGAAAAAATATAATATTAAACATAGATGTATCAATTGGTTTTTATTTAAGAACATATAAATTGCCTCCTTACGTCGGAATTATAAAAATATATGAAAATTATTTCTTATTTCTCCTTCGCAACATGTAAAAAATAAAATGTCAAAAATAATTGTGCTTATTATTGCATATTACTAAAAATATTAACTTTTTTCTTTTAAAAAACGGCTAAAAAACAGCATTTTAATACACAACAGCATTTCCCCTTTCAATAAAATTAGATTTTAAAAATTTAGGTTTTTATCTTTACATTACAACAAAAATACAATATACCCAATTTAAATTATTACTTACCTAATAGGATAAAATGAAATAAATGTTTTTTCGAAATATATCGTGAAACTCATTTCTCAATCATGTTTATTTCCTTATGATTTAATTTCCATACAATTTACTGTCGTTTTTCAACAGCTGCAATACATCTGAAGGTAAGTGCATTATACATTATACAATTTTGTTTATAACAATGTACAATTTATAACAAAGAAACTTGTTTATACTTAGACTTAGAAATTATTATGTCACTATTAAATACAGTTGAATTTTAAATATTTAAAAAATTGGGATATTTACTTTGTAATAAAACATTTTGATGCAAAAAATAAATTATAAATAACTGATACATAATTTATGAAAAGATACAACTGTTGCAATAAATAAAGGTCAACTCTTTAAAACTGAGGAAGTGCATATTCACTTATTCATGTTTCAAAAATGTGTTACGTAAAAAAAGTGAACTTGGTGCCTGTCTAATTCTGTAACGCTTGGAACATCAGGCTCTGACCAGAACGATCTGACATTTTAATGAAACTTAATAATTAAAATTTTCACTAAAGTCATGTACTTAAAGAAAATTGTTTTTCTATATTTCTATTTCAGTAGGTTTTTCAACTTTGGCAGCCGCAAAGTTCAACTGACCGTTGGCCCAACTGTTGCCGATGGTTGGGCCGACCATTAAGAAAACGGTTTTTTATGTTCGGCGGCCAAAGTTCATCCGACCCTTGGCCCAACTATGGCTGATGGTTGGGCCGACCATGGAAAAGTTGGTTTTTCAACTTTGGCGGCCGAAGTTCACCCGATCGTTGGCCCAACTGTGGCTGATGGTTTGGGTCGACAGTCAAGTTTTCGCGGTTGCCACGGTGGCATTAACGGTTGGCCCAACTTTGAGAGAAACTTTCAATCAAAGTCGGGCCATCTTTGGGTGCCGAAACTTCGGCTGTCACAGTGGTCCCGACGTTCCAAGTGTGGCGGTCGACCAAAATTCGCACCTGGGTACTTTAAATAGGGCAAAATGAAACATTTTCTGCACTGGTAACTGTCATTTGTATTTGTTTTTTAATTTACCTAATAAATTTGAAGCAAACGCAAACTGTAGATTAAACCATTGCCCAAAGATTTATCAACCAAAAAAATTTTAAATTACGTTCGCCAAAAGTTTTAATAACCTTTGAACCAAACATGACCCACAATTTGACAAACAAATAAAAAATTTAAACCATTTAATATTTGTTTGACAATTTTTCCAATCGTTGCGCCAAGCTAAGAAATTTAAATTAATTAACTTACGTTTACCAAAATTTTGCCAATTATTAGTCCGATCATGACCAAGAGTTTGGCAAACCAAAAATAGTTAAGTCATTTGAATTGCGTTTCTCAGTATTTTGCTAACTCACGGGCCAGCCGAGGCCTAGAATTTGTCCATTCATTTTTATCCACTGGGCAATTTATTTCATTATTATTTCCATATGAAAATTATATTGCATCCATTCCGTCAATATCTCGTTTCAGATGAAAAAATTAAATTTCTTAATTATCTTTTCAATTTAAATGCACATTAAGAGAAACGATATTGAATGCTTTCTTTATTGTGCCAGGTTTGACTCTAGATTTTGCAGGATATTTTTCTATACAGGCTGTATAAAAAATTTAATCCTCTACATATTTCTGTTTACTATATTAAATTCATTTTTTGTATGTTACAGATTGAAAATGGAATTGAAAATTGACGGGGGAAATGATTCATATTTCGGGTTTGAAATGTTGAAAGAAAAAAATGCCCACATGAATATGGTACTTCGATTATTTCTAAATCTTCCAGAATTAATTGAAGTATGCAAAAAACATGAAGAAAATGACAAATGTAAAGGTATGTTAAGTATATTGTTTGTTTAACATTTGACAATAAATAATTAAATTTCATTTTATAATTTAATGTTGCATTTAATTAACAAAATGTCTTTTTTTTACAGAGAAAAGAGCCTGCATTATTTGTAGTACCTATGTAACTTTTAGAAGCTATTTAAGTTATCGAGATAGGAAGAACACCTTTTTCAGAGTAAACATGTTAAAAGATTGTCTTAGAAGTAAGATAATTTTTTTATATTAAATAATTAATAAATTTTCTAAATATTGTACAAATATAAAAAAATAAATTTTTATTTACAATTTTTTTCATTACAGGAAACATCCCCGAGTATTCCGACAATGCAATTGAAAGCAAAAATGCTAAATCCGCTTTTCAATTCATAATTAGAGAATTATGTGAAGAAAAGTATAATATTTCTAACGCGACAAATGAAATATTAAATCTATTTAATATGAAGATTCTTAAAGAGATTATTTGTGTGAAATGTCACAAATTGACGCAATCATTTCACACTCGAAAGGTAATTTTCAATAATTAAAAATATTTTTTAAATTAATAACTTTTTTTAGTTCAATTAACAATTTTTTTTTAATTTTCAGATGCTGCATTTGGATCCAAGAAACAGCAACACAATCAATGATATGATTGAAAAAAATTTTTAAAAAACAAAAGTCGAGGAAAAATGCGATAAATGTAACAGTAAAATCGCTTTTGAAGAGTTTCTTTTGGTAGATGCACCAAAATATTTGTACATAGGATTAAAAAAATTCAATGATGAAAATGTCAAATATAATTGCAACATTGAATTGGAAAAGAGTTTAAAAATACAAGGACAAATTTTAGAAAATAACAAAAAGGAAAATGTCAAATTTCATTATGAAATAAAATCAATGATTTATCATAATGTAAACTCTAGTAATATTGCCGATTACGAATCTGTAATAAAAGTAGCTGCAGAAGACAAGCAGGGAATAGATAATGATGAAAAAAGCAACTGAAGGAAGAAGAAGTACTAAAAAAACAAGAATTCATCTTAATCATGGAGAGGAATGATATAAGAAATGAATATCAGGAAAAGTCATCGGAGAAAATAAAAAAACCAGAAAAAGAAGAAGAATTGAAGAAAAATAATGAAAATGAAAAGAAAATTGAAAGAATAGAGAAAATAAAAACCAATGTTGACATTCCTGTTAAACCTTCTCCAGGAATGGAAAACATTAGCAATACATGCTTTATAAATAGTACTTTGCAAGCATTGTTATCAATTCCAAAATTTAGAAATTTGTTGAACAATCACAAATGTTCTAATGGAAATTGTATAACTTGTGCTTTAAAAGAAACATTGAATACAAGAGAAAAAACAGAAAAATCATGTTTTGAACCAACAGCGAAATTAAATAAACGATTATTTATTGCACCTTATATGATATTTGGTGAACAACATGATGCGCATGAATTTTTCAGCAATTTGTGGGAAAAAATGGATTCATCAAATAATGAGGAATCCGTAACAAAATTGTTTGAGGGATCATTGCGAAAAAAAGTGATATGTACAAATTGCAATCATGTACAAAAAGATGATGTTGAAATTTTTAAAGATTTAATGATTAAAATTGAAAACATTAAAACAATTGCGGAAGGAATTGAAAATTATTTCAACAATAAAACATACATGAAACATTTGGAATGCGACAAATGCAACAAAAATACCATGTATGAAGAATACAAAATTGAGAAACACAAAAACACAGGTTCTATCATTTTAATGATAAACATGTAGAATTAATGAATGTTGAAACTGTTCTGAACAGTGACAGTTATTTCATGTTCTACGAAATGCGAGATGAAAAAAATGAAACTGTCGAAATGGAAAGAATAAATGAAAAGGACAATAAAAGTAAGTTAACGAAAAGAAAAATTGTCAATCAAAAGAAAAAAGAAGAAATGAAAATTACGGAAACTGGAGTAAAGAAGAGAAAAGTTGAATTGAAAAAGAAATATGAGAAAGAAGAAAAGATGAGCTGTGATTCAAATTCTTCTATTCCTCATCTTTCTTTTTCAAGAAAAGAAGAGGAAAAAAACGTGATAAGTGCGTTTTGAAAGTGCAAAAAAGGAACAAGTTAAGAAAAATGTGAGTAACAAGAAAAAAGTGGTAAAACAAAAAATGAAGAAATTGAAAGTAAAAGAAGAAAAATTGAATTGAAAGAGAAAAATGAAAATAAGAAGAAGAGTTTTGACTCGACTTCTTCTAATTTTCATTCTTCTTTTTCACAAAAAGAAGAAGAAGAAGAAGAAGAAGCAACAAAAAATGTGATAGCATATTAAAAGTAAATAGTGAGAAAAATAACAAAAACATTGAAAATAAAGGAAAAGTGAACAAAGAAGAAGAAAAAAATCAAGAAAAAGAAACAAAAAATAAGAAAGTAAAAGTTGATTTTTTAATTAATAAAAAAATTAAAGAGGATATAAAAGTTTATAAGAAACCATTTAAAGATGTATTTAAAAATAAAGAAATTTCAAAATACATAAGAGAAACATTTCCAATAGTAAACGACATTATGTATCGAACCAGTGTTTTTGTGGAATACATATTTCGTAACCCACAGTCAAAATTAAGAGAGGAATGGACAGAAAAAGGATTTATGCATGAAAATGTATTTAAATGTTTTATAAAACAAACTTCAAAAAATTATTGGAAGAAAAACAAACAAATGGAAGAAGAATTTAATGAATATCATGAAAAATATGAAAAATCACTGCCAATATACGACATTACATATGCTACAAATTTATTGTCACAAGCGGGACTTGAAATGGACAAAAATTTGAACCAAATTATAAATGTGAATGGCGAAAAAATGCTTAAAAAATTATTAAGACTCAAAAATGTAAATGAAACTGAAATAGACGAAAAGAATAAAAATACAGAAGAAGTTAATGAAATGGTTGACCAATTACTCAAGAAAAACGACTGCGAAGACGAAGTTTTCAAACAGTTAATAAGTCAAGAAAAAAATTTAAATTTCACATTAATGAAAAAACCCTAATTTGCACATAAATTTATAAACTTTTTTATGAATGTACAAAATGTACTGTTAGAAAGAAATAAATCGAGTTTCATTTAATTTCCAATTAATAAAATGGGCTTGAGACATTTACTTTTAACGCAAACTGTAATTATGTATGATTTTCTTCCATATCTGCAATGGGTTGAAAGAGGTAAATCAAGACATAAAACAGTGGAACAAAGAGAAGAATATGTTAAGCTAAAGGAAATGAACATTTCAATGAGAATGACATATTTTATGTCAAGAATATTTAATATTAGTAAGAATGAATTAATTAAAGGAAGAAAAATTAAATTCATTTCTACCAATACTTATACATGTAGAATTGGATGCTATTAAGAGAAAAAGAAATTTACTCAACTCATAAAAAGAGATCCAGCATTACTTGAATTTTTTAAATCAACAGAAGATGAATTGAACAAATTTAATGTAGAAAATTATAAAAGATTTGTGGGAATTGATCTCGGTAGAATGGCAATTGTTGCTGGTGTAATAAGAGAAAATATTGTTACAGAAAAAAAGGAAGACAAAAAATTGTTTATAAAAAGTAAAACTTTTCGATGGATTAGTAAAGAAATGTGGAGAAGAAAAATTTTAACGACAAAAATGAAAAAAATTAATCGAATTTATAAACGACAAATTGTTAATAGTAAAAAATATAAAGAAATCAATTTAAATAATCCTAAAGATTTCAAGAGAATTACAGAATATCGTATTCAATTTTATTGTTTAATGAAAGAAATGAAACATCGAAAATTTCAATTATTATTGAAAGAAAATCAATTTATTAATATTCGCAAGCATTTGGATAGATTAATAAATTTTATGATAGGAGATGTGAAAAGCAAACCATGTCTTCTTGCTATATGACAATTCAAAATGCCAACATTTTTTAAAGGACATGTAAATACAAATTTAAGTTTACTTGAAAAAAGATTAATAGACAAATCAAAAGATTTAGGTGAAAAATATTTAAAAATAATACAAGTCAATGAATTTAGAACAACAAAATTATGTAATAAATGCAATGAAAAATTATTTATATCTAGAAAAGAGACAGAAGAGCTGTTTGTAAAAATTGTAAAATTACATGGAATAGAGATGTTTATGCTGGTTACAATATTTTATGTAGGGGATTAATTGATTTAAAAGTTTTCACGGAAGAAGAAATACTACCAAAACCAATTGCTTGGAAAAGAAATGAAAAATTATTATAATTTATGTAAAAAAAAGAAAGCAAATTTTCTTGAACTAAAATAAGAAAGCTAATTTTCTTGAACTAAAATAAGAAAGCAAATTAGCAGTCCAAAATGTCCGATTTCCTCAAAGTCTAACTAACCGATGAGCAAAACATTTTTCTCACAATGTAGCCGTGATCAAAATACTTTGCACATGGTTTGTTCCCACTATGAGACGATCAGCCATATTGAACTTTTACTTACTTAACTTAACTTTTATGCAATGTGTAATCAACTCTTACGTCAAACATTGAATAACTTTGGGCATTTGAATAGCTTGTAGTCAAATAAATTTCAACTTTAAGGAAATTTTCGATGCTGCGTGAGCGGTAACGCACTATTTCTTAGTATCACACTTTTTTTTATAGATATCAAATATTTTTTACCTCTCTAATTTGATATCGCTAGAAAAACTGTGATTCTGAGCGTGGGTAGGCCTACTGGGGAAACCACGTAAAAATAAGAGTGCGATCCTATGTGAGCAGAGTACGTCAAACGAATGCAGAAAATCATTAGTGCAAAAGAAATAAGTAGGTAATTTTGTTCTATTAATTCTCATGATTTTCTGCTTTAGGTCGACATATTCTAATTAAATAGGATTGCACCCTAAAACGCACCATTAACTCTACCTCATGGGTGGTGAGGAAATGAGTTAAATGTAAATAATAACCAAATGAAGACTTTGATTTGTATTTGTAAAAAAAGAAACCGAATATACGTACCGAATTTCAGCTATCGATATGTTTACAAATGCCTATCTTTAAACAAACACAAGTGATTTCATAATAGTTTCATCAGTACAAATACGGGGGTACTAAACAAACAAACATAAATAAGTATCCTTTTCTTCCAATTGCCCCTTAACTACCCGTGCAGAAATTTTGACCGAGACCAGGTCGGGACAAACCGGGCCCCGATCTGGCAACCCGACCTGTCCCCGATCTGGTTAAAACACTAAAACCGACCTGGGCCATGGTACTTTGCCCGATCTGGCCGCCCTATCGGGACCCGGTCGGGGTCATAGGATTTTCCCCGATCTTTTCGGTACCCAGGTAGAAATCTAATACTGACTGAATTTATTATATTACAGCTCGTTATTTGATTATTAAAGCATGAGGTGTAATTTCTTCAATATTAATAATAATTATTCATATTTTTCAAGTAAATAAAATATTTTAAAGAAAATAAATATTCTTTAAAATATTTTTCCGATATAGAATAAAAAAATTAAGGAAACTACTAAAATAAGATGTAAACATAAAAAAATTGAATATTGTAATTTTCAGTTTCATGAACTATTTTGTACGTGATTCTATATATTTATTTTAATGATGGAAAAATACCTCACGGTTTTGAGTGAGCAACTGTATATTTTTTTTCTAGTGAGCAATTGTTGCCCATGGGCACCAAGAATTTTTTCTTTTGTCGATTGTCTAAAAAACTAATATAACTTAAATTCTACGATTGATAAATAAGGCAGTTCTTAAATCTTTTCTTTAAGATTTATACGAGTGTTGAACATTATGATGTATAAAAAAATTCAGCAGGCTAAGATGTAGCGCATCGTTCAATGTTTTTTTTTCTTTCTCCTATTTTCATATTATTAAAAAAAAGGAGTCTATTGTAAATATATTGAAGGGGTAAAGGATAAATATGAGTTTAGTGGAAGATAAGAGAAGATAAATTGCCAGATACTTTGGAAAAATGCAGGAGATTTTCCTTTCTAATCCTCCTGGAAGGAAATCATTATTCTTATTTTATTTCTAGAGGCAAACTATGTAAAAATAATTTTCCTCTATTTTATCGATTTTTAATACTACTTGCAAAAATCATTTTTTAAATTCGAAAGAAACAAAAATTATTCAGGTATGTACGAAAAATATGAAAGCAGTCGAACTTCGATAAAAATAGAAACTTCTTTTTAAGTTTTGAGTTGAGCGTTTTAAAGTTCTGAAATTTGATTCATCGAAGTTCAAATGCACATATAAACTACGTACAAGAAAGATAAAATCGATAAAGCAATAAATAAAAAAGGAAATTAAAAACTATTAGAAAAATACTTTATAATAAAAAAAAAGTAAATTAATCATAAATATTAAAAATAAAGAATGTAAACGTATTACAAAATTATAAAACAAAACAAGACAGAAAATAAAATTGACAAAACTTGAAAATAAAAAATATAAAACATTAGGTATATATAAAATAAAATATTATTAGGCTTACCACGAAAATATTTTGTTTTTTCCTGTGTTTTTTATTTTTATTTTTACACAAAAAAATTTTTTACTTTTTCCTGACATTTTTGAAAAAAAAATTCATGAGAAGTTCAATTTATTTTATATTATATTTATAAAAAAAAGATAAATTGAGAAGATTCAATTATCTTTTAAAAATAGAATTAAAAATTGTAGAACAATAATTTTTCAGAATTCACAAAATAAAACTATTCGGAAATTCGAATGAAAGAAAAAAATTATAATTTAAATCTTCCTAAAATTAACTAAATCATTGTAATCAAATTCCTCGAAAATTAAATCTTTTAAGAAACGTTTAATAAAATTCTCTGCCAAATTTAATTATTTTCAATTAATTCACAAAATTGTCATTCATTTGATAATTTTATATATTTTTTTTAAAAACAATGAAGTAAATTTAGAATAAAATTAAATTTGCAAAGAAACCTTATTTCTTCAGAATTCTGAATAACATTGTTCGTGATTTAAATTTTGTAAAGAATTAACAATTTTTTTAAATTTAATAATCAATAATAATATTAATTGCAATTCTATAGAAATTATAATATAATAATTTCTGTTGTAAATCTAGAAATTTGATTTTTTTCAGTACTTTTGTTAAAAATCCTTGACATTTTCCTGATTAATTTTATTTTCCCTAATTTCTCTGACTTGTGGCAACCCGGATTATATATTATATAAAATATTATATACAATTTAAAAATATATTATAAAATAAAAAAATAGCTTTTATAAAATAAAATAAAAATTTAAAAAATGATTTTTACCAATAGACTTAACAATGATCTCGACAGTCCCCGGCTATTTTGGCTCTTGATCCTTGGAAGACATAATAGTCAAAGTCATACAAAGAAAAACTTGATAAATTTCACTGAATCATCTCAAATTGAATCGTCAAATTCTCAAACTTAAAGAAATCATCAAATTTTCTTATTATTTTTTTTTGATGAAATTTAAACTTGATGTCATCAAATGATATAATATAAAATGGCTGTTAATACAATATATTCAATATTGGCAATAATCACTTGTCCAGTGCTGGCCAAGGTCAAACTTCCATCATTATGATCATGACTATGTTTATCGTGATCCGAATGATTATTATGATCATGATTGCTATGATCATGATTAATGTGATCATGATTACTGTGATCGTGATTACTATGATTATGATCAAATCCATTGTGATGAATATATTCCTCATGATCTTGCACATAACCAGTATGATCATACGTGTGTCCATTGCGATCATAATTGACACCATGACTCGAATTTCTCTCCTCATGCACCGCCGATCTCTTTGCTCTCTCAATCAATGTCAATTTTGTATTTCCCGATCGATGATTATTGTGCGTTATTGACGTTAATTCCGGAACTGAAATCTCCTTCGACGTGATTCGTCTACGCTCCAGTTCATCATTTCGTACATCAGCAGCAGAAATAATCGGCGGTAAATCACCTCTGAAACGTCCGAATTGCGGTGTTCGAGTGAGTAGATCAGAATTTAATTTCTTTTTGGGACGTTCACCATTCTTGGGAATTGAACGCGCAAGACTGGAGTCTTTGACTCGTTTGCCGTCAAATGTTATGACAGTCTCGTCGTTTTTCGAATTCGATGGTAAATAGTAGGAGTCTAATCGATCGGCGGCCATTTCCATGTCATCGAGATCATCAAGTCGTACTTTTGGATAATTTTGAGTTTTCTTTTTGTTTTTCCTACTGTCACGATCGATCGCCGTGGGAGTGAACATTGGTTCGAAGTTGTCAACAACAGAACGAAATTGGGAGATTTCACGATCCTGGATTGATTCGACGTTTTTTAAAATTGGTTTGAAACCACCTTCGATGACTATTGAGTCGGGATTGAAGCCGGTATTTCTGGCTGGTTTCATGGGGCCTAGGTGAGAAGAAACGGTTTCTGCTGGTTCGATTTCAGAGACTTTTGATTCCAATTTTGCGCGTTGCTGTTTGACATTGTCGATTTTTATTAATTTGGTTACCTGATGGGGTTGGGATTTTGCGATGGCAGTTCGGTAGACGGACTTTTTCCTCTCGATAAATACGGGCGGCCTGGGCATCATTGGATTGTTCATTGTGATCATTGGCGCTGGCATTGGTCGACGGGATTGAGGTGGTGCTCTACGTAAGATCATCAATTGCGGTCTCGGTGGTGGTGGTTGATGGAAGATGTGTTGTGGTGTTCTGGTGAAAAGAATGGTCTGCGGCGGTGCTTCCTGAAGGGGATAGGAATATTTCACGGGTCCAAAGCTCATGAATGTGCCGGGTTTTGAATCTGGAATGAGTTTAGATTGTTGGTTAGAGGAGAGAACCTCTTGTTCGGGTTCCATGATTGGATGAGGGGAGTGGGTAAAAACGGGAGGAATCATTGGCTCGATGGGAGATTGATGAGGGGGATAAGCGAGCGTGTGGCGAATGTCTTTGGAATGGGGCATATTCATCACACTGGAAGGATTGAACGTTGATTTTAGATTCGTATATGATGGTAGCTGCAAGCGCTCGTAAGTATCACGATGATCATAGGGCACATGCGTACGGGTTAGTTGCTTTATGTGTGAACCTAAATTGCTCGGGTTAGTCGCTGAATGATGCGAGAAATGACGATGACCATACGCTTGACCGTATTCTTGATGTTCTTTGAAGAATTCTGGCGCTGGTGTTACCTTGCTCGAGACACGAATACTGGCTCCACCCTTGAGATCGCCCTCCATTTCCGGCTCCTCGGCTTCCAGTTCTGCGTATGTTTCCCGAATCTCGCTCGCCGCGCCCGCTGGACTTAAATCGCAAGAGTCGTGCACTTGAATCTTCCAACCCAGATAGCGATGAGTGAAGCACTGAAATTTCACCATCATTCCATTAATAAAAGACAAAAATAAAATTATTAGAGAAAATTTCAGAGAATTTCAATTTAGAAACCTGATAGTAGACAGTATCGGGAGTATTTTCGTCGGGAGTCCATTGCACAATTCCGGGTTCACCTGGATCGCAAATAAGGGACAAAATTCGTTGATAGGCGCCAAACGACGCGAAATCATCGGCTAGTGGTGAATTCTGATCTGGAACCCAATTACAGAATCGACCTACTCCAGTTGGCCTGACGGTTCCCCTCTGTCGACGAACTCCGGCAAAGATTTTCACTTTCTAAAAAGACACAAGATAATAAAAATCGTATTTGAACAGAAAATAATACAATAAAAAAATAAATTTCCAAAAGCAGAACTTCAATGTAATTTTCTGCCGAAGTATTTACTGAAAATTCTAGACAATATTTACCGATCTTTCTTCTGGTGTTTTGTGTAGATAACCACCGACAGGATCATCAGTGATGTAAAATGGATGATAGCGAGCGGGAATATCTGCATCATCACCTCCTTCTATCACAAAATTGTATTTTTTACCTCTCACCACATGAATCACGGGAATCAAAAGTCCATTAATGTACCAGGATATTCCCCATCCCACGTGTCCTGTAGATCAATGAAAAATACGATAAATTACTAACATAATTAAGTACTAAATTTTATAAGATAATTGGAAGAATTCAAAAAATTCGAAATCACATACCAGTGATTGCAGGGTATCCGTGTTTTCCGCCTGTGGGTCCCATTTGAGCGTAAAAGACTCCGTCTTCCGGTTCGTTGCATTGAATGTCAGGAATCAGCCAAGCGTCTGTTTTAGGTGCTGGAGCTGGAGTTGCTGGCTGTCGTATCCTTGTAACTGCCGTAATTTCCTGAATAACAAATTTCAAGAACATTCCTTAGACCAAAGAATAAAATCTACTACAATACAATCCACTTCAATTTTAAATTTTGCTAAAATTCAAACATTTTCCAAATTTTCAGTTAGAATTGATAATTAAATTGATTGATTTTTTGCAAAGAATTGTATTATTTGCAAAAATAATTGAATTTCCGAAAAAAATAAGTAAAAAAAAAAAGTTTTGAAAATTTAATTATTAAAAAAAATGTTGATAAATACGAAATATACAAAAAGTATCATTTTAATTAAACTCTTGAAATGATTTTTAAAAAATTTTCGGCACATTTTTTTGAAATAATTTAACTTTTTCAAAATTTTTTATCCAAGAATTAAACCTATTTCGAATTCCAAATTATAAGTTACAAAAATTCACTAAAATATTGTCAAATCGTAAACAAAATAGTAAATAGTATATTTCCTCTATTCAATATCTCATTGGAAAAGGAAATTGAATAAATCACCTGATTCGAAGGACTTTTATCGACATTATCCCCGTATGTTCGAGACGGTTCCTGATCAGGCATGGGACAGTTCCAGACAGGTGGTCTTCCAAATTCGATGAATTGATCAGTTTTCAGGTAATCACTGTGAAAGCTGACCTCATTCCTCTCATTGAGTGGACCAACTCCCCAGATGATCGCTTGAGATCCATTAGTCTTAATCTGACGATCTAATTCATCGTTGGCCTTCAAGGGTCTTTGATACGTCACAATACTATAACCATTCACCATCGCTGCATTCAGAAGTCTCACTGAATTAGTATTATCCTAAAACATGAATGACATAATTATTTCATTAAATTTTCCTCCTACAAAAGAGAGTCTACAAAAAACTGTTTATAATAAATTGTCTCCAAAAAAGTTATAAAAAAAAATGTTCTACAAAAAAGTCTTCAAAAAAATCTTCTACAAAAGCTCTTTTTTCCAAGCTGAAAAAAGAATTTTAATTTAAATTTTATAAGAAAAATTCACCACTAATTTTTTTGCGCAGTGAAATTTATTTATACTGATTTGAATTTAGAGAGTAATTTAACGAAAGTTGGTGTATTTAAAAAGTTTGATTGAAAAACTTCTATGCTGAATGGGATTCTTACTTGAATTCGAGTGTCCGGACAACTTCCACGTCCTCCGGAACATTGAGATTTGGCGTTCAAGAAGTAATCAATTGCATATCCTTGAAGAGTTTGCTTGTCCACCCAGGCAACCACTACATCTCCTCCAATCATGACACTCTTTTCAGCTTCTCCAGAGAGACCAAATGACATATACTGTCCATCTTCTAAAATTGCAAAAAAAAAATGTTATTTCAGATTAAAACAAACCAAAACTTAACGTATTGAATATAAAATAAAACTACAATAAATAAAGTGAAAAACGAATCGATAGTGAATTTTTCGAAATCTTTGGGGATGTTGGAGAGATGAAAGTGTGTCAAGATTCGCAAGAATTCAATTTTAATGAGTATTCTCAAGGCCTTTCTAATTAAATTATGAGCTATATAAATTTAGAAGTTCCTTTATTGAGGGAAAGCAGAGAACTTTTATAAAAACACGTTCTATTTTGGAAAGTATAGATGTGCATGTGCAACACTGTAACAAAGGTGGAGTGTCTTACATATATTTGAAACGCCTTTCTCCTTGCATTTCATAATGCCCGCGCGCCACGGAACTCGTGCGCGGCGGTCAAAGTGAAAATGAAACTTGTTTGGTGATCGAGATAAATTCAAGACAAAATACTTATCGTTTAACGCCGACTCACCATTCACCTTCACATTCTATTGAAAGCAGCTCTGACCTTTTTTTACACCTCTCTTTCTCTCTCTATATATACAATACACACATCTAAACCAATTTCGTAAATATTACTTTTGTCTCTCAATTTCTTTTGTACAATATTTATATGCCCCTGACCATGAATTTTTTTCCCTGACCTTTTCTTCGGTACACTTGAGAAAAAAACTCCTTAATTCCTCATGATTCGAAACTCTTGAAATAAATTCTTCACAAGGGGAAAAAAATTATTTACGATCCTAAATTCTGTTAGAATACATTTTTAATTATAATTTCGTTTTTCAATTATAATTTTGATTTTCACTTATAATGAAAAACTTATTCTAATAAAAATTATATGAAAATCAATTTCTTTCGATTCGAAAAATTGTTCTAATAATTAATAACCGATGGTAAATTTTTTTCGACTCGAAAACTGATTCTAATAATTACCAACCAAAGACAAATTTTTTACTGAAAATGCGATGCGATGCGAAAATTTATTCAGAATTTTCTTACGAACTTCAAAAATGAAATTTTTTCCAGTACTATTAATAAAAATTTATGACTTTTTCCTGATTTCCCTGACCCGTGGCAAACTTGTATAATAACCGTGTAAAAATTTGACGATAAATCAATTGAATTACAATTAAAAATAAATAATAAATAAAATTTCCTCATCATGAGGTCATATTTCAATTAACTATATTAACTAAATGTCATGTTCGTGTTTAAAGTTGAATTCGTGAAGTTTCGAGAGGTCAATCGAACTCACTCCCATCGACCTTTTCTTATAGAGTTGATTCCAAAACTTACCAAGCTTGCCGACAAGTTGAATGACTATACTGTCCCCAGCAACGGCCCATCGAACTTCAAAAGCCAGACTGTCTTCAAGAACTTCGCAGTTGAGTTTCGACTGAAATCATTTATAAAATAAATCATCTCATTTTCTCTATTTTTAACATTTTTCTATATTAATAAATAAAGTTTGATTAGAAAACATTTTTTTTCTCAAGGATGGGTGAATTGTATGAAAGGAAGAGAATTATTGTCGTTTCAGGCCTCGGATATTATGACATTTTCAATTGACGAAAGCGAATCCGACGTCTGTCGTTCAACTTTCAATATTTCAATTAAAAATAAAACACTTCATGTAAAATACTCGGAACTTTTTATATATATTCTTCAATATAAACTGAATAAAAAAGCAGTAAGTACAAAAGTACAAAAAAATCTATAAAAATTCTTATAAAATATGAATTATACCCTTACTAAAAAGAATACTAGACAATTAGTACTCATTTCGTAAAATTTTTTCTCTTAAATATTGAAAAAACGTTACGTCTTAGTAAAAAAGTGGCAGAAATTATAGAAAATTTATTTCTTTCAACAATACGAATTTTTTTTTAGTATAAAAATAAATTTATTTACTAAATCATAATTTCTTTTTCTAATTTCAATATCTTCGTCTTGTTTTTGTTACTTAACGATTTTTTTCATGTATTCAGAAAAAAAATTGTACGAAACTAATTTAAATACCATTTTTTGTTTTTAGTAATGGTAAGCGTAATATAATACTGTGTGCGAGTGCAAGTAATTTAATAAAATAATACAAGTAAATAAGCTCTTAATGAAAGACAAGAAAACTGGCCTACACTGGAAAGACTAATTGTTTATCGACGTTGAAGCAATCGTCCATCTCTTTCGACTTTTTTTCGTACCCTTAATAATATTTCTAATTATACCTTCAATTTTCATGGACTTTTATTTCATTTTAAAGCCATTCTTTCGGTAATAAAAATACTTTTTTTTTAAATTTAATCACGATTGTTTTTTTTTATAAATTTAATCACATATCACAGTCAAAGTCATTATCACTCACTGTCGTTCCTTAATTCTTAATCGCCGAGTCCTCCAGATTCTATTTTATACTACTTTCACTTGTCCCAATCAAAGAACCGAATTTTTAATAGAAAACATAATTAAAGATCAAAAGTTTTTTGCAAAAGAATTTGTTCAATTAAAATTTTTCTTGTTTCTTAAAATTCTAATCCTGAAATCTAATTTTTCATATTTGTAAATATTTCCAATTTAAAAAAAAAAAATTATTACCATTTTTTTCAAGGATTTTTATCAAAGTTTAAAAAAATAAGTGAATTACTTCATTGAATATCAATAAAATTTTATTAAAAATAATTTAATTCTGGCGATGAATTTTATATTTATGAAAATAATTAAATTCTTTCGAGGCGTTCAATAAAAATTTGCATTGAAAATAATTTAATTCTCTGAAACAAATTTTATCAAATTTTTTTAATAATAATTGATTTATTTCGAAGAGAATAATTGAAATTTTATTAAAGTTTTTGATAATAAATAAATTCTTTTGAAAAATTTTATTAAAATTTTAAAAACTAATGAAATTAGTTCATTGAATTTGGATAAAATTTTATTTAAAATAATTTAATTCATACGATGGATTTTATATTAATAAAAATAATTTAATTCTTTCGAGGAGTTGAATAATAATTTGCATTTAAAGTAATTTAATTCTTTTTAACAAATTTTATCAAATTTTTTGATAATAAATTGATTTATTCTGAAGACTTTCAGTAAAATATTTTAAATAATTGATTTCTTTGAAAAAATCGTTATAAAAAATTGTATTTAAAATAATTAAAATCTTGTGAAAATTTGATTATTTATGATAGCTGAATTTTTGCGAAGAATTTTATGAAAATCCTTTGAATCGGAACAAGTGGCACAAATAATTCATGTGCAGATACTAAGAAAAAAAAATCTACTGCCAGTCATCGGGTATACTGACACGTGAATTTTTTTTGAAATAAAAAGCGTGCACTTTTTTTTGGAGAACATTTTTCTCATATAAATTTTGTTTCTTCTTCTTAATAGAAACTATTTATTAAAAAAGCTCAATATTAAATTCTCCTTATACAATAAATATCGCACTTGCCAGTAGTAACTTGAAAATAAATAAGGAAAAGCTGGATTTACTAGCAAGATCGAATGGAAAGCTTTGTCCTCCAGAAAGTTTTCCAAAGTAGTTTGGCAAAGTTTGGGATTTGAGAGTACAGCTGTGTCACGTCCCAACATTTTTGCGACTCGATCGTATTTAACAAAAGACCATCAGTTTATTTTGTTAAAACTTTAGTCGTTCCAGACACAATAGTACAGAAACCGTATTCCATTCTAATTCCATTGTTTTCTTTTTTTTTCCTTTTCTTTATATTTGTTTTTCTCATCCACAAGATATTTTTTCAACTTCTAAAATTGCGTAATTATATTTCAATATTTTCCATTTTATTATTATTATATTCTTGAATAATTATTGACTCTGCATTATATTGACTGGGAAAATTAATGTTGTTTATGAACAAGTTAATCATTGAAGTTTATTTGGTTTTTCCATCATTTATTCATTGATTCTCTATTTTTCGAGGGGAATTTAATTTTCCTGATGCCGCACAGCTCTTTTTATTTTTCATGTATAATAAATTATTTTAATCGTGTTTCTCGAGAATAATTTGATTCCGGAATAAATTTTTTCGAGACATTTGTTTACTGCGGGCAAAGAGTGTTGAATTTTCGTTTGAATAAACAAATTTAGAGAGTCAGAGAAAGTACGTATATATATATTGAAAGAAAATGTTTAGAATCAATTCTTGAAAATTAGCAAGTCTAATATAATCGACTAACAAAAGATCATACATGTGAAAAATCTTTCGAGAATAATATCCTTTTTAGAGAATTGAAAGTCACTTCCTTATTTTTCTTACTTTCTCCATGTCTTCTTTTTTTCACATTATAGTAATCGATATTTCAAAAATAATCCTCCAACGTTATCAATTTCTTTTTTAACTATAATTATTGTTTCTGTTCTCCTCAAAACGTTCATTAACAAAAATATTAGGGTTGCCACAAAAATTAAAATTTTTTCAATTAAAAAAAATTGAAATTCGATTTTTAAAAATCTGAAGTACAAAATTCTCTGACAAGTTTAATTATTTTCAATTCAATTTCACGAAATTCCCATAAATTTAATGATTTTTCAATAAAAATTTTTTTAAATTCAAATATGTTTGAGAAAATTGATTGAAAATTGCCTAAAAATCTAATTTTCAAAAAACTTGAAAGAAAATTATTTAAAACTTAAATAATTTTTAAATAAACGTTTAAATATTTCGATTTTTTTAGAAACAAAACTATTTTTTCAAAATTTCCAATAGTTTGTCGTATATTTTTCTTATCACCAAAGGGACTAGAAATATCAGAACAAATGTTTTAGTTGGTTTTAAATTTAAGTCTGTGTAGTAATTGTTAATTTGTATCTCTCTAATTTTTGGTTTCGTCAATAATTCCTAAAAATATCCCAAAAATTATTTTTTCTACCAATATCAAATCAATAATCAGAAAAATTGTTAATTTCAACAAAAAAATCCTCTCCTTTTTTGTTCTTTTCACAACAATTTTCCTCTTCTATTCAAATTTTTTCATTAACATTGATTAGAGAAAAAATTCATCACAGCGAAAGTACAAAAAGATTTTTCCTCAAATAAAAATCTCCTGGGATTTGACAGATGTACTCTTGAACTCAAACTCGAAAAACTGGAGAATTTCGAATTTATCCTAGTTTCCAGCTTGAAGAATATTATTATTATTATTATCATTATCATTATTCTTATCATCATCATCATCATCATCATTATTAGAAACGAATGAAAGAGTCGCGTCTCTGGTCGCCTGGAAATCGATCGAGTTTAGAATAAGATGTTTGTTGCTGCTGAGAGAATTGAGAAGAGACAATCTCCCTGGGGCGTTGTACATTAGATGAGAATCGAGAATTTTGATTTTCATCGATACGCCTTTGCGCTGAGGATGGATTTCTGAGACGTGCTTGCTCCAATGGCACTTGATAGTTTTGCAAAATAAGTTGACCCGAGTGAACATTTCCTAATTGACGTAAATTATTATTGAAACCCAAAAGTGGATCGTTTGCAATTCGAGGAGATTCTTGATGGAGTTGTTGAATTTGTCGATAGGGAGTTGGGGCCTGATGATACGGATTACCCAAGGAATCCTGATGAAGCTCAAGTGTTTTCGGTATCCGGTAACCGACCGATTGGACGATTTGCACCTGATCGTCGTGACGAAGAATAGGTCGATAGGTCGTTGCTCGATGATGCTGATGGACCAATGAATTACCAAATTGCTGTTGATGAGAGGATGATGATGATGATGTGGGTGTGGATGAAATGTATGTTTCTTGGTATTGTGAAAGCGCCGCTTTCTGTCCCTGCCCTCCGCGCACGTTCTGCAACACAAGGACAGAGACAGAAAATTAGGCTTACAATTCTGTCCTACTCGCCACACGGTTTTTAAATCTGGAAAAGTGTGTTTTGTTATCAGAAATTTAAAAATAGAAAATAGAAAAAACGAAAAAAAAAATTCCCGCTTGAAAAAATTACTCGTTTGGGAGCAAAAAAGTCCATTTGTAAAAAAAAGAGAAAATCAAAGAGATTTTTGTAGAAATTTCAGGCCTTTTTTGGAAAAAGGGATTAAGAGATATTTCTATGTAATGGAAAGGAATTTTTTTACTCTCGGATATTTTGTAATAGTAAAAAAAATATTTTTCCCTCCATTCGGAATTTTTTTCGAAAACAAAAAGGATTAATTCCCGATTTCATGTCTCTTTGTCTATGTTCTTTGAAAAGCAAGTAACAAACATGAATCTCACCGTGTTTCAATGCTTGGGAAATTCAACATCTTCTTGTTCATTACTAATACCTGAACTCGAACTCCTCACGGTTTGTGATTAGCTGTTACATTGAAAACCACACCAACCAAAGAGAGAGAAACTCCTGTCAACAACTATTATTCAAGACCGATAAAGAAGACTATTCAATAATAATCAAATAGAAAAAACAAAATTCTAATTCCAGACAAAACATGAGAAATTCTTTTCGATTTTAAAAAATTACAAAAGATAAATTAAAAAATCATGATGAATTATAAACTAAAATTATTCTAAAATAAAAACAAAGGTTCAAAACGATAAAAAGAATTTACAAAATTGTTTTATTACACAAGAGAGAATTTTATCGGTGGCCAAATTAAATTGCATGGAAAAAATTCTAAAACCCAGAATAAAACAAAATCAAAGAAAAAATACAAAAGACAATATTTAGTAATTATAAAATCGAAATAATACAAATTATAATTAACTATAATATTATGTAATCGATTTCTTTCAAAAAATTGTATTAAAATTTAAAATTTAGAAAAACAATTCAATTTTTTTAAAATAAATTTTATTAAAATTCTACACATGTATATTGAAAGTAATTTAATTATTATAAACAATTTTAACAAAATTTTTGAAAATAATATTAAATTCTAATGAACCAATTTTATTAAAATAATTGAATTCTTACAAAGAATTTCATTCAAATTTTTTAAAATAATTAAATTCTTTCTAAAAATTTCATTTTTGAAAATAATTAAATTCCATTAGAACAATTCAATTATTTTTAAAAATTTCTGGAAATTAAATTATTTTCAATATTTACTATTTTAATAAAATAAATCCCAAAAAAATTCAATTATTTCAAAAAATTTGTTATAAATTCTTCGCAAATATTCCATTACTATCATAAATAATAAAATTTTCACAAGAATTCAATTATTTAAAACACAATTTTCATTATATTCTTTGCTAGAATTCAATTATTTTCTATAAATAAAATTTTCACAGAAATTTCATTATTCAATTAAATTAATTAAACTCAGTTTTAATTATTTTTTAATTACAATTTTAAAATAAATTTTTCGAAAAATACAATTATTCTTGAAATTTTTATTAAAATTCTTTATAAGAATTCAATTTGCAGAAATAATCAATTATTCAATAAATTATTTGTTTTTTATTTAAGTAATTTACTTTTCGTGGAACTTTCTAATAAGAATTGATTTAAAATTGAATAACAGTTGAAATTTTTGATAATAATTTAATATTAGAAGCGTTACAGTGTAAATTTTTAGAAACAATTAAATTTCAAATGATTTTTAAATTGAAATCTTTGAAAAATTTAATTATTGTAAGACTAATAATATTTAAATTTTTATTTTGAAATAAAATAACTATATAAGTTCAGAAGAATTTTATTTAAACATTTTCTTAAAAAAATTATTGATTTTTGTAAGAATGGCAGTTGCAATTTTTAGAAATAGTGAAATATAAAAAATTCTTTACATTGAAATAATTTGAAATATTTCGATTCCTGTAGAAAATAAATAGCCGTATTAATATTAAAATTATATTTAAAAAAGTGTATTCTATTTTTGAATGTAATTTAATTTAAAATAATGTAAAAATTGTGTTGTTAAATATAATTTTTCGATAGTCCCTGCACTGTGATTCCAGTTGAATAATATAAATTCAACAAATTTTTATTTTATTTAGATAACAATTTTTATTCTCACACTACATAGTGGGATATATTTCATAATTGTTGCATAATTCTTAAAATAACTTTAAATCTACCAAGTTTATAGATATAACATATCTTTGTGCGCAGAAAGTCCAAGTAGCGAGAGAGACATCCGAGTCAATATTTGAGTAGGTAACTGCACTTTACTATACTAGCGGTTCCATATATACGGGGATGCAAAATGCAAATATCTCCTTGCAAATTTTGCGCTAGTTATCACAAAAGCAAGTTCCATCGTATACGTCAAAAGCGAATCATCTCTGAATTTCAATTCTCGTAACACGCGTCACTCGTGGCCGCATTTTCTCATTGTTGCGCTTAACGATTTTTTTTTCTCTCTCCCATCACACCAAACTCTCCCCCCCCCCTCCCTTGTTCGAGTGTACAGTTTTTCCAGCATAAAGTCGGATCATTGTTGTCCACAACAAATATATCGTTTATTTACAACAACGTAAAAAAAATATAGCGGAGAAAAAAAAGCAGCCTGCTACACTCCATTCCGCGTTAAAAGCACAATTGTTGAAACTCTGACGTCAATGTCCGCATTCCTGAGCATTTCTCTCACATTTCAATTAGTTTTGTTTAAAAAAAAAGGAAAAAATGTAGTTGTTTGAAGTTTTTCCTCAAATCCGGTTAAAAAACTTTTGGAAATCCATTATGTTTAATGTTTTATTTCTGTTTAATTTCTGTTACTCCATTAGGGTTATTGTATTTTATGGGTTTTTTCTTTCATTTATTTTTCTACTTTTATTTGTTTCGTTTTTTTATTGTCTTCTTTTTCAGTTATTTTTCATATTTTTCTGTTTTTATTTGTACTATTTGTATTTTCAATTTTCTATTTTTATTCCTGTTCATTGTTACGTTTTTTTGTTTTGATTTGTCCTTTTTTTATTCTGAGCTTTACAATTTTTTTTCTGTTGAATTTAATTTACTAGCAGAGAAAAAATTTGCTTCTGAATGATTTTTCTAAAAAATTTGTTTTCCATTTTGAACAAATTTTTTCTTTTTCCCCTTTTTTAAGTTAATTGTAGTTTCTAATTTTTTTTTTTGTATTTTTGTTACTTTGATTTTATAATTATTATTGAACTAGAGGGCAAATTAATATGCAAATATCAAGTTTTTTATATTTTCTATGAAGAAACAAAATTTTCTCCACTTTGAACATTTAGAACTTTAGAAACAGAAAGGGAAAAAAGGATAATTTATGTATTTAAAACCCCTTAAAGATAATGAAGTAAAAAGTTCTTAAGACGAGTGTAATTAACGTCATTTTGTGAGAGTTTCGTAAACATATATAATAATAATAATAATAACAATGCTTTTCTAAGTGTCAGTTTCTGTTGGACAAAAGTTTGCAATTTATTTGAAAGACGCAATTGTGCCTTGGGATCTTGGATTTAAATTTGAATTTATGTATACGGTATATGGGAGGGAAATTTTTCGCGATTTATTTTCGAGGTATAGAGGTCGATGGAAAACTGAGCATTGGGAAAAGTCAGTGTTAAAGTTTTTTTTTCTCAGAGCGCAATGTTCGCGATCGGCATAGAAATTGATGTTATTACTCTTATTCATTCTTGCCATTTCTTGCAAAGCAATTTTACGCATTCAAAATTTATAATATTTTTATATATTGCCGCCGATTGCACATTTTTGAAAGGTGCGCTTATATATATATAACGTTCTCAATTTTACAGACAGGATAACTATATACTATACACGCGGGAAAAAAATCGATTCGAAAATCTCTCGCTGTATCTTGTTAGCAACAGTAATTTTTTATTTCTATAAATTGCGCAAATAGGGCGCGGAAAAAAATTTCATGAAAATTAGTTCCTTTACTTACTGATTCAAGTGAGAATATTTACTTTATTTTTATTTTTTTATTCAAGTAACAAATAAGTAAATAAATAAAGAAGTTTTTAGAAAAATTAATATGTAAGAAAATAAACAAGTAAGTGAATTAAAATAAATAATTAAGTAAAGAAGAAAGTAAAAAAATAAAGAAGTAAATAAAGAAAAAAACAAATAAATTAAAATTAGATTAAAGACAGAAAAAAAGGTTGACGTGAGCAAAAATCAACTGCTGAGATTTACGATTGAAAATTTAATAAACTGGCTTTTATTCTTTTACAATAGAAGTATTATTATTACGAGATTTTCGTGTCAAGGAAAGAAAAATTTTTGCGGATAATCTTGTTCGCGAATTCCTATCTAAACTTCTCTCTCGTCTTTTGTGGTTGCAGCTCAACAACAACAACAACATCGCGCGTTTACACTTACACATTTTATGCGGTTGTAATAAAAAAAAACAACCGCTGTGTAAATTCCCTTCTGCGGATAAAACTTATCCTGTTAAGTTAATTCATTTTATTAAATAACAAATTTTTTTCATCTTTTTTTTTTATTTTTAAAATTGAGATAAACTAAATATTCTTTGCCTTGTTCCGAGGCACATGGGAATGTTTGCAATCTATACTTTTTGGCAACACAGCTTTTTTTTGACGAGAATTGTTTTGGGTGACGATTCAAAAAATTTGATAGATAGGAAAATATAACTTTTTTTCTCCATTTATTCATTTTCATCTTTTAAAAATGTTTGTTTTATTGTATTTGTCGCTTGACTAGTACGCATGGAACGCTGCTAAAAAGTTGACTATTTTTTTAAATAAAATAAATAACGCATTTTATCTGATATATAAATTTTTGTATTCATTGCTGTCACGAAAATAGAAAAAGTAAAATTTCCTTAAATCTTTGAGAACCGTGATTTCTGTTTAAAAAAAAATTAATGAAAACAATTTCATGAATTGTTGCTTTTTTAAACGTAATTTTTAATAACAATTTATAATTAAAAACTGTTATTAATTTTTTAATGAATAATATACTTTTTCTTATGAATTAAATTAATTTTTTTATTTATGAATTATTCTTAATTTATTTATTAAACAGTGCTAATTTAAAATTTGTTTATTTATTTATTAAATATAATTTAATTTCTTGAATGAATATAATTTATTTTTAAAAAGTTTTATAAAATTCTTCGAAACAATTCAATTTCTATGAAAAGTTTTAATAAAATTCTACGCAAGAATTAAATTCGGTGCTTATTTTAGATTCGAAATTGTGAAAGTAGAAAAAATTAGAAAAACATTTTTAAAAAATATTATTTTTAAAAATTTAAACTATGTTTTCTATATTATTTTCCATCAATAAATAATACAAAATAACTAATTCATCAAATAAAAAACACGCTATAAATAAACAATAAAAATATAATCGATATCCTTCGCATACTTTTTGAACAAATTGGTCACGCGACGAATACCTTTATCATCGCGTTTCCTTCTTGTCAGTTTTATTGAAAATTGAATAGCCACGAGGAAAATTGCAAAATATTTAAAGTATTTAACGTTTTTTTCTTTTATACCAATTTTTATTGCTTTATTTGCATTATTTTTGCTGTTTTAATTAATTATTTTCATCCTATTATTTTTATTATTTATTCTTTTATTCCCTACGTTTTAATAAAAAACTTTCCCTAATCCGAAAATTTTTCTCATTATCGTATTTGAGAAACATTCTGCCGATAGTATCTAAATGAAGTAATTTTTGTTTAGTTAATTATAAAGTTAATCTTTATTATCGGCAAAGTTAAAAACTTTTCAACCATTTCTATTTCACGGCTATTAAATGAATAAAGTGTTATTTTTATCTCTTAAAAAAAAGAGGCTATTGTCTGTATGTGTGTTATTATAAAACTTTCTATAATATCTTTTAATGTATAGACGTTGATTAATTTTCTTTCTATTTTTATTATGAATTTCTCTTGTGTATATAAATTCTAATTTATAAATTGTTTTTCTCCTTTTTGCAACCATTGCATTTTGATTTTTATCTGTATCCAATTTTTTTTCCCTCCTTTTGTTTCTCTGCTCAGTTCATTTTCTTTCGGCTAATAGAGAGTATATCCCAGCGTCAATAAGGGAAGAAGCTTTATAACCTTTGAAAGCCCACTGCCGACTTTTTGATTACCCTTTGATAGATATCGTATTTTATCTTGGATGAGTAGTTTCATCTGTTTTCCAAAGTCATATGGGAGTTAATATTATAGCTTTTGGATAAACAATAAATTAAATGCCCATTTTTAGAGCTCCCAACAATTTTATTGCTTTAAACATTTTTCTAGACAGAGAATTTGAGTTTGTTTTTCTTGATTTTCAGAAAATATTTTGACTTTTTCCCTGACCTTAAAAAATATTCCAAAAAATGATTATTACTTTTATCCGATAGGAATTAGGTTTTTCAAAAATTTCAAATTGTTTTTTGAAAATATCCTCATTTTTGAGAGTAAATGGTGTTTCATTTTTAAATATACGTTCGAATCTCTCTCACGAGAGAAATGTTTCAAAGTTTGGACTTTCTGATGCTGGGGATAATATTTCTAAGGGTATACTCGAGTGACTACTGGTATCCTTTGATCGTAAAACCGTGACTAAGAAAGACAGGAAGGATATGCCAAAAGGAGGAAAGCAAAGTGTGGGTGGATTTGGTTTAGATGTTAAGATCTTAGAGACTGGTTACACTGTTGCCCAGGGGTTATAAAGAGACATTGGCTTACCTGAGGAGAAACTCCAAGCATCTTAAGGGATGGTGGAACGTTGAGACTCTGTGGAATTTGCACGTGACCAAAATCAACAGCAAAAGCCTCACACCAAACGCCAAAATGTCCAAGTTGATGCACCGTTAAATCTCCCGGTAAAGTTAAAACAACCGTTTTATGATCGTAACGACGTAATGGCTGTATTTTTCCATTTTCATCAGGCACTTTAATTCCTTGAGGCGACGGATGCGGTCCAGTTCCGGTCCAGAATTTCGCATCTATTGTTAAACAAAATACACTTCAATTATTATTTACACTTTTCTTATCTTATTTTTGAATAATAATAAAAAATTCAAAATTAGAACAATTCAGTTACTAACTAAGAAACTATAATTATTTATTATTTTGAAAATTATTTAAAAATTTTTTTATCAAATTCTTTGCTAGAATTCAATTATTTCCCAAAAATTGGAATAAAATTACTCGGAGGAATTCATTTAAAAAAATATGTTCTAATAAAATTCTCCATAAGGATTCAATGATTTTCATAATAAAAAAATTAATTTTTCAGCAATAAATAAATAAGTATAAATTTGTTCTAACCTGGAGCTTCGCCATCATAACTGAAGCTTGGAATTAGAAGAGTTTGAGCATCAACAATTACTACGGGTTCGGAACTAACACCATGGATACCACTTAAACTTCCTAATTTCTGTGGCTTTGGATAATCAAAACCGCGAGGAATTTTGATATCACCGAAATTCACCTGTAAATAAATAACAAATAAATAAAAAGTACAGAATATGTTACTAACATTTTTTTTAAATAAATATTTCACAATAGAAAAATAACAAATAAAACTGTTGAACATCCAATACTGCAAAATTTATTTTGTATACCATTAGAATTTTTAGTTTTATACTGAAAACAAAATTTTATTTGCATTAAAAAAACCGATTAATTAAATTTACTTGAATCGAATAATAATTATTTAAACTAAAATAAATCGTAGTTGAACCAAAAATTTCAGTAAGTATTTAGGGCTTTTAATGATTAATTTCCAAACACCATTTAATTGACATAAATAAAAATTGATAGCTACAAATAATAAATCCTTTTTTTTATAATAAACTAATTAATTTTATCGTAAAAAAATTAATTTTTGTAAATCAAATAAATCTTTTTCAGTCTAAAATGAAGATTCAAAAAATTAAAAAATCCTATTAATACTTTTTTTTCTAAATTACATTTATACATATATATTTGATTAGTCACAGTTATTTTGATTGTAAACACTTGGATGTAAAAAAATAAAATTGTGGCACAAGCGAAAAGACAATAAAAAATCTTGTCACTAAGAAAATTTGCGTCTACTCACTGAGAATTCGTCACAATATACAGAAAACCACTTGATGTTGTTCAAGGTCTTTCCTTCCGGAAGCGTTAAAGTGATGTCCTTATTTCTGTAGCGCTTTAGAACGTTAGTCCTGTTAACATAATTAACATTGCCAACATAGAGAAACGTTTGAGAACTCTCGCGCGTATTATTTCTGCTTTACACATTTGTCCAGAGGTGAAACCAGTCTACGTGTCGAGTTAATTAATGACTACTAAAGGACACACACGTGAGTGCCCAACTTTCTTTTATATATATATTAAATATCTATATATATATATCACAAAAAAAGAAAAAAATAATTAAAAAAGTCGTGTCACTTTTTTAAACACATTCTTCAATTTTCTTTTTTATTTTCTTTTTTTTTATATTAAATACTAAAACCTCTTCAACATTTTTATTTGTCTTTTATTAACAATTTTCAACATTTGGACAATGTGCTTTATATATGTATACCCAGTGCGTTTGTCATTTTAATTAATTCACTAAAATATGTAACTCTTAATTAATTTCTTAATTTTCTGTCTATCTCTTTCTATCTTTCTCATCGCTTTGTAGTTAATTATATTAATTGAAAATGATTTATTTCACGTAATTACGAAATTTATTTCAACATGCTGAATAAACAAAACGAGAGAATTTAAATTAATTAATTCAAGAGAGTGATAATTATTTTTGGAATATAACACAATTTCATTTCTTGACAAAAAAACTTTTTTTTTATTGAAAATCGAATTTTGTTTCTTTATTACAAGTTTTTTAATCAAAGTTATATTTTTACGTAATATATTGTTAAAAAAATTCTAGCAAATTCTTTCATTTAGTTCTAAATAATCAACTTCCTCCAAAATTAAAAACTAAATTATGAAAATTAAAAAATGTTGTTTAATTCCTTGAAATTTTTTTGTTACAGAAGTTTATCATTTTTTTTAGAAATAAACAAAAAAAGCTGCATAATTTCAATTTTTTTCTGAAAAAAAATAAAATTGGCATAATTTCTCTTTCTCTCTCTTTCAATGACAATTTTTTAACAATATTTTAAGTTTTCATTTCATTCTTAGGATGACAAAGCAAGAATATAAATAAAATAAATAATTTTGTTATAGGTATTGAATTTTTTTGAAAAATTGAAATAAAGAAACAGAAATTATGCAATTTTTTTTATTTATTTCTGAAAAACTAAAAGCTTTTGGTAAAAAATTGCGAATAAAAAATATAAATGGTACAAATTTGTTTTTTTTCTTCTTTTTCAAAAAAAAATAGAAAAGCAAGATTTTGTAGAAAGATTGTAATTATGAATTAGAAATTCTGCAAATTTTTTTCATCAATTTCTAAAAAAACATATATAATTTTATTAGAAATTGTAATTGAAAAATGGAAATTACAAAAATCTGTAAAAGAAAGTAAAAATGTTGTCTCCAAAAAATATGATTGACAAATTAATATTACAAAAATTTTTTGCATTTATTTTGTACAAAATTTGTTTAAATTCTCAATTTTATTTTTAATTAAAAATTGTGATTGAAAAATTGAATTTTTATGTAAAACATTTTGAATAATTATTGTATAGAATAAAAATGTATTTTTCTTATACTATCAAAAAGTAAGGAAGAAAGGAAATATTTTGTTTCTATCTTTTTTTACCATTCCTATTGTATTATTAATGCTTCAGCAATGCGCATTGTTAAAGTAAATTTTATTCTCTAGTATAAAAATGGAAAGTTTTTTAAAATTATATGTCTATGTAAAAAACAAAAGAATCGATGTTTTTATTAGCTTTTTTTGTCGAAATTACCGTCTTGATAATAATAGCCTGTTTGTAGTGTCAATAGCCTGAAGCTAATCATGCAATATTAAATTTGTATACGTTAATATTATCGTATACTTACGTTCCTCGTTCGTCCCGGACCCTGAACCCATTATTACCAGGAGATTTTGAACTCCCAGCGTAGAAAAATGCAGCTGAAAATAAAATTTTTTTATCATCAATTACATTCAATAGAAAATTTGTAAATGGAAAAAAACATTCTACCATTGTACATATTGCTTTAAATTCATTAAAATTCCAGGGAAAAAAATTTACTATCCCGTCTTTTTTGCAAATACTGTAATAAAAATAATAATTAAGTTATAAAACTGATTTAAACAAACTAAATAATTCTACGTCTCGTTTTTTAGCAATAATTACAAAAATCAATTAACTGAGAAATAAAATGACAAAAAATTGTTTTGATTTTGTACTCTATAATTAAATATTTACTGATTTGATCTTGCTAGGTCAGGGAAAGTTTGAATGTCAAGTTTCCTCTCTTTTCTCTCATTTTTCTTCCTCGTGTTGGTTGTTTTTTTTTCTTTTCTTTGCAATGAAATAGAAATTGTTCATAAGCTACTGTTGAAAGTTATCGTTCTGGAATTTAACGATATTTTTCTTTCATGATCATCATTCACGTTCCAGATTTCTTCTAATCGTAAAATATATTTGTAGGAACAAAAAGGCCGACTTACCGGGACCTTCACCGTCATAATTGAAGCCTTTGATAAAGAGGGTTCTTCCATCAACGGCATAGATTTCACCACTGACACCATGATGAAGTTCAGATAATCTTCCTAATTGTTTTCCATAATAAGCCGCATTGCAAACCTCTGCAAAAATAATAATAATAATGATTATTAAACAACTTTTTATGTACATAACAATTCTTTTAACATGAATTTTTTTCTGACAAATATCTATTTGTGAACAAAAAAAATTGCTTCAAATGATAGAAAATATATAAATTATTTCTCATCTATTAAATTCTATTTCTAGATGAAACAGAACTTTATATCTTCGTTGAAAGAGACGAAGCAAATATTTTATTTCTGTTAAAAGAATTCAATATTCGTTGAATTAATAATTTTTATCAATTATGTAATAAATTTTTCATCTAAAAAGCAAAGCCAAAGGAAAGTCAAGAAACTTTTGAATGAAAATCTGGGTCAATAGTGACGTCAACATTATAAGATAAATTTATGTGTCAACTCCTTATATGAAAACTTAATTAAAAATAGTTTATAGTTCCATCAAAGTCTGGATCATGGGTTCGAGACGATAAAGTGGCTGAAGACATTGCATTAGTTGCACGCTTGCACTTCCAAGAGAGATAATGACCGTTATGCATATGCATCGCACCTTAAATCCTTGCATCCTTACAAGATTGCAAATCCCTGGAATTTAGAATCCCTTCTCTCTTCACTTCTTCCCTTATTTTCATTTTCGATATTAAAATGTACCAAATTTATCAATAGGGTTCGATTTTTTTTATAAAATAGTGTTTTAAAATTGACAAAGTATAAAAAAGTTGATTTTTTATTTTGTCTTTTCAGAATCTATAACTAAAACTTTTTAAACCCTTAATAATTTTATAGAATATGGTTTAAATAAATTTCTCTCTAAAATCAATTATTTATAATAAAAATTCTAGAAAGGTTTTTGAAAAATTCCATTATTTAAATACTATATAAATTCAATTATTTAGAAAAATTTTAACTGTAATTCTTCATGGTGCTCGAATGTTCGTAAGATAAAAAAGAAAATATCAGGTTCTCACTCAATATTTTCAAAGAACATCAAAAACCAGAATTTTTGTAGTATTCCTAGAAATTTGATATTTTTTTTACTACTTTAGATAAAATTTCCTCACTTCCCTTATTCCCCAGACCTATGACAACTCTCCTTTTGTCGAAGTTGATAAAAATGTGAGAAAACGAAAAACTCAAAAATGTCTAAACAATTTTTTTCAATTCACTACTTTTGTCTTCAAATATTTCTCTTTAACTTTTTATCTCTTAAGACGAAAATCACTTTTATTTGCTAGAGGACCAGAGGAAAAAGAAGAAGACACTTCACAAGAAAGAAGCCTTCTTGTAAGATTCTTTGAAAAAAAAGTCAATAAAAATTGGCGCTTTTTTGAAAAAATAGTCGAAAAAAGTCGTAAAAATTCATACGATCCGAAAGTTGAAATATTTACTTATTCCCGATTCTATATATGTACAAAACTAATTAAACCGGTATTAGTCTATGTGGGTCTGTTACGTTAGATTGGAATAAATTGGTGCGTTGTATATATATTGATAATCGACTTTGTTCCGTCTCAAGACAGCCTTGTATGGCGGTTAACGGTAGAAATTCCATTTCCACGATGAACATCAATCCATGTGCATGTTCTGCAAATCGTAGCATGCAAAACTAGGTTCCTTGAATGCTTCGCCCCCTCCGGATTGATCCACCGTATGGCATGTAGGGCAGAACGTTGTACCCGCTGAGAAATATATATATATATATATTAAAGGGAAATATATGTAAAATAATCCTCGTTATAGATTCCTCAACTCATTCAACAAAAAGAAAAGAGATCCACGGAAACTTCAAGTCAATCACAAATTTTGGTCCACTCACGCAATATTTTTCATCTGAAAATTTATTCACATCAAAAGTTACTTATATCAACACTCTCACTTTTTCGTGATGAGAAAATATAGTATTTTAGTTAATATTATTAATAAATTTATTCAAAGGACTGACAATTTTTTACCAATAAAAATTTTAATTGAATAAAATTTTGTCTACTTGAAATTTCGATTCCTTGAAAAACGGAGCAATTTGTGTCCCTAAAGTTCTAGAAAAAATTAACGAAATTCATTTATTTCTTTTTTAGCTTCAGATTGAAATTTGCTATAAGCAATGATTCGAAATTTTGTCGGAGAATAATTCAATACACAAAAACAGGTAAATAGTTGGGTGTGATTATAAATTTTTAAATTTACAGAATCTCAATATTTACCATAAGATAAAGTCACTCAAATAATAATATGATTTTGTAAAGAAAAATAAATTTTCCCTGTAGAATCTAATTCTAGAAAAATAATAGAATATTCCAATTTGAAGTGCGGAAGAAAATAAATCAGAAGGAGAAGAATTTTTTGAATGGAAAATCCATTAGGCATCGTTACTGTGATTCTCTCAAGTCTTTTGCCCTCTTGTCTGTAAAATGCTTGCAAATCTGATGGAAATAGGATGCGTTCTACAATGGTTGCATCTAATGGTCAATATAGTGCATGGTATATATATATAACGTTCGTGTTTTGTCGGTCAACAAAGACTGATGGAAAAAATTTATTTTAAGGACATATCAAAGTTGGTCACCTTAATCGCCTTTTGTGCAATTTTCAATATCATTATATCATTCGCAAAATACATTTCTATATTTATATACACAACTATATTTTACGCACTATTATTTAAATTCAAAGTAGACACTTTAAATCGTTTACGACAACTGTTAATGACTGTCTAGCAATTTATGACTTTGTCATAATCTCGACTTTCATGAAAAGTTCTCGGAAATGTTGAAACTATATAGTTAATGGCTTTATATATATATATTTTTTAAAGAGATTTTTAACAAAGGGAAATATTTATATTTATATTGTCTGGTATATTTTTTTATTTTCTCCTATATGTTTATATTTTCTTTCTCTATATATGTATACGTAATTTACATTTTCGAGAAATGAAAATTTATATTGTTTCAAGATTATAAAGATTGTGTTAAAATTTTCTTTTCGTTTAAAAAAAAGTGCACTTCCCATTATTCCCAATAATAAAAGATTTTATAGTGAGACGTTGAAATTCATCAAAACCACTCGAGATTTTTTCTTTCTTTTTATATTTTATTATTGAGAGAAAAAACAAAATGGTAAAAAGAAGATTTCTCGTGAGAGAATATAATCTGTTCGCAGTATAATTTCGTAATGTGAACCACTTTCACCATTGCGAAAAATAAATTAACCTCAGGCCATTCAGCTGCAAATTTCAAATTTTTATTGTGCGTGCAAAGAACTTTAATCATCGCTTTTGTACTAATTTCCATTAAAACTCATACGAATATAATCCTAAAATAAATATCAAAAATTATACTTTTCTTTCAAACGTAATTCTCATTATTGTAAATTTTCCAAAAAAAATCGACGTATAACTAAATTCGAAATTAACATCCACTTCCGAAAAATAGAACTGAAATTAAAAAAAATTATTCAATGTCAATCAAAGTTTGAATTTATTTAATTAAATCCGCCTGCGAAATTATTTATACATATCTAAAATGCAGAGATATTACATAGAGAATATAATTTGCAGAGATAAATGAAATTTTTTTGCTTTTCAGTTATTCCTTCTTTTTTGATAAAAAAAAAGAAGACGAGAAAAACTAGGACAAAAAAATTAATTATGAATGGAATTTATCTGGAATGATGAATATTTATCAAGAGTCAGAAAAAAGTACTGAATATTGCAACAAAATGCAGCATATGTGTTCTAGACTTGTACGTGTTCTTGTGAAAAATTCTCAATTATCAATATTGTGCCAATCATTTAAAAAAAAATTAATCAAAAAATAAAATTAAAAAAAAAATCTGAAATTAACAATCTATAAACTGACATTTTACATATGTAATTTATGTTTATCGAAAATGAAATATTTTCAATACCAGATAAATTTCAATCTTCGTACACATTTCACAAACATGTAATATATAAATATTTCATCTCAATTTACTAATTTTAAATATTCAATATTTCAGATTATTAACATTACAGTAAATTTGAAATTAATTTTTAATTTTTATTCTCTAGGAAGAAAATACACGAACTGCGTTAGATTAAAATTTCAAATCTGATTTTCATATTGTTGAATAATAATAATAATAATAATAATAATTAGAGAAAAATCGTCCAACAGCTTGGATTTCATTATATGGGACATAAAATGACGACAACCACGGAAGTTAGATGTAGCTACAATGGTTTGTAATCAGAGTAATGAGATAGTGAAGCAGTAACGTGCAATTTAAATTTAATGAATTATATTCCACTTGATTCATTCTCTTATATTTTCTGTCACGCTCGAGAATTAATGTCTGACTCCTCAGTTTCATTATTTCTAAATAGTTACCATAATTAGTATGATAATCAACAAAACTAAATGAATTTAATTCATTAACTATGAAAAACAACTGTCTTCGCTAAAAATACAACCGTTTATATATATACGTACGTCATCTTATTATTTAATCATATTATTCTACCTCCTCACACTGAATTTCTCTTTTTCTCTCTCTCACTAACATTTTAATTTTTAATTAAATTTTTAAATTTTCAAAGTAATTTTCCTTATATTCAAATATTTTTCTAAAATTACTATTTTCAAATAAAAAATAATGAAATTTTTACATTAATTAATTACAAAATTAATTTTTTTTAATACATAAATTTAAAGAATTTGTTATTTGTTTGCAAATAAAATTTTTTTATTTTTAAATATTAACTTTAATTTTTGTCTGCTTTCAGATTCAGAATTTAAAAAAAATTCGCTTTTTAACTAATTAATTATTACTGAAGATTATTTTATAAAATAATAATTAAATTTTTTACAACAAAGCAATTATTTGCGAAAATTTTAATAAAATTCGTCAAAATAAAATTCCCCAAAAAAAATTTTTATTTTCTTTGAAAAAAATGTAATAAAGTTATTCCCAAGAATTAAATTCTCAATTTCACTAATACAATTTTAATGAAATTCCTTGGTGGAATTCAATTTTTTTTAAATTTCTTATAAGAGTAAAATATTCTTAAAAATATGATAGAAAAAAAATGAATAAAGTTAATTTAAAACTACTAAAGTCATCAAGCAATAAAAATATTAATAATTGAAATTGTTAACGAAAACAAAACTTTTAAAAATTGAAAGTCGCAATTGAAGCTATAAAAAATTGAAGGCATCTCAATTCATTCATTGAAACTGTAAACAATTGGAATAATTCTGATTGTTTGAAATTAATCGACTGAATCTACTGTCGATTGAAGCTATTACCGAATAAAATTATACTATACCGACGAAAAGTAAAAATAAAATTTGCCATTAACTGGAATTTTCTGTTAATTACCTCTACCTGTTAATTGGCCCTCTAATTAGAACACTAATTATCAGGAATATAACTAACCAAATCTAAATTGGATATTCTCTGGTTAAAAAATTGTTAAAAAAGAAAATTTCAAACATTTCCCACATTCAGTAAAAAAAATTATACTTGAAAATTTTGCTGAAAAAGTATGAAAATTTAGCAACTGAATAACTTCTCACTAATTTAGATTTACAGCGGAAAATGTCAATAATCTAAAATTTAGAATTTTTTGCCCCAGAATTGTGTTAAAATTTTAGTGTCGAAAAAAGAAGAAAAATACAAAAATGAAAAATATTTTCCTGCGACTGAAAATACGTGCATTATTTCATTACATATTATCCAGTGACGGACTGATTGTGAATGAAAATAAATATTGTCACTAATTTTTCAAAAGTCGATACATATATACACACAAAAGCGGTAAAAATAAATTTAAATATTAAAATTAATAATAATGAATGAGCTTTATATTTTGCGAATATAACAAACCACAAGCTTGATCATCAAGGAATGCAAGACTGTATTTACCAGTCATATCTACATACCTAAATTGCATGTACACAGACGGTATGCATATGTATAATACGTGGTTTGCGTAAATTGACGAGCATTCCAAAGCATGTGTTTGTGCTCTAAAAGCTGATCCATTTGCCGACAGATTTTGTTAACTATGATTAATCACTTGAGAAAAGCATTAAAACACGTTTCAATTTAATTTATTATTTCATAAGAAAATATATTTTCTGTAACTATTTTTCAAAATTAATTTCAATATTGATTTAATTTGATTTCATGTAATATAATTTAATTTAATTTAATATTAATTCATTAAGTAAATAATTTTAATAATTGATAATGATTTATAACAATAAGGTATTCTGGTCTCGGGTCAAACATATTAAATTATTCATTTATTTCAAATAATTTTTATTTGGTCTAAATAAAAATTATATTTGTGCTAAATAATTATTTTTATAGCCTCTGAGACAAATACACTTTTATTCAACTCGAATACTTTATTTTCTGTTTAAAATTTAAATAAAACTAGTAGACGTTTTTACTAATTTAAATTCATTTTTTTAAATTACTTTCCAATAATTTCGCTAAATCAAATTTAAAAAATATGAATAAGCAACTTCTATTCGTAATAGTTTAATTTCCTGTCAATATTTAACAAAAAATAATTTTTCACATATTTCTCCTTATCAAACATATATAATTTCAGTCTTACGTAATATGATAATCTCAGGGATTATATCCTCTCTGTTAGTATTAAATAATGATGACTTTTCATATCATGAATGCTCTTAGCTTTGGAAATCTGGAGCAAAATTCAAAAGAGGAAGTTTTGAACAAAAATGAAATATTTAATACTGCATGTCCCAAATTCATGACACATGTATACTTGAAAAAAATATACACGTTCAAGAGGAATATAAATAATATTACATATAAATTTACGAAAAACAACGTAATTTCGCATCACTCAATAAATATTTTAAAAAAATGGATTTCCTTTCATAAAAAATGAAGGTATAAACAATTTTTTATTATCACTTTTATGTCGATTGAAAATTTTATGTAACTTTTTATATGACAAATTTTATAATATCCAGTGAATTTCTACCAGTAACGATATAAATATAAGGAAAAAATTTGCAACTTTATTAATATAACATTAATAACATTTTGTATAGGATACGATTTTTATCAAAGAATAAATCACCAAATTTTATTCAACGGCTGAGAAAAACCTTTTTTTCTATTTTTATAAAGTAAACAAACAAACAAAAATTAATTATTGATTATTATTGTTTTATACAGTAATTCAAAATTTAAAAATTATTTCAAATTCAACTATTTATGAAAATTGAAATTGATAATTTTCTATAGATAATTTGTGACTTCGATTTTCCTGACATTTCCCTGATTTTTCCGATCTGTGACAACCGAGCTGGGGCCAAACTTCTATACTTTGGATTAAAGATTATATTTTATTAACCAAACTCACCGATCTCTCAACCACCAATAAATGAAGTTTCCATCGATTTAAGTTATCCATAATTGAAGCTACATCTGAACTACCGTCCATTCAGAATGAAGCTATCAGAAATTGAACCTGCCACTGATTGGAGCTAAAGTTATTCGCAATTTTAATCAAATTTACTATTATACACGGACAAAACTCTATTTGAATTCGAAATTTATATAGGTCACCCGAAAAATTATTACTCGAAACTCGATTGCATTATTATGCAAAATAAATTTCCACAAATTCACAATTACACGATTCAAGAATTAATTTTATCATAAATAAATAGTACGTATACACCAATTCTATGGTTTTTTTTCCAATTGCCCCAAATCTATCCTTTTTCAAATAAAATACAAGCGTGGAGAAAAAAACCTGAGATTAGATCACGGTCGGGATAAATATTATTTCAAAGAACATTTTGAGTGCTTCAGATTTAACAAAGCAAAAAAAAGGATTATAGGGACGTATAGATATAATACATATTATTGAAAATAGGGGTTTCTTTTTCATATATACGCCCGAAGGCACAAGCAGAAAAAAAGCACCTTCGAAATCAAATAAAGAAATATAATAATTTAAAATACCAAATGAAACTTGACCCATAAACTCGACAAAGAAATACATACAAAAAATAATAGTAATATATATTAAAATTTATATTTCATTTTTCTATTTAATTGAAACAACAATAACAACAACAAAAAATTGAATAAAAAGTAACCGTAGTCCTTTATTTTTAAAATTGAATTTTGACCTACTTTTGTAGATTATACTACATATAACATGAAATTGGTCTAGAGAGAAAATAGGCAGACTGATAAATTGATGTATGTAAAAAACGAAACTTTTTTAATGAACACAAATAGCTGAGAGAAATCGGTAAATTTTTTTGTTTGTTTATTTGTTTGTATCAAATGTATTTTGGGGGAAATTGTAGCATTATATACATATATAGAGAGAGAGGTTTATATATAGTGGTCTACCTATATATCTTTCCCATGCTATTTGCTCAGAAACCCAATTAACGCGAGGGAATAGGACAATCCGTCTCTCGTTTCTAGCTCTACTCGATATCGTGCTGACAAAGCGTCCGGTAACAGAGGAGATGTGTGGCACCCAGAGTCACTAAGGGTACACCAAATTCGAATTAAGCAAAGTCGTGGTCACTGGGATTTTCCAATTCGTTTCGCAGATTCGTTAAGAACATTAGAAAATTCCCAAATAGATCGTTAATCTGTGGTTATCGACTTGAACGAATTGATTGCTACACAATTAAACATCATCCTATATATATACGTGTATTATACGACGAAATTTCACCTCTCCAAGCAAATCACTCCTTGAATCATACTGCAAGTTCAATAAATTCTGCAACATGAATATTTCATTAAAAAATTATAAATTAGAATTTGTTTTTAGTCAGTTTTTCTTTTTCCGATACAGTGCAAAATGTTTTTCAAAGTCCAACTTTGGATAAAACAATTTAGTCCAAACGTGGGCTTAATTTCAAATTATGAATTAACAGAAAAATCTTCTATTTAATTCCTTTTTTATTTAAAAAATTCTATTCTTTGTACATTAATTTTCCGTCATAAATAGAAAAAAAATTTCTTCTACAAGAACTAGATATTATCATAGAAATATTTTCGAATTTAAAAACAATGAATGATTAATTTTTTCCCTTTCTTCATAGAAACATTGATTGAATTGAGAAATAAGTATAATTTTTTTTCAACAAGTTTCTAAGATCATTTTTCACTTTATTTTGTTTGTGAAAATGAATTTCTCTCTCTCTCTCTCTCTTTCTTATCGTGTATTGTGAATCAGAAATCGAGGTTAAACTATTATTTTTCGAGTGGATTATATGCCTAATGAGAAGTGAACATCAGTAAAAGGATATACACAATCTTGTGAAGAAGTAAAAGTAACAGGTTAATTTATAATAATCATAATATCTGTCAGGAACAATCTAAAGAGGCAAAGTTGTTATCCTTGGAAAAAGTCTAATAAATCTAAATAGGGAACTATTCCTTAAGCGTATTTTATAAAGACTCTCAATTTACCTTATTTTTTCTCTTAAATAAAAAAAGTCTCTTTTCCTCGACAAAAAAAGGGAATAAATAAGTTCCTGAAGTTAGTGTCAAAAACGATTATTTCAGATTTTTGGAGTGAAAGTGTAGATAATATCACATCTATTATTCTTTTAAGAAATTAAAAAGTTTCCAGAGTTCTTTGTTTTTAATCTAAGTCCTTCGAAAAATTATTCTATTCTTTTCGGTTTCGTGAAGAAATTATTTTTCCACCCTCAACATCGACGTCAACTTCTTTAGGAACCTGAAAAAATACTAAAAAATGAGAAAAATACTAAGAAACAAAAAAAATACTAAAAAAATAAAAAGACACTAAACATTACAAAACCAAAAATAATTAATAGAATACCAAAAATGAAAAAGAATAAAATTAAATAAACTACGAAGGATATTGAACTATAAATCCTATAAATTCAATGTCCTTTTAATTATCAGTGATAATCAGAAAAGTAATCGATTAGAATTGTATAAAAGGAAATTTGAAATTGATCAAAATTGATCACAGTAAAAAAAAGAAGAAATGACGAGAGAGAGAGAGAGAGAGAAAAAAAAAGAAAGAGAAGAGCGAAATAGAGTAGAACGGATTTACGACTAAACGAAATGCAGTAAAGTATGATGGGGTCAAAATAGAATTAAGTAGAAAAAAGTGGCGGAAAATAGAGCCACAGTCGATTATAAAATGGCTTTCTGAAAAAGAATAGATTGGCAATGGAGAAAGAAATAAATTCAATAGAATAAAAGGAAATTACTTCGTACGAGATCTAACAAATCGAAATATATATACAAATGCGTGCGATAATTGTCAGAAAAAAAGATTCAACTCGCAAATTCCATATAAATCTTGAGGCAATAATGAAAATAAATTGAAAACAATTACGGACAAATAAAAAATGCCAACAATAGACAAATTCCTTTAGAATCAAGTAGAAATTAAAAAAAATAATTATTTTGTTTTTCCGTTCTCCTCAATGGGAAATTTTATTTTTATATATAAATTTTAATCAAAACTCTATAAATTAAAAAGAAATGTTTTTCTTTCAATAAAAACGATAAAACTTTACGAAAAAAAAATTACTATTTTCTGTTTATTAAAAAGTTTTTTAATATTAGTAATTAATTACCAGTTTTTTTTACAAGGTTTGTATTAAAATAAATAAAATTGATAACTGAATGACGTTGACGAACAAAAGGCGAACAACTACAGATAAGCTTTTGACAATTAAGAGACAATACATTCGAATACATTGTTACCAAATGTACTTTTTGAAAACAATTTATTTCTAATAGTTAACTTGCCAAGTTGTGTATTTTTAAATATTAATATTCTTTTTAGATAAATTTGCCATTTTTGAAAATGTTACCAATTTTATCGAAATTAATTCATCCCTGCACCTTACTCTCTACAATAATAGTAGCACTTTTATTTCGATATTCAGCAGACGATAATTATCTAAAGGTAAGTCAGATTAAGCAAACAAAAAAGTTGCAAAAATATTTTTAAATAAACAAATTTTTTAAAATAAAAAATACAAATGAAAAATGTAGAGAAATAGTGTCGTTTATTTAAACGTTCAAAACTTTAGAAACATTATTATTTGTCTATGATATAAATGGCGTTTCATTTTTTTAAATAATTTTCAGTTACTGGAAATATTTCATCGTGAACCGAAGGAATATGATTTCATTATTGTTGGTGCAGGATCTGCAGGATGTGTGGTCGCAAATCGATTATCAAAAAATAAGGAATGGAAAGTAAATATCAAAGTCCTTTTTTAAATTAACTACTTTAACTGAAACTATTTACTGAATATTTTTTTTTTGCTATTTATTATTTTCCCTGTAATTACATAAAAAATTGTCAATTATTTGGTAAAAAAACTTTTTAAAATTGTTAAATATAAAAATTGGTCATAATGCCAATTTTTGATAAAGATTGAAGAAATTTTTCAATACAAAAATTTTACATAAGATTTTATGATAATGTGAAATAAATATATTCAAAAAATTTGAATTTCTATTAATTTTTCTTAATAAGGTGCTGTTATTAGAGGAAGGCAGAGAAGAACCTCTTATTACTGGTGTTCCCAGTTATGCCGTAAAACTTCAAAAATCAGAAGTCGACTGGAATTATCATACAGAAAAGGATGAAAATTCTTGTCTAATAGCGAATGGATGTTCCTGGCCAAGTGGAAAAGTAATTAACGATAAATTATATGGAACTCCTTTTACAAACTAAATTTTTTCAAAGATTTGTCGAAATACTAATTTATTAATTAACCACACTAAGAAAAATGTTTTATTTAAACCAAATTTCATTACTTTTGAGTTAAATAAAACTATATGTTTATAAAAGCTTATATTTAGTTTTATTTAAATGGAAATCTAAATAATTTTTTAGACTCTGAGACAAAAATATTTTTTCTTGATGCATCAATAATTAATATCTCTACCTAATAATTACGAATATTAAATAATAAATATGATTATCAATTTTATCCGTTAATTTATAAACAGGTAATGGGAGGATCAAGCGCAATAAACATAATGCAATACATGAGAGGCAATCCGGAAGACTTTGATTCGTGGGAAAAATTGGGAAATCCAGGTTGGAGTTATGAAGACGTTCTGCCCTATTTCATAAAGTCAGAAAACAATAAAGATCCAAATGTAAGCGAAATTAAATTTTCAAACTATTACAATGCTTGAAACAAAAATGAAAGGAAAACCAGATTATTTCCGTAAAATTCATGATTAACTTTTTAGATTGTAAGAGAAAATCGAAAATATCATGGAACTGATGGATATCTTTCAGTTGAGAGATTACCCTACGTGGATGCAAATTCAAAAATTCTCTATCAAGCCCTTCAGGAACTTGGTTACAAACCCACGGACTTTAATGGCAAACATCAATTGGGAACAATGATGGTCCAAACGACATCAAACAATGGATCACGAGCAAGTACAAATAGCGCTTTCATTCGACCAATAAGAAAGCAAAGATCCAATTTATTCATCAAAACACAAGCGCATGTGACGAAAATTTTGATTGATCCAAAGACGAAGAAGGCCATTGGTGTTGAGTACGCACATTCGATACGTGGTCCCACGAGGAAAGCGATGGCAAAAAAGGAAGTGATTCTATCAGCGGGAGTTGTTCAATCACCAAAATTACTAATGCTCTCCGGTATAGGACCCATTGATCAACTGAAAAAACATCAAATCAATCTTGTGAAAAACTTATCTGTCGGTCATAATCTCCACGATCATGTGACATTCGTAGGATTAATTGGAATCGCGGGAAAAAAGACGGCAAAAAATCCAAAATGTTTGGGAAAATTAAATGATTTATTTAAATATTTCACTAAACAAAAAGGACCACTTGCTTCAATTGGCGCTGCTGGTGTTGCAGCATTTTTTCCCACATCATACGAAAAAACAGAAAATACTCCCGATATACAATTAGTATTTCTTGGAGTTGGCGATATACTCTCTTATTATGAGAAATTTGTATTAGGACCAATTTTACTAACACCAAAAAGTCGAGGCTACATTCGACTCAATGATACAGAACCAATTTGGGGAAATCCGACAATAAATCCCCGATATTTTTCCGATGAAATTGATATGAAACGTTTGATTGAAGGAGTTCGAATGTCTCTTAAACTATTTAATACGACTGCATTGAAAGAAAATGGTTTCAAACTTGATGAAACTCCACTTCCGCCTTGCAATAAATCAGAATTTAATAGCGATTTATATTGGGATTGCGTTGCAAGGCATTACACTCAAACATTGTATCATACAGTTGGAAGCTGTAAAATGGGTCCAAAAGAAGACACTGAGGCTGTTGTTGATGCGAGATTACGTGTTTATGGAATCAATGGTTTAAGAGTTATTGATGCTTCTATTATGCCCAATGTTCCGAGAGCCAATACAAACGCCGCGACTATTATGATTGGCGAGAAGGGCAGCGATATGATAATACAAGATTGGAATTCAAAATAATTATTTAAATACGATACGAAATGGAAATTCTCCATCAACTACGTCTCATATCGAATTAAATAACGAAAATAAATTTCATCAATTGAATACATATAAAAACGAGGGAATTTAATTTCATTTGATGAGAAAAATCCTCGAGTTATATTGAATACAGACAAAAAATAATTATAAGCCCAGTTTTAATTAATTAAATTATTTTTTGACTTAGTAAAATTAATAATTAGTGAATAATTGTAGTAAACCCACTACAATAAAATATCTTTTACAAAATTAAATGTATTCCAATTAAAATTTGAAAAAACTTTTGTTACAATTTTTTATATTATTTCCAGAATTTAATTATTTTCCAAATAATTTTTTTTAACATGAGAAAGAAAATTCATACTGTTTAAAATTTTTAATAATTTGATATTTTATGACTCAATCTATTTGAGGTGCGATGAGACAATTAAAATTTTAAGAATCATTTGAATACTGTATTAATTGAAAAAAATGAAAATAATTTAAGCGCTAATCCACTTTTTTCGCGTGTACATGGAGGTTAATTAAAACAAGTAATCAGCACGGAATCCACGTAGTTGTAAACTATTTAAAAAATCGTGTTTTCTTTCCTAATGATCGTTCGCCTTCACGCTCTTACTTCCTCCTTGATCGTTCTAGCTTGGATCGTCCAAGAGTGACGAATAAAGAATTTAAAAGGAGAAATTATATCTCGGCCACTGTCAATGGTCCATGCAATTGAGTTCATCAGTAAATTTTTCAGTTCAATTGTAACAATTATTATTATTATCATTATATTTTAATTTTTCGATTGGAAAAATTCCAACTACGAAGGATAAATGATTCTTTTAAACGTATAAAATTAATCATTCACCGTGGTAGATGAGAAGAGAGGGAAAAAATTTTAAATATTCTACGCGAAAGTAATTTTCATCGTTGTCGAAGAAACAGACCGGCAATATTGACATTGAGAGAGGCTGTTGGAATCGGTTTCGTATTAAAGATCGTATATATAGAAAAATTTCGATTTTCCCATTCGTTCACTTTCACGCACTCCCCTGAAAGTGATAAAGAGACGTCAACCAGTTTTTTTCTCCACACACACACACACGCAGTGAAATTTGTTTCCAAGTTTATATAATTTATAACCTGCTGTTTACACTGCACTTTACTTTTGACATTCACTTTTCATGGGTGAAACAATTTTTATATTCTGGACGTGTTAATTTTTTTTCTGCCAGATTGATATAAATCTCTTTATTATTCCTCGTATATAGTGAAACGATTTTTATTCACTAATTGAAATTGGATAATGGACGTTTAATTTTCTATTAGATGAGAGAAATTTTTTTATAGAGAGAAAAATATGTATTTCTTCCAAGTCATTTTTTTAAATTAAAAAATAAAATTTCTATGTTATTAAAATTAAGATTTGTATATAATTTCAATTCTTTATGTACAACTTAAATCAAATTTAATGATTCCTTAAGTTTCAAACGTTTGAATGAAGGAAAATAATGTTATTACTTCATTAAAAAAAATTATTATAGATATTAAAATAATTAGATATTAAGTGAAAATGTTGAATTTACATTATTTTCCGTTTCATTTAATGAATTTTAACAAATTTTTAAATGAAAAGAAGATTTTTTTCATTTGAAGAATCAAAACTTTACACAAAATCTAATTTTCGTTTGTTCAAAATTTTTAATTAAATTTATAATTGAAATTTTACCAAAAATTTTTTTTATTTAAACCAACGATTGTCTATTAAGGTCTATTTAAAAAAAAATATTTACTTGTATTAAATGATTTTTATTCAAATCAATGTATTTGTTTCATTTACCAAAATTATTGGTTCAAATGCAATTTATTTGATTTGAATATAAATTACTTGTTTAGAGAAAATATTTATTTGATAACTTGACTCAAATAATTTTTCTTTCAGTGCACAGGTTACTGGATATCAAAAATTGGAATTTTTTAAACCAATTTTACAAAATAATGATATTTTTTAAATAATAATAATTATTTATAAAACTTTCTGACCTTAATAATAAATTGAAATATTTTTCTTTTATGATTTTGTTTAATCCTTTTAAATAATCCCCATAACAATTTATTCTTTAAAATTGCTTCCTTCATTTAATTCAAAAATAAGAGAGAGAAGAGAGATAAATATGTCAAAATAAAGGCGTGAATTTAAAAATCTGTATCGAAATGTGTCTTGTAACGTCAGCACGAATACGGGTAAAATTGCACATTACCAGGAGCATTAGGATATTATCGAGCGGACCGTAAAGGTTGAATGCGAATCTTGCCGCTGATTTAACGCTCAGTTAAGAAGCTCGAGCATTACTCGAGGTGAATGAATGCATTTATGAACGCGTATATATAGGTGCCTGGGATTGTAGCTCCTGGTCCATTTTTTTTGCCTTATTATTTTTATTTAAGAGTATTACCAATCCTACTTCTAGAATCATCAATTATTTTTTTTCCTTACTCATAAAAAAGAAAGATAAATATGTATATGTATGTCCGGGATAAGTAATGGTTGCAAGAAAAATTTTAAACTCGTTTATATTGAGATTGAAAAAAACATTAAAATTCTGATTGACCGTTAAAATAACATAATAATATTTTACCCGGATAATAATGGAAAATATTTCTTTTTAATGGAAGAAAAAGAAGAAGATGAAGAAGAAATGAATATCTAATTTTTCTGTAAAACCGGATCTTGTGTGGGTAAAAGTTAGCATATGTAATAGTCTAAAGTTCAAAACATTGAAGAGATTCACTTTAATATCGTAAATTAAATTTTTAGCTATCCTTTAGTTAATTAATTTCAATATTTATTTACATATGTAATAACACTATCAATCATAATTGCACGAGCATTTCTTTTTAGTTGCCTAATCAACAAAGTTAATTATTCAGAAAATATGCAATTACATAAGTTACTTTCAATTTGATAAATACGTGAGAAAAACGTTTAATATTATCCGAATATGAATATTTTTTAACTGTCATTAAAGTTAAATTATATTTTCTTTTTTTTTAATTTTACTGTTTAATTGTTTAATTTTTAATTATATTTATTTGTTCCTCTACCAATATTTATGAAAATTGTAAATTACTTTCTGTTAATTAATATTGTCGTGTTCAATTTACGGAATTCGGTTTTTTAATTTTCAACTGAAAAACAGAATTAACAAGTTGGGAAAATTCTATGCAATCTATAATTTATTATTTCTAATTAAAATATTTTTTTAAAATTTTAATCGCGAACAATTTACTCTACATCGAAATAATTACTTGTTCAATTTAATCACACTGTCGAATTTAACTCCCAATAATCAAATTTCCTTCTAATTGAAATGGTTATTGTCTCATTGGGAATTAGTCATTATTAAACAAAAGCAAATAATGATAATTAATCTTCAAAAATTAAAATTCAATTTTGTTTCTATTTAATCAGTGACCTTTTAATTGAAACCGTAAACATGAAATTTATCACCTTTCTCTCAATTTTCGTCTTATTTTTTTTTTTTTTAAAAGAACAATTTCCCACTGAAGGTTTTTAAAAATTAAAAAAAATAATGTTTCCTTAATAAAAGAAATTGATTAAAATTTTCTCTATACAAAAGAATTTTTTTTTTAACAAATATTCTTTTTATCAAAATAATATTTTGTAAAAATAAATTCTTTAAAGAAAATATTATTTCTTGAAATAAAATAACTGAATTCAGGGGAAGGGGAATAGATATTTTTTGTTATACTCAGAAGTTGATGGTATATATCCAGTAATAGAATTCGTTGGGGGCGTTGAAGTTTCTTTTCACACTCTCTATACCTGTTATTATCACTTTGATTATTAAAAAATCCTCGTATTAAACACCAGATTTTCACCAAAAATAATTGATCATCGCGTTTTGATAAGAAAAAATTTTCCTATTTTGAGATTAAATTTTTGTTTGTTTTAAACTGAATAAAAATCGAACACTCACGTGCAACGAAGACGAGGAACAGTGCAATGACTAGACCAAGAGAGCAGCACCTAATTGAAGGTGGAGATGATCGCGTCATGATGTCTTCTTGGTTACTGTCACTGAAAGTTTCGACTTGGTATCCAGATAGCTTTACCAATCCCACTACACGATCTCTCTGTCTTGTCAATGCTTCACCTTATTCCCTGATGTTGCTCTGCCCATTCTCTTGCCCTCTTTCTCCTTCTCTTCATTATTTTTTTCGTATCTTGCCTTGTTTTTTTTTTTTTTTTAATTTGAAAATGGTCTCATATTTTGTCATCGAAAGATCTGGAATTGTGGGGGGAATCTCGTCCATTCCGGTACTTTGGCTGAAAAGACAAAAATATTTTTAGAAACAAGAAGTACAAAATTGGTCAAAAAGAAAAAATAATATTATTATTTAGTCCTATGGATATGTTGTTTTTTGCTTTTACAAAGACTTTTGGGAATTGAAAGTTTTAATTGAAACGTTTGCCGAAACAGAAATTTATGTCTTTTGTTGTTTTTTTGCGAAAAAAGAAACTTTTCACTTCTCAATGAAAAGTTGTTCATTATAGCAAGTTTGGAAATAGCGCGAGAAGCTCTCGGAAATCACCTGGGAATTTCGTTGGTTTAATTCAGTAAGTTATAACTGGGTCTAGAAATTGATAATATATTTTGAGTTCAGGAAATAAGCGCACAAAATACGAGGAATAATTTATCGTTCGTAAATTATTGATAATTTTGCAATTATAGAAATTTAATAATGAGGCGAAAAATAATTCATATAAATTATTGTTTCTTCATTAAAAATTCTACGATATTTCATACTAATTTAATTACACGAATAATAATTGATTCTATTCATTAAAGTGATATTAAGTTTTCCCCCTTAAAAAACTAATCTCATTGAAAATTTTAATATAGAAATAAACGCAACTAAATAAACCTGAGGTTACGACCCATTGTTTTGCATTTTCTAAACTCGTCATTGTTTTTACTAACAATTTTTTTTTGTCATTTTCGTTTGTTTTAACTCTCGCGGTTAAATGTAACGCGTGAATTACGTTGGTAGTTAACATATTTATAAACTGAGTAATTTTCAAACCTTCTTTTCAATTGAATTGTAGGCCATGCGTTTTTATCGATTACGATCAAAAAGTAAAAGAAATTTTGTCAAGAAGAAAGAAGAATAAGAAAGTGAAATTAATTTTTTTTTGTGATATTTGCTAAGAAATTTAACAACGAATCAAAAATAAACAAGAAATTGAGTTTTGCATTTCCGAGATTATGCGTACATCTTTTAAATAATAAAATAAATTCTTGTATTCCTACGAAACAAAACATTTCTCATCTATCAGTCCGATTATCAGACATGAATATAATTATGTACATATAATGTATGGTCACATTGTGCAAAGATGTTACTCTCTCATGGCCAGTATACCTTCTGTCTGTTGCCTCATGAAAGAGATTTATGATAACAACTGGACATGGCATATATACAATTTTTCAAATGCATATTAAAACTTCTCTGTCTATATTTTAACAAACAAAAAAAACAATATAATAAAAACTAAAATAAAAACTGTAATTAAGAAAACAATAAAAAATGTACAATACAATATGTCGATTCCTAGAATTTAAAACTGTCTTATATTAAATATATTTAGAATACATTTATTAAAAACAGGAGAATATTTTTGAAAACCTTATTGAATTAACGAAATGGGAAAGTTAACACAATCAAAAATGAAAGTGTCGATTTAAAAACCCACCTATTTAAAGAAGCATTATAACTCTTTTATTTTATCATATTTTATATACTTTTAAAATGTCAAAGTTCCTATCGATACAATTACAAAATATTCCGTGTAAAAGCTTAACTTTTTAATATGTCAACATTTAAAAAGAAAAACTTTCGAATCTATAAATGAGAATATTAAAATGCATTGAAAAATTATATAATACATCAAAAAAAGAGTGCTTTCCAGTTTGAACAGTAAAATTTTATTTGCCTCACACGTTAAAATTATTCGAAAACATTTATAAATTCTTTAAAAAAAAAAATATTTAATTATTATTATAATTCCATAGAAATTAAGATTTTTAAAAATTCAAACCTTTATCAAATTCCACAATTTTTAAAAAGATTTTATAAAACATGACGATTTTATAGCTTATGGAAATAATTAAATGTTTGCGTAGAATTTAATTCAAATATTTTTTAAATAATTTAATTCTTTTGGAAAATTATGTTCAAATTTTTGAAAGTAATTAGAATTTTGGAGAAGAATTTTGTTATTTGGAAAACTTATTAAATTTCTACAATCATTTGTAACTTCTCAAAAATTCAATTTTTTGCAGTACTTTAATAAAAAAAAATCCTTGACCATTTCTTCTTTCCCTGAATTCCCTGACCTGTGACAATTCTGTATATAAAATGTATATAAAAAGCGCGGAGTTAAAAAAATATGTATATGCATTTATATTTACAAAAATCATTCCTGTGTTTCCTGACATTTTTTTCAACCATTATTTTTCCATTTCTCATCGTTCGTTGATAGTAATTTTTTTTCTTGTTTTTTTTCACATGTTTTCTGTATACTCATTCCGTCATTGATCGCCTACTATATTGTAAAAATGTATTTATACTCGATAGATGCGTATGTGCTCTCTATTCTGTCATGGCTCGACTGCTATACAGGCCGTATTTTTTCCTCTTTGAACAGAAACCAAGAGGTGTCCAACCTAGAAACCGCCTTCTTCGCGGGATAGCAACTTATCCTCATCGCACGCCAATTATAAACAATTACCCATTCACGCAACAGCCGGTTTCATCTGTCCACACTCTCTTGAATCTCTATTAAAGGTATGTAGTTTTATCACACTTTTACTGTACACCGTTAGAGAGAAAAAAAAGGAATCTCAGCTCCAAATGATCAGCGTGAAGGGTAACCATTTTGATAAGCAGCGGAAATAATACAAGTCACTTAATTTCAGATTCTTTGCTCCCAAAGTTTTCAACTGCATCGAGAAAGAAAATAGATTATTAAAAAAAAAATCCATAGAAATTCTTAAAAAAACAATTAAATCACGATTTTGAACATTTTTAATAAAATTCTATTGCGACAACCTTGAAAAATCTAACTCAAAGAATTGAGAATTTTTTAATTCATTGTACTAAAGAATTAAAAAATTCTTATAGTCATCGAATTTCTTAATTCGGATCGTCAGAATAGAAAAAAAATGTTTAGAACTAAAAAGCATATTATATCTATAAAAAGAGAAGAGAGAAGCATTGCTGAATTTAATCAAGAGGTGTATAAATGGAAAGAGTGGCATCATTACTGTCTGTATGTCCGGGCGAAAGTCATCTGTTCATTGAGACGAGTGCGAGAATTATGTGTCGCGAAACTTATGAATACACAATCAGTAAACACACGTAATAATATTACCGTGCCGTGACTAACAACAGTCTCGCGTTACAAGCCTCATAATCCCGTTTTCTTACGACACACTGATAGAAGGTGGAAGCTACCATTACCACCATTTCAAATTTACGGTCATTGACATTAAACACCGTTTTTCACATTTTATTGTTTGTCATTGCTGTGACTATTTATCCGCTCATTAATTGTCGTTCATTAAAATATTCATTCATTCGCGCAGTATTTATATGTTCATAAAACAAAAAATGTAATCCACACTTGATTAAATACACTATGAAATTAAAAATTAAACAATTTTCCTATTCGTAATTTTGAGAAGCACTTGATTCTACTACATAGTGTTATACAGAAGTAAAAAAGGCGATAGAAGGGAAAAATTTCACTCAACAGAACGTTGAAATAACGATGAAGTATTAATAATAATTTCATCTGTTATCCCATCGACTAGAATTTACAAATAAGATGCCTAAAATTAGGAATCACTTTCGAAATTTTTTGCGGTTGTCAATATTTTGACAGAGTTTATGATGAATTTTTTCCTCAATCTATTTGAGTAAGAATATGGCTTTAATTTAAAGTTTGTGTGAATAAACAAGAGGACCAGTTTAGTTGATGGTACACCACATTATTGCAAAAACGAAGATATATTACGTAATAGAGACATTTCTTGCGGCAATATTCGTGATGCGATAAACATGAGAACGCGATGTTTGCGGACGCTTTTGCAGAAGCTCTTCTGACAAATCCAACAACAACAACAACAAAAAAACCGCATCCCAAAAATAATTAATAACATTATAACACTTCCCTATTGATTAGTATTAACTAATTTGCATTAACTGTATTTAAAAATTCGATCCTCATATTTATATTTTCATTCGCTTCTTTTTCTCAGATTTTGTTTTTATCTCGATTATACATTTTCCTCTCAATTTGATTCAGCAAAGTTTCTCTGATTAACATTTATAGGAGTTATGAAACAATTCTATTGGAATAAAAGAAGATGTTGACAAATTCCTCGGGGAATAGAAAAATGAAAAAAGTCAGCCACTACTCTAGAAAAATCTTGTTGAGAAACATATATTACATGATGAGACAATTTTTTTTCACCGAACTAGATACACTGGATTTCTAAAAAAAAAACTGAATTTACAATTCCAAGTATTTTTCTGGGGAAAAATTTTGTAAAATTTCATGTAAATTTGAAAAATCTCTTTACAAGCAGTACTTACATGTAAAAAAAGTACCCAAGGCGATTGTTAAATTGGAGAACATCTGGGAGTTGACATATCTTTCTCCTTGGAGTGATGATATTTGAGTTGATAGTTGAATCCTCTTTTCCTTATGTTTTTCGAATCTGAAATTATTACAGAAAATCAGAATTATGAATTCAAATTTAAAGATATTTTTGAATATTGTACAATAAAAAAAATGTTTTGTCTGTAGGAGTATAATATTTGAATTAATTGTAGTTTGAAAATTCTGATTTTAACAATATGAACAGACTTTTTGACAAAAAATTAATTTAATTATAAGGGAATTGATGCCAAAGATTATTTATTATCAACAGGGGATTTTTTGTGTTCCGTTTTCTGTTACAGAAGTCAATTAATCTCTTTATCGCACAAGAACTCTTATTGAAGAGTGAATGTGTCACGTCATCTTGTACAGCGTTAAGATTTCTGCTTGTTTTACTCTTCAATTATTTCCTTCAGTGCCTTCTTCATTGTTCTTGTAGTAATCTTTCTCAAGACACAATTAAAAACTTCATTAAAGTTTTTTTTAACAGATCCCAAAGAAAACATCATTGTCAATCATTTCTACACGTTATTTACCTTATTTTTTTCATTCACAAAAAAAGTTTGAAAAATTTCTTTTATAATTAACAAAACGTGCACTATACGTTATTCGATGCGATCGAATATTTACTTCGTCATTGAAAATTGTCTTCCATTCAATTTTTTCTCTTTGATTCCTGATTCAAGAAAATTATTTCTACCAAATATATTAATAAAAAAAACTTTCTTTTAAAAGAATTTCTTTTCTCTTCATTGAATCGTTGTTTTTTGAAATAATTATTGTTGTAAGTAAGAATTGTAATTCATTTTTTTTCATCCCAACTGGCGAGAGTGAAACGGAAAACAAACGTCTCACTTATCTCATAATCTGTATACGATGCAATGCTGCTCCGTGTTTAGAGCAAAGAACATCGCAGAGCTTGGAGATCTATCGATCCACGGGCCGCTGATATTTAATACTTTCACTTGAACTCCTTGACCTGCGCACAATATTATTGCACATATGTGTGTATAAAACATGTGCCAATGATATGCCAACACGAACATGCATACAATTACAATTATACAGTTTTGCTTTTTTTCCAATCGCGTATATACTTTTTTTTCTTTTCATCTTCAAACCGCACTTATTGACGCGTGAGAAAGGGTCTTAAAAATTTCGTAACCCTAAAGATGTCAGAATCATTGCAATTAATATTAATGTAATTTGACAATGCTAGTATAATTCAGTAGAGAGTTATCATTTACAAAGAGTCGATACAGAGATTTATATTTCAAGGAACATTATATATCTCTATCGTATAACAAAATCTCTATCGTGTAAAAACATTTAATCCTTTTTTTCTTCAATTACGAATATAAATTCTACAATTACAAACTATTCTACTAGTTTTTGAATTAATAATATTTCCTTTTTTTCAATAATATTTTTTTTGCAAAATCTGTTTTAGATTGATGAAACATTTTTTACACTTTATATACACTGGACATCAACATTTGTTTAATGCTTTTAATTCTGAAAATGGATTATAAATATTTAAATATGAATCTGTTATTTATAAAAAGGTTTTTTTTTATAAATGTACATATGTAAGTAACTATTCAAATTCATTTTTAATAAAAATTCCTATTTTTCAAATGACAGTTTTTTGTCAATATTTGCTTTGTTACATTTTTTCAATAATGTATGTCGATTTAATTTAAAACAAAAATGCAAAATTTAAAAATTTGATAATACTGGAAATAAATAAAAATTATTCATTAATATTTTTAGTAATAAATATTTAAATAGACGTATTTATAATCCATCTTTGGAATTAAAAGTATCAAATGTTGGTGTCGACTATTTTATATAACTTTTTAAATTAAATATATATAATTAGACAATTAATATTCTAAATATGTAATTAATATTAATTAATTAATATAAAAATAAACAAACTTTGTAGTTTTATGTAAATTTTTAAAAAGATTTCACTACTTACACGTAAAAAACAATTAATCAGGAATCCAATGCGATGATGAAACGAAGAAGTTGTAAGTTGACATCTTTCTCCTTAAATTGATGATTGAACCAATTTCCTTGGGAAAATTGACCATTTTCTTATATTTTTGGAATCTGAAATTATAATAAAAAATTAGAATTACAAAATTACATATTCTATTAAAATTACTTATAAAAGATAATATATAATCAATTAAAATGTAATTTATTAATAATTATCATATGAATTGAAATTAATAAAATAAAATAAGAAATATAAAAATAAACAGAAAGTTTTTAATTAATAATAATAATTAATACAATTTTTTTCTAATAGAAAATTCTCAATTATCTCTCTAATAGAGTTGTAGAATAATTACTGAGTGTAAAAAAAATTCCACTCGAAAATTGGAGAGTATGCGAATACGAAGTTCTCGTTAATGACATAATCCACTAAATCTCTTACTTTCGATTTATTTGCCAATTGGGTCGATGTCTTTATTCATTTCTCTCTCTCTATTTATTTAATGTGATTTTATGATTACAAGTTATTTTTGCTATTTTATTGTAAACATTTTTATACTTTTAATTTTTTTTATTTTTCTCTAAAAACAACAATGGTCATCGTATTAGATTTGTATCTTTTTTTCTACAAAGTTGTCGCTATTAATCATCTTCGACTAGAGTTTGAAGGAAAAGATTGATCCGTCCACTGATTTGATAGACCTTGTATGATTAAATCACGGTCTACTAAGGCCAAGATCAACTTGCATCAAACATTAATTTCATTGCAATATAATTTCCAAATATTTATTTCCGCTTTCGTATTTTCTTTAAACATTTTCAAATTTTCATACAAATATATTTTTAATCGTGAAATATTTCAAAAATTTGTATTTCCATTTCGATTAATTGATAATTATTTACAATAAGAATAACAATATTCAATTTCTAATTTTTTATTTCGAAATACTAATTTTTTTCTATTAAAAAAATTTTCCAATTTAATAAAAGAATTATTTTTAAAATAATATTAATAATAATAATAATAATAATAGTTGTTTGTTAATGTTTATGTATTTTTTATATTTATTTTGTAACTATGCAGAGAAAGTAATTTAGCATAATGGATTTTGAAAGTAAGAATTGTGTGTGAATGAAGACAACAATTATTATATCAAGAAGCTAGAGAACTTTGAATCCTTGAAACAGAGATTTTTTTTTCTCTTTATTTATTTTTACTCAACAACAATCTACCTTAGTTGCCTTCACTTTGATGCACTACAAGATAAATTATCCCAGCATAATTTGTGCTTTAATAAGTTCACGGAATTTTTATCCCCACAATTTATATACAATGTCGTGACTCTATTTTATATCTGTGGATAATCAGTTTGCTACTTGTTTCACTGTGTTAATTATCCAATTCAATACTATATATTAATTTGGATTTTTCCCCGATAAAATTAATATACCTATACAAATATCTGTAAAATAAATAAAATAAATGAAATTAATTTAAAATTTGTAAAATAATTAAAATTTTCAAAATGATTATATATAACATTACTGTTTGAGAAAAATAATAAAGTACTCGAAAAATTAATGCCTTTTTTAATTAAAAAAAATGATTTTCTTGTTTTTTCATTTCCGTCAAAAAATGATTTAAGAAAATTAAAATTTTAAACGAAAAAAAATTCACCTGGAAATTATTTTTTTGAAAATTTAAATTAAAAATTCTTTTTTCTGAGATATTGTGGCGATAAAATTTGCATTCAGAGGAGGAATGATGATATTGTTAGCTGACGTAAAAATATACGGATATGGTTAAGTTGGAGAGAAAGTATTATAAGGAAGAGAGTATTGTTAGCGGAGTCTTTTAATCATTTTGGTTATAGCAATCTGCATACTGAGTGGGCGTATAATGTTTCGTAAGAAATTATCTCTTACAATTGCAGAATGATGCAATATAAAGAAAGAAATATTAATCAAACTCTATATAATAATAATTTTTGTCAAACTATAAGAAAGCAATGCAGCAATACCGAAGAAAGAAAAAAAAGAAAATAATGAAATTCAAAGAGTGCGTCGAATTCATAATCATATATACTCAAAGAGTGTCAAATTTATATTATTACAATTCAGTTTAATATAAACAAATGCCATGTTATTTTATCGAAATCATGAAATGTAGATTTATTTTAATTTACACAAGTCTCTTGATAATCTTTCGAATGAATCTTGTAAAGAAACTTTCTTAGATCAAACGTCGCGAACTTTTTCTATGTTTACATAATCACACGCGAGAGACAAACAGGTAATACTTGACATAAGAAGAACTTTCACAATTTGATGGATTATGTGCCGAATAAATAATTAGAGTAGATGTCCCATAATATGCAAATTTTAATCGAATTTTCCTTTTCATCTGAATCATTTTTTTTTACTTTTCATGTTTAAATTACAAATTATATTACAATCAAACTTAGATGTACATACGTTTTTTGATTTCTTTTCCTCGAAAGTTAGAATATTAAAATTTGGAATTATTTGAAAGAAGCTATTTTGAAAAAAAATAAATTCCATAACACTTTAATCAGAAGTATGAAAAGTTCAAATTTTTAAAGAATTTTCAACACAATTGATTTTTTTCCAAGGATTTTTGGCAATTTAAAAATTATTATTTTCTTTTCATGATTATTTTATAATAAATTTATAAATATAATTAAATTTTGCAAATGAATTTTATTAAAATTCCTCAAAATAATTGAAATTCTGGAAAGAATTTTAATAAAATTGTTTTAAAATAATTACATTTTTCAAGAAAATTGATTAAATTTGTATTAAAAATAATTGAAACAATTGAAATATTACGAAAAAATTTATAAACAATTTGTAAATTTTAAATTGAATTCCTGTGAAATTTTCATTTATAAAAATAATTAAATATTTAATTATCAAATTTTTTTAAATAATTGAATTCTTTTGGAAAATTTTTCATGGCCAGTGGCAAATCTGTTGAGAGATATCCTTTTAATCTGATTTGATGAATTTGTTTACTATATTGATAACAGAAGTAAAAAAATTTTTTTTCATCCAATAACAAAAACAGAAAAATTATATATTTTTTTAATTACTGTACGTAAAAAATAAATTATGTGAAGTTCAATTAATCATATAGAATGAAATGAATTGTCTGCACAAATGGTATCGGAATGTTCTCGATGCGTTTGTTACTTTAACAGTATCACTGTAAAATGAGAATGGACTATTTTTTGCATTCATTGTTGACGAGAACTTTTTGAATTCAAAGCAACGTTGTCAATGCAATTGCACTGCAATTTTGCCCAGAGGGATGTGATTCCTACTTTACAACTGATGAGATTGCATGACATCTGATCGAAAAACGCATTTATTTACTACCGTTAATTTAAAAGAAATTTATTTGCGGATAAATAGAAGGCATTCAACATTTTATTTACTATTGCTAAATTAGTTATTCGAGGTAAAATATTTCCGCGGACAAAATTTATATTTTGATTTAATTATATTGCTCGTTTCACTAGTGCGCTGAGTGTTTGTATATTTAGATTCCCATGAAAAATAAACGAAAAATTTTAATTAAAATCTAAATATTTAATTGAATAAACTTTCGAATATCGTTTAAAACACAATATTTCTTTTTATGAAAATAAAACAAAAAGTATACCGAAAATAAACATTTATCAATCTTACAGCTTAGAAGGAATTGTAAAGATTTTTGTGAATTGTGTAAAAGTTTTGGTAAGTCAGTAAGTAGAGTAAAAAATATTACCTCGCGTGACTTTCACTGTCGTTCTGATGTCCATATGAGAGTAAAAGTGCCTTTCCGTGGCATCCTAAGGTCAGCAAACCTCACAAAATGGAAAATATTCTTTCTCTCTCTCTCTCTCCTTTCCTTACTAACCAGTAATCGAGCGTGTAATTGCTAGAAAATAAAATATTGAATTATTCCACATAGTATGAAAGAAAATGGCTCAACCGTAAATCAATAATAGTTTTACACTTCACGTCTAATCTATTCTGGAGTTCACTCACGTTTAACTATATTGACCCAAACAATATTAATTCTTCTTTTATTACCACCTGTAATTTATAACTATTATCAAATTTTTTTATTAGCATTATTATTCATTTTATGGAATACTAATAACTATCGATTAATTAAACCCATCTCTATATACTTGGATGTAAATAATTTATGCTCTCCATGATTCAATGACTAAAACAACCTTTAGAGGGTATTATTAAAATTTTTAATTAATTTGCACTTTCTATTAATAATTAATTTTTGGTTCGAATTTTTTTAATTCATATTTAAAATGAATTTAATTACAAAATTTATATAGCGTAACTTTAATGTATCGTTAAACTTTTCGTGCAATTGGCGTTTTATTGCATTTTTTAAGGTTATGAACGTCGAGTATTACCGTAAAAGTTTTTTTTTTGCAATTTTGACTGAAATGAATTGCTAATTATATCTTGAATTAAAATTAATTTGTAGGTTTTACGATTAAAAATTTGATAATAACAATTATTACTTACTTAAATTACGAAAATAGTGAGCTCGTAAATTCTGTACGTGTCCTTGAGTTCCGATTTCCGAATAAAAATCAGTAAACGACAAACTTCAAATGATTCAAATGAGCATGTTACCAACTGTCCAGTTGCTTTTTTGTTGTAAATCGTTTTGATTCTGTAATATTTTGGTATCATTGCATGACTTTGTATTATGAGAAAATTATTAATATCAATCGCATTTAGAGAGAATCTATGATTCTTTTGAATATTTATGATATTTTTAAAAAATATTAATAGTTATATTTTATTATTAATAATATATTACTATATCAATTTTGGCATATTACAGTCAATAGTAAATAATTTTTAAACTTGGCGCCTTTAGACATTAAAGATGGTTGGCATTCATGGAGTTTGATCAAGGTCGGCGCAGGTGGCACCACTGAAGCTTCTCTGTTTACAAGATGTCTGCCATGAAATTTCTTCGCATTCACGACAATTACTGTCGAATTTTCATGAAGTTAACATCGAAAAGTGACGATTTTTTAAATGCTACGTATTTATTCAAGAAAAGCAATTATTTCTCTACAATTTTTACATATGTAAGTATTAGTGTTTCAATGATAATTTATACATTGCTGCATCATTTTTGCTGCTCACCAAAATGAGATGCTTATGCACATCTTTTGGCTCCCTGATTTTTTCTCTCATTTCTAATGTAAAAATAACTTGTATTAAAGAAATTTCAGATCTATTTTTAAATTAATTGATTCATTTCTTGTTCTACTCAAAATAAAATTTATTCTTCATGCAAATAAATAGTTATTCCATATATGTTAATACAATACAAAATACATGACAGTACTGCATATGGTGTAAATAATGTGTAATATTGTGGTCACTTTTGTTCAATAATTTTTTAATTTAGCGTCATTAACCAATTTAGATTATGGTGGTTTGTATATTTATGGAGTTTTATCATGTTTGTTACAGTTGGCACCGCTTATGTTTGTCAATAAAATTCACAAGATGTCTAACCTAGAAGTTCTAATTACTGTCAATTTAATTTGGATTTTCATAAATCTGCCTTAAAATGTAAAGTGTTTTTGGATTCAACGTGTTTGGTCAGAGAAAAATAAGTATTTTGTCTACAGTTTTTATATGTGAGTTTTAGTTTTATTTTTTATGATAATTTAAAAATTTTTACAATTTTTTTCTATCTATCAAATTGAGCACTTTGCGCCCATTGCTCATTAGTAAGTTTCTTGATTTTTTCTATTATTTCAAAGATAAAAATAGTCTGAAGTAATGAAATTTCAGTTGTTTTTTGTATTTATTTATTTATTTTTATTTTTTTACAATTTACTTAAACTCTGCCTCTGAGTGCTTTGAGACTATTTTTTGCAGTATTGAAACATTGAAAATAATGGCAACACAATATAAATATTTTTAGTAAATTTACAATATTTTTAAAGTAGTAAATTTACTATTTAAATTTACATATTTTTTGGTGTAACTTTCCTATGTATCACTTTGTAAATGTACTGCGTATTTTTACAGTATTTTTACTTTTTATTATATTTATTATTTTTATAATGTCACCCTTCTATTTAAAATTCGATTTCATAACCTTAAATTATTAGAAATTAAAAATTTATACTAAATTTGGAAAGTAAAATTTTAAATTTAAACTAAAAATTGCAGAATTCTGAAAAGTAATGAATATAAATATTAATGTATAAAGAAAAATTTATTTTTAGACTTCTTATAAATTTCAAATTATACGTTTTGCATAATTTAACAGTAAAACGATTCAATTTTGAAATTGAAATATAAAAAAACATTCAAATGATTAAAATTTATATTTTTAAACTTTCTACTTCTTTCTCTAATTATAATAATCGAGAATAATAAAAGGATGAAATCTAATTTTCCAGAAAAGTGGTTATCATTTAGTAAATATTTTACTAATTAATATTAAAAATTTATTTTTTGTTTATATAATTATAATAATAATAATTCTATAATGATATTTATAAAATTATTAATAATAAAATAATTATAAGAGTGAAGAATGTTAATTAATATTATTATTTACTTATATACTTAGTAAATTTTAATTTATTAAATAATATAAATATTTGATCGAACACTTATTAAATTTATTAAAAATTACACTACAAAAATTATTTTATTCTAATAACCGAATACTTTTTTACTATCAAATACAAATTTACTTAAATTAAATAATTTTTATTTGAATCAATTTAATGGTATTTGCTTGAAATACAGAAATTAGTGGGTACTTAATGGGTTATTTGAATGAAATAATTTTTTAGTTTATGTTATTTAAAAATTACAGTACAATTTTTACAATTTCCAATACAATTTTTATTTAATATTCTTATATTAAATTTTGAAAATCCACAAATTTAATCTTTGCGTATAGTTAATGAACTCAAATTCGATATTGAGTAGGATTTGAATAATTAATTTGAAATTTTCATTTTTATTGTAACTATTTGATCTGAACCTGGCGCATAAAAATAATTTTCTTCTGGAACACGTTCCTTATATAGTTCTTACATAATATTATAAAAAAACTCCCTTGGTGAACTATACAAATAATTCCGCGACTAGATGTCTGACCATTTTCGACTGATTCTACTGTATAAACACCTTCATTATTGCGATGAACTTTCAGGGAATAAAAATATTGTTTTGCATCTATCAAACATGAGGATTATCGAGATATTGAGAAAATATATGGAAACCGACTTTATTTTCTCTTTCACTTGTCCGATATTTTTCTTTTTAACTTTCTCTTCATTCTCATACCAAAAGATTGTCCTGTTTTTGACACTGATCTGAGTTATATTCTACTTAGAGCAATCCCTTTTCTACACCATCCACTAGGATCAACGTATTCACAACATCACTGTCTCAGATTATTTACTGACAATGACGCAAAAAAAATTTGCTTTCATCTAATCTTGTCCAAAATAAAAAAAAGAAAAAAAACACGTGCAACATAATGCTTATAATATGTCAAGCTAGACAAGTAGAAATATAATCAATAGGGAAAAAAATGAATTGTTCGGGTTTACATTCGGTCGAAGGACATTCATTTATTACAGCCATCCCTTCATGTGTCTAAAAAGGCTTTCTTTGGTTGAAGATTCTAAAGATCTGCATCATTTGTTCAGTTTTTTTCCGTATAATTGAAATTTTCACTTTTGGTGTAATATTTTTGTTCATATGGTTGTAATTATGAATTATTTATTGTGTGGAAGTGTTTTTTTCGTTTATAAGGAGGATGCTTTTCAAAATTTCCTCTTTTTAAACAAAAAAAATGTCATTTGTCAGTATAGTTTCCCTTTTTTATGATATAAGACAGTTTAATTAACTTGAATAAAAATTGATTTAGGAAAATATTTATTGCATAATATTGGGCCATTTAGTTTGCAAAAAATAATTCTTTACTTTTTGGTCATTTCATTACGATTTTTTTTTGTCTCGAATGGCTGCAATCCATTATGATCGGAAGTCATATGGTAATTTTCCGATTATTTTGCACTTTATATAATAACTAATAACCAAAGAAGTTTCTGCTTGAAAGCGAGCTCTATGAAAATCCGTCATTAACACTTGGATCATAAATTAGTTTGGTAATGAGAGTGCATTGAATTATATACGAAATTGATAGCGCAAAAGCAGGTGAGCTTCTCTCATTATCTTTTGACATCAGGAACAATTACTTCCTTGACATAACTTAATAGCTGCGGAAGAGATAAACTATATCTGAAGAAAATTGTAATAAAGGTTCATATATATAGTTTTATTTAGTTTGCACGCTTCAGCAAAAAATATATTGAAAAGAGATATAATAACGAAAAAAAAACCATATGAAAAGACACATTATATCATCAAAAGACAAATTTAATTAGAAATATTTTTTTGAATTGAATTATTAATTGTTGAATGCTATATATATATATTGTAAGTTGCAAATATCCAAGAATCTTAAGCTGTTAACGAAATTTTGAATATTTGAAATTGAATACAAATTATAGTCATAACAAGACTTGAATGTCCATGAGCAATATTAACTAGTTTTGGTATTCGTAGAAACTTGTTACTATTGATCGAGTCTTGCAAAAGGTAAATCATAGTCGTACTTCAATTAAATTAATAATTTAATTTCAATTAAATATGTAGTTTAACTATTAAATGAATTCATTGCATTATGTATGCTGACATGAATCCAAAATAGACACATGTAGGTACTTTAAATATGTGTCTCTATATAATACATATATTGGTAAAGTAAATTAATTTCAATTATGAAACTAAAGATTTATTTATCCCGTATGTAAATGAAATCGAAGCTCATAATTCACAAGGAAAAATATTTTTCATACTAAACATGAATTTTAAATAAACGCGGTCTATTTAATTCCAATATATGAATCGATGAATAATTATAAATTTAAGAGTTAAGATGAAAATAAATGTCGGTATTAAAGTCAATGACCTCACGTAGCGAAAATAAAATATAATTTTTTAATTGAAAATAGTATATTGAATTAAACAATACTAATTAAAACTCATTGCGGTGTTCAATTAAAAATAACCAAAATTAAACATTTCATTATTCAAAAATTAATTTTTTCAATATATAAAGTTTTTTTTATAAAAGAGATTATTAAAAATTAAAAGATAATAAAAATATCGTTCATTTGAACTTTGAAATTTTAGAAAAATAATATCATAGCTAAAAACTAATTTCATTTGTTAATTAATTCTTTTACCTTATTATGGTTATTCAGTTTCTCAAATGTGAAAAATGACAAAATTGAATGCAAATGAAAAAGTGATTTCCAATTTTCTTATCATAATTGAAATCAAAATTTTGCTTGAGAAATTTGTTATTTGAGATTTCAACCTTCATTTGAATCTAAAAGTAAGATTAGAGTAATTTCATTTTTTTAAATCTAAAATTAAATGAAAAGCAATTTTTCAAAAAAATAATGAATCCATTTTTTTCAAAAAGCGAAAATATAAGCGTAGATTTTAAATATATTAGAGTTCTCATAAAATCGATCTATCACTGTTGGATTTTAGAAGAAAAGTTTATTAATAAAGAATTTTTAATTTAAAAACATGTGGATTCTACCAAGATGAATAATAATTTTTTGTTTATTTAACGGAATTGTAAAACATCAATCTCCCGATTATGATACACACTTTAATTAAAAAAATAGCATCTTAAATCTAAAAAAATGTTGTGGTAACGTAAAAAATTTAATTTAGTTTCAATTTTTTTCTCTTAGAAGAAATTTCTAAAGTATTTTTCTAAAGTTTTCAACAATCATGTGAAAAAAATTTATTTTCTGTGTAAATATTTTCGGAAATTAGTAAACTTTAATGAAATATAATTTTTATATTCAAAGAATTTCTGATTCTTGAAAGGGTTGTGATTATAATTTTCATAAATATCATCTATTTATGAAAATTATAATCACAACCCTTTCAAGAATCAGAAATTCTAAAATGTTTAGGTAAAATTATTCTTTGAATATAAAAATTATATTTCATTAAAGTTCCTACAATTTTTAATTTGAAAATTTATAAAATTACAATTTTAATTAAATTTATTTAATTAGAAATTTAAAGAAACCTAGATTTTTGAATCTGGTCTTATTTAAAAATTTGTGGATAATTTACTTTACATCATTCAATTTTCTGATTTATTCAAGTATTTAATGAATTACTTGTATTTGTATTTAAATAATAGAATCCTCGTAAAATTTCTTATAGAAATTGATTTAAATATGGATTTTTTTTACAAATTATGTAGCATAAATTCTTCGAATTAAAAGAATTAAATTTTGAAAAGCATTTAAATTAAAATCTTTAAAAATTTAAATTTTTCATATTAATAATATATATGATCGGAATTTCGTCAAATTAAATTGTATAAACGAATGAATTTGAAAAGTTTCAAAGAGCTTTTTATAAAATTATTAACAATACTCTTATAAAAAAATAATAATTATTAAATATTTATTTTAAATTGAACTATTGAATGAGTTTCTGAAAACTAGAAACAAAAATAAAAAGTAAGTTAATTGAACATTTATTTAATGATTCTTTAATTTTGAAGAATATTCTTTTGTATATAATAAAATTCTTTAATTAAGGGACGTATAACAAAAATGTAGGTATTCATTTGAACGTTGAAGACTTTTGGAGCATAAGTGTGGATAATTATCCAAAGGGCAAAATAATTATTGTCGAATAGTATATTTAATTAATCGTACAAGTGCATTTTTATTAAAAAATTATTTTAAAAATCTGATGAAATTATATAATAAGACATTAAAAAGTGGTTTCGGTCGTAGTGCTTGCTCCTCATTTTTATGGCTTTTGCGGTGCAATTGAAAGATGAGAGTAATATTTTAGAAAAAGTAGAAAAAAAGAAAGAAAATAAATTCTGAATTACGATGTGCCATTAAGGATTGCAATGTATGCCCATCACAGAATTCATAATTCTGCTAGAGACTGTAACATGACTCTCCACTTCGCTAACCTTGCGACGTGATCACTAACACCCTTCTGAAACCGAAGGTATGTCCTTTGATCCTGTAGGTTGTAGATGTGTCCCGTTGCGTACGCACTTAGGTGAATATATGTTCGCCTTTGTCATTCTCCACTTCTTACTGCCTCTATCTGTTCGTATCAGCGTCGGAATGAGAAAAAGGAAACGAAATTTCCCTGAATTATTTCCCCGAGACTATTTGCAACGAGCTCTTCTGTCACAGACAGACAGACAGCCATTTCAGATTCCTATGTATATATATATATTAGAATAGTGCTTGGATGGTAGTTTCGATAAAAATTGAAGAAGAAGAAGATGAAAAAAAATCATATACATATAAGAAGATGATAATTTCTTCGTGTATATGTAATTGATTCGATTACGCAAAATCCTATATTCAATATTCGTGAAGCCCGCCTCAAAACTCTTTTACAAAAGCATCTAGACAGAGAGAGAGAGAGAGAGAGAGACCAGAATCAGAGGAAATTACGTAATTTCCCGTTTCCCTCTAACTACAGTTCAGAAACGCTGTGTTCTTGACGCCAAGAGTCCTATGAGTTAATATTTTGCATCTGACAGCGAGTCAAGATGTGCCATCCGCCTGATATAGAAATCCAAAGACAATTTTCACTTTGTACTCTCTCTTTCTCTCTCCCTCTCGATAAAGGTATTTTTTTGCTTTAAGTGTTAATTTTTTTTCAATATTAATAACTAAAAGCACAGTTTTTTTCATATCAAATTGAGACTAAAAACGAATCGAAACATTGCTTCACAACTTTTTTTGATTCTTGTTATTAAACAAAAAATAAAGCTTGCTTAAAAAAAAAATTTCATCTTGTGCTGCAAAATTTTCTTGAAAGTATCAAATTGATACTAAAGTGGATCAAATAGATGCAAAAAGCAGAATCAATTTTTTATTTTGTCCACATTTTTGGTATCAATTCGTGGCCATTTGATACTTTTGAGTTAACAGTGTAATTATATCGGCTGTGATTTCTTTTTATTAATTTTGAATAACATTAATTTTAATGCCCCGGGTATTAATTGGAATTGTTCTAGTAATAATTTAGGAACAGTAATTTTTTTTTAATTTAAAAAATTTCTGAAACTTTGCCTGCTTTAAAATGTTCTTAAGAAAAATTTAATTTAAAATTAAAAAATGTTTTTTCCTGTCCCATATTAAAATCTCTACAGAAGGAAATATTTTTTATCCTTAATTCTTATTGGGTTTTTGGTATATTCGGAAATTTAAAAAAATTTGTAGATTTAAAGCTGTGTTATTAGGCCAGAATTTTTTTTTTCAATTTTGACTGGAATTTCATTAGTGCAAGGCTCAAAGTAGGTCCGTAAATCCTGAAAAAGTTCGTAACTTTGCTTCAAGTCCGTAAAAGTCCGTTTTTTTGAAAAAAGGTCCGTAAAGTCCGTAATTTCATTCAAAAAGGATGAAAAGTTCATAAATTGTACGATATAATTTGGAGAATTTTAGAAAAATTACAAATGATAGCAGAAATTCAATTATTTCTAAAAGTAATAAAATTTTTCGCAAAAAATCAATTATGTTCAAAAATTTTTTTAAATTCTCGTCAAAATTTCAATTATCTTTAGAAATATTAAAATTCTTCTCCGAAATTCATATATTTTCAAAAAAACTAAAATTATTTTCAAAAGTAATAATATTCTTTGCAAAAATTAAATATTGTTTAATATCTACTATTTTTTAAAAAAATTTACCAAAAGAATTTAATTATTTTAAAAAAATGTAATAAAATTCTACAAAAACTTTAAATTATTTTCAAAAAATAATACAAATTTCACAGGAATTTCATTAATAAAAATTTTGTTTTATAAATTTATTCGCAATCATTCAACTATTGTCGTAAATAATAACATTCTTTTTAGGAATTCAATTATTTTTAATAGAATTTTGATAGAATTCCTCGAAAAAATTTTTAAAAAATTTATTAATATTCGTCCAAAGAATTTAATTGTTTAAAAATTTGTTGATAAAATTTTTAATAGGAATTGGATTTCAAGAAACATTCAATTATTCAATAAATGATTTATTTTTGTATTTAAATAATTGAATTCTGGTAGAATTTTTTCATAAAGATTGATTTAAAAATAGATTTCAGTTAAAATCTTAGATTATAATAATTTAATTCTTTCGAAGAATTTCATTAAAATTTTAAAAATAATTGAATTTGGGAAATTTTTCAAAAATTGTCTTAAAAGTTATTGAATTTTTACCAAAAAAAGTTTTATTAAAACTTTTAAAAATGTTTGAATTTCTGCTAAAATTCTAATATTTTTAAAAATAATTGAATGCTTGCAAAGAATTTTATTATGACTATTGAAAATAATTGATTCCCCTGCAATCGATATATAAAGAAAAATTTTTTATAAAAATTCGGAAAAATAATAATTGAATTAATAATGATGTTACTTATTATAAATTATTTTTATTAATAATTAATATTAATTATTATAAGACATGAAGATATCGATTTCTTCATGTTTTATAGTTATGAAAAATTGAATTTCTAGTTTTAAGTAAAATTTTCTCTTATATTTGATTCGGCCTGATTCTATTTTTGTCAGTTGGTCTGTAATTTTTAATTTTTGGTCCGTAAAGTCCGTATTTTAAAAAAGCATGGAATTTTATATTTATCTTGAATTATCTTGAATTATTAGAGAGAGAATTATTTAAAGAGATTAAGATTAGGAAAAAGTGGAATTTCTGCTTCGAATTAAGGGCAAAATGGAAATCAAATTTTTTTTGCGAGAATTCTGTGCGTGTAATAAAATGATATTGCATTTGAAAAAAAGTTTATTGATGAAAGTGAATATAGAGAAGTTTTTGTTGTTACCATGTATTGGGAGTGAGTAGTTAAAGTTCGATTGAATGGATATCAGAGTTCCTGAATTGTGACCGCAGAAACCGGCAACACGGTACCGGCTGACACAAATTTGATTTCCATTGGACCCGGCGGACTTCTTTTCTATCGACGCAACTTTTGCGTGGCACCACGTGTGCCACGTTAAATAAATGTAAAATAAATTCTATTCTTTTATACCAATATAGGAGACAGTGTCAAAATGAAAGGGTATTTTTATAATATTAAAACGTAGAACGGCAAAAAAATAGTAAATTTCAATCTTCATCTGTTGAAAATTTTTTCAAAATTTTTATTAAAAAATTATTTGATTTAATCAAAATATTTGTTTCACAATAGACTAGAAATTGATTGTTTGAATTAAGTAAAATTCTATTTCTTTAGTATAAAAATATATACTGGAAATATTTAAAAACGCTTAAATTGCTAAATTATTTTCTGTGTAAATATGAAAGAGGCCTCTTGTAATTTTATGAAACCAACGATGTGAGATATTCAACTGAAGTAATGCAGAATTCCCGAGAAATTATTGTTGAAAAGTGCACAGTCAGAAAAAGCGGCTAATTTTCCATTAACAATTAAACAAGATCCATTGTTACACGCAGGATGTTTAAAATCTGTTTGAATCGTTTCTTTCGTAAACTTCCAAATATAACCATATAGGTTTGCAAAAAACATTAAAAGATTTAATAATTTAAGTTAAATAAAAATTATTTGATTCAAGTAAATATTTACTTGATAATAGATAAGAAATCGTTTATAATAATTTATAACAATTCTCACATTAATTTGATTAATTTAATTTTTTTAAATGAAAAATTATAGAATAATTTTTTCTAATCTTAACTTACTTTTAGTTTTCAGTTACAATGGAGAGGAGGACGTTGCAACAATGGGCTGCAAACAACAATAAAGGTTAGTTATAAGTTTCATTTCCCTTACATTACTGCGCAAAAATCAAAAGGTATGACATTCATACAACTGTTATTTAACTTATATTATAATTTATTTTATTTATCTTAAAATAACAAGGAAAATACAATATATATTATTAGATATAATAATATAAAATATATAAGAATTTTTCACTATGAAAAACTATTTTGAGTTTAACAAAACAATTCATATCACAATTTTTTTCACAGATTATCAAATTGAGATAAAAAAGACGTATGAAACTATAGTTGGGAAAAAACATTTTGATACGTTATTTGTCTCAATTTGATATACTTGGAAAAACTGTGAATTTATATTTAACGCAAAATTAAATATTTTACTTTTAAATATTACTCAATTCGTGTTCCCTCTGTGCTCGTTGAATTATAAGAAACTAAACTGAAAAAATTTACCAAAAAAGAAAAGAAGAAATATCTCAAGTCATTCAAATTTTAATCAACTGTCACCACCGTAATATTTATTCCATTTCCGATTATTACCTCTATTAAGTTCCATTCATCCGAGAAGAGATTTAAATTAACTTTTTTTTCTCCTCATTTTTTTAAACGCCATCATGCGACTTCCTAGAAAAGTAAAGAAAAAAAAAAAGAATCACCTCTCTCCATCAGACAAAGCGCGCCCTTCCTCAACTCTCTAGTTCGAAATGAACGACCGAAGGAAATTCTTAGACCAAGAATCAGTATGTTATAGTGACAGTAATTGCGCGAGTTGGCGGCAGGCGACACGCGATTCGTTTGTCTAAAATGAGGAAAGCGGGGTAAAAAAAAAGAAGAAGAAGAAGAAGGAAATGCATCGTGGCACGAGGGTGTTGAAATTGCCTTGGAGGGATGGTTCGTTGGGAACCCTGGTTTCTCGTACCCCCCTCAGTTCCCCTGGATTCATCGTGCTACGGGTAGAAGTTGAAGAATCAGAATACCAAAGAAGAGACACGAATGTATGAAAGACATGACTATGGGAAAAGACAGAAATTCGTCAGAAAGGAAGCCAAGTCCTCAGGAAAGTCAACTCCTCCCGCATTCCCTCAGCTCTCTTGTCAAGCTCTTTCAACTTGGGGAGGGGGGTGAATTCCTGGTGCACTGTGGGGAGGAGAGGGTTTTGTAGAAGCGACAGTTCTCTTCTCTCTTCTCTTTCTCCTCAATTCTCCATTTTCCTTTTTGTCTTTTCCTTCTTTTCACTTTTTCTATTCTTTCTTCTTCTTTCTTCTCCTCAATTCCCTTATAGTTTTCTTTTCTCCTTCTGTTTTTCACTTCTTTTTCGTCTTTTCTCCCTCTCTTTTATCTTCTTTTCTTACTTCAGACGTAAGGATGTATAGAAAGTAGAAGAAATACATTATAGGACAGAAGTATTGAAGAAAGAAGCAGTATAGGAGAAAAGAGTTAGGAGAAAAGAATTTAGGATGTAAAAAGTATAGCAGAAACACACTACAGAAAAGAAAGAGTAAAAGATAAGAAAAAGTATGGGACAAAAGTATCACAGAATACTTTACCGTTTATAGGGTTTATAGGGGAAAAAAGAGTTAGGAGAAAAGAGGACAGAATATAAAAAGGAAAGGATAGGACATAGACATAAGCATTAGAGGTGGAAATAGTGTCGGAGAAAAGAATGGTAGAATAGGAAGTGCGTATAAAGGAAATAAAAGTTGGGAGAAAAGACGTTCAAGAGGGTAAGAGTATAGGAGAAAAGAAATACAAGAGAATATGTGTATAGGAGAAAATATCACGAGGAAGTGTGTAGGAGAAAAAGAATAAGAGAAAATGATTACAAGGTAATAAGAGTGTAGAAGAAAAGAAGTTCAAAATGATGAGAATATAGGAGAAAAGAAAACGAGTGAATAAGAGTGTAGAAGAAAATAATATTATGGAAGAGTGTAGGAGAAAATAAATTCAAGCAAATAAGAGTGTAGGAGAAAAGAAGCACAAGACAAAAAGAGTGAAGGAGAAAAGGAGTAGAAGGGAATAAGAGTGTAGAAGAAAAGAAGTTCAAAAGGAAGAGAATATAGGAGAAAAGGAAAACAAGTTAATAAGAGTCTAGGAGAAAAGAAGCACAAGGCAAAAAGAGTGTAGGAGAAAAGAAGCACAAGTGAATAAGAGTGTAGGAGAAAGAGAAAGGAGTATACATAAGATAGAATGAAACAGCACTCGTGTCTCAGATGAAAATGAGTGAAAGCAAGAGAAACAGAGAGAGTGAGAGAAGGGAAGAAGAGGCACATGGCAAAGGAGAGGAGAGGGGGGGATTTGATATGCCCCGCCTTCATCGGCGCCAAACTGTTCTCCTCGTCGCTGCTGGCTTGGTTTTGCCACACATACAGAGCCACGCTCGCTCTTCTCCCCCCCCCTCCCACCTGAGCAGCACTAGAGCTTTACCACCCTCTCGTTTTCTCTCCTCTATTGCACCCCTTCTCACTCTCTTGCAAGCTCACGGTAACTCCTAACCCCCCGCAAACGAATCGATCGTCCCCACGGCGCCACCGGCGCCTCGGAAACACCGCCAGCGTTCTCCCTCAGTCTGAACTCGGGTTCACTCAGTCCACGACCGTTTGCCACGAGACTTCGAGCTCGCACACTAACACACACGTTCTTTTTCTCTTCCTTCCTTTCTCTCTCTCTCTCTCTGTCCCTCTGTCTCCGTCACAGAGCCAACAGACCAGCGGTCAGCCGAGCATAAAGACGCGGGAGAGAGAGGAGAAGAAGACAACAACGACGACGACGCATTAGTAACGAGCTAATTTTTTTTTTCGCAAAAGGAAAAAAAATACTCTACTATCGCAGAATTTAACCGGTTTTTCGTCACTCTTTGCTTGCCGTTGTGAGAAATCATCGCACTTTTTGATCACCAGGTGAGTGAATGACTGAATAGTTTGACAGTTTTTTTTTGTTAGCTCAATGTTTGTTTTTATTTTAATTTTTAAAGAGAAAAAAATATTCAAATCCAAGGCCGGGTGAGTTTTGTTTTCTTCCCTGTTGTACGATATATATGTATATATAGACAAACTCCACGCGAAGGTTAGTTTCCCGCAGGTTTCATCGATCTCGTCGAGTCTCTCTCCTCACGCTCAGGTGCACCAGCAACGTAGTTTTCACGAGGTCAAAGGTCGCGTGACGTTTTTATTAGGTGTAATTCGTTTAAGTTTTGAATTTGGAGAATGTGTGTGACGTCGTTGCACCACTCACGCATCGGTTACCAACGTGCTTTTCCTACTGGAGTAGGGTGCGTGTGTATTTATGTGAGTGGAAGTGTGCATGTGTATGTGGCTGTGTGTGTGTGTGTGTGTGTGTGGAGAAGCATACTCAATTCAGCTGGAAAGTCTTGCACGCTTCAATCACCCTACCCTAAAAGAAAATGTGTCATCAATAAATAGGGAAAAGTCGGAGGGAAAAATATATTTCTGAATCCTGAAATTTCAGACAATGCGGGGAATCATTATTTTTTTGGAGGGGGGGGGTCACGTCATTCAGGGGGTTGCAGGTCATAATCTTCTATTTAGGTTATGTTGTGATATGTAGTGACTGACAAATTATTCTCTCGAAATGGTATTTAGTAATTTTTTTTCGTCGCCTTTTTCATTGTCATTTTTCACGTTTCTTTCCCTGGTATTTTTTCATTTTTTTCTTTTTTTTTGGTATTTTTTCTGTTTTTTGTAAGTTTTTTTCTTCTGTTTTCTACATTCTCGTTCCTTCTGTTTTCTAAATTCTCATTTTTTCTGATTTCTAGATTCTCATTTCTTCTGTTTTTTTTAAATTCTTTCCTCTATTTTCTAATTTTTTATTTTTTTTCCCTACATTTTCAGTCATAATGAGAAGGCATTGTGTTAGTTACTTTTCTCCTTTTTGTAATTTTTCTTAATTTTCGCTTTTCTTGAAGAGAATGTTTTGGGTCAATTTATATTTTTACTCTCTTGCTCTTCTTTTTCATGTTTTTTGTTTTGTTTATTTTCTCTTCTCCTCGCTGAGGGAAAAATTTATGTTTAGAGTAAATAATTTGTTTTGTTGTATAAAAGTAATTTGTAGGTTATTTTTGTGAAAGTTTGCTGAATTACGTGCAAAATTTCACCTTTAATTAAAATAATTTTTCTAAATGTGACATTTGAGTTAGTAAAATTTGACTAATTATCAGTAAAATTCTGTTAATTGTTATAGTCAGAATAGAGTAACTGATAATTAGTATTAATTTATTGATTAAATTAGTAAAATAGATTAGTTACATTTAAAGGTTATGTTTGTTTTTCTTCGGCTACCTAAATATTTATTAATTGGATCAGTAATTTTGCAAAGACTGATTCATTAGTTAAAACCAATTGCAAAAAATTGTAAAAAAACTAAAAGTACTAATTAAATTATTTAAAATTCTACCAATTTGAAGCTGGAGAGTAAGAAGCAAATCTTATAGGTTATGTTTCTTATCATTTTACCTTGAACAAAGGATTGTTTATTTTATTTTTTAAATGTGAAAAATAACTCTTATTGAATATCTAAAATGGAATAAAGAATTAAACAATTAGTTTGAATTGACAATTGATCCAGTTTTTCTTTTTTTACATTAAAACCTAACAAACATAACCTTCAAGATTTTGTTTCTTGGGTCACTTTTTTCGCTACGCGCCAAATTTTCTTCTATTTTCGTTTCTCCATATCCTGAGTTGATAAATTGAAAGTTGCAATTGTTTAATTATACCATTTGTTTTTTTTAATTTTATGTGATCTTTGTTTGTTTGTGTTTCCTCGTGAAGAAAGTATTTCTTTTTTTTAAATTGATTTCCATACTTTGGGGTTTCTAAATGTGTTTCAGTATTCTTGGATGACTTTTAGATATATTTTTTGGTTTGATTAACGGTGTTGAAAGTTCCACTTCGTTATTGATGTTTCCCCCCATTTCCAAATGCCTGACTGCATATTTTTAAATATTATTTAATGGAAATTCGGATTTGGAATAATTGATGGAAATATACTTGAATCGAATAATAATTGATGAGAATATGATATTGGAAATGCAGTGAATAATGTTAAAAATGGAGAGATACTCATTTAAATATATGTGTCGAATAAATGAGAATGACTTAAGAGCTTGAAAAAGATTTAATAAACTTTTTTTCTTTTTTGGTTTCAGCTTTTAACAGCACAGTTTATATATTACAATAATGGAGTCTCGGATTTTGAACCAAAATTTTTAATGCATAGGCATATTGATTTTTCAATAACTTTATATATACATACTATATGTTATATAAAAGCTCTAGAAACTTTATTTCTTGATATAAATAATGAGAGCAAAAATGGAAATTTTGTTCCCCTGAAATATTACATTAACAGAATACAATTTTTTTTGGCATATTAGTATTTTTTTTAGATATAATGTCTTCATGTAACTTTTATATTTAATTTTCCATTTATAAATAATAATAATAATAAAAAATAGAGGTTTTGCTTCGATGAAGGTACTTAAAAGGCAAAAAGTTTTAGGTTATGTTTGTAATTTTTGAAATATAAATACACAAAGAGGATCAACTTTTAAAATAAATTAATAATTTTGAAGTCTACATTTCTTTTAAATCAATTAATGAAAACTGAATTTAATTTTAAATTAGACACATAAATTATTAATTAAGGTAAAAGTAACACAAACATAACCTTCAAATGATTTATCTCTTAGGTACGCGCATCCCATGGATAATAATAATAATAATAATAATAATAATAATAATAATAATAATAATAATAATTAAAGTAATTAATAAAAATTTAATTTATTAAATATTTCTACATGAGTCAAAACGAAAAATAACATTAATTATTTTTAAAAAAGTAAATGATAATAATAATATAAAATACAATGATAAATAATTAAGTAAAAATATTTTGCATTCTACAATAAAAAATTATCTTTCGTATTGTAAAACAAAAATATGAACACTGTACATACATAAATAAAAAAATAAGGGTTGTAAAATTTTTAAATGTTTGTGTAGAAGTTTTATAACTCTGTCACTGTAATATATTCTGTATAACATCTATAACTGAGAAGATTTTTATTCGTTATTCAGTCATTTTTCTATATATATGGAGATGGAAAAATCAAATTGACTTAACAATAATCCAAACACAAGATTTTTTTTTTCGTTATCTTTTATATGCAGGGGTCAGTTAAAGGGGATGTAGTCCAAGTTCGGCAAACAAAATATACTTTCCGCATTCTTTCAAACGCTAAAGAAACAAAATATACTTTATACTTTTTTCTATAGGAAAAATTACATAAAGAACTGATAGGAAAAATAATAAATTTTCCATGTATTTTAATTATTATGTTACATAAGGTTGAAATAGGGGGAAAAATTATTCTTAAAAATAATATTTAATGATGAATATAATATAACAACAAAAGTAATAAAAATAATAATATAATGATTGTACAGTATTAAAAAAATAATTCTATGAATATGCACTTACTTTTTCTATTATTATCATCTTCAATAAAATTTTATAAACTTTAATGTGAAAAAAAAAATTTCTATTCACACCCCCTCCCCTAGAGTGCTGTCAAAAATTATTAAAATTTTCTAAAAATTACTCACGTGTGTTTTATAAAAAAATATAACCAGTTTGTCTTAGTTTTCAAACTTGGAATATATTTTTTCGTTGTTTTTGTTCTGTAGACTTTTTATGGATCGTGAAAATTTAATTTTAAAAATGGAAGACGCAGCACTTCCACTGAACAAAACAGATAAAATGCCTTAGATGGAAAGCATTTTGTAAATTTAAAGATTTCACGTTCAAAAAATATGAAAATGACAATAATAGAGGAACAAATGCATCTAATACATATATTTGGAAATTGTTTTTTAAAAATATTTTTTCTTTTTTTTTATATTAAAGTAATTTTTATTAAAACAAATGGGTGGTAAATATAATTCTTATATAAATAAATAGATATTATTGAACTATTTTGTTTCTTGCTCAAGTTGCATTTTGACAACTATAATTTTTCGTTAGTATAAAAAAAATCGAAAAAAAGTAATGCTTTTTTCTTTCTAAGAATAAAATTTTTGGTTTTTACTGTAATCCGTAATTAATAATGAAAATAGTTTTAATACAAAAGATTTCTTTTATTTCAACGTTTAAACCGTTTTGGTAATTTTTTATTTATCTATTTACTTAGTATAAATCATTCATAACCTTATAGTTTAAACGTGAATTAAATTACTATTGTATTGTAATTAAACTATTATTATTATTAAATTCTTTCACCTTTAATATTATTATTATTATTATTATTATTATTATTATTATTATTATTATTATTATTATTATTATTATTATTATTATTATTATTATTAACATTATTATTCTTTTGTATTAGCATTATTATTATTGTTATAGTTATAATTAATTACATTATTATTATTTTTTACTATATTAGTGTGTTTTTTTCTATAAAAATATTTTATCATGAATACTAGTTTTGATTAAATTGCGTTAAATATTTTATCTTATTGAATGTACTTTCCTGAAATTTGAAAAGTTTCGATACTGTCAACAGTTTGGAATACATGAATACATTTTGTCGCCTAAGCACATTTTATTCATTAATTAAAGAGCCATTAGCACAATGTTGATTACTGGATACAATATGTATTTAATAGCTTCTTGTATAGATTGAACGGTAATTATTCCTTGGTCCATATCTTTAAAAACTAACTTTTTTAGCATGAATACAAATTTTAAAAGAAGGGTCTTTTCGATAGTGTCGTCTGCATATTTTAATTTCCATTAAATTATAGTTAAATAAAAAATAAATTTATTTGATTTGGTTCAATAAAGTAAATTTTTTTGATTTGAATAAAGATTCGATTAGGTTTAATAAATTTTCCCTTTGGAAAATGATTTTATCAGTGTGAAGTAAATTTTTTATTTGTACCAAAAAAATGTTTATTTTAATGTATTAAATAATTAAATAACAGTATTTAAGTAAATAAACCAACATAAATTTAGAAACGGGTTTTTATTTGCTTGATTCAAGAAACGTTTAGTTGTTTTAAACAAAAATTTTTTTTTCTTTTAAATACTGAACTTGAAGGTTTTAAAATAAAAGAAAAGAGATTAAATTAAATTTCTTCAAGTTATAAATTAGGAAATTTTGATAAATTCTTTCATCGTATTTCATCCATGTTTTATTTTGATAAATAAAATCTCAGCCTCCAATGAGTTATAGTTATGGATTTTTTCTATAATCTTAGCAGGGAAGTACAAGTCATCATTACTTCATTATGACCCCGCAATCTCGTACTCCCCTTCACCCTTTTTTCATTTCTACACGATTGGTTATATTTGAGATATCAGTTATACGTGAAAAATACTAATGGATTGTGTTTCCTCCTAGATTTTTTTTTCATTAGCAAGACGTGTAGGTTTCATATATATAGAGAGAGTATATAAGAATTGTTGAAAAAAAAATTCAATATCGGCAAAAGCGCTGTTATCCATTTATCATTCACGTGCCTTTGGTTCTAATTTGGGGAAAAAATTGCGGAAGGCGGCAGCAGTGTTCCACTGAAGACTAGGTGACCTGATTTGCGAATCTAAAAACTGGGACACTCCAACAATTGAGGACGTAAAGAATAATAGTTGCATTTTGCGCGAATATTATTTTCCATTTAGTTTATAATTATTCGCGTCAATTATTATCTTCTCGCCTTGTATACGGTCCATTTGAATTCCATTAGTCGGGAATATGTAGCTATATATACATAGAGAAAAAGAGAGAGAAAGAGTTAAAAAGCTGGAAATATGAAAACTGAAAGTTTAGAAATATTGTGCAGTGAGGGTGGATTTAAATAAAAAAGGTTTCTTATTCGATGAATAAATGTTTTGGTTGGAGTTGGAAATTATTTTTTATAATCTACTGTTGTTTACTTGTTTTATTGAATTTATTTATTTTATTTACAATGAATTTATTAAAAATAAATTCCTTAGGGTATGTAGTAAAATTAAGAATAATTTTTACTAATTTTGAAAATTATAGTCTTTTGCATATTTAATAAAAATTTTAAATGTTAATACAATGTTTTTGGTTGATGATTGAAAGTTTAGAAAAATATTTTCCACCCTAAGATCTATAGAAAATTTTCTTATCGATCATCAAGAAATTATATAAAAATTTTGTAAAAATAATTTTCTAGAAATTGGAGTAGAAAAATATTTTTTTTCAATTCATTGATTATAAATGTTTGTGAATTCTATTGAAGAAAAAAAATATAATTATTCTGTTTGTAGGGAATATGTTAATCATTAAAATAGGGGAATATTAGAGAATTATATCAAAAGTACAATCATTTTTATAAAATTATTACAATAGATTTGGTTTTTAGTGCCCATGAATATTTTTGAAATAGTTAAAAATTGAATATTTTTGAAATCCTTAAAACTTGAATTCTTTTATATTTTTCCATTCTTAAAACTTTTCATTATAACAATGAAATTTATTGTTTATTTATTTATTAAAAATATTAAAACTTATTTAAAAATTGAAGTATTGGAAAATTTTATTTTAAACCTTAAAAATTAGGTTTTTACATTATTTTAGTTGTATTTTTAAAAAATAATTGAATTTTTATTAACAAGTAGTTGGGATTTTTTGAATAAATGCAAATATCGAAAAAATTTTCTAAAAGATAATTAAATTTGACCAGAGTTGCGTTAAAAATTTTTATCGATAATTTAATTTCAAATTGTTTCAAATTGAAATTTTTGAAAAATTGATTTTGAAATATAGTAATATTAATTAGCAATTATCTACAACAAAATTTTAATTTCTGTTTATAACATTTTCCTTACTGCAGGAAATGGAAATTATCATTTTAATTAAAGTATAATATGTATATATATTTATTGTGTTAAAAAGTATAAACGTGAAAAAAAAATTGTCATCCATTTTTCGCATGGGCCTAAAAATTATTAGTTTTCTTCAGTACAACAATGAAATTTCCTTGACATTGTCGTACTCGATCCATTAGCAAACTAGACCATGGTCGGTAATATCGATAATCACTGCAAACGTTGTACTCGTGTGTATGTGTTTGTGGGTGAGACAGAGAGAGAGAAAGAGAAAGGGGAACGGGGAGAAAGAAACGATAGAAAGAGAGATAGCATTAAGAGTAAATGTACGACAGGTTGCGTTCACACAGAAATACAGGATTGTCAATTGAAAGTTTTCAAGGTCACACGAGTGAACTTGCACTTTATACAACTCTTTGTCACTTCCGCTGAAAGTTATCTTATGTAAGAACTCATTAGATACTAAAAATCATTATACAAATGTGTTTTCTGAACATTTGCCAAGTTTTTTTTTCTTTTTTGCCCCTCTTTTTGGCTTCTAACACTCAAGAACAATGGATTTTATATCGTTTTATATTCTGAATTGCTGATATATTTTTAGTTTGAAAATGTGTCTTGGCTCTTATTGCGAAAGTCGATTTTTTAAATTCTAATCTTGTTGTTGAAATGTAAGATTTTTGCACTAAGATATTTTTTATTAATAATAAATGATTACTAATAAATGATTAATAATTAATAATTAATGAATAATAATTAATTATTAATTATTAATGATTTACGATTAAGGATTAATAATTAAATAATTAATGATTAATAATAATTTTAAATTTATAAATAAGATAGGAATTGGTATTCAAGAATATTTGTCTTCTTGGTGATGTTTTTTATTGCAAATTTTTTTCAACTGTTTTGTTTTTAATTTTGTACTTTTTTCTCGGAAAAAAATGTTCGTGATTTTTTATATTCTACATTGAAAATCAAATGTGTCAATTAAAATTTTTTAGTTACGTTGCATACACAATCTAGATTCTACAAAATTTATGATTGATCTTAAACATTGCAATTCAGATTAGTAAACATTACAATATCTGGGTTGTAAACATTGCAAGTTAAATTGTATTTTTTTCAAACTGAGATTGTAGACAATACAAATATTCATTTTGTAGCATTTTTGAAATCTAAAGTGCACTATTTAGATTTCAATTATAAATGGAATATTTTTTTTAAACATTTCATTTTATTTGAGTCCTTTAACAATTAAAAACATTTTTTTTAAAACAAAAATCGTGATTTCTTTTAGAAAATATATAATTTTTACATTGAAAACTAAAAATACTCTCTTTTTTAATTGAACAAAAAATGAAATTCTATTTAAAAACAATTAATTTCTACAAATATTGTTTTCAGAAACAAAAAAAAAATAAAAACAATGGAGAAATTATTTTTCTCTCATGAATTTAAAAACTATTCAATTTTATTGAATAGAAATTGTTTTATAAAATTTTATTTATTCATTTCCGGGATTTTAAAAGGAATGTGGGATATTGAAACAGTGTAAAATTGCCAGTATCGGAGGAATAATAATGAAGTTACGATTGTTAAAGATTAATCAATTGTGAAAGTATTCAAATTCCGAAATTTGCAAGAGTTGTTTAAAAAGAATTTTTTAAATTTATAACTGCGGAAATAAAATTTGAATTGTTTAAAATAATACAATAAAGATAATAATAATAAAAATAAAAAAAAATAATAAAAATATAAAAGTAAAAATAAAAATAAAGTGATAAAAATAAAAATCTTATGAAGTAAAAATGAAAAAATTGTAATATGTTAATTATAATTTAATGCTGTATTAATTACAATTTGGAATTATTACTGAAATGAGTTGACAGCTCTCACGATCTGATATTTGGATAATGTTTATTCATATATATTCCCATTAGGGATTTACTCTCGCATTTGTTTAAAATATAATTATATTTTTTGCTATTTTAATTATTAATTATTATTATTTAATTATCATTTAGGGCTTTTCTCTATTTTCTCTATTTTTTATTATATTTATTTACAATTATTTGTCAAATATATTAAATTTAATGTTTTTCAATAATATGTTAATAGATGGAAAAAATCATTTGGTTATTATTATCAACTATTCTTTGAAATTGAATTACTTTTTGGTAACTAATTCAATTATAGATGAATTTTACTATTTTCTTGGTTATTTATCTACTAATAATAATTAGATACTTTTCTAATAATTCCATTTAAAAAAAATTTATTTTATTCAAACAATCGATTACTTGTATATTATGTATTCAAATAAAAATATTTGGGTCTTGGTATTAAATAAATTTAAATTAAGTCCGTTAAATTTGGATTTTTATCAATAATTTCAATATTTGGTGCAAATAAAATGTAATTGATTGATTGAAAAATTATGTTTGATCCAATCATTTAGTGGATTGAAGTAAATATTTGTTAGATTCAAGTAAATATTGATTAGTCATTAGACAAATGATCAGTTATTTAAATGAGGTCAATTCTTTTCCCAATATATATAACGAAATTATTAGATAAATATTGTAAATTATAGTGATTAAAAAAAAGTAGTAAATTATTGATTGTAATTGCAGTGTAAAATGTCAGTGGAAGATGAATTTGATTTATGGTGCTGGCGTAGATTTCGAGACTAGGTTTTTTTTCAAGACAGGCAGTAAAGATAAGGGAAAGGTGATTGAACTTTGAGATGGAATATCAGCTTTCGTTCGCGAGACTCGATTCCCGTTGGGCATGCCCCTTAAATTTCCCGTCCCCTGGTATTTCGTATTTGCAAGTGAAACACGTAAAACGAAGAAAATGAATCACGATTCTGAATAAGTCTTTACATTGTCGATAAAAGTTTTAAGGTTTTTTTCAGGTACAATTTGATTCGCTTGTCTATAGTCTCACAGACACTCCTCCTATTTCTTTATATACACATTTATAGAACCAGTTGCTGCGTAATCTGCAAGATGTTACTTTAAAGATAAAAAAGCGCGATTTATATTCCTCAATTTTGTTTTTTCTTTTGTTTTTTTTTTGTTTTTTTTAAAGCTACCGCACTTTCGACGATGAATTTCCCTTTTGATATTGGAAATTTTTTTTTTCAAAATTTTACATTTTACAACGTGTAACAACTTTCATAAATATGGTTCGTAAATCTTTTGATGAAAAATGTTTCCTAACTATATATATATACGTGTATATATACACGTGAATATTATTATATGATGGAACATAAATTCTTTGTTCCATCGTGAATATATATGATTTTATTTAAATAAAAATGTGGTTTTTTCTCATTTAAACTAAATTGGTGTATTAAATTAAAATTTTGAAACGCGAGAAAAGTGGAGAAATTGCGTTCGTGTGTGTTTTTTAATAGAGTTGGGAAACATTTTTTTTTCAAGTATAAAGAAGGGATGTATTATACTTGCGTTATTTTATAAAATTATTTATTTTATTAGTATACGTTTACTTATGCGAGTAGTGTAATAATTTTCCTCTCATTTTAAACGCGACTAAGTAAATTATATTCAGGTATTAAAATCTCTCCTCTTTGGAAAATTATGAAATATGTTGAATTTTTAATGCCTTTTGCAGACAAATGCACTGAGTATGGGATTATGTGACAAAGGAATCGCAAAGAAGAGTTGGGAATTAATTTTTATTAAAAGCCAAAATCGCATTTGTTTATTTTTACAAAAATTAATATATACGACTAAAATGCATTATTCAAAGGCAGTATAAATATTTCCAAAATGTTGAATTTCGATCATTATTTGCTTATTTTTGTTTTTCTTTAATTTTTATTTTAAATGATTTTTTATTTTTAAAAAAGGTATTTTGTATTATAGTAAAGGCGTGAGTTGAAGTCATAAAACTGACAATGAGCAGTATTTGAAGTGTGTAATTGAATATTTAGCAATGATTGTTGATAAACAAAAAGTGTCAACTACATTGAAATATATGACAAATCAAAATATGAATTATTCTCTTTGATTTTAACGAGATATGAATTGCAAGTATTGCACAAAGGGATTTCCCTTCGCCTGTATTAAACGCAGAGAAACTGCTGTACTCCTTTTGTCGAGTACATTCAGCACTTGACAAGGCGACATTAGAACGTTGAATTTGACACTGACAAAGCCATTTGTCGAATGGCAAAGCTATGTGCGTGTAATATATGTAAAATGCATATATATATGAGTCGTCGGATCTTATAACGACACATAAAATATCCACAGGGGTTTGAGTTGGCCCCTGAAGATTGAAAAATTAATTTTTAAAAAAAATTTGTTTAAATTACTTCTGAATAGGAAATTTTATTGCGCATCTTTTTTCTTCTATAAAAATTTTTCGTATCTATTAAGGTTTTAGAAAAAAACGCAAAAAACTAATTTTTTTATGAAATAACATTTCATTCATTTTTTCTCTTCAACTCGTTCTAAAATGAAAAGTTATTAATATTTTTTCATAAAATTCACAGAAGTTATAGTTTATTCTATCCTTTTGGTGAAAAAAAATTAAAAATTAAAAATTTTTGAATTTAAAAAACAATTATTAATAATTTCTTTAATCAATGTTCAACTAATGCTTGATAATTTTCAAACACTTCGTTTATCCAGGAAATTTTTACGGAGAACAAACTTCCAGTGAATGAAATGTTTATAGATATATAAATAAGTTTTCTATAAAGTTTGATTTCAATTCCATTAGCCATTTACGAAATATTAGCAATAATATTTTCGCCGCGCTACGAACGTAAACACAGCACTCTGAGGTTATCGTATATACTACTTTGCTCATTATAATTTTTAACAAATTACTTGTATTTTATTTAAAATATAAAAATAGATATATTTTTTATAAAGGCAAAGTAATTTAATAAGTTTTGATTATTGAATAAAATGTAAACATTTATTAAAATAAATATAAAATAACATTAATTTTATTAATTTCATTGTGAAAACTGTCACACAAATACAGTTGCGTATTTTCAAAGCTAATTGTATTGTATTACGTAGAGGTAAACAAACAAAATTTTACTTGTCTAGAAATTATATATATTTAAAAGTAATTCAAAATTACTTATATAATAAAATAAAAAATCATTTTTTCATATTTTCATTATAAAATATTTTTTAAATTCTTACTATTTTAATATTCAAATTTTGACATTTTAAATTATTTTAATTTACTTAATATTTTTCAACAAACATACCTTATTCCTTTTTATTTTTCGAATATTTTGCGTCCAATTTTCTTCATTTTTACGTCTTTTCCTCCCTCGTAAAACACTATCTTCAACTATTATCATTTTTCAATAATAATATTTTTAAAAAAGTGAAAATTGAAAAAAGGAATTAATCTATCAAACAAGGATACTATAGTAGAATGGTGCTAAGCGTTAACCTCAGAGTACTGTGTTTACGTTCGTAGCGCGGCGAAAATATTCTTGCTAATATTTCGTAAACGGCTAATGGAATTGAAATCAAACTTTATAGAAAACTTATTTATATATCTATAAACATTTCATTCACTGGAAGTTTGTTCTCCGTGAAAATTTCCTGGATAAACGAAGCGTTTGAAAATTATCAAGCATTAGTTGAACATTGATTAAAGAAATTATTAATAATTGTTTTTTAAATTCAAAAATTTATAATTTTTAATATTTTTTCACCAAAAGGATAGAATAAACTATAACTCCTGTGAATTTTATGAAAAAATATTAATAACTTTTCATTTTAGAACGAGTTGAAGAGAAAAAATGAATGAAATGTTATTTCATAAAAAAATTAGTTTTTTGCGTTTTTTTCTAAAACCTTAATAGATACGAAAAATTTTTATAGAAGAAAAAAGATGCGCAATAAAATTTCCTATTCAGAAGTAATTTAAACAAATTTTTTTTAAAAATTAATTTTTCAATCTTCAGGGGCCAACTCAAACCCCTGTGGATATTTTATGTGTCGTTATAAGATCCGACGACTCATATATATATATAGTGTATGATGACAAATATATATATATATATATATATATATATATATATATACACTGAAGAAAATTATTTTTGATCCGATTAATTGAAATTATTTGATAACTATTTATTCAGTGACCATATTTATACTTGGTTCAAATCATTTTTATTTGGATCTAAAAAATATGCATTTGATAGAAATAACTCGAATTATTTAAATAAACATTTATGTCTCATGTTTGAATCAAATGAATGTTAATTGGGTCAAGTAAAACTTTAATTGAATTTAATAAATAAATTTCCTTAACAAAAATAATACGTTATTTCAAACTATTTATTTACTCAAATTTATTTATACTAATAAATAATTATATTCAGTTGTTTCCAGGGACTGACACGAACACGAAAAAACACGAAAATTCGTGTCGTGCCCGTGTCGTGCCTTGACACGACACAAATTACGCTTCGTAATTCGTGCCGTGCCTTGGCACGACACAAAGTTCGCTTGGTAATTCGTGCCGTGCCAAGGCACGACACAAATGCAAATTTGTAATTCGTGTCGTGTCAAGGCACATATTAAAGACACGCATGAAATACTGTGTAGAATCTTGCAAGCGTTATTTGTGTTTTTTTTAGACACGACACGAATTTCGAATAGAACTTTGTATCGTGCCTTGGCACGACACGAATTACCATGCGAACTTTGTGTCGTGCCCAGGCACGGCACGAATTACGAAGCGTAATTTGTGTCGTGTCAAGGCACGACACGGGCACGACACATATTTTTCGTGAAGGTCCCTGGTTGTTTCTATTTCTGATCATAATTTGTTTTTAAATGAATTTATTCGTAAAGCACATAAAATTAAATTTAAAACTTCGTACATTACTTATGGTTAGAAATTATTTAATGTATAGTTTTACTTAAATCATGGTTGCCACACAACCTGGAAAACCTTGAAAACCTGGAATTAGCATGGAATTTGAAAAAGAGTATGGAAAACCTAGAAATAGCATGGAATTTGAAAAAACTTCTGGAATTTTTTTCGTTCATTAAAAATATTAAGAAAAAAATGCCATTTAATATGTTTTTTTTAATGTTAAAATGTAACTTTCGTTTTCCATGTTTTTTCTCATTAAATTATTAATTATTATTAAATTATTAATTATTTCTGCTGATTTTCGGCTGTGGTTATTTTTTAGAAAAAATGAATTAAATTAATTTTGACGACCCGGATATTAATTAAAATTGTTCTAGTAGTTGCTTAGTGACCAACAAACAATTCTTGAAGTTCGCAGAAAAAAAAAATTTTTCATTTTCATTTTCTTGAAGGTCGCAGAAAAAAAAAATTTTCATTTTCTGCTGATTTTCGGCTGTGGTTATTTTTTAGAAAAAATGAATTAAATTAATTTTGACGACCCGGATATTAATTAAAATTGTTCTAGTAGTTGCTTAGTGACCAACAAACAATTCTTGAAGTTCGCAGAAAAAAATAATTTTTCATTTTCATTTTCTTGAAGGTCGCAGAAAAAAAAATTTTTTCATTTTCTGCTGATTTTCGGCTGTGGTTATTTTTTAGAAAAAATGAATTAAATTAATTTTGACGACCCGGATATTAATTTTTTATGTTAAAATGTAACTTTCGTTTTCCATGTTTTTTGTCATTAAATTATATTAGTTTTCTTCTTAATTATTGACTAAAAGTTTATTTAATTGTTTTTAATTTCTTCCTAAAAAATCGTACTGTTTAAGAGAGCATAAATTTATAACTATTTAATAATAAATACTGTTAACATTGTTTTGTAAAATACTTGTTTTTTCATCACAAATAATTCATAAACTGTCAAACTAATTTTCCATTTTAACCTGGAATTTTTTATATTTTTGACCTGGAAAACCTGGAAAAAGCCTGGAATTTTGAAATCTAGATTTTGTGGCAACCATGTTAAATATTTCAAAATTAATTTAATTTTACATGAGTTGTGTTTAAAATTTCCATAAATAGATGAACTAAAAAGGTTTTTATTTGGAATTTTATAAAATTTTAATTTTTAATGAATTTCATTAGAAATTTTTAAAGAACTTCTATTTTTGCAAATTTTAAATAATTCAAATTCTCCTGAAATTAGTTAAATTTTTATTGTATCTTTGAATAATTGATTTTTGGAGAAGTTACAAATTATTGGTGAAACTTAATTATTTTCAAAAGTACCAAAAATTCTTGGCAAAGATTCAATTATATATTCTAAATTTTTTTTAAATTCTTGACAAAATTTCTATTATCTTTATAAATAATAAAATTCTTCTTAAAAATTCAATTACTTTGAAAAATTTTCCTTTTTTCAATGATTTTCAATATATATTTTAATAACACAAATATTTATAGTCAACTATTGAAACATATTATGTGAACAAATTAATAAAAATGTGGAGTTAATAGAAATATTGTGAAATTCCACTAAAAATATGTAATTAAATTTGTTATAGAATTTCATTAAAAACTTTTTAACAAATAGAATTTTCAAAGTATTTTATAATTTAAAAATTGAATTTTATAAAGCGAGTCACATTCTAATTTATTCATGTTTCTCATACTGTGAAGATTAATAATTAAAATTTTTATTACTCAATTAAATAAAAAGATAAATACTTTCAATTTTTTAATAAAATCAAATTTTTGCAAAGTTCTTTGTTGATAATTCTGAAAAATAAGATTTTTGAAATTTTTCAATTTTATTGTTTAAAAATAATTGAATTTTTCTAAACCGATAGCTGAAAATTTTTGAAATAATTGAAATTTCTTTACATTTTTGAAAAATAATTGAATTTTGTTTAGAGAATTTTATATAAATTTTTCGAAAATAATCAAGAGAAGTTAGTGACTGTAATTATAATTTTATTTTTAAAATTTGAAGTTTCTATTAAAGTTTTAAATCAATTTTTTGCTTCTACAAATTGTATTATTCTATTATTATTGTGCAATGATTATAATTATTGAAATTGTTTTAAATTTTTTTAATCTCAAATTTCCGAATGTCTAAATAAATGATAAACGAAAAAACCTTTAACTGGAACAACCATAACTTTCGTTAAAATAGCTAAAGTATTCGCTGCAATAACAAAAGATTTCTCTAATATATAGTGAGATTTGTAATTATTTCAAGTGAAGATTTTTTTTCGTGTATTTATTTATTTTTTGATCAAATAACCGATTATTTGACTATTATCAAATAAATATTTACTTGAAACAAATAATTTTTATTTGAATTAATTAAATAATATTTCCATCAAATACTGAAATATTTGATTCAAATAATCGGTTATTAAAATGAAATAAATTTTTTTCCAGTGTAGTTGATTTTAAATTATTTATTATCAACCTTTAAGTTTGAATCAAACATAAAAGTTTTAAACATATTTTTTGTTTAAATGAAAAGAGAAAATATGTTTGAATTAAACATAATATTCAAACAAATAATATCTTTGAATGAAAGCAGTAAATATTTTCTATATATCAGAATTAAGCTTATAAACTAATTTCAATTAAACAAAATCATTAAAAATTATTATTTTACTTGAAACGAGTATAATGTTTTCTCAGTGAATTCTATAAAGATTAGGAAAGAAATATGTTTAATGGTCATAGTCGAATTTCACGTGGAATTGCCCATAATATACATTTATATGCATACATATATATTTGTCAACTCTTGATGGCTAGTGTTAGAAAGCGCATGATAAACGTTCTTGGCGCGTATAGTGTAATTAACAACAACAGCAGTAGCAGGAGCAACGGTGTGATACAACACGTCGCCATATGATTATGCGACTAGACCGGTAGCGACCCTTCTGTTATATGTATATATATATAGATAATGAATTACTATATAGTCAGTTCTCTGGGTGCTTATTTGCATTTAACGACGACAAGGGTGCTTTGAAAAGAGCAACTATGTCTTATTTAAGCGAGTTTGTTTACGCTCATTCTCCCCCATCGATTCTTTGGCGCCACACACACACACATAAGCGAGTATAATTTCTTTGGTCGTGTCGGATCAATCGTCGACCCGTTCTACTTGGTGGTGGTCCTCTCCTCTATCCATTCTTGAGCGAGTCAAGCAGAGCTTAAAGTTCGCACTGTGCACAAAGTCTATTGCGGAATTATTTTTAGACATCGACCTTCGATATACGAAAGAGTAGGTATACTGCTGAGAGAGTCGATATTTTTACCCCAATGGGACAAGGCTGGATGTTTCTTATTGAAAATACTTCACCCCGTCGACTCTCTCTCTCTCTCTCTCTCTCTCTCTCTCTCTCTCTCTCTCTTTCCTTCTTTCTTTAGCATGCTCGCTTGTTTTCTTTCTTTCTTTCCTTCTCTTTTTTTTTTTTTTGAGTGCTGCCTGCCTGTGATCGTATCAAGTGATCGTATCGTCAAAAAAAACTGGGTTTCTTTTCTCAAGGTTCTTATGTATGTAATGAATCATTACCTACTTTAATGAACATTGTTTTTTTTTAGAGTGAACGATTGGAGAAACATTTTGTCACGTGAGATACAATGGGAAAAAATTTATTTGGTCTAAATTACAAATTACTTGTCTGATATCAATTAAATATTTACTTGAATAAAATAATTCAGGGTGTCTACTGAAAATATGATTTAAAATTCAAGATCCTAAAGTTCTGAACTTTTAAATGAAGGAAATTTATTTATTTTTTCTAAAAATTAAATTTTTATTGCAATTATTTTACTTCACTATTCAAAAAATTAATTACTGAGTTTGTAAACGTAAAAATTCTGATTAAAAATTTTTTATAGTAATTTATTAAAATATTTCGTTCACTTAAACGTTCAAAACTTGGGGATCATTAAAATTCTCAGAACATTCTGGGACTTATTGAACAAAAATATTCATTTTATCGTGTCAAGAGTTAACAATCTATATAGTAGATTATTTATTGTAATTATTTTTATTATAGAAGAAAAAAATTAGCTTTTTAGGTTCGAGTAAAATTTTTTAATTATAGAATATTTTTTAAAGGAAAATATCGAAAATTTAAAGACAAAAGTTGAAAATCCAGGACATTTATTCAAATCTAAGATTTTTCTAAGAATTTTAGAAATTTCAGGACTTTTAGGACAAGTAAACATCCTCTAATTTTTAATTAAGACAATTAAACTTCATTTGCTTAAAATACTGGAATTATTTATTTACTATTGGACAGTCTCTAAATTTGAATTAGTTAAAAATAACTGGTGTTTCGGTAAATTTTTTTCACTGATTCATTTAGTCAAGTTTAATTATTCTTCAGTTATTTTTTTTACTTATGCCGGTAATTTTAACTTAAATATTACACAAAATTATTTTAAATTAATTTTTTGTGAGGAATATTCAATGATCATAAAATAAAATTCATCAGAAAATATTGTGATAATTGTTATTAAAAATTTGATTATTGAACATTTCTGGAATAAATAATTGAATTCATCTTAGAATTTTACATTTTTTTAAACTAACTGAATTCTTTTAAGATATTTTATATAATTTGACATAAAAAAATTTAAATTTCTAACTTGAAATTGTATTTTTAATTAAATATGTGTTTTTATCTGTAGGGAAATTTGATCTATAATGGGTAACAGTATGCTTGTGGATCATGTTTAACAATTTGGAAATTAATTAATAGTCAAATTACCTATACCAATTGTTAATAGTAGGTAATTAATTTTGATAAGTCTTCTTCTAATTTGTCTTACAAAGACATTTATAATATCGATAATAATCTAAAATTTGAGGTCAAATTCAATATTAAATTTATGACTTAAAAATTAAAATAAATACAAAAATGTCAATTAACACAAAATTAAATAAGATAAAAATTAATTCTATTAAATTGAAATTAATTAAATTTAATAAAATAACATGAAATTAACTTTATTAAATTAAAATTAATTAAATTAAATAAAATACAATTAATTTTATTCCATTATCTTTCACATTTGAATTAACAAATTTGTTTTCTAAATTAGAAATTCTAATGGTTTTTTTCCTAAAATTACAAAATTTTGTCAACATAATTCTCATATTTAAATTATTATAATTCCTGCGACAATGTTTTATTACATCTTTTTGTAAGCAATAAATTTGCGCAAGAATTTTGGAGTAAAATTTGTTTTTACTGCGCGACAATATGTAGAAGAGGAATTGAGAATATATTTTTTGTATCTTTGCGACATAGAAAATATGGAAGGATACGTTTTATCTCAATTTTAAGAGGATAAAAAAATTACGTGTGATAAATTCCAAGTTAAACATTTGATGTTTGATATTTGTTAACTCTCATTTTCCCTCTTTCTCTCGTTGAATTATTTTAAAGACGAGAATAAAAATTGTAGTATTACTTGATTTTCATCTACAAAATTCTTTATTGAAAAAATATTTATTTAAAATTTTTCCTATATTTTTATTATACAATTTTTTGTTTGTTAAAAAAAGATTTTTTTGTTAAAAATGCTTGGGTTTTTATAGAAAGAATAAAAAAAAATTTCTGCGATAAATTTGTTAAAATGTGAAAATGAATATTTTTTTTGAAAGAAAATTTTGTTATTAAAGCTTAAAAACAAGAAAAGAAAATTTATTTTCTGTATTATTTTAACATTTTCTGTGAAAATGAATTTTTTCAGTCAGATAACAATTTTTTTTACAATTGTTTATTTTGAATCGATCAAAAAATGATAAAATTTCACTTTTTCTAAGAGGTGAGTTTTAGAAAAGCTGAAAAGAAAATAAGTAAAATTTAGCGTGGTTTTAATTAAGAAATTGCCTTAAATGGTCGATTTGTCAGAATGGAGATGATTTGCAAGTTTTTAAAGTTTAATTTAATTTTTTTCAATTTTTTAATTTATTATTTTCGAATAGATTTGAGGTCTCGGGTTTTTTTTTCTCATTAAATAATATATATGTGGGACATTTTATTTTTGTTTAAAACTAGTTTGCATGTTAATGGTAAACCGCGTCATTTAGAGTCTCCGCTTATCCACCTTTGATGATACCTTTAAGTCTCAAGATTACTATTTCAAACTCTTGCGATTATTCCTGTAGACAAACAATGTATACTCAAAGGAATAAAATAAATGTCAATGTAATTACATTTGCATTTTTTCGCAATTAGAGAATTTCTTTTTCTATTCATTTTATTTTGCATTTATATATTCTTTGCCCTTTTTTTTTGGTGAGAAAAATGTGTGTAATAAATGTTTTAGATCGATGTGGATGTAGGTAGGTTGTTGTTGTGATGTCAAGGATATGTTTATAAGAAACTAAAGTTCTACTTCTTGAATGAATTTCTCAATCGATATGTGTACATTTTATGGTGTTTATTAGTGACAACACTAAATAGTTAAAATTTTTTTGTTTTGTTTTGTTTTGAATTAATAAAGCGACTTTTTTTGCGCCTGAATGTTTTTTCGACGATTGACTTTATATTTATTATTTATTTATTTTCTTTATTATTTATTTATTTTCTTATTATTTATGTATTTGTTTTCTTATTATTTATTTATTATCTTTTTTTTCATTAAATCCGATTAGTTTGGTGTTTATTCCCTTTGAAAGTTAAAATCTATGGAAAAAAAGAAAAAAATATTCGGTTTGTAATTATAATATGTTGAAGGGAAGATAATTTTTCATTTTGTTGCGGTTGAAAAAGTCTAATGAAACAATTGTTACGATCTCTTTAGAATGTCGATCTTTCAACCAGGTCAGTTAAAAAGGCAGGGATGTATAGTTACTTGACTTGTGCACACAAGCCTGTAGTTGAAGCTGCAATCAAGAAGTTTGTCCGACTAAGCATCTACTCATTCTACTTGCAGTATGAGATTCGATTGCTCACCTGTACATGTATAATTTTCTTCCAAAGCAGTGAAATTAATTTTTTTTACTCTTTTTCCTATTATTATTATTTCTACTACTACTTTTTTACAATATGTATATACAAACCTATTAAGTGAAATGTAGTAAATATTTTGTTTCAATTTGAAAAAGTTGGCGATTTCCAACTTTTTATGCGAAGCATAATATAAAAGTTTTTAAAAGTTGTTCTTTCACATCTTTTCTCGAGAGGGTAATAAAACATAGTTTCTAAATTAGTTCCAAAGTGATAATCACTGGAACAGAGTAGTTAAAAAAAAAGAAAACTTCTTGTGTTTGAAATTATTTATTAGTTAATTTATTATACAATAGTTGTATAGTTGTATACAATGGTAGTGTAGTTACATAGAAAGAAATTTTTTTCGATTCAAATAGCAGTTGCCAATATTAATTACTTATTTATTAATTATTAGACTAATTTAACCTTTCATAAATTCTTCCTTAAAAAATATAATAATTCAACGATCAAAAAAATTTACTTGAATCAAATATTATGTTCAATTTAAATAAATTGTAATCAATTGTATTTAAATCCACGATTTTAGTAATTGAAATAAATAAATAGTTATGCAGTAATTACAGCAAAAATTAAGGAAAACAAATTTTTCATACAAATAAAATTTATTTGATAAAAGTAATTTTCCTTTAATGAAATACATTTTTCTTTCAGTGTAGGATGGTGGTTGTATAGTTATAAAATAATAGTGTAGTAATATTTTGTAGTTAAAATTTAGATCGCTTTTGTTAATCAACTGCATAATTGGATTGTTAACGGATAAATACTTAATGGGCAAGAATAGTTAAATTCAACAGTTGAGATTAGTCAAATTTTAGATCATTAAGTAATTAATCAAATTCACTTCATTGTAGTGACGATCAACTAATTTTGAAACGGGAAATCAATGACTAATTGAGATTAGTCGTAATTCGATGAACTAGTTTATAGATATAAAGAGAATTAGGTTAGTCAAATATTAGAAAGAAGAAAATTTTAATTTTCTCAACTCTGACTAAAATTAAAAAAAAACTGCATAACAATAAAGCATTTAAAAGTGCATTTCTTTGAACAGCGTTAAGTTAAATTTCTAGAGAATATTATATAATATTTAGTTTATTATAAAAAATTTAATCTTGTCAATTTAAATATTTCAGAATCAGAAAATTATTATTTTGTTGTAAAACAAATTCTTTGGGGAATATTTTTTTAATTCATTTTAAACATGATGAATCTAAATGAAAAAGAAGAAGAAGAAGAAGAAAAATAAAAAAATGTAAAAAAATATATAATATTATATAGCAAAAGTCGTAAACTTTCTGGGTGTGATCGATCATTTTTACTTTGTAGATGTCGCCTTGTCTTAATTGAATCCATTCTCTCGAGTAACCAAACCTCTTTTTATTATAAAAACCTCGATTTTTATGTCATACTCTGCTCAGTGAAAGCAATCTCTCAACATTATTATATTACAAAATGAAAGTTTTCAACTTTATTACTTAATTTTATGAAAAAATACACTGCGAATTGTTTACATGAAAAATATCCTTTCTTGTGATAAAAGAAAAATTTTTTAAATTAGTTTTTTTCTCCGGTTATACTTGAGATTGTTATTTATTAATTTTTCTTTTAATTGCAAAATTTTAATCAAATAAGTGAATTAACTGTTGAATTTTTTAATTAGGTTCCAAAATTTATTTCAAAGTAGAGGACAATTTTTTTATATTAGCAAAAAGTTTAGAGTTCATTCAGCAATCTGGAGAAACTTATTTCGGTTCTACACTAAAAAAATTTATTCAATTCAAATTACTAATTACTTGACAATTAGCGAATAAATATTTGTTCTTGTATCAAATAATTTTTTATTTGAGTCACACAAATATTTACTTGAATGAAATAATATTTATTTGAGACAATTAAATAGTATTTGAATACCAATAATTTGAGTATTGGAAACAAATACCATTTAATTGACTAAAAAAATTATAATATTAATAATAATAATTATTATTATTATTAATTATTAATGTTTATTAACACTGAGAAATAAAAATATACTTATATTATGAAAATATTATTAATCACTTCTAAATGAAAGCATACAAGCAGATTAATTAATTGCAAGAAAATGAAGATCATTTAATTACGGAGTGGAAAAGATTTTTTCCCTTTTTTTTATTAATGAGAAAAATAATGATCTTTGAAGAGTTATATTTTATTTGATATTCTATTCTGGCGCACTTGGAAACTTATTGATTTCTTTGCATTGTTTTTTTGTAGTAATGCTTTAATCTACGGTTGTGTAATTTTTTTTTTGGTCTTTTATCGGATATCGGGAAATATAAAAAAGTTTGAACATCGGTAGCTTCATTTTCGATAATTTCGTTTAGCGTGGAGAATCGGCAATGAATGTAATACTAGCCCCGAAGTATCTACGCGAAAACCACATGAGCCAAGCCCCTTGGTTATCGACCGAATGGCTTATCGGGTTATCTCCTCTGGCCACATCATCCTCCGGTCGATCACGTGTTCAACCATTTGCATCATACACTTCATTTTCGTCAAACGTAGATCGTTTCGTAACCATTAATGGTTATTATTTATTAGCGTTGATATATTATATTGGAAATGTTGCTACTTTGATGTCTTAGTTTATGAAATTATTTTTAAAAAAAATTTTTTTTTATATGCACTGAGAAAAAATAATATATATTTGAATCAAACATAATTATCTTTGTTATAAAGAGAACGTAAAATTATTGTTTCTAATTATTTTCACTAATTAATTTTTTATAATGATTTTTTTAAAAAGTATTTCTTTTTTGTTTCAGGTGAGTTAAATAACACATGTTTCCTGTAGAGTTTATTTCGTAAGTAAATACATATTAAAATAGTATAAGTATAATTAATGGATGACCTTCCATTAGTGAATGGAAATAATTTTTTATGGGAAAAAATAAAATTTTTATTTGTTTCGAATAAAATTTATTTGTTAGGGGAAAGTTACTAAATGACTGTGAGACAAAAATATAATATTCCTTTTCTCTGAATATTAAACTCAAACAGAGGAATTAATTTTTGAGTTGGAATTTTTCAAGAATAATTATTAAAAATTATGTTTTCTCTAAAATTCGATTTAGTAAAAATGTTTATTAATTCGAACTAGTGGATTGAAGTTTGGCTTTTGAATTGGTAAATTTTACAATTGAAAAGTACATTCTAGTAATTTATTAGTAAAATTTATTAATTTACTAGTGATATTTAATAATTAGCAAAATTTAAATTAGTAAATTTTACATGCAAATTAGTAGAGATTACTATTTATTGGAAAAATTTACTAATTCAAAAGCATGAAATCTGTCACATACGTAGTAAACATTTTTACTAATTCAAATTTGGTGTGCAGTAACTAATTTACTAAAAAAATTGGTTCAATAACTCTCTGAATTTGAATTAGTAAAAGTGTTTATTAATTTTGAATTAATGACTGAGATTTTGCTTTTGAGTTATTAAATCCCATTAATAAATAGTAATTTCTACTAACTTAAGTAAAATTTACTAATTAATAAATCGAATTAATAAATGTTGATAATAAAATAAATCATTATTAAATTTTCCCAGAATTCATTGGTTTAAATTTATTTTTGAAAAATAAATTATTATTATTATTATTATTATATTATGAAGTCATTATTATTAGTAGCAAAATTTGTTGAAAAATAAGTATTTTCTTGTCATTATTATATTTTATTATTAAATCAATGGAAATGGCGGAAATAGAAAATAACAGATTTTAGAGGAAATTCCGATTTAGAATAGATATATATATATATGGCGGTTGTTAAACAATGGTTGGATTGTCGTTGAGACCACTGTGCCATCCAGCATATTTGACCGTGTATTCTGTGGGTACATTGCGACACACTATCTCTCTAACAATTGTTGCAAGCATTCACAATTGTCGGATTTGCTAAATTTCATATATATAATACATAAAAGTAAAAAAAAACTAAAATACCAAAATATACTTTAAATCCTCATTTTCTCTTTTTTTGTGGAAGCAAAAGTAAATCTTTATACTGACTCTTGTGGCTTTCTTTTGTTGAATTTCGACCCATGAAAATTGGATTTTTGAGGAGAGAAAAAATTTATAAGATGAACGCTATGATAATCACAAAGAGTTCTGCATTTTTCAATGGCAAAACGAAATCGAGTATTTTTATTTATGTTTTTTTTATTTTATGTTTTTTACTTTTTTTTCTCTTGAGTATACATTTATATAGTAGAGAAGAAAAAAGGGAAAGAAAAAATATTTTAAAAGTCATACTTAATAAGATATCTAAAGTTTTATCGGTCTCTTTATTTCAAAAATTTTTTTTTTATTTGTTTACTTATAAACTTTATTTCAAAACGTTGGTGAAATTTACGAAGTTTATAACAATAGTTAACAATTGAAGCAAAAAATAGTTTTCACGCAGAAAACATTCTTTTGTCATTTAGGTTTAATTTTCTTTGGAATTTATTAAAAATTTTTGAAACGAATAATGTCTCAAAATTTCTTCATTTGAAAAATATTTTTTCTTTTAAATATTTTTCATTATAAATATTGGAAATATTATTCACATTATTTTTCTTGGGGTTTGAACAACAACAGTATATTTGTTCAATTATATTTTTTAATTGCGCCTATAAAAATGGTCCAGATTTTTTCGCTATTTTTCTTTTTGAAAAAATAATTTCTACAGAAAAATAGTAAATTATAAACAAACAAATAAATGATAAATAAATAATGAATGAGTCTAATAAATGAATAAGAAATAAAAAATAAATAAGAAATAAATAAACAAATAAATAAATACAATACAATGCAGCAATTGAAACGCTGACAATTAGTAAAAAAAGCAAAACGAAAAAGAAAGAAAATAAACAGTGAAAATTTTTACAACAGAAAAAAAGCTGATTAAGTCATTTGTTTTCGTTGCGGCTGAAAACTGTATAACCGGGAAAGTAATCTGCACTTCCTTTGTGTCGAGTGTAGATAACTTTGTGATCGGACGTGTCTGCGAAAATTTACGAGGGAATATTCTGAATTGTAAATCTACATTATCCAAAGCTTGTCGCATAAACACGAGCAATTTGTATGGTTATATATACAGTTGACAATGGCTATAATATTATACCGGTGAAATGATATTTTAATTTCTCGAAAAAAGAAAAGTTTTATGTAAATCGATTTTATTCGTGCGTCACACTATCGGCAATACGTCACAATCTTATTATCCAAATGTCGATAATTTACATTTCATTTTTGAAGATAAAGAGAGGAAAGAAAAAAAAGTAAAGAGAGAAAGAAAGAAAGAAAAGAAGAAGGAAAAAGAGAGAAGAATCTAACAGAGATCACGCGTCGCGAATTTAAAATTGCTTCTTGTATTCTCGCGCGACGCGGTGTGTTGTGCGGGTGCGGTGCAAAAAAAAAAAGAAAAAAAACACACGGGAATATGGTTTTAGTGAAAAATTGCCTCGGTAAAAGGAGAGAAATGTTTATGTTTCGCTGTGAGAAAAACTTCTCTTCTTGTATCAAATATTATTTTTAGAAATGCTAAACCACTTTAGAACTTTCAACGACTTAAAGAACGTTAATAAATCACATTACCAAATTATATTCTCCCCCTGCGGATGCGGAAAAGACCGCAGGAGGAAAAAATATGTATATACAAGTTGTTTTCTCCGCTTTCTGCGAAAAATATCTTTAATAAATAATTATTTTATGACCAAATAAACAGACTAGTTTGAGGAAAATACTCGAAAAAGTTTCTTTTTTTTAGTACAGAAGGGAAACATTTGAAGATGTGTGTTTATTACACTTGTGTTTTTTCTTTCTTGTTGAGTTATTTCTCGAATCAAATAATGTTTATTGCTGAGGGAGATTTTATATTCTGAATTTCAGAAATTATTCTTGCCTTTTGTTGCAGAATAAAATTTTACGTGTATGGTAGATTTTTGGAATTTATATTCTATTCTCAAAATGGAAAATAAAAAATGTAGAGAAAGTTCTACTTTTTTCAAAGTGGAAACTGAAATACTTTAGTGGTTTTTTCCGCGCATCTTTTTTTGTTGTTTATGTTGTAAATTAATTTTTAAGAAATTACACTAATATTCTAAATATTCAAATACGAACTAAATTTACTTATTTTTTCTTCATTTTAACATTTTATTACAAAAATATTTCTTCAGTAACAAAAAAAAATTATTAAATTTTCATTTTGTTTTTTATTGTAATTATAAATTGTTGAAATGTTTGAGAAGTTAAAGAAATACGAAAATTACATTCAAAAGTATAGAGAAATAAAATGAAAAAAAATTTTTTTTTTGAAATTTTAATAAAATCTATTATAAAAGTAGTAAAATTAGTTAAATTTTACTAATAAATAATAGAATACGATTGTTAAGCAATGTTTTTAAAAATTTTAGTATTTAAAATAAAAAGTAAAACAATTGCAAATTGATACAAATTATTTATAATTTTGCTAACTCCGATTTTGGGAGTGATAATAATACCTAATTGTTAAAAATGTAAATAATAGTGAATAATAATAATAAAAAATTAATTAATGAAATTATTTTAAAAAATAATTAATAAAATTGTTTATTATTTGTTTAAAAAATACGATATTATTTTAATTATTTTCAAAAGCACAGAATATGTAATTTTAATTGAAAAATATATTCAAGAGTAGAAAATAATTTGCAGTTTAATTCCAAAGATAGGTAATGAATATTTCAAAATTAAAAAATAAGTATTTTTAATTTTAAAATATATTCTTGTTAACATGGATAAATTGATAATTCGAAGGAAACAGCTATTTTTAATTTAAAAATATATTCTTGTTAGCCTGAACAAATTTATTGTTTGATAGTTATAATGGAAAAATTATTAATTATAATTTAGCGTTTTAAAAATAAGAGAAATCGATTTTTAGCTTTTTCACGTTAAAAGGAGTAAATGCACAGAGAGAAAAATGTATTTATAAATTACAAGAAGTCTTTCACGTGAAAAATGTAGTAATTAATAAATATGTAAATTGAGAAATCCATTTCTTTAGTATCAAGCGTATAAAAATATCGAACACAAAATCATTATTTTTAATTATTTCTCTCTCTTTCTCTCTCGATTTCTCCGGAATGAACGTCAGCTATTTTTCCCATCCAATAACTTTTTTAGCAGAGCTTTAGATATTTACTTACAATATAAAAAGTAGGACATGTTATATAATTGCATCGATGTACATATCATTCTATACACTATTTTACTGTTATTCTCATTTCTTTTTCTTTTTCAAGTGATTTACCCTTTTCGAGGGAAAATTCACTGCAATAATAAATTTAGAGAAAGGAATATTTATCATGAAGTTTTTAATTATTTAGTTACTTAATTATTACATTCCTCGATCGATAAATTTCAATTTCAAATGAATTCTGGTGTGTGACTTTTGAAATATTCAGTTGTTCGTAAATTCTCATTTTTCTCCTCTTTTTCTCCCATAATTTTCGATTTTATTTCACAGTTTCGATTCTTGTTTGAAACATTTTTATTTTTTTTTTTTAATTAAAATTTCTTATAATTTTATTAATGAAATTTAAAAAGAAAGTAAATAAATTTAGTTTAATTTAAAAAAAAATTTATAATTGAGAAAAATGATTTTTCACCTTTATAGGTACATTTATTGCGGAAAAGTTATGAATCGAAAGAGTCTCTCCGTAAAGTGTCGCCTCCTCGTATCAAAATATTGTACCAATCTTCTCTTGCGTTTTACTGTCTCTCCAACTCGCCAAAGCGTAAAGTTAGAACTATTCGTAAAGTCCCTTCTCAAGACATAGTTTGAAAATTGAATTTTCTATTCTCGACAGGCTCTCCACTTCCAGGAAATGTCCCAAAAGGTTCACCCGAAATTCCACTCTGGGAAATTTCACTTGTTCTTTGACCTCTTGAATTTTCCGCAAATGATAAAATAAAAATTCATCTTGAAAAAAGTTTTTAACTCAATTTCTCTTCTTCAAAAGTGACTCAAATATTCCATAATAAAAATGAGAAAAAAAATGAAAAACTTGCGGGTAGAAATTTTTTTTTTTCACTTGGAAATTTAACTTTGTGTGGGATAAAATTCTTCGTTTATTGCTTCTTTATAAGGTTATTTTAAATAAAAAAAATCCCCATTGTGAAAGGATATTTGTTAGAAGTTGGAGTCAAAATTATAATTGGAAATTAAAGTTTTTCATATTTCAAACTATTTTTTTTTTAATTATTTTTATTTTACTTTACTAAAAATAATTATAATATTAAATTAAATTTTTCATAGTTTATAAATTGTATTTTGTAACGAAATGAGTTATTTTTAATTCAACCTTTATTAAATTCTTTTTCTCTATATATAACCAAAAGAAAAATCTTTCTTGACTTTTTTCGTTCTTTTCTTCTTTTTTCTTGAAAAAGTTAGACAAAGAAAAGTCAGTCAGTTAATTATTTTACAATATTCGATTGAAGAAAATAAGGCAACCCAACCCGATTGCCTTTTAGCCCCGGGAGAATTGGAATTAAGGCGAGACTGCAACTCTTATTGCCAACTAATAAAGTTGGTTCGTGATAAGCGATCTGATCAAAGTGGATATTTTTATATAGATAGCATTATGTCTGGCAGATCGTGAGATATTAAATTAGTTTGAAAAATGAAAAATATTTCCGCTGATATATTAGAAAACATGTTTTTATTCGAATTTTTTTTCTTTTCTTTGAAACATGTTTTTTTAAAGAAACTTTTCACTATGTGCTCTTTTTTTTGAAAAATTGGTTAGAAAAAAATTTATTTAAAACAACAGGGTTCGAATAAGGTCTGTAAATCCTTGTAAAGGTCCGTAAAAGTAAGTTTGTTTTGAAAAAAATGTCCGTTAAGTCTGTAATTTGATTGAGAAAAGACGAAAAGTTTGTAAATTGTACGGTACAATTTGGAAAATTTTAGAGAAATTGCAAATTAATTTTCCTCAATTCAATAATATTCAATATCTACTTTTTTACTAATATTTTCCAAAAGAATTGAATTATCTAAAAAAAATTTTAATAAAATTCTACGCAAACATTTAATTAGCGCCATAAAATAATAAAAATTTTACTGGAATTCAATTATTTACAAATTTTTTTTTATAAATTTCTTCGCAATTATTAAATTACTTTTATAAATAATAAAATTTTTACTCGGATTCAAATTTTTCGTAAATAAGAAAATTCTATTTAGAAATTCAACTATTTTCATAAATAATAAGACTCATTGCAAAATTTTAATTACTTTTAATATAATTTAAATTTAATTAGTTATTTTTATAAATTGTATTAAAATTCCTGAAAAGAATTCAATTTTAAAAAACATGCAATTGGTCAATAAATTATTTACTTTTGTATTTAAAATTTTAAATAATTGAATTCTTGTAGAATTATTAATAAAAAATTATTTGAAAATAAATTATATGCAAAATTTAATTTGGTGCCATAAAATAATAAAAATTTAACTGAAATTCAATTCTTTACAAATTCATTTATAAATTTCTTCTCAGTCATTCAATTATTTACATAAATAAAATAATAATAACATTTTTACAGGGATTAAATTATTTTCATTAAAAAGAAAATTATGTCTGAGAATTCAATTATTTTCATAAATAATAAAACTTATTGCAGAATTCAATTATTTTTTATAAAATTTTCAAAGAGTAAAATATTTTTAAAAATTGTATTAAAATTCGTCAAAACAATTCAATTATTTAAAAATTTGTTAATTGACTTCTTTATGAGAATTCGATTTTAAGAAATGCTATTGTTCATTAAATTATTTATTTTCGTATTTAAATAATTAAATTCTTGTAGGATTTTCTAATAATAATTGATGTCAATATTAACTTATGTTTAAATTTTATATAATATTTGAACAGTTACAGGATTATGACACAAATTTTTAGAGATAATTGAATTTTTAAAATGTTTCAAATTAAAATCTTTGAAAATCTGCATACTTAATATTTTTTTACTAATAATTCTATGAAATTAATTTTTTTGAGAATGTTTAATTGCTGATTTTATTTGATATATTATTATTTTTTAATTTTTCAAGTTAGAAAATAAAAAACATAAATATATGTTAGAAATTCTAACATATATTTAATTGATGAATTTACAAATAATTGAAATTTTGTAAAATTGAATTGTAAATAAATGAATTTAAATATTTTTAAAGAACTTTTTCTAAAATTATTAAAAATAATGCATTTATAAAAGAATTTTATTTAAAAAAACGAATAAAATTCTTTATGGAAATTGAGTTTTAATCATTAATTCAATATTTAATTTAATTTAATTAATTCAATATTTAATTCAATAGTTCGAACCCTGGAAACAACCGACAATTCGTATTGAATATTAATCAAATTCTTCTTAGACAAAAAATAGAGTATTCGATTAAAGAATAATAATTTTTTCCTATGTAACAGAAATTTTTCTAATATAATTTTGTATGAAGCAGAAAGAAAACAATGTAGAAAAATTATTTAATTAAAGTTCACTTGAATTTTAATTTATTTCAATTTGGATAGAAAATATTCGCGTATAAGAATGGAAACGGCGACGCGACGGTATTTTTTAAAGTCCACAGGCGTGACTATAAATTATTAATCATACCGTTAGATTTGAAAGGAAAAAAGGGGCGGATAAGTAGTGTGGGAAAAAATAAATTTTCTCTGGTTGAGGTAGGATTAAGAACGTGAGAAGGGTTGACAATTTTACGACTCAATCTAACCTAAGTTCCTTAAGAAATTTCTCTGCTCTCAAAATCTAGTATAGAAGCTTTTCTTCTTTTTTTCGTCGTCGTCGTAGTCGTGCTCCAGTAAAAAGAAAAGAAGAAAAAAAAAGAAAAATGATGAAAAGTCGCTGTGAAGAAATTGAAGTGGTTTAAGACTTTGGAAAATACTTTCGATGTCTTTTATTGTTGATTTTAATCTTGAAATGTTCCTTGTCGCATAAAATGACACCATTTTTTGATTTTTTTTTGGTTTCTTTCTGTCTCTCTCTCTCTCTGTCTCTCATTACATAATTTTCGAGTGCGTTTAATGTTACTGGGGAAAATTGAAACAGAACGTGGCATATGACACGCAGGTACTCCTCTCTTCCTGCTTTATAGAATCACATATTCTCGCGAGAGGCTTTAATGATATTTCCGCGTCTATATAATGTTAAATCGGATTATCTCTCGGAATTTTAGTACACGAGAAATCCATATTGAATTTTCATCGTGAATAATAAAGAAATTAAATGAAATTTCTTTTATCCTAAGTGTATTTTAAACGTACAGGTATTTTAAAAAAAATAGATGCAGTAATTTTTTCTGAATTCCTGTAATGTATCGCGTATACAGAATATCGCACTATTGTTGTGAAAAATGATAATTCTACTTTGGAATCCTTTTAAATTTATGAGCTTTCTGATTCAAGGCGTTTTAAAATTGTAAAGCTTTTCATGGCGGATGCTTTCAATGTTTAGAGCTTTTCAATTTTAGGTGCTTTTAAATTTTTAAAGCATTCCATTTTCGGGAGCTCTTTAACTCTTCGGCCTCTTTCAATTTCAAGAGCTTTCAAGTTTATGGGCAATTGAAAAAAATTTTCTTGTTGTTTATAACTTATTTGATATAGACACTGTTATTCGATGACTTCAACAGGGACAAGTAGTTTTCTATTCAGTTTGCGAATATCATTTTTGGGAAAAATTTAATTTTCTTATTTTATAATAAATTAAAAAGTTTCTGAAAATTTCTTTTTTCAATTTCTTATGAATCTTCTGTTTATAAGCTCCTACTTTGAAAATGCTAAAATATAATTTAAAAGATATGCTGTTGTCGATCTCTCTCACTATGTCAGTTTGAAAAAAAGTGTAAAGCGTGAAGAATATGTTTGGATAAAAAAAAAGAAAAGGTGGGGCTTTGGGATTCTTGAAAAATGGTGGAAGGTGATTTTACTTCCTATGGTCTCTCTCCTATTTTATTTCCTTTTTTTCCCCTCTCACTCGAGCACGTGTCTCTTTTTCAAGAAGAAGGAAAGGACGATTCCCCTGGGATGGCAAACCGACACCACCAAACCTACGATCAATTTTTCACTTACGGAATTTCTTCGTTCCACACAATTTTCCGATACCTCGGCATTCTCCTCTTTTTTCGAGTCTCTCTTACCTCTTTCTGTTTTACCCCTTCTCTTTTTTCTTTCTGGGAAAAAAAGAAGTCTTTTTCCAAGAAACGCTTTCTTTATTCAACCTATATCTTGTTTCTTTCTTGCGCTTTCATCTCTTCTTCGACCCCCAAACCATGTCGAACCCGCCACAAGGGAAGGTCAGGAGCCACAGTGTATTTCCGTCAACTCTCTGGGGAACTCCTTCTACAGTAACCGCACAATGTAGACGTATATTGTTCTCTCCACACAGTAGAAATTAATGTACAGACCGAGAACTTGATATTATTGACTAAAATCAAACAAGACTATTCAATTGTTCGTGAATGTTATATGAGTTGGGATCCCTGTTTGTTACATAATTTCACGTTTATATGTATAAAACACTTCGTTTTAGGAAACTAATTTTAATTTGGTTTTCCATATGAATTTCCTCACTTGAATGCTGTTTTCTTGAAAGTATCCAAACTACACAATTAGCACATCAATTTAATTTTCTACCTTTCTGATTTCAAAAACAAATTTTTTAATTTTATCCTGACACTAAAGACTATTTTGATTCACTCTAAAAATGATTCACTCTTTCGAAAAAATATTTAATTACATTTATTTACGAATTTATTCAAAGTAAAATTTTATTCAAAAACATCAATCAATTTTTTTTAATAAATATTTAATCATTATTATTTTATTATTATTCGATAGAAATTAAGTTTTTCAAAAAATTCCAAGTTCAAAACCTTTATGAAATTCAACAACCTAGAAGAATATTATTATAAAACCTGAAGATAGTGATGAACTTTTTCTGTTTTATAATAATTTAAATTTATATAAAAATTTTTCAAAGAAAATATAATTTAGAAAAATTTTAATAAAACCCTTTGCAAGAATTCAATTCTTTTTTTTACAAGTAGTAACATTTTTTAATAATGAATTCAATCACCGAGCTTTAATTATTTTTAATACAATTTCAATCAAATTCCTCGAAAAATGTTATTATTTTCAAAATTTTTTTGTTAGAATTCAATAACATTTCACAAATAAATTCCCTTAATTTCAAATATTTTAAAAATATACTATTTTAATAAAATTTTTCAAAATAAATCAATTAATTTTTAAAAAATGTGATAAAATTTGTTGAAGAAATTCAAATATTTTCATAAATATTAAAAATTTTTGCAAGACTTCAATTATTTGAAAAACAATATGTAATAAAATTATTCTTCGAAACAATAAAATTCTGCACAGGATTTCAATTACTTTTTCAAACAATTTTAAGAGAATTCTTTAAAAAATTTAATTATTCTCGAAATTAATAAAATTCGTCACAGGATTTAAATTACTTTTTAAAATAATTTTAAGTGAATTCTTTGAAAAATGTAATTATTCTCCAAATTAATAAAATTCTTCACAGGATTTCAATTCTTCTTTAAATCAAGTATTTTGAATAATTTTTGAAAACATTCTTTGAGAATTTTCAAATTCACTCGTTCGGAATTCAGTTTTACAAAATTTGGATTATTTTAAAATTCTTCAATTAGAATATTTAAAAAATAAAAATTACAAACAATTTTAAAGAAAAATCCAAAATTAAACGTTTTAAAAAAAATGTATTTTACAGAATATTCAGTTAAAAATAAGAAAAAAAAAATTTTATTTGTCAGGCATAAAGCTGTTTTCAATGGAAAATTATTTTTCATTTAAACAAAATAAAATATATTCCTAGTAAATACAATTTTAGTAAATATAATTATTTGAACTGAGTAAATTTGAACCAAAAAAAAATTATTTGTGACGTAACAAATAAATTTGCCTTCAAGATAAATATATCTTTATGATATGTATAAACATAAATATATTTAGTGTAAATTGTCATAATAATAAATTAAAAAGAATTATTTTCCTGATAAAATTTTTTTATTCAATTAAGAAAAATGTAGAGAATTAGTGAAAAGTGTATAAAAGATAAGAGCACTTTTTTGAAACACATTTTTTAATTATTTATATAATATATATTAAAAATGAAATAAAAGTGAATTCATTCCTTTTGAATGTGGTCTTTGCGTGTTCTCTTCAACTGTTTTTAGCTTTTATGTTTTCAAAAAGAGTCAAGTATTTCGACAAAAACACTCAATTGTGGGTCAGGAAACATTTTAATTAACAACAAAGTGTTTTACGGTGAGCAAGAGAAAAATGAGCAATTTTGAGAGGAATTAAAGAGAAAGACAAGAAAAAAGATAGCGGAAAGAAAGAAAAAGAGGGGATGAAAAATTTAAAGAGAACAAACCTTGTGAGAGTTGAATGGGGATTTTGAAAATGCTTAAAAGAGTTCTTTAAAGTTGTATATAGTATATATGTGTGTGTATATAGTAAAGAAGGTCGTGAAAGTAAGAGGATGGGAGATTATATCGTAGCAAACTCATAAAAATCGACTTCTTTTTCCACTTTAAAGACAAACACCCGCGAGCAACTGCTTCTTTTCTTCATGGGAATATTTTTATTATATGAAATTACATTTAACAAATTTCCGGCATATGAAAAATTTGTCTTTGTTCAATTGTCGAGTTATACTTTGTGTTTATGTATATGTACAGACAAATATATGTATAGTGTATATATATATATATATATATATATATATATATAGAGTATAGGACTGAAAGAAAAGATAATGACATTTTATGACGAGTTTCTTACAAGTTTTATTACCCTCAGGCTACGTGCCTTCGACAAATTTTATGTCATCAGATTAAAAGAGGAATTTTTATTCTTTACGCGATCACACTTCTTTTATGGTGAAATGAAAAATGCGACAATATCATGCGATGAATTTTGCCCTTTCTCTAATGCGTATTTAGACTTTACGGTGGTTGAACATAAAATTTAGGAAATTAAATTTCATTAACCTTAATTTACCTGGAAATGAAAAAAAAAATATATATATATACATATATTAAAATAAAATAAAAAAATTCAGCCCTTAGACTCACGCGACTATTTTGATGTATGCTTTTTGACACCTTTTTCAAATTCATGCATAATTGTGTATTCAACTTAAATACTATTTTTGGAAAAAAGGTTACTAATAACACACTAAAGGAAAATGTTACGTGTAAGATATTTTAGTAACACATTTCAGTGAATGGAAATTTTTAATTGTATTACGTTTTAGGGGAAACGTGTCAAAATAAGAAAAATTGGTATAAAAACTATATTACATTTTAAAAAACGTAGGAGAATTTAATAAATGTATTTAAAATTCAAATTTGTTTTTAAATTCGTTTCTAATTTCTATTCATAATTATAATATTTTTTAAAATTTTTACTCTTCCTGTACTGTCCATTAAAATTTGTTTATATATTTTATTTTTTAGTGTGCAATGATTTCGTTTTATTTCAATTCTAGTAGATATTAGAAAAAAATGAAAAAATCCATACAATTATTTTTTAAGGGATATAATGATCGTACATTATTATTATCATTTTAATGTTAATAAAAATATTCTGTTTTTAAATTTCGCGCCAAAAAAGTTCATTAAATTGACGTCTAGATGAAATAAAGAAGTTAATAATTTTACCTAAACATTTTTTAATTAATTCAATTTTGAAAGAGTTGCGTTTACAATTTTTATAAATAAAAATTCTTCTAAAATTAGTTAAATATTTTAAAATGCATACACATTTGTTTATTAAAAAAAAGATTTATAGAAAACTTTTAACTAAAAATATTTTAAAAAATTGGATTTTTGAGAAGAAAAGAAATGTTTGTAGAAATTTAATTATTTTTAAAAATAATAAACTTCATGGTCAAAATTCTTAAATAGATGAACTTTAACAGGATCTAAATGTAAATTTAATTAAATTTCAATTTTTATAAAAAATTTTATTATAAATTTTAAAGAACTCAGATTTTGGAAAAATTGTAATAAGTTGTATTCTTCCGAAATAAGTTAAATTATTTAAAATGTATACACATTTATTTATTAGAAATAATAATGGATTTATAGAAAACTTTAAATTAAAAGCACTAAAAAAATTGAATTTTTGAGATGAAAATAAATGTTTGTAGAAATTCAATTATTTTTAAAAATAATAAACTTCATGGTCAAAATTCAATTATGTTCAAAGTTTAAAAAAACTATTTCAAATTTTTAATTATTTTTATAAATAATAAAATTCTTTTCCAACATTAAATTTTTTTTAACAATTTTAAATAAAAATTCTCGGCAAAACTTTCCAAAGGAATTTAATTTTTAAAACAAATTTTTTAATTTACTTCTACGCAAACATTTAACTATTTGCATAAATAATATAAATTTTACAAGAGTTTAATAGTATACAATTTTTTTTATTTTTATAAATAAGTCTATAAAATGGTTTTGAAATTCAAATTGAAATTTAGTTGCAAATAAATTTAAAAAAACAATAGTGCAAATTAAAAGGAATTTTTTTTAAATATATGTAAAATTCATCAGAACATAAAGTAAAGAAATAGAGGAAAAAATAATTTTCATCTTTTCCATGAAAAGGAAATATAGTAATGATTTAAGAGTTCATTTTGAGGATTTTAGAATTGAATTCCAGTGTAAAATTTGCAAGTCGAATGAATTCCATATTTTATAGTATAACTAAGAAATGCAAGACTATGAACTTGTAATCGACCGACTAAAGTCGAATTTCTCTTTTGGGGGAACAAAAATCCTCTAGGGGATATTTAATGTACAAACTCTCGAATTAGGTCGCTTAAAATTTAGAGTCCCTTGGTTTCTAGTTAGCCAATGTAACGATTAACGAATTTCAATGTTGCCTCTAAAATGACTTTAGTTTCCAAAGTTTAAGGGAATAATGGAATTTAATGAAAAAAGCTGTATTTTCTCTATCTGTTTTAGTTTCATATCTTACGAGATAAAAGTTATTATCACTGTGTGAGTTGTATTTTATGGGAGAATTAAAATTAGTCAATAATTGCATAAAAGTTTTGCTAACATTTTCATGAGAATTAATAAAAATTGCAATTAAATCTTGAACTAAAAAAGAATAAATGTTAATGAAATTATATTTTACTATTTTAGGAATCAAGTTTTATGAAAAGTAAAAAATTTTCATTGAAATTATTTTGATTTGAAAATGTAAATATATATTTTCGCAAATTTAACAGTTTATTGTAAAGAACAATACAGATAATGTGATTGTAGAAAACAAAATAATGAACTTAGTTCTGGTAACCTATTTTTTGAAAAAGAGATAAAAAGAAATTGAATTTGTTTTTCCTGAATATGTTTTTGTATATACACATATATATATGTATACATACAGGATATATAGAAAACTCATCGAGAAATATTCATCTTTTTCGGTATTCTCTACTCTCGCATGCATGTTTGACTTTTTCCTTTTTCTTTCTGCATCACTGATCTGCAGACTTTGTACTTTACCCAAATACTCTCTTTATGCAGACATTTTCTATTTATACAATTTTGCCTGTTTCGGCAAATGTAGCATTTACTTCGCAATATTAAACTTGGGGAATACATATACATGTGCGTATATGTGTGTACGAAATACATGAAAATAATTTTTTAATTTATTTCTGAAAATTATATTAATAAATAATTTATTTTTTTTCTGTTTCAGGTGAGTTTACATGTATATGAGAGAGAAAAGAGAATTTCAATATATGTGAAAGTTTATGAGCTGTGAGTAATGTGAATATTTTTGTCTATACTTTATTTCATATATCTGTGAATTCAGTTATTAATTATTTTTCTATATTTTATAGAAACATTTTTTTATTGTAATTAATTTAATTTCAATCATTCTAATGTTTTTAATGTAAAAATATGACGAAAAAACACTATGCAATTTTGCACTAATTTTAAATATAAAAGCTTAAACTTTTTTAAATTTCTAATAATAGGTGAATTTTACAAAATTTAATATTAATTATTAATTAATGAAACGATTTAGGTTTTAAATATGATTTTATTATAAATTAAAAAAAAAATTCTGAGAATTTCGTTAATTTTCTGGAGTTTTGTGAAATTGAATTAAAATTGGTAAAGTATTTCATTATTAATTTTTAAACAAAAATAGATTTTTATTTAATTTAATAATAATTAGTAATTAATTGAATTTTATGAAGAGTTACAATTAAATGTATTCATGTTTGTTTATATAAAGAGTAGTATTAAGTAGTTGAAATTGTATTTAACATAATTTCTTTCTCGAAAAGATATAATTAAAATTTTTATTAAAGTTCTTAAGTTTTTAATTTTTTAATTTTTATTAAATTTTTGCAAAATTTTACTGAATATTCTGAAGATTTGTATTTAAAAATTATTTCAATTCTGTTTATTAAAAAATATTTTAATTTCTATAAACAAGAAAAAAATAATTGGATTAAAAAAAATGGTTTTATAATAAAACTTTGGATTTGGATTAGAAAAATTCACTAATAAATTAGTAGAAATTATTATTTATTAGTAAAATGTTTGCTTTTGAAATAGTAAATTTGGATAATAAATTAGTAGAAATTACTATTTGTTAGTAAAATTTTTGTTTATGAAGTTCGAAGAAATAACTGCTTGTTCAGTAAAATTTTCTGATTCAAAAGCAAAAAGTTAATCATTAATTTAAAATAAAATTATTAGTATGAGTAAAATTTTAGCTTTCGAATTAGTAAATGTCACTAATAAATTAGTTGAAATGAACTATTTATTAGTTAAACTGTTTGGTTTTAATTTAATAACTTCTATGTATAAATTAGTAGAAATTACTATTTACCAGTAAAATTTTTGCCTAATTGTATAAGTAAATTGCACTAATAAATTAGTAGAAATTACTTTTATTTATTAATCAAATTTTTGATTTTAAATTAGTAATTATTACTTATAAATTTCTAAAAAGTACGATTTGTTAAAATTACTGCTTGTTCGGTAAAATTTACTAATTCGACTAATATAAATTTTTTCTAATTAAAATTTAAAGAAAGGACTAGAGAAAAAATTAAAATTCTGTTTGAAAATCAGGGAAAAGTCAAGGAAAAACAAAATCGAATTTCGTAAAAAAGTCTGTGGTGAAAAAATTTAATTTGAAGAAAAAGAAAATAAATTTTATTCTTTTGAACGTTCAGAAATGTAGTTCAGGTTTTCGAGTCATGAATGAAGTTAAAATTTGATCTTGAAAATCGGGGAAAAAAGGAAACAATAAAATTTTTTCTAACAAAGATTTTCAGTTTCGTTGAAAATTGGTAATTGTCGATAAAAGATATCTGTCTACTAAAGTGATTTATCCAATGGTCGATAGAAAAATGATGATTTTTTTTTGTCGAAACGACGTTTTCTTGATGAAATGTTGAAAGTTTTCCCTCTCTGTCTCTCTCTCTCTCTCTGTATTTCTCTTGGTGTGGGATTTGTTGTTCTTGAGATCAGTTCTCTCGCTTTGGCTATATGTATTGTATTTCATGTTTTGTTGTTGTTGTTGTTTTGTTGGATGCTGACTGTCATATGTAGTCAACTTTTCCTTTGCTCTTCCGGAAATACTGTCCTTTCTATTGAAGTAGTCTATCTATTCGTATTCCACATTTACCGAAATACCTGCCTGTCCAATCTGACAGCTTATCCGTTTAATTAACGAGACAATGGACGACACCGACGCTAGATTGACAGGCACCTCTCTAGTGGGATGGAAAGTATACAATGTCGTTATTGTTTCCTTCGACGATCGCGTCTATCATCCAATTTCATTGTCTCACCATGCGTCACAGTTAGTGCACTCTCGCTATTTTAAAAATTGGAAATTTTTTTTCTTTCTCTATTTTCAATTTTTCTGTTTCTATGTGTTTGTATTTTAATTTGAAAAAGTTTCCCTTTTCTATATATATATATGGAAGTAATATCGTTTAGGAAATTGGAAAAATTAATACCAAGTTTTTTTTTGGAGTTAATTAATTAAATTTCCATTATAGCGATGGGTGAGAAGAGGGGCTAGAAAAGTTTTACTGGGTAACAGTTTTTTGTATGTGTGTGTGTGTATATTTAAATGAGACCCGACAGTGAAAGACTTTTTCGATTCCGTAGTTGCTTCACGTTATTAAAATACGAAAGCCCAGAGTTTCAGCAACGAGAGAACAGACAATTTTTTTTGGATTTTCGATGCCAAGCTTCCGTGAAGCCCTGGTGCAAATCGTCAGCCATATTACTGTTTACTTTGGACTCGGGGGCTTCCTGCATTTATCGGTTGTTCCTCTAGCAGACATTCTCCTCGTATAAAATCCCTCACTTAATCCCACATGCAGTGGCGCCAATTTCAAAGAAGGTTTTTTTTTGTATTTTTTTCGAAAAAAAGGAGCGAGTGAAAAATATTTGTTTTAAACGCGACATTTTTATTATTTTGTAAATAAAAGTATATTTCAAGGTATGAAGATTTTTATTTGATTTTTCATACTTTTTATGTTTTGGAAAATGAAGAAATAAAAAAATATATGAAAGAATACGAAATGATTTGAAATACTTATACTGTTTTTACTTTTTTAGATTTTTTTTTTAGATTTTTCGTAATTCTGATGAAGCGTGATAATTTTTATTCAAAACATCAGCAGAATTTAAATTAGTTTAAAAGAGGGAGAGAGAGAGAGAGAGAGAGAAAAAAATACGCGAAGAGTGTGTAATATTTTGTGAAAATAAATTTTCACATTACAAAGGTTATTTCTTGTTTGCTTCATCGAGTCGTGCCATTTTCGTCAGTTGAAAATTCAAGTTTAAGCACGAACCTTGATATTTACGTGTATCCTCCCGCTTAATTATGCAACTGCATGCATGACCGTGGAATAATTATGTCGAGCTTGCACGATGCGTGAAATCGGTTTGCCAACATTGCGCCACATTTGTTCTTAGGTGATATAAAGGCGTCGAAAACAAGTTGAGAGCATGATTGAGAAACTTTGAACCTTGTTTAGCGAGTGCACTGAAACACAGGACATACTTTAATCCAATATTGTGTATATATAGAGATAGAGAGTGAGAGAGAGAAATTTTGCGGCTGGTTGTATATATATATAGATAAAGTCAGGTGAATTCGCGCCAACTTTGCGGAAGATATTCAACGATGAATGGCGCGGGCGCGCATTAACGATCGATCGTCGATAATGACGGAAGTCTTGCTTTGCTCGAGAGAAATTCACAAAAAGAGGCCTTTCACGCATTTGGAATTCGCCAGTTCGTGCATATATATTAGTGCCTCCGGCGTCATCTAGTTTTCTTCGAACCGACACTAGATTTAGTCAGAAAACATGTTCTATGTAAACCAAAAATTGGGAATAATGTTTTTTTTAAATAATTGAAAAAAAAATATTATATTTTAAAAGTCATGGAATTGAAGAAATTTTTTTTGAAATAATTAAAATTTTGTTCAGAGTTTTTAAAAAAATTTTTTAATACAATTGGATTTCAGAAAAGAATATTATTATTTATAGAGATAATTGGAATTTTGAGTTATTTCCATCTTTTAATATAATTTTATTATTTTTGAGAATAATTTAATTTCTGCAATCACTTGTAACTTGTTGAAAATTCAATTTTCTTTAGTGTTCTTCAAAAATGATGTTATTTAAAAAAAAATTATTGTTGGAATTAAAAAAAAATTTAGCGTTTTGTATTAGAATTCGTGGTTATTCAATAGTTTACAAGGAAAATAAGAAAGTCACAAAAAATCAAAATTTTCTTATGAATTCTAAGAAGTTAATTTTTTCTAGTACTTTTAATAAAAAATTCCTGACTTTTCCCTGAATTCCCTGATATAGTTAAAAAGGAATTCTAATAAAGATAAGTCTACCATAAATCCGCAATTAGAGCAGTAGCGCGTATTGACAAATAATAAGAATCTAAAATAATTAAAAGAAACGGAGAAACTAGTTTATATAAAATTGAAGAAATTATTTTCATTTAGAATGTTTTACTAGCACTTTTATTCAAAGTATAAGAAAGTGAGAAAGCCCCAGGAAGAAGTCCTTCTTTTTTCTCTTTTTTGTTAGATCTCAACTTTCTTTCTCGTACTTTTATCATTATATCTCTTTGAAAAGGAAATTCATTACTTTCGACGAACCAGCTAATAAACCATGGAGTTTCTCCTTTTTTTCTCCTCCCTTTTTAATACACACCATTGTAGTTAAACATAAATTTTACTTTTTTTTATTATTATTCTTTGGTATATGTTTTTCTTCTATTACTTCTGTGTTGAATATAAATGTTGAATTATTTGAAGAAAAAGAAATAATGAGAGTTGATGGGATAAGAAAAAATTGATAAACTGATCGATATATTGAAAATGGAGAAGAGTGTGGGGTATGGACTGCGCGAATTCCCACTAGATGAAAGTAATCAGATTTTGTGACAATTTCACGGTTTCTGAATGTATTTCGTAAATAGCATAAGGGAGCCCGCTTGGCAGTAGTTGAATTTTAATTACGTTAATTGGACAGCTGTATTACTGTGCCAGTCTCGAATGGACCACCAACATCCATCATTGTAACACGCTCGGGGAACACAATGTGATTGAGGTGAACCTTTGTCAAGTGTACACTGTATACTGTACACTTGACTACTTCTCCCACCACAAGCACCAAAGCACAAAATACTGTATAGGCTCACTCTCTCTCTCTCTCTCTCCCTCTCTCTGTGTTTCGAACCGAAAGGAAATCCCGTTTGCTTCTTGGTTAATGTATATATCTTCCTTTGAACTCACTTTTGTACCTCTAATGTACGTGTACATATAAATAACTATATATAACTATACGTAAATAACTGTAACTATATGTAAATAGCTGTAAAGTAGGGTACATGCAGCAATTACTGCGCAATTCTAGTTCAGACAGCTTTTGAACAGGAAATATGACATTTAGGTTGAAATAAATAATTTTTTGCCTATATGTAAAGATTTTAAATATTTAAAAAATTGTTTACAGTCCTAATAAATTTCTTCGCAATAATTTCACTAATTTAATTATTATCAAAAATTTTAATAAAATTCTTATACAAAATTCAATTTTTTTATAAATAATAATACTCATAATATAAATTTTATTATTTTAAAAACTAATAAAATTCTTTTCAACTAAAATTCAACTATGTTGAAATTATTTTTTTTATATATCTTTAAAATTTCAATCATCTTTATAAATAATAAAATTCTTCTCGGAAATCCAATTGTTTTTAATAATTTAAATAGAATTGTTGACAAGGTTTCAATTATTTAAAGAAATTTTTCTCAATCTAAAGATTTTCAACATTTACGATTTTAATAAAAATTTTCTAGAAGTATTGAATTATTTAAAAAATAACTTTAGGAAAATTTTTTACAGGGATTCAATTATTTTTTAAAATCTTTAGAAATTTAATTTTTGTCATGAATATTAAAACTCATGATATATTTATTTATTTCCATAATTTTTTATAAAATTTGAATCGAATTCCTTGAGAAATTTAATTTATATTTTATTTTTAAAAAATGTACTTAAATTCGACGAAAGGATTCATTTATATAAAAATTTGTTGATAAAATTCTATATGAGAATTGGATTTTAAGAAACATTTATTTATTCAATAAATTATTTATTTTTGTATTTAAATATTTAAATTCTCGTAGAATTTTTAAATAAAAATTGATTTCAAAATTCATTTTAGTTATAATTGTAGATAACAATTGGATACTAAAATGATTACAGTGTGAATTTTTGGGAGTTTTGAAAATTTGAATATTTTCAAAGAACAATTTCGAAAATTAATAATTATTAGAAATGATTTATATTTAAAGAAGAATTTTAGTTAAAAGTTTTGAAAAATAATAATTGAAGAGAAATGATAAAAATAATCTTCATCTTCATATTGAAAATCGTTCTTTGTGTGAAAAAATAATGAGGATTGAATATTTATTAAAAACTGAAGATACTGTTTTATATTTTAACAATTAAAGAAATTCGTAAAATAATAATGTAATAGAACATTTTTTTGAGTATCTAATAATTTTTAAAGTAAACCAGAATATTCCTTTAGGTATACAAAAAAAAGTGAAAATTGTGTCTGGAAATCAAAGAGAAGTCAGTAAAAAACAGCATTTATATATATAAGAAATAGAAAATATATATCAAAAGAGAGAACGTAGTTACTCGAAGCTATTTAGTGATATAGTTTACATACCTATATACACAATTTGATTCGAAAACATAAAATTAAATATGAAGCTCAAACGTGAAAACGGTCTACTCATTCTGTGCTTCACTAGTTGCGAAAGCGATATTAGAGGGAAAAAATAGAAAAAAAAATTCCGCAGTAAAAGATTTTTCCATCTACTTCAAAGGGTAAAAATGCATTCAAAGTATTTTCTTATAGATCCCGGTCATTCTAAATAAATGGAGAGTGATTACTTTTTCACATTTCTTATATTTTTTTGTGAAATTTCACTGGAAATCGTAGTTGAAATATTAATCAATTATATATCAATAATTTTCCACTGATTATTATTTAATTAAAAAAAAATTTCCTTTCTTTAATTCGACAATCAGTGCTCTCTTAATTTAAATCATAGTAAAAAATTTATAATTTGTTATTTCATTAGTATTACATCATTGTTAGTTCGGAAATCAGTGCACATGTCTGACTTGATATTGTTTATACTACTTGAAAGTGTCAAATAGTTCCATTTATATTACATTATGAAATGAATATCGTTTTTTTTCTTTTTGTGAAGAAAAATTACTATATATTTTTAAGTAAAGAATAAAATAAAAATAAAGTCAAACAAATAAACAAAAATTTTTCTAATTAAAGATGAATAGAAAGAAGTGACTATAATTTTAAACGTAATTTTATTGTATTATGTATATTTAAAAGTAATTCGCTCTACACTTAGAAACGAGAAAGAAAAATCAGGAGAAAACATTAATTTCGAGTGTATAAAGTGAAAAAAATTTAATTATTACTTGTAGACTCAAGCTTTCATGAAATATTAGCAAACATCAAGAATGAAAAATGCAGAAGGCATTAAGGAAATTGTGTACGTAAATGAATAACGAAATGTCGCCATTAAGGATGAATTAAATCTGAGGAATAAGTAATTTGCGTTTTTTTCCATGTTGCATGTTTCAAAGAAACAAAAGACGTGACAAGAAGTCTGATTATTTTATTATTGTTATTATGATTATTATTATTATTATTATTATTTTTGTTTTTATTATTTTTACTGTCTTTATTATTTTTTAATTATTTAGAAAAAATGTTTAATACTATTTCAATTTATCAATACAAGTAAATGAAGTATTAAACTACTTTTCCTTTTTCGTTTTTGAGCACACATATGCAGACTCACAAAAATGTCTCTTTTTACTAGATGTACTTTATCAAGTTCAATTGTTTCAAGAAAACAGACATCATTCAGTGTTTATCATATGGCATTGTAAAAAGAAAAATTCCACTTTCCTTGCACAAGTTTTATCTCGGAATTTTAGATCAAGTGATATCTGTGCTTCCCCATAAAAATGCAATAAAAAACAAAAAAGTCATCTTATATTTTTATTGGAAAGTAGAAGGAACAAATAAAATTCACCGATTTTTTAAACTGGTCACGTAATATTTGAAATTTATTTACGACAATAGATCGAAATTGTTTATTGTAAGAACGCTACGTGAAATATAGTATAAATAATATTATATATTTTTTTTATTTTATATGTCAGGGACTGTGACTTTTTCGACCTTTTTCATCTTTTTTTTTTAATTTTGTCACCGTTTTATCAATTTTCACCTATTTAGCCTAATTTGTAAACTTTTGGACTATTTTTAGTCATAAATGTATAGTTATTGATTGTTTTTAATTAATTTTTCTTTTAATAGATTTTAATTTTTTTAAACTTTCAATTTTTATCGATATTACAATCTTAGCTCCGAATTTAATTTAGCAGGATTTGATAAACTGTTTTTTTTGTTTTCATACAGCTAAAGTTTTGAACGGTTAAAATGAACGAAATTTTTTTTCAACTTAAGTTTTTTTGGAAATTACTGACGAAAAATGAAAGATAATTGAAATTAAACAATTTTTAGTTTAAAATTAATTTGTTTTAATCTGAAAAATAATTTTTCTGTAAATAAAATACAATTTAGAAGAAGTAGAGAAAATATTGTTGATTAATTGAACGTTCGAAACTTTAGGAACATTTGTTTTCAGCTTTATAAATTATCATCATTAAATTTATTTTATAACTAATTTAGTAAAAAGTAAATAAAAAAATTGAACAAATTTTATTTTGATTATTTTTTTAAAATAGTTTTATTTTCTTTTTTCTATTTCCACAGAGAACGAAAAGAAAAGTATTATTTTTTGAAAGAATTGATAAATATGTAATGTAGTTGCACGAAATGTTGATATATAAATGACACGTGTACATAGGGAAATTTACACAAGACGTGCCCTTGTAACAAGCTGATAATGTACTTCTTATTATTGATAATGTAGTAAAGCGACATTTTGATGGAGGGATGAATTTAGGGTCAGAAAGTGCTATAGAATAAAACATTTCTATGGAAAGCTTTTCACAAAGTGCACCTCCATGTCGCGAAAATACCCCCTGTGGATGAGAAAAGTGTGCCAGTTATGTTACTCTCTCTTACTCTCTCTATACAAGAGATTTTTGTTGATAAAAATTTCACATTTTTAAGATGAATGAACATATCACAGTCTCGCGACAAGTAATATTTCAAAAATTCAAGTTCTCTTTCCTTATGCAAAAATGTTTTACATAATATTTTTATTTCCTATATTAGACTTTTTTTTGTTTAAAAAAAGAAAAACTTGTATTTAATTAAACAGATAGAAATTCTCACTTGGCGAATATAAATTCTATATAATAAAATCCAATATCGCAACAACTATTTGAAAAATAATTTGAATTCCAAAAATGAGTGGAATTTTTTCTGAAATCAGAGTAAATGGTTTTAATAGAGAGAATAATAGAGTAAAATAATGAATACGCAATGTATAAAGATAAACTTTGTGTTTTAAAAATTTATATTACAATTTCGAAAATTCAACGAGGAATTTCAAATATAATATATGGTTGAAAAAATATCTTCATTATATGAAATTCCTCAAAGTGGAACTATTTAAAAAATGTAATAATTATGATATTTTTTCACTCTTTGTTAGTTTTAAAACTTTTTGAAATAATAAAGGGAAAAAAATTTTCAAATTTTGAAAAAATTCTAATTTCTCTTTTTTACAACAGAGTGTTTTAAACGTGATGTGAGATTTTTTTCATTAAAAAATACTACCTTTGCTGAAACTAGAATTTTGTTTCATACAGGTGGTAAAAAATAATATAACCCAAATTGGATTATCTTGAAGGCATACTCCGACAGATTTATAAAGTAAAAAGTATTACACTTTTGAAAATTATATTATAGAAATGAAATTCAGTTTTAAATGGGAAAATAAGATAATTGTTTCTAAAATTAGATTGCGTTGTTTCTTCGTTCGTAAATTATGATTTTTTTCAATTAGACTGAGAAATATTGAAATAAATTTATTATTGAAAAAAATATATTTATTACATAGATTTTATATATTTTTTTTAACTTTTATCTATTTTTTGAGAATACTATGAAAAGTATGGAGAAATATGTGAAAAAAATTGTTCGGAGAATTTTGTTGGAAACTTTAAAATATTATTCAGAAAAGAAGGGAGAGACTTTCGTTTTTCTAATATTAAGATTACTTTTCGATTGAAAAAGAAAAATGGGTTTAAAGTGTCATTTAAATACTTGACGAGAGTATAAAAAGTTTATTGCACGACGATAACGGAAATCAAAGTCTTCCAAGCTTACATGATCTTATTTACGACATACGTATAAAATAGTCCAAGTTGAAAAATAGAGTAAATAGTCACTAAATCGTCAAGATCTTTTACAATCTGCCGTAGAATGGGGTCTAAACAAATCATATAAAGGCTCCCCGGAATTTATTACATCAGACGAGTTCTTCATCTCTTAACATAATGAAAGAAGAAAAAAAAATAAAAACAAATACTGTTGAAAATGAAACAGTGTAAATGGGCGGAATTTAATTATCGAACAAGTATTTATGTTGCGATATATAGTTGGCTTAAATAGAATCTACATTAAAAAGAGTAAAATAGAATAGAATAGAATAGCATAGAATTTAATAGAATTGTTATTGTAATTCTAATTGTAATTAAAATTGTGGCAATTGAAATTATTAATTACAATTAAATAATTACAATTTTAATTTTTATTATAAGCATAATTATTATTAAGGTTCTAATTATATTTCAAGAGTCAAAAGGCAGATTCACGTTATGTTTCTCCTATAATGTTTCGTTTTCTATTCAGTGAGGGACATGATCAATCGTCTCTTATAGAAAGACCAGCTTCTCAACCTCATCGAATTGAGATAATTTCTGTCTCTGCATAAGACTCAAGAACTTGTGCTGGGAGTTATAATCGAATTACCTTTCCAAAACTGAATATCTGATAGTGAGAAGTTACATTATATTCCCCCCTAAGGCTTCTTACTAACTAAATCCATTTCAATCTGGAGGAACACAGAAAATCGTGTTTTCAATGCCAGGACAATTAGAAAAAAATGACACCAAGAAAAAATAGTCTTAATTTCAAAAAAAGATTTTTGAATTTTATTAAATTAAATTAAGGTATCCCAGATACCTATTTTCTTCTTTTGTCCATTTTTTCAATTTTGGCACCTTTTTTTATGAATTATCATCTTTTTCTTCTTTTGTTTATTATCTTTTTTTTAATGAAAAATAAAAATGAATTTTTTTAAAATATCTTTGAAAGTGTAATCATAAAATTTAGACTTAATGTTAGAATTGATTTTCAAATATTTCAAAAATTTTAAAAATCTATTTAATTGATTATTAAAAATATTAAATTTCTAGGAGAATTTTGGTAAAAAAAATTAATGAAATTTGAATTTTGGAAAAGTTACAATCTGATACTTTTAATTAAATAACCTTGAATTAAAAAAGACATGAATTTATATAGTAATTATATAATAATATTATATTATAAGTTGTTGAACTAAAAATTTTTGAAAATCTTAATTTTTATTGAAAAATAATAATGTTTCAATATTTATTAATAACATTATTAATATTCTATGCGACTAAATTTTCGAACGTTCAAATAAACGAAATTTTTTTTTACCTCAAGTAATTTAGAAAATCGCTATCGAAAAAATGAAAATAATTGAAATTAAATAATATTTAGTTTAGAATTAATATGTTTTCATTTAATAAAAATTTTTTTGTAAAGAAATACAAATTAGAAAAAGTAAAAAAATATATTGTCGTTCATTCAACTTTCGAAATTGTAGGAACATAATATTCTTTAGGATCAAGTACAGATAACATTTTGCCTAAAAATTAGGGAAAAACAAAAATAAATTACTACCCCAAATGTTAAAAAATCAATAACAACCCCCAGAGTTGAAATATATTTTAAAAATACATTATCAATTTTTTTATTCTCCTTCCTGTTGAAATTCTAAAATAAAGAAATTTTTGCTAAGTAATTTTCCACATTTTTATAGGAATTCACTAATGGAAGTGACAAAGGTGTCTATATTGAACAACGAAAACTGTAACACAATTATGTCACATAAGTGACAAGTTTCCAATTAACGATCATCAAAGTGCATTGAAGTCAAAGTGAGCCAGGCACAGTCATAACTTATTAGTCAGGCTCAATAAACATTTTCGATATACATATATATATATATACAATATGCGGTACAATAGGCGGGATGATAATCCACATTGAGTTGCAAAAATGCAGTTAAACAACCAAGTAAAATGGTGAGTGAGAGAGAGGGGAGGGGGAGGGGAATTTATCCAGCTTAGTGAAAAAAATAGGGGGGAAAATGTAAGTCGTAAGAGGATAAGCGTTGGGGATAAACGCAAACGTCAACGTAAAAACCTGCTTGTAACGTGGTCCTTGAAAAACTTTGTAAAATATTGAGCAGCTACTAAAAGACTTCCGATGTTCGATTTGGATCTCGCGTCTTTTCCAACCTCGTTTTTCTTGACTTTACACTTTCTCTTTTTCTTTCTCCTTTCCCTACACCTTCTTTCTATTTCTATTCCTTTAGCAAACTGCGCCGAAAACCCTGCTTTACAAAGCCCCTGCCGTCATTCTTTAAAGGGATTTTACTGCTTCTTTTTTTCTTCTTTTTAATTTCAAACTTTCTCTTATTTCTTTTTTTATTTATTTCGAGAAAAATTTGGGCCAAGGAAATTCAATGAAACTGCTTTCTTTGACCTGCTAAACTTTTAGTTTGGAATATTTTTCTTTTTTTATTTGAATTACTTTTTGACAACTGTGAGTCATTGATGAAATTCGAGGTAATGTCAGCAGTAAAAATTTGGACCGAATTTTATTGACTTACTTTTTGCTATTTTTATTATTTAATTGTTTCCTAAATATTAATTTCAATTAATTTATATTACTTATCTGCAGTTGTGTCAATAAAATCCTAATACATTTTTTATCTCAATTTGAGATAATTAGAAAAACTGTATGTTTCATCTATTGGCACTATTAAAATTTAATAAAAAGTTTTCTATTTTAATTTAGAAAATTTTTTTTCTTTTTGATTATCTTTTTTCTGAATTAAAAATAATTATAATTTAAACAGTAATTCGATAAATGAATTATTTTGTAAATAAACCATTTTCGATTGTTTTTCATTGACAAATTATCTATTTAATTGTCAATAAATAATTATTTCCACTAATTACTGCTTTGCCTATAGCAAAAAGTGAGACAAGATTTTAATGACATTTTTAGGTAATCCAGATTTAATGAGTGGATTTAATTAAAGAGAATTAGCATCTCTTTACGATTGTTGTGAAAGTATATTTTTCGACATTTTGCATTTGTTTATGTTGGAAAATATTCATTTTGGAATATAAAAAACATTTTTTAAATCGAAGGAATTATTCCATTGGCATTTATGTAAAAGAATTCTTGTGTGGGATGTAATTTTTTTTTATTGGATATGAAATTTATATATTTGGAGAAGATTCTGTTCTACGATTCATTAGAGTTTAACTATCACTTTATGCGCGTGGTTGTTAAACTTTATGTTGCTAGTGTTTCATTATAGAAATAAAGGATCGTCAGCGAATCGAATACAGTAACAAAAACAAATTCAATATTCACAGAAAAAGGAAAATCTTAATTTAAGATCTGTTTTAAATTTAGTACTCAATATGTTTACTTGTAAAATTTCGAATGAAGTTTGCAATTGATTTGAAAAATTCAATTATTTATAAAATCTAATTATTTAGTTTACATGATTATTAAAAACACTAAATTTGTAGTACAATTTTAGTTAAAAACTCTAATGTAATATAACACTAAAATTTATACTTTAAAGAATTATTAATTTATTCTCTTCCTACGTAATCATTAAAGTTTCGAACAATTTCATTTGAAATTTTCAACAAAAATTTTATTTGTTTACTTTTAAAAAATGCTTTTAATTGTTTAGGAATTTGTGTATATTTAATTATTCAAGAATTTTAAATTAAAATTGAGAGAATAATTGAATTTTTTGATAATTTGGAATTATCAGAATAAGAAGGAAAGTAAATATTTTTTGATGAAAGTTTGTCAAAATTCAGAGAAATAAGATATAGAAGCAAATTTTTGGGACTTGTCTAAAACGAAGTTTTTTTTATTCGTCAAAATTAATCTTCCACATTTACTTTTTGACACATTTTTTCAGTGTTAAAGCTACTTTTTTGGTAGTTTTTAAAAAATTAATTATCCAGTGTAAAGCCAATGATACCAAGGAAATAAATATTTTCTACATTCAAATGGAATATTTTGATTTTAATATAACAGGAAAAATCGAGTGGAGTTTTCCTTTAAATACGAGATTCCTTTTTTTCTTCTTAGGGTGAGTCGATTTTCCATTGAAAGATATCTTTAATAAAAAATGATGTATGAACTTCGTCTTCTGTATTTTCGTTTGCTTGAACGCGAAAAGATTTTGGCGATCCGAATCTCATCCTTTTTTTTTTTCTTGCGTTCGTATACCGTGAAAAATTGAGTATGTGGGATTCACTCTGACCGCAGACTCGCTTTTGATATTATAATAAATTTTTTTTTTCGTTCGTCCTCAATTCAGCTTATATACTAAAGTGCACGTGCTTGGCCATCGTGAGCAGGACGTTCATTTTGCTTGAATAAATGCGCTGACGAGAGAAATCGACGTTAGCAATAAGTCAAGAGAGTTGGTAGTTTTGCCGACTGTACCAAAAAATGAGAGTGAGAGAGAGAGAGAAACCTGGACCGAAAAGGGAAGGGGAAGATGAAAGGTTTAGGGAAAAAAATAGGGTGAAGAACGAGGGGGGGAGGAAATCTGCAAAGACAAATAAATCGAAAAACTTCCACTGGAATCAAAAAGCAGGACGAAAAGCTGTTCTCGAATTCAACCCTGACGAATTTCCTCGTTATCTTAACTGTACCGGGATTTAATGCGAAGCCGTTTCTTGATCCCATATATACCTTTTGCAATCGACCCTTGTCCTACCTTAAAACCACTGACATATGTTAGAGATTAATCTCGCATTTTTTTTAGTTTTTTTTATGTTTTACAAACTGGTTTTTTTGTCAAATGATAAAGTGAAATTTGAGCTCCTCCTTTTTTTCGATTCTTCCGGTAAAATAAATTATTATTTGTATATTACAGTCTGACTCGAAATAAAATTTTTTTTTTGTAGTAATCTTATAATAAAAATTTTAATTTAAATAAATTTTTCATCATGGTGTAGTGTTAAAACAACATTAGTTTCAAATAACTGTAAGAAAAATTTAACACTTTCCTTTTTCTTTGTGTCGAAGGAGAAAATAATTTTGTTTTTGCCAAAATACGAATGATTTATCAAAGTAAACATTTTATTTTTTTTTAAATTTTACAAACGAACGATTTTTGCTTTGAAAGTTAGAGATGAGATTTTGCTTTCAACTTTTTTTTTAATGTATATAGAGAGAGACACTTTAAAAGAAGTTTTAATTATCTGCAATCTTTTTAGAAATTAAAAACATTTAAAAAGTTCGTTAATTAAACTTCTTAAATTAATAATGTAGTAAATTTTATAATAATTAAACTTTTAGAGGAGGAGTAATGAAAAAAGAATTGTGTCATTATATAAAACTATGATAAATACTTTAACTGATTTAATACGTAGAGAAAAAAAATAATTTTTCAAAAATAATATTTTCTGTAGAGAAAAAAAACATTTTTTATATGTCAGAATTTTATATCTCATCATTGAAGTTTAAGTAAAAAAGTTTTTATACCAACAGTTTTTACTGTTCTTTCTTTTCTATATGTATATGACTAAATTATTGGGCATAAATTTTTTATGATCAGTGTTTTGAAGAATAGTTGGTTATTTTTCGCGCTGTTTATTTAAAATTATTGTTATGTTATTATTATATTATTATTATTATTATTATTATTATTGTTATTATTGTTATTATATATTTTCAGAGTCTTTTTTCCTCCTTTTAAAAGCAAAAAAAAAAAGTGGAGAACTTTTATTGCAACCGTGACATTAATCATTTTCATCCTGCGAAAGTATGTCATGTTATATTTTAGTACTGAAGACATACCTGTCAGTATCGATTATTTGAAACCTATTCAATGCTAACAGGGGTCGTACGGATATCTTTTACTCACAATAATTTAAAAGCCTACCTTTTGTGCACTCAAATAAGTCTGCGTGCGAACGTAAAAAAAGTGTACACTGCAATTTACTGACAGTGACACTGAAAAATTATTGATTAGGATGAAACGAATTTCCTTGGAAAATAAAAACAACAATTTCCCAGTCAATTATGGTTTTTTTGTTTGATGCTTTCATTGTAAGTGTGTGTTTAGTTTTTTTTTCATTGTCAAGAAGGGGAATTTAGAAATTAACTGTGACTTAAAAAATGGACATTTTAATTTTAATTTTAAATCAATAAAATGAAAAATACTTTTTGACATTCTTCTTTAAATAAAAATGCAAAATTTTTTCAGCAACAAAAAGCACACATTTTTTGTTTTCTTTTTTTGTTTTAACAAAAAACAAACAACATTAAGTACAAATTTTTGTTTTTTTCTTTTTTATATTAAAACATCAAGTTCGAATTTTTTATTTGCTCCTTTTATTACAACAAAAAGTACAAATTTTCGATATTATTTTTTTATTAACACAAACAAGTATTCATTTTCTATTTAAATTTTTTATTACAACAAACATTACAAATGTTTCATTTTCTTTTCGTTTCAAAAATTACAAATTTTCGATTTTTCTTGTGTTTAAAAAAACTTCAAGTTCGAATTTTTTATTTTATGTTTCTATTACAATAAAAAATAAAACAAATTTTTTTATTTCCATTCTTTATTAAAACAAAAAGAAAAAATTTTTATTACAACAAAAAATAGAAACTAAAATGTGAAAATGTTTGATTTTCTTTTCTACTCTAACAAAAAGTGTAATTTTTTTTTTCCTTTTTAATTCAACTTTTTTTATTTTTATACAAAAGACTCAAATTTTTATTTTTCGTTTTTATTGAAACAAAATGTACAAGTTTGTAATTTTCTTTTTTTCTTGATTAAATTAAAAAGCACAAACTTTTGATTTCAAAAAATGCTTGAGGCACTTTTTTCGTCTAGAACTTGGCAGGGAATGTTTTTTTGTTCTTTTTTTTTAAATGTTAGATTTTGTCGTCTGTTCCCTGAAGGTATAGTGCCCTTGATGGGGTCTTACATACAACTTTTCCAACAATCAGACACAACTTCGCTTTCTCCATAGACTTCTCATGCAAACATTCAGAACAATCAAAGACGATTTCTGACTAGACAAAGACTTAATTGAACATTGCTGGGATTTACAAACTTTAACCATCTCGCATTGAATTATCACCGGCGAGATCTGAAAATCTTTTAAATCTAACACGATGCTCTACTTAAAAACTTTTTAACAAATGTGAGTTTAGAACAATTTTTTCTCAAGTAATTTCATTCTCTCTTTCTTTTTTTTAATGCTTTTAAATTATGGGCAAATTTTTTTTAATAGGTTTTCACCTTCTTTATAGGAAATTTATTTTTCCCAAACAGTAATAATTTTAGGGAAAAATACAGTTTTGTAAAGAAAGTGAAATGAGTTTTTTTTATTGTTTTTGAGACAAGAATAAGATTTTTGTACAATTAATTATTTACTTCTATAATAATATATTTTTTGTTTAAAAATAATTATTTTTTTTACTAAGAGCGAGACTAAGAGTTTGGGACTTTCTTTTCGAATGATAATTTTTAGGATCAAAACGAAGCGTGATGAAATTTTCTTGCGTCAGCAAACCTTAAAAAATATTATTTTTGAAAATTCAAGATTTTCAGAATTCCTGTGAAAACATCGATCTGTCTTTTATTGGCCTTGCATTGTTGATGAATAGTAATTAGGTCATGAGAAGTAGAGTATAAACGTATAGGGTAAATAGACTAATAATTGTTAGTGTCGCGTCAATACTTGACACCCTTTTTACCTGTTTTATACTCACATTCCATTATTTTTATGAAACAAAATTTATTCGTAATTGTAACGTAGAAATAAAAAAATTATGATAAATGAAATACATATTTTTATAATTATATTGTAATTACAAAACAGTAACATTAATAATAATGAAATATAATATTAATTTTTATTTATTTTATTTATTTATATAACATTAATATTAATAACTAATATTTTGTATTAAAAATATGTGCTTAATAATAAAATAAATTATTACTATTACCAAAATTTTATTGTTACGGAATAATTATAAAAATTATTATATGTCAATTAATGCAATTTTTTATTTGCATATTATTATATTATTATTATTATTATTATTATATTTTATTATTATAATTTTATTACAAATATTACTGATACGCAATTTATTAAAATTGTATAGTTTGTGAAACCTTCTAAGCGTTTCCCTCTCCCTTTTATACCCTTATTTATTCTGAGGGGTTTTCCCAAACAAGCTATACAATCGAAGTAGTAAACAAAAGGTCGGAGTCAAGATTCGAGTTCTTCATTTGTGTTAGTTAGCCGTCTGACCTCGAGCAGTGTTGTTCTAAATTGAAAACTACAGTGATAGTGAGAATTAATAATGGATTTTTCAAATATTATTCATCGAGTAGAATTTTAATTAAAATTTTTTCTTAAATGGAATAGAAATATAGTTTTATATTCGTTTTCTTTTCATTTAAATTTTTATTCTTTTAAAAAAGGCAAAAAAATGATTTTTTTAATAATAAAGTAAATTTGTAGAATAATTCTTATTATTTTTGTATAATTTAATTATAATTAGTTTTAATTCATAATAATTGAAACATTAAAATAGAAATCTAAAATATAATTATTGTAATTAATAATTATTATAATAATAGTAATTATAGTAATAAAAATAATAATTATTTTTTATTCTTTCTTCTTTTAATTAATAATAATTATTATATTTCGTAATAACGGTAATAATTATTGTCAAAAAAAAACCAAATTTTTCGAGTAATTTGACCACGATGAAGAACTGGTCTGTTATTTTTTCTCACTAGATCTCTGCAAAATTATTGATATTTTTTGTTCTATTCACTAGGAATTGTTTTAATATACGACTTTGCAAAAAGTCAATTTGCTTTTTTTAAGTGATTTAATTAATTAATTTTTTTAATTCCGTAGTGCGCGACAATTTTTAGTGCTTTTTCCCTTATATTCAGAACGTGTCTCTGTTATGGTTGTAGTTTTGTGTAGCAACTGTTTGCAATTTATCTGGTGAGATATCCTTCAAGGACGTTTGCAAGGTAAATAAATCAGGAATCCTCCAATTTTCCTCGACCTTCAACGTCAATAAATAAATATATTGTCTTAATAATAATAAAAACAAATACACAGGATTACTTTCAATATATTGTGGTCAGCCTGTGACAATAAAAGATTTTATTTTCCATTTCATTTTATTATTTTTATCGTTTCTGCTTAGCGTGTTGTACTTTTTAGAAATGAACATTCTATTTAATATATATTTTAATTGAAGTTGACTAGTAAAATTTATTTTCATAAATATTGTTTCAATTTTTTGAAAACAAATTTTATCTTTTTCAATTTGTTTTTACATATGTTTTTAAAACTGTTTTTTTAAAAATGTTTTTTAAATTGTGTTTTTAAAAAGTTTTCTCAATTATTTTAGAGTGTTGTACTTTTTAGAAGTGATTTTATTTTATATTTTTTAAAAATATTTTATTAAATTTTTTATTTAATATTTATTTTAATTGAACTTTAGTGGTAAAATTTATTTTTTACAAATATTTTTTTTATGGAAAAAGATTCTCTGTTGAATAATTCGATTATATCTGAATGAACACATTTGAATAGCCGATGGCTAAGTTTTCATAAGCGGATCAAGTAGTTTCCTAAAATCCTTCTCCAATTGTGTACAACTATATGTGTTGTGCTCCATTAATCTCTTGCTAAACAACAAATATATCTGCTCCTGAAATGTATAAATATTTAGCTTGCATTTAATTTTCTAATCTTTAATCCAAAGGGAAATTATTTACAGTTCTTAGAACTCAATTTATATGCTTCATTTTTTAGCTACTATTAATTTTTTAAGTACTACATTTAACTATAGTTGATTTTTGTTCAAATTATGATTATATTTTTATAATATATTTTCTTATTTTTTATTGTTGCATATTTTTTGCGCCATTTACAATTTAATTAATTTATCATTCTCAAAAGATAACATTGAGATTGAAATAAATAAACAAATATTAATTGTTTATTGATTTTTACTATAAGTAGATATTTTTATTTGTTTCAGGTACGATACGATCCATTCTTTGGCATTTTGGTAAAGTAAAATTTTGATTTTTTTAATTACTATTTATGATAGTAATAGAAACATTGAATGTGTTGATAATTTGAGAAGCTTAAAAGTTCTGTCTGTTTTTAATTTGTTCTGCTTTGGAATTATTCTACTATTTATCACAATAAAAATTAATATCTGGACGTAGTTTAATGTTGGACGATAAATAAATATTGTCCGGAAAGAAGAATAAAGTAACTTTTATTACTTTTCTTAGAAAAAAAGCAAACGAAGTTTTGCGGAACACTGAAATATTTATACTATTAATTCAGGTGTAAATTTTCTCTCTAGTCGGAAGTAAAATTTTATTAGAAAAATTAATTTAAACTTTAGTTAGTTTGAGAAAAAAGTTTTCATAACGTTCAAAGTTAAAAAAAATTAAATTAAAAAAATTAAATTAAAAAAATTATACTAAAGAAAATTGTTTAAAAACGTAATGTGTTGAAAATTAGATTTAAAAGAATTAAATTTAAATAAAATTAAAATTTATATTTTAGGTAATTTATTTACATGTAAACGGTTTTGTGAAAGAAAATGTTGTTTTGTACTAGTTACTAAATTGTTTGGTAAAATCAGTTAAAAGTGGAATTAAACTTGATAAAAAGTTTTAAAAGTTATTAAAATTCTCCCGTTTGTAATATTTCTTTATTGAACATTAAATATTAATATATTATAAAATAATTTGCAAAATAATATTTTTATTTTAATTTATTAATTTGCAACATGGTGAATAGCAATAGGGTTTCATTTCAGAAGCGAATAGAGTGAAGTATGTCGAATAAAATAATAACATAAAGAAGAGAAAAAACAGGTAATAAAGACTTTATAAGCACAAGTTGCTGCTATTAATAATAGTAAAAGGAACATGACATAAATTTTGACAAGCGGCTTATAACAAACCTTGATAATCATAATCCAATGAGTAGTGAGCTTTCATTATGTTGCCAGGAAAAGTTAATCGTTGAAATTGCTTCCCTTTAGGTTTCCTTTTTTTTATTACATAATGCAGGGCAATTTCAAGCTCGAGGGAAAAAAAGGATATTTCCCACCGATTTTATGTCCGTATTATTTTCATTTTTTTTTCCTTAAACTTGACGTTTTTTCTTGAGACCGAACATAATAATGTATATATCCTATTAGCTGAGTTTGTAAGAAAAAAAAGAACTCTTGACAAAGACTGATGTTCATTCTTAAATGCTAAACTGTAAATTTTTAAAAAAGAATTTAATTTATGAATTTGTGAAAATTAATTCGAAGATTTATATGCATGTTTCTATTTGAAATTGAAGAATAATTTTTTTTGACTGTTTTTCAATAACTATATTTTTAACACACTTGTTATGTAGAACAATTTTATTTTTAAAATGCTTCCAAATGGTGGATTTCTTTTTTTTTATCGTCTTGAATATTGGATGGGATTTTTTAGTAACACTACTATTTTTTAGTGATTTTTTTCCACATTTATGACTTTTCCACTCGGATCGCGGTGTTATCATCAGATTTAACATTGCTCTGATTGATGCGAATCGAATTTTCGTTGAAATCGATTTGAGAAACCGGGCGACACAGTTGACTGCTCCTTTACTGTCGTATGCCTGTTTCGAAATTTTTCAATTTCCGTTTTGACGTAATGAAATCTGGATTCTGTATATCGATGCACGAATAAAAAAAAAGATTATATAGATTATTAATTGAGGCACGTTTTATAAGATTAAAAATGGAAGGATTCATTAAAAATATCAATTTCTCAAAAGAATAAAATAATAATTACATAAAATTAGAAAATACTTCTCAAAGTAACGAAATTAATTTTGTTTTTGGGAAATTTAATTTTTTTTTCCTAAAATTTTTGTGCCACTGACAAAGAAAATTAATTATAAATTATAAATTCCATCAAACTTGATATTTAAATGTATTTTTTGCAATTTCATTAACAATTGTTAATGAATTTAAGTGTTTTTAGTTCAATTAATTATTATCGCAGCCGATTTTATACTAGTGAATAAAAAGAAACCTTAATAAATGACATTTTTATCAAAGTAAAATCTTTAAATAGACAAAAATACTGTCACTCTCTCTCACTCCCTCTCAAGAATTGTAATCGAAAGATAAAAGATACACATTATAAATGAAAGAGTTGAACTTTGTCCTTTTGCCTTTTCTCTTAAATTCAACCTTTTGCCTCAAATTCCTTTTATTTGTACAATAGCAAGAAGAATTTTTAAATGAAAAACTATTTATAAATATTATATAAAATTTTTTATAAATATTACTTTCTATTCTTATCATTATTTAAGTAAAGAAACTTTTTTCTATTGTTATCAATATTGAAATATTTTTATTCAACTTTGTTTTACTGACAAATTATTCAAAGTTGGAAACATTAAAAAACATAAAAGAAAAAAAACTGTTGATGAACTAAAAAATCTCTTTAAATAATATTATTTAAAAAAACAGTGAAAAATATTTTAAAAATACCTTGTCGAAAAATTAAATTTAATTGGAAATTTTATTTAAGCAGAAAACTCTTTAAAAACTTTGAAAATTTTAGTTTGAATAAAAAAAACTTCTTTCTATATAAGTTTAAAATTAATTTTAATTTATAAATAGGTGTTTAAAAAAACTGGGTATAATTATAAATTATGACTCTTCTATTTTAATAAACGTGAGTAGCTCAAAGCGGTTGGAAATAATTTAGATCATATTTAAGTATACGCATTGTGCATAAAAATAAGTAATAGCTTAAGGGTAATCCTCAAGGTGCTTATAACTTTCTTATTAGCTAATACTTTGAAAATTTTATAGAATTTGCTCAAATTGTTCTTCTTTATTATTAGCTCTAAAGGTGTTGTAAAATAAATTTAATTATTATTCCAACAAATATGCAATATCGCATTTTTTTACTTACAACGTTTACCTCGATCTAATCTAAAAATTCTCAAATTAGTACAAGTTGACAAAAATTTTATGTTTTAGTGGAATTAGTAATTATGTCATTAGTAGAAGTAGCATTCTATTTGTTACGTTAAAAATAGTCTTTTAAGTTTAAAAGCACTAAGAAAACAAAGATTTTAATGTTGCAAAGAAGTAAAATTTTTACTGTTTTTCAAAAAGAAGAACAATTTTTACAAGTTCTATTCTATAAAGAAGAAAAAAGGAAGAATCTGCTTTATTTTGGGTGTCTTAGAAGATTTTATTAATTTATGGGGATAAAGGAGGGGAAAAGTGCGGAAAACTAGGGGATCAATCGTGATCCTCATAATTTAATGGCATTAAACAATACACTTTTATGAAAGTTAAGCAATCTTTCAAGATCTCAGAATTTTATTAATATCATATATGACACGTATACTGAATAAAAAAATATAACAATCACTAGAATTGACAAATGAAAATTAATTTTTCACTCAAAGGAATAATTTTTGTAGTACTTTGAAACTTTGAATATATCTGCGATAACATTTATCACATCACAATGTAAATATCCTGTCTCAGAAAATAAGTCTGAGTAATAGGAAGCATAAGCTGAAAGTGGTACAAATTCAGCTTAGGATTCTCACCAAATTTCATTCATCTATGTATATGTGCATATCTTCTCAGTATAAACTTGTATGTCTTTGTACTCGTAATAAGCATTCCATTTGACAAGAATTTAAAACAATTGAAAAGTAAAAGAAAATTAGAGAAATTTCTTATTACGAAATTTCTCGAACTAAAATATAACTTTATGTTCCCAAAGTTTTATGGTCGAAAAGTTTTTGAACGTACAAAAAAAACAAAAAAATTTTTAATTTTTGAAAATAATTGAATTATAAATTCTTCAAAATTATTTCCTTTTCTGCTTCTTTTTACATTGTCTTTTAATCCCTAACTTCAGTAAATAAATTTTCCAAAAATTCAAAATACGTGAAATATTTTTTGTTATAAATATTATTAAAAATTACTATAACTATAGTAACAAGAAAGCGTATTTTAACCAAATTTATACACATGAGAAAATTATCAATTTAGTTTAGAAGATTGAGAGCACTTGATCGTGACATTAAAACTTTCGCAAAATAAAAATTGGGAACAAAAATTCCAAAGGACAAAAAATATACAAGAAGAAGCACAGTTTCCTAATTACTGGAAAGTTTTTAAAAACTGTTGAAAAATGTTTTAAAAATGAGTCAAAGGTAGAGATTAAAATCAGTCTTAACTACATCAGAGGAAATCTTTTTCAAAGATTCTTATACCATTAAAAAAAAGGAAAAAAATGCAAAAATTCTTTTGAGTCACATATACATAAATACGAGAGTTCATGTTTGTGTGAGAAAAAATGAATTTTCTCTAGAACAAAAGAAAGTCAAGTGAGACCTAAATGCAGCGTGAAGAATAAAAAAAAGAGAAAAAAAAAGAAGGAGGAGAAGAAGAAGAAGAAGATTAAGCTGTAGAATTCGCTACTTTTCTCTCTTCTTTGAAAAAGAAACGGGAAACAAGATTATTGAAAAGCAAGTAAAATGGAGAGACGTAAAAGAGGATTCTTTCAATTAGATTATGAAGTGGTGATTCGAGTTAACCGAGTTTCCGAACAGAGGAGTACCTACGAAGTAATGATTACTTCAATATGCCAGGGGGGAAAGGAATGTTGCCCAGGATTCTCTATTATGCAGCAAGTTAAACACATCCATATTGATAAGCCACCAGTGCAGTTCCAATTCTCTCTCTCTCCCTCTCTTGCTCTCTCTCTTGTACAAGTTCCGCCATTTTGAAAATACGATTTATCTATATCCCTCGCTTCACAAAATTAATGAAAACTGAATGACTCAGTTTGTAGCAGTGTTTCTATGTACCATGTTAGTATAGATTTCTGGATCGAGACAATTTTATTCAACATAAGATCTACTCGTATTTTACACTGAAAAAAAAGATTTATTTGATTCAAATAATCAATAATCCTCTATTATCAAATAAATATTTACTTGAATCAAATAATTTTTATTTAAACCAATTAACAGCACGTGACTATTACAACTTAAATTTTACTTTTTCTACCACTTCTCCCTTAAAGTATAAAATAAAATAAAGCCAGGGATTTTCATTAAAGTACTGGAAAAAATTAAATATTTGGGTTGCATAAAACAATTATGAATTTGTTCCTCTTATTTATTTTCCCTCATAAACTTAATTCTTATAAAATTAATAAATTAAATTAAATTATAATAAGAATAAACTTATTACTTTATAAATGATATAATCAATAATTCTGCTTAAATATTTCAAAATTAATTGAATTTTAATAGAGTTGGGTTTACAATTTTCATAAATAAAAGAATTTTAAAATGTTTCAATTTGAAAGTTTGTAAAGTTTCAATTTTGAATGAATTCTATGAAAAAATTTAAAGGACATAGATTTTGGAAATATTATTCAAATTCTTTTGAAATTATAATTTTATTCAATTTTTTTAAATTTATATTTAAGCAATTATTAGGAATCATGGATTAATAGAAGAATTTTCGTTAAAAACGGGAAAAAATTTAATTTCAGAAAAGTTACAAATGTTTGAAAAAAATTCAATTATTTAAAAAAAATTTTTTATTCATGATTAAATATCAATTATCTTAAAAAAAATAAAATTCTTCTCCAAAATTCAATTAATATTTTCAAACATTTTTAATAAAATTGTGAGAAAAATATTAAATTAGTTTCATAAATAATAAGAATTTACATTAGGAATTCAACTATTTACGAATTTTTAAATAAATTTTTTCCCAATCATAATTGTTGAGAATTATTCAATTAATACTAAATATTTTTGTAGGGATTTAATTATTTTCGTGAATAAAAATTATATATAATAATTTTATTAAAGTATTAGTTTTTGAAATTATTTCAATGTCAGCGAAGAATTTTATTATTTGTAAAATGTAATTTAGTTCCTGCAAACAAATTTGGTAAATTATTACATTTTTCGAGAAATTATTTAAAATTGTATTCAAAATAATTGAAATCCTATGAAAAATTTTATTATTTATGAAAATAATTTGATAAAAATATTTCTTAAATAATTCTATCAAAAACTTTTATGAATACTTGTATTTTAAATAATTGAATTCCTATGAAAATTATATTATTTATAATAACATTTAAATGGTTGCACAGAATTTGTTAAAATGTTTTATTAAATATTTGAATCAGAATATTCTTCAAGGCCAGGGAAAAAGTCAAAATTTTGTCAGAAAATCAGGGATAAGTGAAGGGAAAAGAAAATTAATTTTTAGTGTCAACCCTGTTGGGAAGAGAAAAGATTGAAATCCTAAAAATTTCTGCTCTGATTTAATGTAATTATGAGAGAAGAAAATCCATCATCCCTTTTAAGTCAGTTTCTCAAAATCCAAGAACATTGAATATGTAAATTAGGAAAATATGTTACCGGATATGAAATTAAAATGAAAACCTTAGAGAATATCAGAGTTGAGGAAGTTGAAGGGTGAAAGACTCAAGGTCAGTTTGGTAAACCAAAGGTACTTGTTTTCGCCTCCGGATATTCCCTGTGGAGAGTGACAGAGTGGATACTCTCTGCAAATCCAATACGAGCGAATGTCCTCGAGGATGGTGCAAAGGGTCCTAAAAGTGGATCATGTAAAGTAGCCACTTTTCTGCGCACTCGATCACTCAAGCGCAATCTTCCTATATATTTCCATTTTTTTTAGTTTATTTATTTTATTAGAGAAAATAAAATTTTATTCTTTAGGTTCGGGAATTTTTCTTTCTTTTTCAAATCAAATGTGATTTTTTGTTTGTAAATTCTTCACTGAGTGTGACAATTCTTTTTTCTGCTTCGCCATGAAGAAGCTTATTTGTATTTTATATAATCGTATGATTTTATTTTTGTTAACCAGACACAAGGAATTTGAATGCAGATAGCGGAAAATCAAATCCCATTTTATTTTCTGATTTCTCTCGTTCCGTGTGGCGTTACTTGAAATTTTCGATATCTTTAAATTCTGGGTATCAAGTTTAATCGCCTTTAAGTAAAAACGTTTTATTACAAACGTTCTCAAGATGCGAATCCATTCCGATTCAAAGCTCTGGAAATTGGGAATTCTTTCAAATCGAAAATTCAATTTACACTATTCCTTGAAAATTCAATTCCTAGTTGTATTCGAGTTGTAAGATTTAGTTAAATACGAGTCTTTTTTTGTTAGCTTTCTTCATTTTTTTAATTTTCTTTCAGTTGTAACGCAGACATAAGGTTAACTGGATAAATAATTCTCGTAGCTCTTGCTTGAATTTTTTAATAGCACTCTTTTGAATTTTTTTCCCATGGAGTTTAGTTTTTACACCTTTTTCTTTGTTAGGAATAATTTTTTTGTGCAATTTATTTTTTTTGGTTCAATTTTTGTGTTTTAATTGAAATTAAAAATTCCTGAAAATTGTATGTGGTAAACAAAAAAAAACATTCTTTAGTATAGAATTGAACTAATTTAGAGAGTGTCACAGCATTTGTTACTTGATAATAAATTTAAATGTACGAAATATAAACAAAATACACATGGGAATAAAAATGTAAACTGTAATTTTCTCTGGAAGGAAATTCGGAGCCATATAGTTGCAAGCTCTTGAAAGCTAATAACTAATCTTTCTTGTTGTGAAGGTACAAGACACGTTGGTGTGTATGTTTGTCGAAAGATTTAAACATATATACAAATACACACACATATATATATGTATATACATATTCATGCAGTTCTGTCTATTTGCCTTGAGCGAATAGAATGTTTCTGGCGTCAAGTTACCAGACGGTACATAATCGTCTACGTCTACATAAACGGATTCTCATTCTACTATTGTCGCCTTACGAGGATCCAATCTATTTTGCTTTCTGTATGTGAAGCTACAAGAGAGGTGACAGATGCCAAGTTTCTATACTGGTAATAGATTTAGCGTAGCGTAAGATTTTGTGCATTTCAAATGAATCGGGGAAACTTGCGAATTGTTTCAAGTTTGCTAAGGGAGAGAAAGAGAGAGAGAGAGAGAGTGGTTTACCGCGTATTTGGTGAATGCCAATGTGTCACACACGTATATAACGCCCTCTTAACAATATTCAAATTCGAGAATTGCAATCTAAATAACAAACACAAATTGTTTTCTTTGTTTAGAAATTAACTCCGCAGTCAATATATTATATGCTTAATTTCATTTCATTCGAATCACTGTAATCAAATTTTTAATATTTATCCTCTATTTCCAGTGTTTATTATTATTATTCTCACTATTTTTATTCCCTTCTTTTGTTATTTTTAACTATTTTCACTATTTTCATTACTTTCACTATTTTTACTACTCTAACTAAATTTTATTTTTTTTATTATTTTAAAATACTTTTTACTATCTTTCCGATCTTTATACTATTTCTTTATACAATTTTGCCAGTCTTTGTTCTCCTTTACTTTTTTCTCCATAATGCAAATTATTTCGATAAAGTTTCTATAATTAAAAAACAAATTTCAACTTCTTTTCAAAACTAACTTTACGAAACTTTGACATAATTTTCAAAAAAAGTAACTCTGATTCTTCATTTACAAAAATAAAATTCAAAATAAAACTTTGCAAGGATAAACAAAAACTATTTTACAAAAATGAAAATTAAAAATTAAATATTCATTCAAGCTATATTAACATAAATCTAGAGTAAAACTTTAGGAAAAAAAATAATTAACTTTTTTGATGAAGGAAAAAATGTTCCAGTTCAATTATAATTTTACAATTCCGTGGAATAAAAGATCAGCAATTTCTGTTTGTTTACAGGCTTCGGTATTCGATAAATAATTTTTAAAAAAGTGCCCATATAAAAAACAAACTTTCATAGATTTTAAAATACCTATTTACTTTTCCACGCCAGTTAAAACATTCTAAATAATTTAAATATCAAGCATTTTTTAACTTTAAATATTTCCAAAAATTACAACCGCAATTCTTCTAAAACACAAATATTTTTCGTTGGAATTTCAAAAAAAGAATTTCAATTACCATTTTCAATTTTTCCTGAAATTCAATTTCAAAATCAATTTTTATAAAAAAAACCTATGAGAATTCTATTAACAAATATTGTTGAACTTCATAAAAATATAATTAAATTCGATCAAGAAATTTTATTCAAATTCTTGTGAAAATAATTTAATTTTCCCAAAAAAGTTTATATAATTTGAATTTTGCAAAATTTTCCAAATTAATTGAATATTTAACAAGAATTTTATTAAAAATTGTTTAAAAGTTATTCAATTTTTTCGAAACAATCGATTTTAGATTTTTGGCAATGAATTTGATTAAAATTTGAAAAAATAATTGAACTTCTATGAAGAATCGTGTTATTTAAAAAATTAATTAAATTCTTGGTAACAATTTTACGTACATAATAGCATTCTTCGGAAGAATTAAATTATTTTCATGTATAGTGAAATTCTTGTCAAAAATTAAATTATTTTGAATATAATTTTAATGAAATTTCATGAAAGAATTAAATTATTTTCTGTTTCCATGTATTCATTGAAACAATTCAATTATTTAGTAAAGTCTTTGTAAACATTTATTTCTCTTAAAAATAATTCTAAAAATCATTTAATTTTAAAAATTCAATTATTTCTAAGAATTTCAGTACAATTTATTTTAATTTTTAATCAAATTTTGTTGAAAAAAATCATTTATTTTCCAAACTTCTAATATATTCTGGGAAATAATTCAATTATTTTAAAAAAATAATGAAAAAAATTCCTCGCCAGATTTAAATTATTTCTTTACAATAATAAAATTTTCCACAGGAATTCAATTATATTTAAAACAATTTTAAGCAACTTCAACAATAAAGTATTTAATTATAATTTTTAATGGAATCGATTATTTTAAAAACTTGAAAGAAATTCTTCATAAAATTTAATTACTTTCAAAATTTTGAATTACAATAAATTATTAAAGAAAATAGATTATTTGAAAAAAAATTTATCACCAATAAATATCGTTTAAGGAAAGCAATTATTTTTAATTTAACTGCAGTATAATTTTGCGAAATAATTCTTTTGGGAAATTTTTTATTAAAATAGTATAGATTTTGAAAATAATTGAATTTCGAAAAAAATTTGGTAATAATTGTGTGAATCGTTTGAAAGAATTTTATACTTTGTTGAATTGTTATTTTACGAATTTAATTAATATTTTTCAAAACAATTTTTTTTTCAAACTATTTGTGAATTAAAAGTAGTAAAAATTTGTAAACATAGAAAAGGGGAAGTTTTATTGGCAGAAATGTAAAAAGAAATTGTACCCAAATAGTAGAAAATTGTAAAAAAGTAGTAAATAGAAGGTTTTAGTATAGATAATAGAACGAATAGATAATAGTGAATAATTAGTAACATTTAAAAATAATTTTATAAAATGCATTTCAACTTATATTTATCGTCTAAACAATATTTTATCAACATGCATAAATTTTCCCTCGCTCAAGATGTATAAAAAAAAATAATTCAATTTTTTGATTTCCGACCAATAAATTCAGGGTAAACCAAGAGTGTTGTATAGATGGTGGTTGGCAATCGATTTGAGGTCAAACTATCGAGTTCCATATATCCGACGTGATAATCCAATAAGTATCGATCCCGTTTTGGAAATGATGCTCATTGCGGAAATCTTATATCAAAACTGAGTTTGCATTTCTAACCTGTCATTTTGACTTCTATATGGACTTACACTACATGTAGATATAAATGTAGAAATTTCAAAATCCCCTAAAGAATTCCATTTCATCGAAAGAGAGCAGAAAATCACGACTGTCACTGCTCCAAAAAATATGTCGCAGCACAGTGGCGCATAGTAATTTTTCTAAAAAAGATGAAATATATTTCAACGTCAATTCAATTTGTGCATGACATGAACGAAAAGAGAAAAATCTACAATGTTTTAAACGAAAAGAACAGAGGAAACAAATATTTATTCGACAAGAGCAAATGATACATTTCTCAAATAAATTGAAGAATATTTGTATTTTTTGTGTTAAAAATTAATTACATGAATAACTAGAGTTTTTAGAGAAATAATTTTACACATTTTTTTAATTATTTTACGTTTAGAATTTAAACAGGCTGAGGAAAATTGTTTAAACTTTTTATGTATTGAACTTTGAAATTAAAAATAGTATCAATACAGTTTTTTCTAGTATATAATAATAAAATAAAAGTAATTAATTATTTTATTAATTATTAATTATTAAAAAAAAAATTTAAGAAAATATTGTCACATTTCTATTTAACGAAATATTTTTCTATTTCTTTCACTTGAACGTTCTAAACAGTAAGAAAATTTAATTTTTACTTGAATTATATTCTCGAATCGGAGAGAAATTTTTAATAGAATTTTAAAAGTTAGTAGTTAATTGTTAATATGCTAATAATTACAATCAATATCAAAGTTATACCATTTATTGGAGTTAAAATTTACAAAAAAGAAAAGAAAATAGAAAGAAAAAGAGAAAAATAGACAATACGAATTCTTATCGTTCTCTACGCGTTTCTCTTCATTTTCCTTAAAACAAAGAAGAAAATTTACCTCGGGGCACAAGACCCGGAGAAAAAAACTTCTCCTTGATGAAAGCTTCTGTTACATATATTTTGACCTCCTTTTTGTGTCTTGTGTGTTTTGTTATCAACAGTGTGTCTTCTGTTACAATTTTCATTTTCTCCCTTTTCAAAAAGGAAGAAAAAAATTTTTTTTTTCTAAATGAATTTTTACTTTTGTTGAATTTTTTGCACTTGATGAATCTTTCATTCTCTTTTTCATTTATTATTTAAAAATCATTTATTTCAATAATAATTTAATACACTGTGTGAATACAGTCGAAGAATGAAATTGTTTGAATTTATTTTTGCAATATATAAAGTGAAACAACCCGCGTGGAAGAGGAAGTTTGGGCGAAATCCAGCAAAGTATGGGAAACCTTGGCAAAATTCGGCAAAGCTTGGCAAAGTGTGGCTAATGAGCGTTTCCCAAGCTTTGGAATGTACATGATTTACAACGATTATTAAAGTAAAAAATCTCAATTTCTGGAGCTTGGCAAAGTTCGGCAAAAGTCGGCAAAGTGTGGGAGAAGGAAAAATTTATTATTTTTTTTCTTATTTTTTTGGAAAATGAAAAATCTCAATTTCTGAAGCTTGGCAAAGTTCGGCAAAAGTCGGCAAAGTGTGGGAGAATGAAAAATGTATTATTTTTTTCCTATTTTTTTGGAAAATGAAAAATCTCAATTTCTGGAGCTTGGCAAAGTTCGGCAAAAGTCGGCAAAGTGTGGGAGAATGAAAAATTTATTATTTTTTTTCTTATTTTTTTGGAAAATGAAAAATCTCAATTTCTGGAGCTTGGCAAAGTTCGGCAAAAGTCGGCAAAGTGTGGGAGAGTGAGAAAACTATATTATTTTTTTCCTATTTTTTTGGAAAATAAAAAATCTCAATTTCTGGAGCTTGGCAAAGTTCGGCAAAAGTCGGCAAAGTGTGGGAGAGTGAGAAAACTATATTATTTTTTTAATTTTTTTGGAAAATGATAAATCTCAATTTCTGGAGCTTGGCAAAGTTCGGCAAAAGTCGGCAAAGTGTGGGAGAATGAAAAATTTATTATTTTTTTCCTATTTTTTTGGAAAATGAAAAATCTCAATTTCTGGAGCTTGGCAAAGTTCGGCAAAAGTCGGCAAAGTGTGGGAGAGTGAAAAAACTATTTTAATTTTCTTATTTATTTGGAAAATGGAAAATCTCAATTTCTGGAGCTTGGCAAAGTTCGGCAAAGTGTGGGAGAGTGAAAAAACTATTTTAATTTTTTTATTTTTTTGGAAAATGAAAAATCTCAATTTCTGGAGCTTGGCAAAGTTCGGCAAAAGTCGGCAAAGTGTGGGAGAAGGAAAAATTTATTATTTTTTTCTTATTTTTTTGGAAAATGAAAAATCTCAATTTCTGGAGCTTGGCAAAGTTCGGCAAAAGTCGGCAAAGTGTGGGAGAATGAAAAATTTATTATTTTTTTTCTTATTTTTTTGGAAAATGAAAAATCTCAATTTCTGGAGCTTGGCAAAGTTCGGCAAAAGTCGGCAAAGTGTGGGAGAGTGAGAAAACTATATTATTTTTTTAATTTTTTTGGAAAATGATAAATCTCAATTTCTGGAGCTTGGCAAAGTTCGGCAAAAGTCGGCAAAGTGTGGGAGAAGGAAAAATTTATTATTTTTTTTCTTATTTTTTTGGAAAATGAAAAATCTCAATTTCTGGAGCTTGGCAAAGTTCGGCAAAAGTCGGCAAAGTGTGGGAGAATGAAAAATTTATCCTTTTTTTCTTATTTTTTTTTGGAAAAATAAAAAATCTTAATTTCTGGAGCTTGGCAAAGTTCGGCAAAAGTCGGCAAAGTGTGGGAGAAGGAAAAATTTATTATTTTTTTTCTTATTTTTTTGGAAAATGAAAAATCTCAATTTCTGGAGCTTGGCAAAGTTCGGCAAAAGTCGGCAAAGTGTGGGAGAAGGAAAAATTTATTATTTTTTTTCTTATTTTTTTGGAAAATGAAAAATCTCAATTTCTGGAGCTTGGCAAAGTTCGGCAAAAGTCGGCAAAGTGTGGGAGAATGAAAAATTTATTATTTTTTTCCTATTTTTTTGGAAAATGAATATCCTTATTTCAGAAATTGAGATTTTTCATTTTCCAAAAAAATAAGAAAAAAATAATAAATTTTTCCTTCTCCCACACTTTGCCGACTTTTGCCGAACTTTGCCAAGCTCCAGAAATTGAGATTTTTCATTTTCCAAAAAAATAAAAAAATTAAAATAGTTTTTTCACTCTCCCACACTTTGCCGAACTTTGCCAAGCTCCAGAAATTGAGATTTTCCATTTTCCAAATAAATAAGAAAATTAAAATAGTTTTTTCACTCTCCCACACTTTGCCGACTTTTGCCGAACTTTGCCAAGCTCCAGAAATTGAGATTTTTCATTTTCCAAAAAAATAGGAAAAAAATAATAAATTTTTCATTCTCCCACACTTTGCCGACTTTTGCCGAACTTTGCCAAGCTCCAGAAATTGAGATTTATCATTTTCCAAAAAAATTAAAAAAATAATATAGTTTTCTCACTCTCCCACACTTTGCCGACTTTTGCCGAACTTTGCCAAGCTCCAGAAATTGAGATTTTTCATTTTCCAAAAAAATAGGAAAAAAATAATACATTTTTCATTCTCCCACACTTTACCGACTTTTGCCGAACTTTGCCAAGCTTCAGAAATTGAGATTTTTCATTTTCCAAAAAAATAAGAAAAAAAATAATAAATTTTTCCTTCTCCCACACTTTGCCGACTTTTGCCGAACTTTGCCAAGCTCCAGAAATTGAGATTTTTTACTTTAATAATCGTTGTAAATCATGTACATTCAAAAGCTTGGGAAACGCTCATTAGCCACACTTTGCCAAGCTTTGCCGAATTTTGCCAAGCTTTCCCATACTTTGCTGGATTTCGCCCAAACTTTCATTTCCACGCGGGAAACTATTGTAATTTTTTCAAAGAGATAAATTTATAAAATTTTAGAAGAAATAAATTTTTTATTTCTTCAGAAGAGATAAATTTTTAAAAATGAAAGAAACAGTAGAGATATATTTATAAAATTCAGGAAACAATGGAGATAAATTTATGAATAAAATGGAACAAAACTGAGAATAAATTTAAAAAATTGGAATAAACAGTTAAACAAAGAAATTGTGTTAAAATGTAAAAATATGCGTGAAAATTGTTGAAAAATATAGTTCGAAATCTTTTAAGTACTGATGGATGGATATTCTTTTTTTGGTGAGGGGAATTTTAACTTCATAGTTTGAATTACACACCGACATATTTTATTTTTAAAACATCTGCTTTTTATTTTAATAAAAGAGCATGCAGAAATGGATTTGTCGTAAAATCCGCAAGCTCAGACCGCGTCTACATTTCAAAAAGCTTCTAAAATGAAAGTAGGTCGAACGTGTTCTTTCGCACTTTGTTTTTTGAAAAAAAAATTCCATCAACTGTAATTTGTTTTTTTGTCTATTTATATTTATTTTAATATCATATTTATTGAAATTATTTTCATTACATTAATTAATAAAAATGAACAATTTCTTTTCCAATTTTAATTTTTTCTTTCTTTTTGTTAAATTTTTATATGTACTTTAATATTCTTTTATTATTTATATTGTTTATTTCTTATGCTTTAAAATAAATTAACATAAATGTAGTTTATTAACAAGATAACTATGGAGACAGTAATTTTATTTTTTAATTAGTTGATTTTTGATTACTTGATTCATTAATTGATTTTTTAATATTTTTTCTCTAGTTCGAATTTACCAAAAAAATTGATTACTTAAATTATTTATTTCATTCTTTAATAATTTATTTAATTAATTATAACTATTTTTGCTTTGAGCGAAGCATTAAAAGTATGAAAAGAAAAAATTTTGATGACATAATATTTTGTCAGTATATTTTTCATGTTTTTTTTGTTTAAATATTAGACGACAAAATGAAACTATTGACAGACGTAGAAAATTTGAAAGAAAAAAATTGAATTGTATACAGAAAGTAAATATTGAATAGTATAGTTACTTATAGAGGTAGTGTGTTTATATAGAAGGGAAGATATTAAAAGCATTTACTTTTCATCAAGAATCAAAAAGATTTTTATAGATTGAGGGGAATATTCAGAAAGAAAATAATATTTAACTTACTTTTTATACTGAATGTAACTATTGTTATATTTTCTATTTTCAGAATTTGATACCGAGTTTATTTATATATGTATAACAATAACAATTTTCAAATCTCCCTTTTTAGTAACTTTTTATTTTTGTTAATTTCTGAGTTTCTATTTATAGGTCGATTTTTATGCAGTCGAGTTAATAATTTAACAAAAATTTTATAATTTAGATGTATTCTTTTCTTATTATATTATTTTTTATTATTATCATTATAATAATAAATATTATTATTAAATAGAAAAAATTAATAATATTATTTTTTTGACTCTTTTATTATTTATGTTTTTGAGGAATATATTTATTATTATATTATTTAAATTAAACGCTTTGAGTTTACAAAATTATGTAAAATAATAATTTGTGAAAATAAAAATTCGAACAAAGGAAAATTCAACGAGATGAAATTTCTGATATTTAAAAACTCGATTATGGAAAAATTTGATTAAACAATTTTAATTACATATTTCTCATATGTAATTTTACTTATTAGTATTTTTTTATTAGAAATTTTTAAAAATAAAAATTATCTTTGTTTAAAGTTTAGGTATTTTATTTGTTGAAAGTTTTCTTTTTTTTGCAGAATATAGAGAAACTGGAAAGTTCACAGAAAGAGTTTATTTTTATTTCGCCGAGTAAAATAAAATAGTTGAAAATCACTGAAAGAGTTCTCGCGTCTTTAAAATTTAAATTTAAAGGGATTTATGTTCTTTTTTTGTGAAAGAGCAATTCCCAGACACTTCGTTCTCGATTTAGTGTGATAGGTCGACAGAAAATTTATGACGTTCCATTTTATACGTGACGTCTAGCGTGCGTCTATCACAGAACAATGCTGTAAATCCGTTTAAGTACCGAATAATGTATTTTCGCATAAGTGACACACACACACATATACATGGTGGGTTATAACGTACAATAGCAACTGTTTTCAAAATGTACATATAGTGTATTTATGTTAAAACTATATAGCTACCAGGAGAAAGAGAGACAGAGACTGTGTGTATGTGCAGTCAGGGAAAAATTATGTTTCAATCCAATATTCAATTTTGTTCTCTGTAAACAAACATTTTGTTGAATAATATTAAGTGTTTTATCATTATTTTTTATAATTTATAATTTATTATTATTTATTATTATTTATTACTATTTTTATTACTATTATTTATTATTTTTATAATAATTATTTAATAATTTTTTTACAATACTAATATAAACTATTTTCTTTTTGTTTCAGGTGAGTTAAACAAATGTTTCGTGACGATTCTATTTCGTAAGTAATGTCAAAAAATATAAAATTGTGTATATTTAAAATATCAAATATTAACAAAATTATTTTTTAAATTTTTATTTTGTTTATTGAACGAAAAATATCAGCTCCATAGTATTTTTACGGAATTGAGAATTAATTTAATTAAAAGAAAATATTGAAAATAAATATTTGTATCGTAAAATTTTTTATTTAAATAATTAAATATTTACAAAGCGACGTACTTTAATTTAGATTGTCATTTTTTTCCTAATTCGTGACTGTATTTGCAAAATGATTTTTAGTTTTTTAATTGTTTTTTTCTACTAATTACTAAATACTAAATACTGCAGTAAAAAGTCAGTCACGATATTACTAATAATTAGTTATTTTTAACTAATGCAGATTTAGAGAGTATATTTAGTTGATTTAACCAAACTTTCATTGTTTTAAAAGGAATTTTTATCTAAGTAAGAGACAAAGAAATTGGAAATGAAGCTTTGCAAAATTATTTTTTATATTGCATCGTATTCGAAAAACGTTTTCAGCAAGTAAATTTTCTGAGAACACACGTATCACTGTTCTAACCTTTCCCCAATTCCTGAGAGACGTCTGCCTGAATAAAACGTCGAAATGTCTTTCACGTGAGTCCTTCAGTATGGTATATAGTGTATAGACGGTATTCGCAAAACTCTAAGAGAGCATCCTCTGTGTAATCTAGCAGGTTATTTCCCTCGACTCCCCTCAAGAGAAAAAAAAGGGAAAGGCTTCAAATTTCAATATATTTTGCGTTTGGTAAATATTTGTCCAAGTGAAAAACGAGTCTCTTTTTCTCTCGCAAAAAAGCGCTTATTATATTTCTCAAAAAAAAAAAAAAAATTGCAAAAAGAATTTCGATGATATAAGATGTATAAATATAAAAATTGAAATTTTTTATTTAGGTGCATTTTATTAGTTTATTATTCTTTTAAATTGATTCTAATTTTCTAATAAATTAAATATTTTTTATTTAAATAATTTAATAATAATAATTTTTGTCTGACTAAAATTGAACGTAACTACTAAATTAAAGAAGTTAAGTTATAAAATATAGGAATTCGAATGTTTCTTTTTGATTGAAATAAATTTCTAATTCTAAATTCCGAATAAGCGAATTGTCATGGGAAACATCAGGTCTGACTAAAATTTACTTTTACTACTGAGAGAATTATTTATACTCAAACAAGTTTGCTTTTCGAAATATCGTATTAATTATTTATTAGTCTAATTTAAATTTTTTTTACTTTTATCTATATTAATATTATGATAATATTAATATAACATACTTATATTAATATTATGATAGTATTAATATTATTATTTTGACTAAATCGATTTTTTATAATAATGAAAAATATTTTGAGCTAAATTGCTTTTTTACCACTGATCACAAAAATTTCCCAATACAAGTGGCAAAACAAATTGTGATACTTTTGAAAAAATAAAAAAAAACGTTCTGTCTGACTAAAATTGAAATTTACTACTTGTACTAAAATGACACGAAATTAAACAATTGTTGTCTGTCTTTAAATAGCCACGGAAAGTACAAGCATTTGGAAATTTTATGTCTGACTGAAATGTACTTTAACCACTGAAACTTGAATTACAAGAATAGAAAGCTTTTGTCTTACTGTAACTTGCCTTCACTACTGATCAGTGAATAAAAAAACCAGCTCTTTTAAAAGGTAAACGAAAACTATCTCTAAAGAGTTGTAACTTAAAATTTCCTTTCTCTCTTAAAATGAGATTTTTTCTACAGTGAAAAAAACCATTCCTAAATAATTAAAAAAATATATAAATAGAGTAAATAAGTAAATGGGTAAATTTAAAGAGTAAATAAACGAGAAAATGAATAAAATAACTGGAAATAAATATTAAAAAAAGGGATTAAAAGAAAATTTCAGATATATAGTATATTTCAATTCGTATATTTTATTAATAATTAAAAATTTTTAGTAATTTATTAGTAAAATTTTAATTCTATTATTTATTTATTTTATTTGTAAAATTTACTAAGTAATAGTAATTTCTACTAATTTATTAGTAAAATTTTTATTTTATTATTTATATATTGTATCTAGTAAGATTTACTAATTAATAGTAATTTCCACTAATATGTTAATGAAAATTTTATTTTATTATTCATTTTATTTAGTAAAATTTATTAATAAATATTAATTTCTACTAACTTGTTAGTAAAATTTACAAATCCAATTTTTGAGAGCATTTAAAAATCACTATTTGACTGAAAATCACTAATTGACGTTTTGTTTCTGTCATTAGTAAAAAATAAATGATTTTTTATAAAAAAGCTTCAAAATTAGTTAAAATTTTCCAAAAATTAAATTCACAGTAAAGATTTTTTCAATTTTTACTCTAAATCTGCATCAGTAAAGTTTTACTAATTTCAGTTTAGTCGCACCCAGTTTTCTTTAATTCATCAGTTGCATTTCATTGGGAATTCGTAAAAGCCAGTAATTTAATCAATTTATTAAAAACAACTGGGCCACTGAATTCACGAATGTTGAAATTAAATATTCCTCACTATTAAATTAAAACAATTTATTTACAAAGTTCATCACGCGAAGAAAGCACTTTTGTATCTCGAATCGTTAATCCAACAAAGCGCCAGAATGAGTGCGAGAGAATGGGGGAGAAAAAAAAGAGAGAGAAATATAATAAAAATGAGTATAGATAAAAAACAGAGGAGAGAAAATTCAAAAGGAAAGGGAAAAATAGGTGCAAAAAAAATGTCAAGTGAATGCCAGTGATGTAAATTGATGACATCGATCTGTGTATGTGATCATTGAAAAATCTCGAGCTAGTCTATCAACATAGACACCAGAAACTTTGTAGAGAAAATCTAAGCGTATTTATACGTATATACTTGTTTCAAGAGTGAGTGAGTTGACGAGACTCGAAGCTTTTAGTGTTTCCAGCTTTTACGCGAAACGTTGAGAGTGAAGAGTGAAGAGTGAAGGAAGGAGAGGGAAGAAGGGACTTTTGTATGTGTCCCACTAGGAATTGAATGTAGTGTGTGTGTGGTGGAAAGCGCGCAGGTTCATGGGGAAGCTCACGTTACAGATTTTGTTACCTGCATTCCAGCCTTGAACCTTAATTACATCAGGTACTCTGTCCGCGTCATAAAGGACACATTATCAATGAAATTTTAACTTCACCTTTATACTCAAAAACTTAGAGTGATTCCCATTTTCCCGTCTCTCTCTTTCTCTCTCTCCCCTCTCATGTAATTAATAGGATCAAGTTGAATTCTTTCACAAAGGCTTATAGGCAACCTGACGTATTCTATATACACTATATATATATAAAGTTTTATTTTTATATTTTACATTGAAAGTGTCTAAATGAAACAAGAAGTTTTCACACATTGTCCCAGAATGTTTGTCATTTTTGTTATAAATTGCTTTTGAAACTTTAGATATATCCAATCTGGAGAGAGTGCACAGTTGGTATAACTTTTCAATGAAAGACAAGGGAATTAATATTGAAAGAGCAAGTGAATAATGTAACAATAAATGCTTTTTTTTAAAGATATACAATGAGAGGAAAATAAATTAAATAGATTTGAATTAGTAAAAATGTTAACTAATTCAGATGCTAAAATTGTATTTACTAATAACTTGGTAAAAATTACTATTTATTAGTAAAATTTATCAATTCAGAAGCAAAAAGTCAGTCACTAATTCAAAGTAGCAAAAACTTTTACTAACATTAATTTAGAGTGTTTGGAGTAGTAAAAACAGATTTCTGTCAGAAGTTGTTTTTCCCGCAATTTAACACTTTGGTAATTGAAAATAAAAGCCTTAATTTTGTCGTCAAAAAGTGTGTTTTAATTTATAAATGTTTTTTCCAAGTAACAAACGCTCTAAATTTAAATAAGTAAATATGTTTAGTAATTTCAAAAAGTAACCAACATATCCACTTTAATTAGTAAGTTTTATTAATAAATAGTAATTTATACAAATTTATTAGTAAAATTCACTTTTTACTTTTGAAATAGTAAATTTTAATAAATTAAAATTTTGAAATGACTTAATAACTTTACTTAATTAACTTTAATAATTCTCGAAATTTTAATTAGTAACGAATTTTGCTGATTTGAATTAGTGACTGACTTTTTGCTTTTGAATTTTGTAAATTTTACAAATAAATTAGTAAAAAAATTACTATTTGGTATACTAAAATTTACTAAATCAAAAGCAAAAAATTAGACACTAATTCAAATTAGTAAATATTTTTACTAATTCAAACTTAGAGAGTAGAGCTTCGAATTATTAGTAAAGTTTATTAATTAATTTAATAAATTAAACAAACTAAATAATAATTGCAGAAAATTTTAAATAAAAATTTATTTCTAAACAATAATAAAATTTTCTTCTGTTTTACAAATTAAAGTTAAGATTATTTTTTACCTTCAATAGTGAAAAGCTTACAGCGCAAGTTTAATGTGAAAATTTCAGAAATTTAAAAGCTCTGAATATTGATAATCTTTAAAATTAACATGCTTCTAAAATTTTTAAAGACGAGATTAAAAGTAAAAATAAGAAACAGTGATTTTTTCTGAATTGATGTTGTTACTTATTGTTTTTAATTTTTTTTGTGTTTTTAATACTTAAAATTTTTTTTTTTAATTGTCATTAATAGTTAAATGTTTTTAATAAAGTTTTAAATATTTTTTTGGTTCTAATCTTCATCTTTAAAAAGTAGTTAATTTTTTTTAGTCAAGAAAGTTTTTTGAATGAAATAAAAGTTTTTTGTTCTTTGTAATTTTTTTTTAAACTTTTTTTTGTTGGTAAAAAAGCTTTAATTGTTGAACTAGAAAATAAAAAATTAAAATTATTCTTTATTATTATTATTTCTAATATTATTATTGAAAATTGTTGAAAGCTATATTGTTTGTGAGAACATTGTTTTGTGTATAGAAAAAAACAGAGAGAAAGAATTAAAAACAAAACTTAAACTCAACGTCGACTTTGTTAAAGTAATGAATTCAATAAATACAAAACTTAATTTATATTTCAGTTTTTTTGAAGTATTTAATTTAATTTTTATAATTAGTATCATTTAAAAATTTTTTGTTACCACGGCTTTTCTCAGGATATCAAATTGAGTTAAAAAAAGAAAAAAGTTATTTGTCTCAATTTAAAACCCTGAGAAAAACTGTGTAATTTAAAATTATTCAGTTATTCATAATTTTTTCCTATTTTTGAGAATACATAGCAAATGAAGAATGGATATGAAAATTAATTATACAATTTTCATAGCTCCTATATATACACTTATATACATATATATAGGCGTATACATTAAATGCCTCAAGTTTTTGAATTTATGATCCACCTAATTTGAGATTAATTTATGATCATTACTATATTATATATATACATATATATGGATGCGATTAAAGTTTTATCAAAACTTGTAAATGTGATATTAAAGGTGTAGATAAATTACGAAACTATATTTAACGTTCTGAAAACAAAGTATTTAACTGCCGCGCAATTTACAGGAATTTCACGTATGTATATCTTGTTTATTTAATTAAGCGAAGTTTGACAAGCCTTTATTACAGATTTTCGACCACATTAATACATTATAGTTGCAACACGCTTTACACAAGTTACGTGTGAGTGTTGATATGCAATAAACGCCATATGGGCACTAATACAACCTAGCAGTGCCTTCAGTTAAAATTTCTGTCTAAATGCAGATTAAATTCGTTCTAGCGTACAATCCTTTTCTCTCTCGCACTCCCTCTCTCTCTTTTTTCCTCTCCTACTATTCTTCTCACTTTTTTTTTCTCTTTTTCACTCTTTCTTTCTTTCTTTTTCGCTCTTTCTTTCTTTTTCTCTCCTCTCTTTTTTTACTCTTTCTCCATTTTTCTCTATTCTTTTTTTCACTCTCTTTCTCTTTTTCACTCCTTCTCTAATTTTTCTCACTATTTTTTCTTTTTTTGCTCCTTTTCTAATTTTTCCTTTTTCTCTTTTCTTCACTTTCTCTGTCTATTTTTGGCACTGTTTCTCTATATTCCCTTCTTTCCTTTTCTCATTTTTTTTCACTTTTTCTCTATTCTTATTCTCTTTCTTTTTTACTCTTTCTCTATTTTTTCTCCTCTCTTTTCCTCGGTTTTTTCTCTTTTTTCTTCTCATTTTCTTTTTTGCTTTTACTCTTCTGTCTTTTTATCTAACTTGTTCTTTCTTTTTTATCTTTTGTTCTTTTTTTCTCTTCTCTCTTTTTTCTCTTCTCTCTTTTTCTCACTTCACTATTTTTCTCCCGTCTCTTTTTACATCATCTCCCTTTTTTCTCTTCTCTTTTTGTATTTCTCTTTTTGTATATTCTTTACTTTCTCTCTCATTTCTGCTCCCTCTTTTCCTCTCATCTTAACAAGTTCATACAAAATCTTCACGCTTACATTGTTAGTAAACAAAAAAAAATGTGTGTGTGTGTATTTTAATAAACAAAAAGGCGTCCACGGATAAATGTCTTTTCTCAATTAGTGACATTTTGAAAAAAGGTTTTTTGTTATACATTTTTACGTTGTCGACGACTGAATATATTTTTGCAAGCTCATGGAATATTCAAGCGGTCTTTTCTCCCCCTTCTTTTTTTTCTTCTTTTTTTTGATCCTTTGACGATAATGTTATTTAACGGGTATAAAGGCACCTTTCAAAATTTAATTCCCACACAATTTTCCAGTTCCAATAATCCACAATTATTGCTCATATGAACTTTATTTTCAACTCTAATTAGTTATTTTGCATTTTCTCTGAAAAGGTTTTGAACGTTCAAAGGAACGACATTTTTTTCTGATCAGAGTATTTAACACTCAGAGGAAAATTTTATTTAAATCGAATATAATTTATTTGAGTTACATAAAAGTTATATTTATCAATATCCATAATTCTTAGCCGAAATTCAATTATTTTTAGAAATGTTATTAAAATTTATGACGAAATATCAAATTATTTTATAAAATGTTGATGAAATTTTACACGAAAATTTAATTATTTTTATTTTATTTTATTTTCTAATAAATATTTAATTAAAGAATTGAAATTTATTTATTTCTTCCTTAAATTCAATTTTTATTGCAATTTTTGCCTCTCATGCGACAAAAAATGTAAAATATGAAGTTTCTAATTATTTGTATTTTCCTTTTGACGTTTAATTATTGTCGTTTTTTTGTGAAAATGTTTCTATTGGCAAACATTTTTGTTTCTTTGAACGTTCAGAACTTGTGAATCCTTTTTTTGGGCGAACGTCCTTAAACTATTTGTCTGTATGTGTATATTTTGAAAATAAATTGTGTTTCATTGGAATAAAAGTGCTTTACAAAGTCGAAAATATTGAAATAAAAAATGAAATTAGTAGAAGTAAATGGGTCAGATGAAAATAAGGACACGATAAATACTCTCGCCCTTGAAATATTGTGAAATAATCGATAGAATTCAATGTCTGGTCGTAAACCTTTTTTTTCCTGTATAAGTTTACGGTCACACGGATAATAATTTATTGATTATTGTTTTGTATAGATGTTTATTGAAATTCAAAGAATATGGAAGTAGGTTAGGGGGCTAAGTGTGTAATTTTACAGGGGGCAAGGTAAAAAATGATTACATACGATTACATGTAAGCCTACTTTTTTTGCAGGTGCAAGGTTATGAGCATAAACAAACAATAAAATTTATTTCCGCCTCTCTATATAGGAGAATAATTTTTTCTTGTTAGCTTTAAAAAAAATAAAGGTGAACACTGCACACACGATTTCTATCAATGCAACAATATTATTGTGAATATAATATATATATATATAGAGGGAAGGGGGAGGAGGAGGAGGAAAAGCAAATGGCTCAAAGTACAACCTTACTGCTATTCTCATTCAACTAACTCTCTGTTTTCCATTTCCATATATAACCGTTTCTATTCATGGTAAAGTTTTAATCGAGAATAATACGAATGTATGACACTAGAGGAAAGTTTGGGGAGGCGCGTGTGTCAGATTATGTCTCCGGTGAAACTTTTCAATGGGGAGAAAGGGTACATTCGTTTTATTAATAAAACGTCTGTTAGGTCTGTTTCCTAATGCTCTCTCTCTCTCTCTCTCTCTCTTGCTGACGACAAGGACGAAGACATGTACTTGCGAAATGAGAATGTCAGAACCTAGACTCAAAGCTACATTGAAATTATATTATCTCTTTTCAATATTTATGTATATATAAATTAACTCTGACTCTCAAGTGTACATGTTCGTTTTGTAAATCAAGAGAAACTTTCTTCACGAGAACAATTCTTCTTGAAACTTTATTTCTTGGATAATGTTTTGAAAATGCGGTTGTAAATCTATTGTACATATACTTTTTTCGCGAAGGCAATTATTTTTTTGAAAGCTTCCAACTTACGATTGGTTTTTTAAAAAAGAAACTTTTGTTCAATAAAAATTGTAGTCGTTGGAAATTTATTTAAAGCAAATATTCTCTGTAAATTTGAATTTGTTAAAAATAACATTAATTTTATGGTAAAAAGCCAATATAATTAGGCTATGTAAAAATAACTCAAATTTATGGTTCCTAATTAGTAAAATTTTACTATTTTTGTAATTATTCATTTACTATTACACTAAAAAAAATTATTTTATTGAAATAACCGATTATTTGACAATTATCAAATAAATATTTACTTAAATCAAATAATTTTTATTTGAATCAAATAAACTGTATTTGAAGCAAATATTATTTAATTGATTCAAATAAAAATTATTTGATTTGAGTAAATATTTATTTGATAATAGTCAAATTATCGGTCATTTGAATCAAATAAATTTTTTTTTCAGTGTAATTAGTACTATCACTAGTTAAAATTTTCTCTAAATAAAACTGTTGTATGAAAACTTCTCTTTTCAATAAATTTTCTGCTTAGATATAATTTTTATTTTAGTAAAATTGTAGTTAAAAGAAAAGAAACTTTTCTAAATCAATAATTACTGTATACAACAACAAATAAATGGATTTTGACAATAGTTGAATTCCTTTGTCTGACCTTACTGCTGAGTTAAAATTACAATCGTTTTGTTGACTGTTGAAAGTTACGCTTATGTCTGACTGAAATATACCATAACTACTTCGACTGAATTTCGACAAATATTAAAGTTTTGTCTGACTGGAACTGACTTTTACTACTTGACAATAAATTATGATATAGTTTTCAAAACAAAGTGATGATCAAAATTATATTTTATTACTTTAAAAAAATATTTGCGAATTCAAAAACACTTTTTAGTAAAGTTATTTCATCATTATAATCATTTGGTGTACCACTTTTTCATCATTTCATTAGTAACTTTCTAATAATTTAGATTAAAAAATTAAAAAAATGAATAACGAAGTACGAAATACCGGCTCTTCTTAAAAGGTAAACAAAGACTATCTTCAAACAGTTGGAACTTTAAAATTTTTTTTATTTCTTGAAAAGAAATATTTTTTCTAACTGTGAAAAACAGTTATTAAATGAAGATTTTTTTTATTCTAAAAATGTTTTTCCTCTTTAAAACTGTAATAAATTAAAACTTTATTTTGTAAATTTAAATTAGTAAAATTTTTATCTGCAGAATTCTACTAATTGCTATATTTTTTAAATCTGAATTAGTAAACACTAATTTGAATCAGTGACTCACATTTTGATTTTCAACTTTACTAATAAATAGTTCATTTCTACTAATTTATTGGTAAAATTAATTAATTTCAAAAGCAAGAAGTCTGTCAGAAATTTAAATTAGTAAATAATTTTTCTAATTGAGTGGCTAGAATTAAATTAATAAAAATTCTACTAAATCAAATTTAAATGTTATGCAGAAAACAGTCTATTTTACAATTTCTTTATTCTACTGTATTTAAATTTATTTGGTTTTGATGATTCAAAAAATATCTATTTAAAGCTTTATATACATTTTCCATTGACACACTATTTTTAATCTTTTCGACTTAAGAAGTAATTCAATTAATTGAAATGTAATTAATGAAAAATTGTTGAGGAAATTTTTTATGTAGTAAAAATTAATCATCTGAATAGAATTTAAAAAAATAAGGAATAGATAAATGAATTGAACATGTGATTAGACATATTGAGTAAATAGTGAATAAATAAATTATTTATTTATGAATTATCCATTTATGAATGGATAAATTAATTAAAAAGTTGAGAAATCAATGAAATAGTTGATAAATGAATGAACTAGTAAAACTAATTAATGAATAATAGAAATGAATGTTAATGAAAAAAAAACATAATGAGTGCAATTTGGGAGTTTTGGAAAAAAAAGCAGAAGAAGTTGAAGGGAAGATTAAACCCATAAGGAGAATTGAGCGTCAATTTAGAAAAGCCTTTAGTCTTCCCGAAGTTGCTCCACTTAATCGAGTGCAGAAGCAATAAGTTTAAGTGGCGCCGTTATATAGGAAAGATAGGTCAGAGCACTATAAAATCAAAGAGGTTTTCGTGCCACCTGCTACTGGTGGAACTAGGCAGTTTACTGTGAGACCAGTAGTAGACTACTGTCAGTTTCACGAGTTTCCGACCTGTTATCTCGCCACCGACATCGCGGAACGAGTTCCCTTGTCGCCTGCCTTTACGTATATATATATAAAGGTTGTAATGGAACTTTTGCACGCATATATGTATATAGACGGTAAAGGTCGACATTGTAGAATTTTCGGAGTCCACCGGAGATGAGATATTGTTACTAAGGAGACAGCTTGCTATATATGAAGTAGTACTGATTCTCTACAGTTGAGTCAGACACGCGTCCGACACAGACACTGCTTTTGGCAACATGACCCTTCCGGTCGACATTACTTTTTTAACCCGATTTTATTTTTTATCTACAACGGTTGAATAAGAAAGATCTGTGTGAGATATTTCCATTACAAATTACAAATTTTCCCTTCTTTGCAGGATTGAATTCTATTTATTTTTATTTTGAAATTTTTCACGATATGTAACAAGAAAAAAACCTTTAACTGGAACAGCAATTACTTTCGCTAAAATAGCAAAATAATTCGTTACAATAACTTAAATTTTCGCTAATATAGTGGAAGTTTTAGTTCCAGCTGGATATTTTTTTACGTGAAGCAAATTTTTGTTTTTTGTGTATTTTTTAACTTTCTAGGTCCTCTTTCTTGAAATTTGTTAAGGCAGAATTTATAAATGTACCATTAGAAATTTTTTAATTAATTTAAGAAACGGTATCTACAGATCAATGAAATTTGGGAAAAATAACGAATTTTATTCAAACTATGAAATTGTCATAAATTAAAACAACCTTTTTTATTTTATTTCGAATCAAAATTTATTTTAAGTAATTTTATTCTTGATCAACGGTCATAGAATTATTACTTATAAATTATTTAATTAAGTAATTTTTTTTAATTCCGATGTCAATTCTGTTTAAATTATTTCAATTTAAAAAAAATATATTTAATATTATTTCAAAAATGTTATCCCCATTCTTTAAAAGAATTCAATTATCTTAATAACTGTGAAAATTCCTCTGAGAAATTCAATTATTTTCAGGAATTTTAATGAAATTTATGGCAAAATTCAATTGTTTTTAAAAGTAGTAGAATTCTTTACACAAATTCAATTAGGTGCAAAAATTAAAAAACATTCTTTTCAAAATTTCAATTAAATTTATAAATAATAAAATTACATTCCTAAATTCAATTGTTTTGAAAAGTTTAAATAAAATTCTTCAAAGAATTCAATTATTTTCAAAACAGTTCTTCCGTTTTTAATATCTGTTTTCCAAAAGAATTTAATTACTTAACAAAAATTTTGATTTAAATTTTACACGAACATTCAATTATTTTCTAATATAATAAGCGTTTCATAGGAATTTAATTATTTTAAAAAATCTTAACAAAATACATGTAAAATTTAGTTATTTTCGTAAATAATAATATTTATCACAAGAATTCGATTATTTTCAAAAGAAATAAAATTCTCTGACAGAAATTCAATTGTTTTAAAAAATAAAAATGAAAAGCTCGGTAATTTTTAAATTATTTTTATAAATAGCAAAATTTTTAGTCAAAATTCAATTATTTAAAAATCTTTTATGAAATTCGTACCGAAATTGCAATTAATTTCCAAAAAAAAATTTTTTAGTCAATGATTTTTAATATCTATTCTTATTATTTTATACTATTAATATTTTTTTTAAAATTCCCAAAAGAATTCAATTTTTTTTTAAATGTTGATAAAATTTTACTTAAACAATCAATTATTTTTTAAAGTAAGAAAAATTTCATAGGAATTTAATTACTTTAAATCGAAATGCATAAATTTGAATTTGAATGAATTTTTAAAAAGTTTTTATAAAATTTTGCGCAATGATTATAAATTTTTGAAATCTTTTAATTCTTATTGAAAAATAATATTTGATTAAATATTTATTTTCAAAGAAGCTATTGATGTTTTCGAGTAATTTCACAATTAAAGAAATTCGTAAATAAATGTAATGGAACTTTATTTTTGCGAGTATCTAATAATTTGTAGAGTGAATTAGAATATTCTTTAGGTTTGGGGAAAAAGTGAAATTTTTCTCTGAAAATCAAAAAAAATTCCGGGAAGAACAAAATTAAATTTTTATGTCAACCCTACAGGTAGATTAGATATGAAAAATGTCATTAAAATAATGTATGTGAAAAATTGATTAAAATAATGTATATGAAAAATTAATTGAAAAGATTAGAGATGAAAAATTGATTTAAAAAATATAAAAAGGAGAAATGTTTATAAGGAAGAGAAAAAGGGAATAAAAAATTTGCAGTTATAAGATGTTAATCAGTGGAAGTTGTAATTTGTCACTGACAGACTAATGAAACCATTGCTCTTTTGCTTATTCGGTCTGGCATGAGCGTGACCTATTCTACTTCAGTACTCGTCCGATCAGGAACCTTCAACGCTAATAGATTCATCGTACTGGAAATAACGCTCATTGTCATTGCTAAGAGAAAGGAAAACTAGACAATGAACTGTAGAAAGGATCATTTTCTGCTACTTTCATGAAAATTTGAAATTTATCCCTCAGTCCTGCCAAATTACATTCAACTTTATTTTATTGTTAAGGAACAAATTTTTCTGTTTGAAAAAACAAATTTAATATAGATGAGACATCAAATTTAAATGTTTATATATTTCACAAATTTACTGTTAACTTAAAAAGGAATCAATTTTGCCGAGAACTGATACCAAAAAAGTGGATCAAATAATTATTTTGATATCAATTTGAATCAATTGAATATCAATATTTGATATGTACTTTTAAGAAAACTGTGTTTTAAATTTTCTACCAAAATGTTTATTAAAAAAATTCTTTCTAAAAATATGGAATTAAATTTAGAAATATAAATTCACATGCAGTTATTGAATTTTCAGACAAAATTATATATTTGAAAAATTTGATAAACTGAATATTTTAGATAGAAAAAAATTGTAATTCAACTATATTTATATCGCTATGGTATTTGAGTGTAAAAAGATGGTTTGAAATGTGTCCTCAAAAGTTATATAAATGAGGAATTTTATTTGAAGACAATTTTTCCGCCATATCCCTGAGAGATCCGGCTTTCAACGAAAATAATTCTTTTACGTCCCATTAAACTTGGGTCCTTCAGAATGAGATAGTGGCAGTTTGGTTTGAGAAAAGAAAAAGGGTAGGTCGAATCGTTTTCTCTTTTCCCTTTTAGTGGTTTGAAATGCGTGTATACTCTCCTCTTGGTTGGTAACAGGCCAACGGAAGCTGGTAAAGAGAAACGTCGATGTAACCACTGATGGTGTGATGGCAAACCAGAAACGCAGGGTCATCCATCAATCCAGTCACGAGACTTGAACTAAATTACTCCCCCACCTCCTCACCCTTTTCCTGCAAAAAAAACAATAAAAACAAGAAAATTTAAAAAAAGGAATTTCATTTTAAGTTTAAACTGATTTCCATTGTTTTTTAATTTAGTTGCATCTTGCATTCGAACAATTTGTATACTGTACAGGGCTGCCACAGGTATGAAAATTCAGGGAAAGTAGAACTAGTTAGGGAAAGCAGAAAAAAGTCAGGGAATTTTGATAAATGTACGGATTAAAATTAAATTTTGAGAATTCATAAGATATTTCTGAAATTCTTTGTTTGCCTCATAAGCTATTAAATTACTACAAATTCTAATATAAATTTTTAATTTTTTCTATTTTTGAAAATAATTTTCTTTTAAATAACTTAATTGTTGAAAAACTATCTTAAAATTATTACTTTCATAATTTATTTAATGAAATATTTGAATAAAAAATTTGAATATTTTTAAGAACCTAAAATTTTGAACGTTCAAATGAACGAAATTTATTTATTTCTTCTAAAAATTAAATTTCTTTTGCAATTATTTTATGTTACAATCAAAAAAATTAATTACTTAGTTTCCAAACGTAAATATTTCAGTTGAAAATTTTTTTGTGATAAGTAATTTATAAAAATGTCTTCAATAAACAATATTTCGTTCATTTAAACGTTCAAAACTTGGGGGTCATATATTTTTATAATAAGTGAATTTTAAACGAATTGCGTTTCGAATTTTTACAAATAGATTAAGTTCAAAAAAAAATTTTTCTTTTTTACTTTGAAATTTTGAAAAATTTCAATTGCAGAAATTGAATAATGTACCAAAGTAATAAAATTCTTTGCAAAATTTTAATTAAATTTTCAAAAAGTTTGAAAATTTCTCTTTAAAGCTGCAATTGTTTTTAAAAATAATAAAATTCTACCGAGAAATTCAATTATTTTCAAAAATTTTAATGAAATTATTGATCAAATTTGAATTGTTTTTAAACATTTTTCTCAATTCTATGATTTTTTGTATCTACAATTTTCATAATATTTTTCAAATTCAATTATTAAAAAAAATTTTTTGATAAAACTGTTTAAAACATTTAATTATTTTTTTCATAAATAATCAATCTTAAAGAATTATTATTAATTAAATTATTTTTTATAAAATTATTAATAGTCATCTCAAGAATTCAATTATTTACGAAATTTTTTTTTTCACAGAAATTAAATTATTAAAAAACAAAATTCTATTTAAATGATTTCCAATACCTACAATTTAAAAAGAAAATTCACAGCATTTAAATTATTTTCAACATCTACTATTTTTATAAAAATTCCTAAAGTAATTCCATTATTAAAAAAAAATTTCATAAAACTCTTCACGAATATTCAATTATTTTCTTAAACAATAAAAATTTTGCAAGGACTTATTTAAATTTTTTATTTAAAAATCTTAATTCCTATGGAAAAATAATCATTATTTAATATTTATTTTAAATATAAAACTAGTGATGTTTTTTGAATAATTTTCAATTTAAAGAATTTCGTAAATAAATATAATAGAACATTTTTTTAGTAACAAATAATTTTTAGAATGAATCAGAATATTTTTTAACGGTCAGGAAAAAGTTAAAGTTTCTATTTGGAAATCAGGGAAAAGTCAGAGAAGAACAAAAAATTTATATTAAAGAAAACATTAAAATGAGAAAGTAAATGCAAAAAATGTTTTGAATTCTTAAATAAACAAAATTTAGTGTATAAATATATTTTTTTTTGTAGTTTACTAATTGGAAAAATTCATCAAGATCATTTCGTTTATTTGTAAAATTTGAAGAAATTAATTCTTTTTTTTATTTGAATATTTAAACGTTCGGGACGTTTTTTACCACATTTATTACAATATGTGTGTAATAAATGTGGTAACAAAGGTCTCGAACGTTTAAATATTCAAATGAACAAAAAGAAATAATTTCTTTTTTAAATTATATTTTTTTATTACAATTATTGCATAAATTTTTTCTACAAATATGTCAGATATTAATGTATTACAATTGTCAATGATGTATTAAATAACTATTTTCACACTTTTTTTAAATTTATTTTTTCGACTATATTTTGAAACTAAATTATGAAAAATTAATCTTTTTTTGCTCTTTACAAGAAATGTGAAATTGATTGCAATAGTTGAAAAATTTTCATCGGAGTCTCTGATTGCATGCTTGTTGCTTCTACACGCATGCAGTGTAAGAAGAGTGTAATGCATGAGCAATGTAATTGACATAGAGCTGTTAGAATAAAAAGAGAAAAAAAGAGAGACTCTCTTTCTCTCTCTCTTTTTTAAAGGAAGAGAGAGAGAGAGTGAGAGATAATAGAGGGAAGTATATGAAACTTCTGACTGTGAAACTCACCAATATATGCTAACGCTGTTTCAGCATGACCTGCATGCTCAAAACGAGGTCGACTTTGTGCTTTCAAGTTCGCTGTGTGTTACTTGTCTTCTCCCTTCAATGTTTTCTTCTCTGTCTCTCTCAATTCTTCCCCTTATGCAACCACTTAATATACCAAGCAAACTTTCCTTGATAACTTTCAGTTTATAAAGTCAAGTATATATTCTTTTTTCATTTGTTTACTGATACGCCATTGTCTTTTATCACCAAAAATACATAGAGAATTTCAGTTAATTTCGCCCTTAAAGTGTCTTCACTTGCTTTTAGAGAAATGCTGCTCTCATTTTAATATTGAAAACAAAAAAAATATTTCAATTTTAATATTGAAAAAATAACATTTCTCTATTCTTTCATTTTTCTCAAATTTTTCAGCTTTTTAATAAACGAATTATTTTTTCCTATTTATTATTTTAATAAAATGAAAAATATTTGTTTTATTGGGAATTTTTTAAATATACAAGTTTTTAAATATATTTTATACAAAAATTAATTTTATACCAAAAGAAAATTTGACTGTAGTATTAAACAGTTTTCTGTTTTGAACTTTCAAGGGCATGTTTTTTTTTTGACGTTAAGAACAAATTTTCCATTTGTTTTCAATTTTTTTTATTCCTTTTAGTGAAAGAAAAAAAGTAATTGAATTTAAAAAAAACAGTAAAAACAACTTTAATCACGCTGATGGGAAAATAATGAAAGGCAAAGTGGAAAACAATAGAAAGCCTTTTAGTTCCTCTTTCTGTTGTGACTTTTGTTATAAAACTTTGCGCTAAACTTTACTATAGAATCTACCATTCGTGAATCTGTAAAAGCTAAAAAAATGTCATTTTTGTATATAAAAAGTTTCCATTGAATGTCCTATAAAAACAAAACCAGAATAGTGACAAATGAAATTTATATCGCGAGAAATATATTTAAATTCCTCTAAACAAATATTAATTCGACATTAATAGTATTAATTATATATTAATTAATTTTTTTTATAATAATACACAAAATTCGCTTCTGTATAAAAAACTTACTAATAAATATTTAAAGAATTGATTTAAATTTTTTTCTTTTCTTTTGCTTTCTTTCAAGAAAAGTCTTTTATTATTTTTTCTACGCTTAAATACCGTCATTATGACAATCGTGATAAAAATTGATTTATTGTAATTTTTCAGAATAAATGGGGAAGGGTGTAAACATCTTTAAAGAAAAGGAACACTTTCTTTTCTTTTCTTTTTTTTTGTAATAATGTTTTTAGCACGTTGAAAATTTAGATTTCCTATCATGAATAATGATATATTTAAATATATTTAAATTAACTTGACTCAATTTTCAATGTGTCGCTATTAAGGATAATAAAATGTTTACACCACACGTCAAAAATAATCAGATCTTTGTGTGTGGTTTGAGTTATGCAATAGTAAGTAAAAGTGACATTTTTTAATATATGAAAAACAATTTTTTATTCTTCATAAAATACATTTAATCTACAAGAAAAAACGATTCTTTTTCATCACGAAAAACATTTATTTTATGACTTTCTTTATTCTTCATGTATAGTATACTAATATCAATAACATTAAGATAATAAAAATCTGCAGGTGCTTCGAAAATGATAATGTTTTCTAAATATTGTTTTATTTTTGTTAAACATATTGAATAATATTTAAAGATAGAAATGATTAAAATTCAAAATATTTTAATATTCAGGACGAAGTTGAAGTCCACAATGTTGATCAAGAAAAAAAATTTGTTTAATTTATTCCAAAAGTATTTTTAATTTAATATTTATTTATATAACAATTATTATCATAACATAAACATCAATCTATTTTTTCTAATTATTTTTGTGGCTATAAATGTTGATAAACGTTGTGGACTTTGACGTCGTATATTCAAGAAGAAAAATATTTATTAGAATATATTTTTTTTAATTCAAGTACTAAACATAATGTTTCACTTTTTTATTAAAAAATAAATTCCTCCTTTCTAACTAATAATATATTTAAGAAAAAAAAATTATGGTGATACCTTGAATTCATCAAGTCATAAATTATTACTTATAAATAAATAATTTTGTTTATTATTATCTGAATTTAATTACTAAAGGTAATCTAATAAAATTTATCTTCTTTTTGTTACAGGTGAGTCGAAAAACATAAATTTTACATCAAGAAGTCTTTTCGTAAGTATAAATATGTTTAGACTTTTGATTATTATTTAAAAATTAAAATATTTAGGTATTATTCATAATGAAAAATCTTGTCTATGGAAAAAAGTAATTATCTAATTTTAATGTATAGGTATATTATATTTTTCTTAAATATTCGATGCAACGTTTTGTAATATTCGATAAATATCAGCAATAGTTGACGATAGTATCGGTTTATATTTCTGGGTTTTCACTTACACAAAGGATTATGGGAGAAAAATTCCTATATCACTATTTCAATGATAGCCGTGCAGTTTAATCATTTATATGACAAAAAGGCTCTGTAATCAGATTTACGTTTTATAAATTTTAAACGATCCTTTTTTGTATCGAATGTCTTTCAATTTTCCAAAAAACAATAGTATTTTATTTGTCATAAGATTTTTTTTTTTTAAAGTTATATCAGTATTTTTCGTTGTATTTTCTACGTATAAAAAAGCAATTTTTTTCAATTTTTTTTAAAGTGAAAAAAATATACAGTAAAATTTTTCAAAAATATTTTTGAATAATTTTTTTAGGATAATTAATTTTTTAATTTCTTTCGGAGAATTTGATTAAAACTATTTCTTGTGAATATAATTGAATTTTATTAAAATTTAATTACAATTTACAAAAATAATTTAATTTCCGACAAAGATTTTTATTATTAATTAAAAATAATTGAATTTGTGAAATATTATTTTATTAAAAACTTTAAATATAAAAATATTTTCAACTAAAATAAACAATGAATTTTACTTTGAATAAAATAAATGACTTTTTTGTGACCTTGAAACAATCTGAAGCCTTTATTGAAGGAAAGATATTTTAAAAAATCAACTATTTTCCTGATGACTCATAAAATGTTTAATTAAGTTTTCTTTAAAAATTACACACATATTTCCAATATAGCTAATATAATTTTAATTATTTTCTTTGTGTCATTTCAAATTTTAATTAAATATTAAACTATACAGTTGTTTTATAAATTTCTCATTGAATTGAGCTTCGTGGTGTATTTAAAGTTTAATTAATTTCAAATAATTTTAAATGTAAAATATTGAATTTTGTTGAAATGAAGATTATATTATTGTATAACCTTCAAATGACCGCGAATGCAGAACATTAATTTATATTTTCTCGATATGTTTATCAACTTTATTTCTCTACTTGAAAATAATTTAAGTCCGTCATGTCCAATAGGCTTCAAACAAGTTTCAAGTTTTTATTTTCACAACTTATTTTACATTTTACACCTGCTGATATTTTGTTGTATTTAGAAGCGAATTTCTTCTTGAGGAAAAGAATAATTAAAAATGGTTAATTCATTCATTCTGAAATTATTGGGTACCGTTCTCTTGTTCATTACGGGAATATTTAATTATTATAAAGAAAATGTCGGTGAAGAAAAAAATGTGTTTGTTAAGTACAGCGATGAAAATACAACGACTCCAAATACTATTAATTCGGAAACAGTGCCCGAAGCTCAAACAGTGTCCAATAAAAATCTAACGGTCTATGAAGAGGTAAATTATTACAAATTAATAAAATAAAATTATTTTTACAGTCGTTTAAATTTATATTATATAAAATTGTAAGTAAGAAGAAAAAAATTTGTTTGTTAATATTTAAAATATTTGCTAAGAAATAAATTCTATTACCTTTAGACACTAATACTAAATTTTTAAAATAATTGTATTTTTGTATTTTAAAAAACAGGGAAATGCATTATTGAATAACATTCAAGTTAATCTAAAAAGTATCAACGATGAAGATTTTCTAGAATATTTGAATAGTACTTTGAAAAACCTTCGAACAGAAGATTTGCAATTCTTAAGTAATTTGATAGCAGTTGTTCTATATTTTCAAAATATTAATCACACTGCTAAATGTGATACAAGTTCGAACATCGATGATTTTCAAATTCAGAAATCGAATTTGATGAAAATAATTAATTTTATTGAAGAATGTGCAATGAATTATCATTTTTATAAGAATAGTTTTAATTTAACTTTTTCTGATGAGCCAAAAACTATAAATGATAAAAAGATAAAATTAATGACATCGAAATGTGAATTACCACTTAAAGAAAATTCTGATACATATTTGGCACTCTGGATATTTTTTAAAACATATTTGAAATATTATCTAGTAACATTTTCTAATTTTAATCACACTGACTGTTATTTAGATAGTCTTGTGAGTTTCAAAGAAATAAAATTATTAATTTCTCATTTCGATTATAAAAATCCTAACATTAACAGATCTGTCTTGAACTATAAAATAATGTCAACATTACAAAGGATAAAATTGTGTATTGTCTTACAGGTAATTTTACATACTATTAACAGAATTTAATTAACTTTTAATTAGAATTTAATTTGTAACTTGAAATATTTTTTCTTGCAGGAAAATGTCAAGTTATTGAATAACGATTCACATTTAAAAAACGTAGTTTTCACGAATTTTGAAGGTGACATCGAATTCGTTATTAATAAACTTAATAAAAAACATGAATTATTCACGAGTCAGTTGCAGATAGTTATTGATTATTTCAAAACAGTTTTGAAACTTAACAATTGCAAAGAAATACAAAAGCTTAATAAGTCGAAAATTGGTAAATTCAATTTTGTGGAAATAATTAAATTGCTTACTATGACAGGAATGGAAAATTATTATTTACATAAAAACTACAATTTTCCTTTTAAATTTTTCCTCACTAGAAGTGAAGAAATGAAAAAAATAAAACCTTCAGAATGTGAGTCAAATTTAACTATAAATAAAGAAACATTCGAAAAACTCTATGAGTTTTTCCGTATTTTAAAAGAATATTCAAAACATTTTAATGACAAGAAATGCTATCTGAAGAATATGTTGGAATTGTTTTGGATAAATGATAAAATTAATGATTTTGTTTCAAAAACAAATAACTTTACCAGAAAGTCATTAATTAACAATATAGAAAAAGGAATAAAAGATATGAAAGATTGTTCCAAATTATAAGTAGTTTAGTGACTGTTTAAAAAAACATTATTCTCCTTAATATATTAATTATTATAATAATCGTAAATTTCTCGTAAAGGACTCCGCAGAAAATACATTCGTTTTAGATTCTAGTGTTTTTGAATACAATAGTTTTCTTTAGACCGAATAAAAACTTGAAATTCAAAACTTTTAAGAAAAGCGACTAAGATCCAAAACTAATATATATCCTGCGAGGTCCTTTAGTTTTTAGTTTCAATAGAGTTAAGTAATTAAAGTACAAGTGTAAATTTTAATTTACAATTCATTTATAATTAAAAATAAAGATACAAAATATTAATTACTCTATTATATAAATAACAAATATTTTCCATTTAAATTATAAATATTTTAAAGCACTTAAAATATTTATTTCAGTATTTTTTTCAAGACGTCTGTTTCGTTCAATTTTCATAAAATGAAACTTACTTAAAAAGTAGTAAAATTGACTTTGGAAATAATAAATAAGATTATATTTTTAAATTTCAAAAGACTAAAATTTTTGGAAATCATTTTTAATTCTGAAAAATTAAATAAATTTAATTAAGAAAATAAAATTTTCAAAACTTTTTATTTAATTAAAAAAAAATACATACTTATCTGGTTTCGAGAATAAAAATGCAGATTTTCTTTTCTTTATAAAAAAAATATACAGATGTACATTCAAGAATATCATTGTGTTCAGTCAATCTTCAAAAGTAGTTTATTAAAGAAGATTCATTTATTTGAATGATGCATTCAGAATTTTAATAAGTTTTTTCATTTGAAAAAAAATGAATAAAAATGATAGTCATGTTTTGAATGAAATTTTTTCAATTCCTTTTTTTATTTTTCAATGAAGAAATGGTGGAAAAGGATGTTTTAAAATCCTTTTCTGTATCATATTTCGACTTGAAATACACATTTTCTTAACTAATAGTAAATTCCCTGTCTACTTTGTAAATATGGCATTTACATTTAATTTTAAAATGAGAGTGGAAACGACTTGAAATGAGACGAACAAGCATTTCAACGAGTCTAAATGGAAGTAGAAAGTAACTCTTTTTACGACGCGTAAAGTGCATTTACATTCTGACAAATAAAACAGTCAAAATTCTCCATAGAATTAGGAAAAAGTGAAAAGAAACAAAAATTAAAATATCATTCAGTGAAAAGAGAGGAAAAAACAAAAATTAAAAGAAAGGAAAATAAATTGCGCGAATGAAAATTTATCGTTTTGATAATAATAATTCGAAAAATTAGACTTCAATAAAAACGGTCGAAAAGATGAAAATTTTAATTTATTTTTCTCGAAGATAATTCAATTTTTTGAGAATTATTTACAATTTGAAACAATTAAAATCATCATGTATTTACTTTTTAAATTTAAAATTAATCCGAAATTACATTCTGCACGTAACCCGCAGCTGACCTTAATATATTTTATTTATTTTTTAAAATTCACTTTGATGTTTTTGGTATACAATGAAAATCGGTTGAGCATATGGAAAATATTTTATGTACTGGAAAAAAAAAATTTTATTTTGTTTCATATTCTCTTTGTAGTTGTATGTCCTTTATTATTATAATCCGATGACGAGTTTTAGGGGGTGGATGATAAAATATTTTCTTTGAAATTTTATAAAAATGAAAACAAAGTGCGTGGTGGAAATTTTGAATAGTATTCGTATACATAATTTTTCTCTCTATAAAAATAATTTACTTTATATGATGATAAAATTAGAATAACCTATATTTTATTACTAAGTGATTTATCATTTTTATACAGTATTGTAGAGGTATAATTATCGGTTCAAAACTACGGTTCAAGCTTGGAAAAAAAATATATTTGTAAATTTTGAGATATTTTTTTGTTAGTAATTTCATTACAAGAGTGAGGCTTGTTCACTATGGGGTTATCAGAAACGTATCTTTTTTTGCCCCGCATAGATAGAAAAGAAAGGAAAAGGTGTAGAAAATGAAAGTTCAACTAATCCCCCTTTAGTTCATCGATCGGTCAAAACGAAAGTGAAATTAGACTCGTGTGCTACTTTAACTATTTTTATGCGTTGTCATTGAATTTATTTTAATACTAATGTTTGTTTATGAATGTAAGGACTGTTGCGTGAACTGTTTCAGCTCTTTCATCCGTGAAATATGCATATTTTATGAGTTCAAAGACCTAACTTTGAAATGTCCCTTTATTTCTGGTATTTGCTTTTAGTATATTGTATATATAAATGTAAACCAATTTTGTAATTCTTTTAACATTTTTTTGTCGTATTATTAGAAATTATTTTGGAAGGTAAAATTTTTTTTTCTATTTTTAAATGGGTGATTTTTATTATATATTTAATGGACGTATTTTAATATGTAAACTTTTAGTATGTAAACTCTGGTTCGGCAAAAATCACTGAATTCTTAATGAATAAAAAAAATAGTGGTTTACAGTATGTAAATCTCTTTAATGTTTAATATAATAATTTGAAAATATATTTTTTCTACCATGTATCGTTAAAAATTGATTTGTGTTTAAATATTTTGTAATATTACTCACTTGTCATTCAATTAGCTTGATCAAAATTTGTTTTTTGACATTATTTATATTATGGATCAAATTAAACGAAAAGTATCGTAACGAACGAAATTTGTTTTAAATCCATTTTTATTTTTTAGTTTTTTAAACCATGCCTTTTTGTGTTATTATGAATGTGTTTGAGAGAACCTCATTTATTTCTTTATCCAGTTAAATCAGATTACTTTCATTTTCCGGAAATTCAAAAAGCTCTTACAAATATTAATTCAAAGGAATATATATATATATATATTCAATCGATTTTAATTATAAAAAGAATACATGTATACATTTAAAAATGTTCTCGGTTAATGAGAGATATTTCAAACAATTCTATAAAGTACAGATGCGGATGTAAAAAAAATTTTTTTCCACTTGGAGAGAAGTATATAAACAAATCTTTCCTCCAGTTCTCGAGTGTTATTTTAAGTTTTATCTTGTCCCTTGGGGCCGGTCGTCACATTTCCTTATTTACGCTAAAGAAGGAGGAAAGCTGAGATTGGCAATCATAGTTGCAGAAACTTGAGAACCAACCAAAGGAACCGTTTAATAATTGGAATAGTTTTCCTCGAGGCAAAACTTTGGGTAAACGAATTTTGCATAAGAGTGTCTTTTGGGAGGTTTAACGTTTCGTTTTACCGCTAATATCTTCTTTTAAAAACTTCAACTCTCCTTTTTTCATAAAACAGTTCTTTTTCTTCTTCTTCTTCTTTTTTATTATTTTAATATTCCGTTCAGAGCTCGTTCTAAAAGTTTGTTTACGTCATAATTTTCGGTTTTTCGCTCTTTCGATTTGACAAAGATTTCTCTAAAGTTCTCATTTTTTTCAAACGAGAAAATTTAAAAGGAAATTTACTTTTAAAGATTATGTTTTTAAAGAACTTTTCTTTTTTTATAGGATTGTGTGAATTTTTAAGAACAAGGATAAAAATTTATAGGGAAAATATCAAAATAGTGGAATTTTTATCATTAGGATTAGAAAATAATATGGTTTTTGGTATTGTTGGCGAAGTTAAATAGATTACCGATGACATCTGATTATTCCACTAGAATAAATATTTCGAGTTAAAAATTAAATTCAATTTAATATCATTAAATTTTTAATCAAGCAAAATTTGTTGCTCTTTAAAAAATTAAATATTACCTTAATATTATAACATTTAGGTTAACCAAATATTTTAATAGCTTTTAAATTACCTGAGGTGGTATACAGCTCTCCAAATACTGCCGATTATATATTACTTTATTTTCGAAAAAAACCAACGTGTCCTCAATTTCATTAGAAAGAAAAATATCAAAATGATTTTAATAATAATAATAATAATAGGTTAAAACTTTTGAAATAGCATTTAGTATACTTTTGATTATTAAACTGCATTGGGAAATATTTTAAATATTCTAAAAAGGCTCGATAAATGTTCTTAAATAATTCTTCATAATCCAACATTGAAAGTTCACATTCCGAATTCATTAATATCAACTCTTCCTCATTTTTTACGTAATTTCTATTAAAATTGATTACTTTCAAAAAATTCGTTTCATATAATTCATAACGACTGACTTTTTGACTTGCATTATAACAGACTTCATTGTTTATCATCTTATCCAAATATATAATAGCCATTTTTAGTTTTCTTATGAGTGTTAAATTTTCTGGACTAAGTCTTTTATTAATTGCTTTTATACGATCTGGAAAATTTCCGTTGAAGATTGCTTCTAGTTAACTCAGTGGTATTCAGTAGTGCAGAATATAAGGATACAATATAAGAATATAATATGAATACAAATTAATATTTTGTAAAAGTAAAATTATTAGCTTACTTTAGCAGATTTGTGTAAATAATTTTTTTTATACAATTTATTATTATTATAAAAATATACGACAACTGCAACATCAACGAAATGTTCCAAAATTAAAATTCGAGAAAAAAAATTACAAAATTATAATACTTTTTCTGAAGACCAAAAGTTCCGAAACATATTATTCACATTCAAGATATTTCAATCAATTACTTTTTCCCGAAAATATTTTTTTTTAACCGTGATATGGAATGTCTGCAATGACAATGTTGCTTCTAAATATACTTCATAGTATTTATACGTAAGGTTAAGAATTTACGAAATAAATCTACAGCCAATAAAAATGTTCCACGAAGTAAAACAACTAACACGTGTTTCATTTTATGAGTCATCAAAATTGCAGAATTTTTTATTTTTAAATACTAACTTGAATTGTTGAATAATTTCAATTTAATTAAATTTGTCGAAAAAACTTTCGTAAAGCTCCCACTCTTCTAAATAGATTTTTTTGTTTTTCATAAATCTAAAACAGTGCATTTTTTTCGATAATATTTGATCATAATTTTATCGAATAATAAAAAATGTATTATCATTTTTGACCGGTTGTCGCTTATTTCTAATTATTTCATTAATTTAAAGAAGAGAAAAATTTAATTTCAATTGTTTTATAATCATTTATAATAATAGTTAATCATTTACAAACATTTTAAGTAAGTAAGTCAAAATGAAACTTACCTTGAGATAATAATATTTAAGAATATATTTTTAAGTTTCAAAAGACTAAAATTTTTGAAAATTTTATAAAACAAGACATTTTTTTCAACATAACTAAAAAAAATGTTATGTCACAAAAAGAAATTGCCAATTTTTGTTAGTTGAGAAATAGGATAATAAAAAAAAATATTTTTACACAAATTTGATCAATGAAAATTTGAAAATAATACACAAAATTTAGTTTTCCAAAGTAAACTTTCGAATGGAAGAGAATCAAATTACGATTAGTGGATATAAATAATTGTAAAAAGTGAAATTAATATTAACGAGGCACTCTAATTAGAATCAGGCTAGAATTAGTATTTGATTTTTTTTCCCTTTAAAAAGTGAGAGGCGAAAATAATGGATCGTAAAAATATTTGCACAGGAATCGATGAATTGTTAAGAGGGTTGTAAGTGCGGTGGAAAAAGTAGGAAAATAACGATGGGTGCTTTTATTTTCTAGTAAGCAAGCATAGCGTGACCCGACTAGTTTTCTACTGGAGAATTTGACGACCTTGCTTGTTTTCCATTTACGAGTCACGTCAACGACAGAAAGTCATCCTCAAAGTGTCTGTTGTATGGGTACTAAAATACTGTTTTTCTCAACAATTTTTGCACTTGAAATAAATAGAGGGTCAATGTCAACTCGCTTTTTTTTTGCTCTCTCTCTCCCTCTCTCTCTCTATTTTCTTTTTAAACACTTTTATTTTTAAAAGTAGAACAAGTTCTATATAATTTAGCCAGGTACAGTTTTGTAAAGGAAGGTTTTATTCTAAAATTAAAGAAAATTCTGTTTAAGAATAAAAATGTAGAAAACTTAGTTTTTATTCTTTATTAAAAGAAAATTTTAATTTCAAGTAAAAAATGAATTTACTTCATTTTAAATTTCATTACAAAAAGTATTTTTGAAAAATAATTTCAACATTTTTAATTTATTCTTTTTTTTTGTTTTTATTTTAGTGAGTAATTTATGAGAAAATATTATTTCGTTATCATAGGAACTTTCAGCATTTTCGAAATATAATTTTCTCTAATGAAGCGAATATTGTAAGAGGATTAAAATAAAATATATAATTATTTGATTAAAATACGCGTATTTCAGTAAGGGAATAAATAAAATATTGACTTTGCCATTAGAACAGTATTAAAAATTATAAAAGAAAAGTTTTCAATTAGTAAAAAAAAAAATATATATATAGATAATAATTTAATGTATGCTTGACAGAAAACTTTATTTTCGAAAAGTCCCTTACGTAGAGGGAAGATTTTTAGAGAGCGAATTCTCAAAGCTTTAAGACGATTGGCAGATTAGATTTTCGAAGCGTACGCTATATATAGTTATAGATAAAGTACCCTTGAAATTTGATTTCAACTAAAAACAGTTTCTTGATTTGAGAAACAGAGAGAGAAAACGACAAAGAAGAAGACCCCCTTGAAATTGCTCTGAAATCCATTTTTCCTTAATCCCTCGAAACTTAAAGAAATACGATCATAGGTTATATTCTCAAAACAAGAAAAAAAATAGTAAATTGTTATTGAAATTTAAAAAAAAATAGAAAAATAATTTATTGATGAATTCAAAAAATTTTCTTCTCTCTTGGAAGGGTGAAAAAAAGCTGTCATACATTGATCACAAGTATTAATATCATTATAAAGTTGAGCTCGCTACGATCCAACGGATCTATCGACCAGGCAAAGAAAAATAAAAAGTTTTCAATCGCGCTGAAAAGAAAAAAAAATTTTACCAAGAAAATCAGAGCCCATAAAAAATCCTAGGTAAAATATGCTAAAAGGACGTCGGACTACTTTTCAGAAAAAAGAAACGAAAAGGACTTGCTTAAAACTCGAAAGTTAAATTGGTTAAAGGAAACGAATAGCTTGAAAGAAAAGAAGCCGACTAATTACTCCACTAAGTTTTTCTTTTTTTATTCCTGTTTCCTGTTTTTTTCTGAATTTTTTTTACCAATTTTTAAATAACCTTCTGTCATGATTGTATAAATGGAGTAAAGAAAAATAGGACGAGAACTTATATTCTCTAAAAGAATAAATTAAAATCAAGTGAAGAGTTTTTTTTTATTTTACTTCAAATTATCGAAAATAAAGAGAAATTTAATTTTCACTTGATATAGAAATGAAGCGTGATTAATTAAAACTTTCATAATTTAAAGTAACATAAAAAAAATTTAAATCTACTATGTATTTTTGATGGGTTTATTTTTTTTTATTTGAAATTGTAAAAAATTCTCAATTAAAAACTTTTTTAATAATATTTTATTACAATTTCAGAAAATTATTAGGAAGAGAAACATGAAACTTTGAAAAATAAATATTAATTGTATTAAATATGAAAATTAATATCAAATATATTTTTAACTTGTAATATATTCAAAAAGGGGAAAAAAAGAAAAAGTTGATAGTAATTTTTTTGTTCGTTTTGAAAATATGTATTCTTAGGCAGATTTTATTGTGGGTAGAAAAATGGCTTCTATTTTCGAGAGTGTACAATGAAAAATAAAAGGAAAAACTTTGAATAACGGCACTCTACATTTTTCCCATGGGAACTCTAAAGCTAGCCATGGCAGACTTTCATCGCGTTTTCAACGATCCATTTTTCAATAAGTGTTCTCGCAGACATTGATACTTCAATATCATAAATATTTTCAACACTTTCTCTGTGTGAAAAAATAACAAATTTTCAACCATTGACATTCTTGTATAGAATTAATATTGCGCCTCTTTCGTCAATTATTTCGTATAATAACTTTTGAATGACTAACGTATATTTAATTTTTTAAATTTAGCTAAAAACTATAAAATTATGAATTTTGATTCTTTTATTTGAATTTCTTTCTTTAATCATTAATATAAAGAAGTTTGTGTTAAGAAAAAGTTGAACTTTCAAATTAACGAAATTTTTTTCTAATATAAATAATTTCAATAATTATTCTCTATTTTTCACCTATTTTTAAAGAACAAACTAGCAAAATTTGTCATTTCTTTTGTACGTTAAACAATTTTTCAATTATGTCGAAGAAAAAATTTCTTTTTGTAAATTTTTGCAAATAATATTAGTCTTTTGAAACTTAAAAATAAATATAAATATAAAACAAAATTCATAAATATTATTTTCAGAGTATAAATTTTACGCTTGTAAAGTAAATTTCATTTTACTAAATTTGCATTAATGAAAAAAAGAAAAACTAGAATTACAAGAAGAAAAAAGAAATCGAGAAATATTTAAAAATATTTTTTGCTATCAAAAATATAGATAAACAAGAAATTTGCATTTATATGGTTTGAGTAAATTGTAAAAATATTAAAAATACTGATGAAATAAAAGCAAAAGATAAAAAAATCCACAAAAATATTTTTAAATTTACAGAAAGAAATTCTTTTTTTTAATTCCAATTTCGTGCTTTTCTATTTCGCAAACGTCGTTAAATTCAAAATTAAATCGTTTGAAAATAAAAGTTACTCGGAGATAAATATTTTAACTGCTTTAAAATATTTATATTAATATTTCAAAAATATCAAAACATTTTTAATTTTTCACTGAATTAATTTTTTTTAAATTTCTACATTAAATTATTCAAAACTTCAAAACCTTTCGTTAAACAAATATTTCAAAAATTATTGTTAATTTATTTTAATTGAAAATTCAAATAATTAAGATGTAAAACCTTTTGAAGTTTAATTATTTTTTAAAAAATTACAACTGCAATTTTTTTAAAAGACTATTAACTTTTAGAATCTTTGAATAAAATTTTAAAAAATAAATAATTTTTGAAAGGTAAATTATTTTTTTTATTATAAATTAATTATTATTATATATTAAAATGTTTTTCTAATAATATCAAAAAGTTCTGTGAGAATTCAGTTATCATTTTACGAAAACAATTTGAATTTAAAAACATATTTTTTAAATTATTGTTTTCATTTTTTATTTTTGGTTTATAATAATTTTAATAAAGAATATTTTCTTCTCTTTTTGTTCCAGGTGAGTTAAACAACATAGTTTTCCTATCGAGTTTATTTCGTAAGTAAATATACATTTGAAATATAATTAATTCGATATTATACATAAAATGCCATTATTAAAGAAATAATTTATAAATTCTTTTATTTAACAAAAAATTTTAAGCGCCGCAATATTTTTATTGAATAAGTAGTAAAAATTTATAGAAAATATCGGAAGATAAATATTTGTTTTGTAAAAATTTCTTTTCAACTATTTATGTGCGATGTTTTCTAATTTGAATTAATTAATTTAAAATTTAAAATAATTAATTTGAAACTTATTTTTTTGTAATTACAATATTATATTTTGAACTTCATTTAAAAAGTCTCCTTTTTAAAAAATTAAACTCTCCTTTTTGCGAAACATTATATGAAAAAAATAACCGTGATTTCTAAAATTATTCTAATAAAATTTGAATTTAGAAGAAAAGTAAATTTAATTCGTTTGAACGAACAAAACTTTAAGAACATTAGAATTTCATTATCTAAACAGAAAGAAAAATTTGATTTCAAATATGATTAATTTGATTTAAAAATATTTGATTAAAAATACCAATAAATTTATTTTTTTTTAAATAATTTTGATAATTTAAGTTTTGTTATAAATTGAAGTAAATAGAGTGTGCGCGAATGTATCGTAATTTTGAAATACTGTCAAGAAACACGGAGAACGGAAGCAAAAGATACATTTATCATTAGGTATTACAAAGACCAAGATGAATCACTTCTCGACTCCCCCTCCTTCAATTTCTATTCTCTTGACTTCAATTAATTTTGATTTCGACTACTGACTAATGATTATCACTTGTATTATTAATAATAGGCAATACACATTATATTATAACAATTGCTTTGTATCTTGTTTTTCCTTCTCGTTAATCATGATGAAAATGATAGAAGAAAAAAAAATTCAGTTTATTAAATTTTATCATTTTACATTCAATTTAATGTTTATTAAAGAAAAGAAAAAATAATGAAAATATGTTGGGGTGTTTTTTTTAACGACACAAAGAGCTTCAGTGCCATTGTAATCTGCGTTAAAGGAAAGATGCATAAAAGATATAGACGAGATAACTCGGGTACAGAAAAGCCATTGTTATATAAACGGACAGTCTGTGAAAAAAAAATTTACTTATTAAAGCCTTTCATTTAGTATTTATCGAATTTTTTTATTTTTATATTCTTTTTTTTCTTTCATTTAACTTATTTTTGGTTTATCATGTTTTCTTCTTTAAGGAAAAAATTCGATTTTGGATAAAATTTTTTCTCTTGTCTAAAATATTTTTTACACTTTTTGAAGTCTTTATGAATTTTAATTTCTTAGAAATATATTTTGAAATTTTCCTAACAGCAAAATAATAGAAATCTATTCAGATTTGTCAGATATTTTTAGACTCGAAGTTTAATGTAGTAGTTGTACTAGTTTTAAAATTTATTTTATCACCTTTGTTCGCTATTGTTAATAAAATTTTTCCACAATGAGAAAGACGATGATAATAATAATTAGTTTTCTAATAAAAAATAATTTTTACAAAGAAAAGGGTGAATATGAAGTATTATTTTTTGTTAGTATGAACAAAAGAGAGGTCAGTTTGAATTTTTTTTCTAAATTAGTTTTAATTTCGACAATGATTCAGGACTTTGGATATTTTAAAAGTTTGGAAAGTTGCCTCATGCATCAGACTCAATCTCACAGTGTGCAGTGGAACAATCAATTTTAGTCGGACATGGCATAAGCACGCGATCATGAAATTAGGCTCTATATATACCTTTAGAAATATAAAATTAAATTTCTCCTTTTCTTATTTTTTTCATTTCCTCCTAATCTCTTATTATTCTTTTCAAAAACAAGTTAATATTTTCCCAACACAGAAAAAAAGTAGTATAAATTTTTTTGCGGGTAATTTTAACCAATGCTATTTCACATAGACAGTGGCGCCTTCACCAAGGTGAAATTTTTTTTTGCAGTGAATTTTTACCCCAAAATCAGGTTAAAATTTAAACTTTGTTTTTCTTGTGAATTTTTTATTTCAAATTGTTTTTCATTTCTTTGTAATATGCTATTGGTAGTAAAATCCAGAATTAGTCAGACAGAAACTGGAAATATTTTTATCTCCAGTGACAATTTTTTTACAGTTAGTTATGAAAATCAAAATTTTCGAAATTTGCAAAATTTTTCTGTTTATAATTTTTTTCTTTTCCTCAGCTTGTTTTTTTCTCTTTTCAGAAAATTGATGTAAATTACTTTTAAAGATTAGGTTGAGAATTAGTTCGACAAAAAGTTCACATAATTTTACTGTCAGTAGAACGAAACAGAAAATTAGTAGTCAAACTAAATTTTATGTTTTCTCAATGTTTTTATTCTCCTTTTGAAATTTATTTTTCTTATCCTTCTTAATTATGGAAAATGTCATAAAAACAAAAATGACATTTTTTCGATTTACATATTACATGAAATATGAATAAAAAGAAATGTTTTATTTCTGCATAATACACATCTTATGATTTACAGTATATACATATGAAAATAGTGATTTCTCCAGTCTCTACTATATTCATGAAAGCAATTTTCTACTCGAATAATCTCAATCTGTCCTGAAGGATTTGAATAATTTTTATAAAATGAGAAACTCAATTCCCTTTTAACTGCTATCATCGAGTCTTGCATAAAGATATTCGCGGATTAGAATTGTAAAATTTTTGAGAACAAAACGAACGTTCAGGTTGAGATTTTCTTTTTCTTTTATTTTTTTAATCGTTATGCTGGTTATGGAGTTGGAGAGAGAGGGGGGAGGGAAGCTGGTGGTAGAAGAGAAGGGAAAGTGAAGGAAAAAGTCTGGAAAAGTAGTTGAATAGTTTATCAAATTAACCTTCTTCGCTAAAGTTCAGACACTTTGTAAAAGAAGTTAACTTCGGCCTTTTAAGGAGTCATAAAGTAACGCGTAAGTGAGCTTTTTAAGCGTTTTCTTGAACAGCTGAATTAATTGTAAGGGCTATTAGCATATTCTGTTCCTTATTTTTGATTTTTCCCCTCAAGTTTAGCAATTTTTTCTTTTATTTACTGAATGTCGTGGTTATTCTTTGAAAATAGGATTAAAAATTATTGTCCATTATTAATTTTAAATTGTTATTTAGATGTAATTTTTAGTACAATTTTCTTAATTAAAATATGGAATGAAAAGTAAAAAATATCAAGCAGAACGTTTATAAGTTGCAAAAAATAAAAATATATTTTTTTTCACAAAAAAATAAATTTTACACTAAACGGGAATGTTACAGTTTAAAAATTATTTTGTTCTCCACATTCTTTTAAAAAGCAGGAAAAAAGTACACTTTTTTTTGGTAAAAATTTAAAAATCTTGAATGCTTTTGAATTATTACATGTGCACTCAATAATGTTTAATCCGAGAATGTTCCATGAAAATATGTAACATGAAAACAACAATTCGGTGAAACGTGAGTATAAATACAAAAACACAAACTATATGCAAAATATGGTTGAAAATGAACGTTGAATTCTAGATGAAATTGTATTTTAGCTCCGCAATTGAAATTTATGATTGAAATGGTTGGGATATGTTTGGGAAAACATTTCCTGCAAAATGATGATTTGAGTCAAGAGGGATAATAAATTGACAACGCGTTTTCACTATAACCCGTTATGCCGCGAATAAAATGACTTTTGTGAGGGCACATCGGCAAAATATAATATGTCAAAAATTGTTAATTCGACATTTTTTCTTCTTCAATTTTTCAATATTTTTCTATAGCATTTCTTTCATTTCTTTAGTTTCATCTATTCTATCTATTTCATCTTTTATTCTCTATGCTCTTTTTTTGTTTTTCTTTAGCATTTTTTTATTTTCAAATTTTTTTCCGTTCTACTTTTTTGTTAACTATAAAATACAATAAAGATGTAAATAAACATTTTTGAACAATTATATCCGGAAATTTATTATTTGCTAATTCAGAGATTTTAAAGAATCAAAAATATTTTTTCAATTCGTAGAAAATGCAGAGTTTTTTTTTTTGCTAGCGTTATCTTAACTCTTTTATAGGAAAACAGTAAATTTTTTTAGACGTAAAAAACGGGTATTACAGAGATACCTTCGGCACTATCTAGGCGAAAAAAATTTAAATATCTAGTCAATAAGAATTTATTCTATTTTGAAAATCTATTCGATTCACTTCGAGTAGAAAATAAATTTTTATTGAATTAAAAATACCAAAAACAAATTGTAAAAATGTCTTTTTCACGCAAAAAAAAAGAATTATCTTAAAAATCTGTTTGAATTACAAGCAAAATATTTAATATTTTAACAAAAATAATTTTGTCCCTAATGCAATTGATTTTAATTATCTTTTTAAATGAAGAAAAAAGTATTTGGATAATTTTTTAAAATTGTATTTGTCAATTAGGTCAGTATCATTAAACCCCCCTCCCCCCGTCTCTCCTTCTATAAAGTTTACTTTAAGTCATTTTTTTATCACACAATAAACCAAGTTTATGTTTGTTTACATAAAATACCGAACAAGGTTGCTGCAACGACATAAAACGCGAGCGATCTCGTTAAAATAATCGTTATCATCATTTCCTCTAACACAACACACACACACACACATACAATGTACAAATTTTCAAATGTCTCTAATTCTCGATTATAAATTTGCATATAATTGTTTACAATATCTATAATTCGAAATTTACTATATGAATATAATATTATTAATTAGTGGTAATATTATAATAAGTAAAATTTAATTTGCCTGCGAGGTGTATAAGATTGACCGATATTGTATATATATATATATATACATATATATAGTGAAAGGCCATAGGAAATTTTCATTAAAGACATTAATATATTAAGGTTGGCTATCTATACGGGCCATATTGCAGCCCATGGGGCTTTCAGTTTGTTCTGATTTCCGTCAAGGAAGTAATCCTCTATGAAATACGACGAGTCGTCTCTGCATCTATTTAAGTGGACTTGAGACTGAAACAGACCGCTACCATCAGTCCAATTCAAGTCCTCCTTCCAAAACCTTTCACGCCGGTTTCAAAGAGCATGGTACAAAATTAGTGCAAGCACTCTCAAGTTAATCAATAGAAAACCACATCATTCCTCTTCCTTCTCTACATTTTCTCCACTTAATGTCGTGAGGAAGTTTCAATTAAGATTGGCCAAAGGGGCCCTTATTTTACTTTATTTTCCTTTATATACCTTCTTTTAGAATTCATTTTTTCAAATTACCAAATTTGAATTAAAATTTCTTCTTAAAGTGAAAATTATTATTCGACTCTAATTAGACTTTAAAAAAGGCGACTAGTTGTGAAAACCTCTAAAACCCGCATAGTAAACAATAATATTATCTTATTACCCGCATGTACAAGGACAATAATGCCCCATTACTTTTGAATAATTAGAGAAATAAACTATTAATAATAATTTTAAAAATATGTCTTAAATTCTCTAATAAATTATTATTTAGTCAAGTTAAATTCATGTTCTTTGAATTATTTTTAAGATATTTTTACGTCAAATACTTTTATATCCAATAATAATTAGTGATATTCAATATCTAATAGTATTTTTTCCTCGTAGTAACTCAAACATTTGTTCAAATCAAAGTGCAGAGTGTTCAATTTTTAAACATAAAATTCGTAAGATTTATTCAATCTTGAGCTCTATGCGGTATCGTAAATTTATATTGTTTTGTAAAGTACAGCTTTCTTTTTTTCTCTTTCATTATATTTTCTACTTTACGTTTTCGAGTTCTGTAAATATTTTCTTCAAATGTTTAAAAAAAATATGTGGCGTGAAAAAATTCCAATTCCGTAAAATTTGATCTTGATCAAACTTTTTTTTTATATCGCGAACGTTAGATCAGCGAACAATATAGTTTAAACTCCATTTTCCCCTCACTTCTTTCATTCAAAAATGACTTTCTTGTCAGGAATTTTATTTAACGGTCCCTTTTTATTCACATTCAACGGTTTAAGTTCTCAATTCTTATCCTTTATATAATCTACAAGCACTTTACTAAAAAGACTACTTTCACGTTTTAACTATTAACTTTTAGGTAGTTCAACTTACATGAAAGGTCCTCTCTCTCTCTCTCTCTCTTTCTTCGGTGAATAGTTGCAAAAGCCATGAATGAACAGTTTTGAAAGCTCATTAAATTTTTGCGCCCTTTTCTATATAAATATAATGGGTAATCCATATATGTGAAGAGTTTCGTATAAAACTCTCTAACAAAATTTATTGTGGGTGGAAATTCTTGAAAAAAAAACGAGAAGAGAAGAAAATTGTTGGATCGTAAAGGCACCGCTCGCTTGCTTACTTTTTACAATAAACTGTGAAAAAACACCTTTTGGAAATTCAACACTTTTCAACGGTTCTATGTATATATACAGTCTGTGTCTATATATATTTGAACGAAGTACTTGAAAAATGATTGCTCTTTTCAGTGGAGCACTATTTATACACATATATATATATATATATATATATATATATATTTTTTTTTTATCTCAGCAAACTCTTCTGCAAAAGCACTTTAACTGACAATGCAGCATTCTTTTAATAGTCTATTAAACCGATTTTATCGGGCATTGAATTGATTTTTAAAAATAAGTGAAATTTATATTCATTATTAATTTTTTTCTAAAATTTATTCCGTTTTTTTAATTCTTTAAGAAATTATTCTATTTTAATGTTTTTTTTACAATTTCGATAATTTATATTGTAAACCTTTTTTATATACGCAGCTCTTAACAGGTGTTCGATAAAATATTACTTCTTTAAAATTGCACGTATCCAATAACAACTAATTTAAAAAAAAATATGCAATAGACAATTAATTATTTCTTGTTTCTTGTTTATTGAAAATAATTTTAGATAATTTAATTAATTGAAATTATTCAATCTTATGTCTTTGAACAAACTATTTTTACGTTTATGAATAAAACAAAAATGAAAAGTAATTTGTTCTATTTAAGTCGAACCTTTGCAATCGAAATTTTTTAAAAATTAATTATTTTTCTATGAATTATTTTAATTAATTCTTGAATATTATTTGACATAAATTTGGTGTCAGTATAATAAAATTGTTATAAACAGAGATTCAATAATAAATTTATAATAGAAACATAAAAAAAATATTTTTAATGACTTTCAATAATATCCATACTTGAAATTTCCACGTGTTTGTAAAAAAATAATAAACAAAATTTTGACAATTTAATGCTTTTGTCTTCTTTCCCAAAAAAGAAGCACACATTTTTTATACAAATTGTGATTATAAAATAGAAATTAATGAAATTTGTCCACTAAATTATAATCGGTGAAACTTTCACTGATTCAAATTAGTAGTGTGGGTATATTTTCTATTTCTTAATCTTCATATTTTAACAATATATTAATTTTTGATAAAAATATTTCAATTTGTTATTTTTGTTACAAAGTATTAATTTTCTTTAAGGTCATGTTATTCAGTGGGAAATTTTTCCATAGTAAAGTAAATGGGGCACGTGACCACTGAATAACATAACCTTAAATGGACAAGAATTTAGAATAATTTCTTTTTTCTCAATAAAAAAATGATGAATTAATATAATTAAAAACAATAAAGTTGAATAAATAAATATATTAGTTAAATTAACAAATCTTTATATAAAGTAGTAAAATACGTAATATAAGTAATTTAATAATAATTAGTAATGTAAAATAACGAAAGTATAAAAATAAGTATTAATAACATTAGTATTTTTCTCTAATTTTCATTAAAAGCATTTTGTATACAATTTCAAAAGAATTCATGAAGTGGAAACGTAATTACAAAATTTTAGTCAAAAAAAGCCTCTTCTGAAATATTACCATTCAAGTTCGTGAATTACGAGCAGTTTAGAAGACCATTTTTTTTTGCATTTACGGGGAATGAGCTTCATATATGTACTCGAGTCACATCTCACACATAGTAACGCAACAATTTTTTACTCGAGGTTATATACACGTACACATAAATATACAATATAAATATATATATATTTGTTTGTGAATATGTGTACGCATTGTACACAAAAGCACGCGCTCATGCTGACGGTTGGTCGCTCCAGGGAGAAATTAATGATGCCAGCTTTATTCTTTTCCACTTTTCTCTCTCCGCTCGTGGAGAGGCACTGTTGAATAATTTTCTAGGCCAGTGCTAGAAAAGGGAGAGATAAAGAAATACAAATCAAATGGAAAAATGTTTTTTACTTAACCGCTTACTTAGCTTTTTTTCCTCTCATTTCCCACCACCCCTCACTCTCCTTCATCCAAGTAGCGCTTTATTTGCAAAAATTCAATTCACCCATAATTTAGAGAAAAAAAAATTACTTCAAAAACAAAATTAATCCTCTCAAGTCTTTAAAATATGTACATTATTTTCATTTAGTAGTGGAACAAAAAAATTAATAATTCAACCTATATTTACTTTTCTTAATCTCCAAATGTAAAGAGAAAGAAAATTTAAAAGCACTTTCTAAGAAATATCTTTTTTTCTAAATTATATTCATGAATTGACAAGAATTGTTTTGTTGAAAAAAGTATTTTTGTTCCTGCTTTCTTTTTTTTTTTTTACTTTTAATAGGCAATTTTTATTTCCGGTGATATTTTTGAACGTTACTTTCACAGAAAAATATGAGAATCATCAGAAAATTGATTTCCCACGGAAAAAGTAGTTTGGAACATGGGGAAATCCGTTTCATGCACTTTTTACTGGCGGCAGATTTTATAACATGTCATCTTTTCGTATTTTCACATGCTAGGAATTGTTTCCATATTGTGATTTCAATCATAACCAATTCAAGTTACAAATCAATATTGTTTGCATGCTGTTACCGTTTCCTACTTTTTTTATTCTAACAATATGTAGAATTTATCATCATGACACATTTATTTAAAATAATTGAATTATTTTAATAATTACAATGCAATAAAAGATTAAGAAATTAGTGTATCTTATATTGAGGAAACTAAATGTTCGAAGAACTTGTTTTTACTTTTCATAGACAAATTTTAATTTCCGGTGATATTTTTGACCATTACTTGCACAGAAAAATATGAGAATCATCAGAAAATCATATTTTTTATTTTTTTCTTCTTGGTATTAAAAATTTTATTACAAGGATTGAAGATAGTCTCATTTTTTTGCCTTTAAATTAATAAAATCTCCAAAATTATCTAAAATCATCCATTTTTTCCCATATTTTTAATAAAAACTTGTAAAAATTGTCATTCTTTGTAAGATGGAAAAATTCTTAGTTACGCTTGGTAAAATTTTAGAATTTTAAAACTAAAAAATTCTTTTTGCTTTATTTTGCAATCTTTATTTAGTAATTATACAGACCTCCTCTCGGGGAGGAGGTCAATAGATTATATTTTTTTAATATATTTTATTTATTTATTTATTAAATAATTTATTTTTATTAATCGTTCGATATTATTTATATTTGAGGAGAAGGATTGCAGTAGAATTCATCATCATCATCGCGCTGCTTAAAGCAGAAAAGTAGTCTTAAATTAAGACGCAACATTTTTAAGGCATAAGAGCAGACAGTGCTGAATTTAAGACTGATCTTAAATTAGGATTAACTTTTTACTGTGAATAAAAAAAATTCAAATCATTTTATTTAATCATTCATTAAATAATTGATATTTGAGGAGAAGGATTGCAGTAGAATTGACCATCATGGCGCTCCTTGACACATGCATCTGAAATTTCAGAAATAAAATATTCAGTTAATCACCAAGTTTTTATTGCTTTTATTTTGATTTAGATTTTTTTTAATTTAAAACAATTTGTTAAATTTACCTTCTGCCTCCCGCTTGTCGGAATATTTTTTGTTGGGCTTGATTGTACATACATAAGTCTGTTTTAACCATTTATCAGAGGAGAAAAGTGAGATTCTTTTCAACTTTTTTTTTAATGTGACACATAAAGCTAAAATAATTATATTAAATCAAATTCAATTGCAAGTCATCAACATATTTTAATTTTAATTTATATAATTTTTGATTTACTATAAATTGCTTCTGTTTGAAATATTTTACTTAATTTAAATAGAAAAATTAGTTTACGTAATTTTACTTAATCTCAATAATTTTAATTATAATAATTTTAGTTTCATTCACCCTCGTAAATATAAATTGAATGCATTATTTACAAAGTCTCTAGATTTAAGAAATAGTTTAAACAATAAATGAAAAAATTTATTTGATTAAAAAATGTTAAAATATTTTGCGAGTATTTTTAAATATGAACCTTCAGCTGTTAGTTTAGATGAATAAAGAGTGTACTTGATTCGCAAAATTTTGACTGCGAGAGCATGTACTTGATAATGTCGTCGGCTGCAGTAGTATAGACCATCGTCTTTTAACTCAATACATGCTACTGAATTTTCCAAAAAAGTAAAATTATTTATTTATTTCCTTATGTATATAAATATTAATAATATATTAATATTAAAGGTGGAAGAATTTATCAATTATCCGAATCAAAATCTCTCGAAAATAAATTTCTTGAGTAAGCACTAGATTTCGTTATGAAAATACAATTCTTCCACCTTTAATATTAATACTACTGAATGATAAATTCACTTTTTTCAATTCAATATATATTAATGTTATAACTTATTATTTTATAATGTTTTTTTAATATAGTCTTCAATTACCCCTTGCCTCCCTTAGTAATAAGTATTTTTTTCCAGGGTTATTTTTGCATTTATGAACATAATATGTGACCATTGCGTCTTTAACAGGTGTTTTCCATGCCATATAATATTTGCTTTCTATGCATTCCTCTGGAATAAGTGTAATGTCCTAATACCTTGGTTCAACTTATAGTTTTCTTAAGGTTTTAAATTATTTTGCATATTTAAATTGAAGTGATTTGTAGAGAAAAAACATCAAATTTATTAAATCAAGTAAAGTATCTTAGTTTTATTAAATAGATAATTGTAATATAATGCTGAAAATGTACGTAAATAAATAAATAAATAAATAAATAAATACTTACTTTCAGCTTCAATTTCAGTTGTATAACTCTCGTCCAATAAATGGTGACGGTTATCCATGGCAGAAGCAAATTTACATTTACTAATTAACGCACACGAAACGAAAAAAATTAAAGAAATTATACATTTCATGTTTGATATTGAAATGAATTTTTTTATTGTAAATTTTACAAAAATTTTAATGAATGTTTTCCCTTTTTTTTACGTGAAAAAATTTAAGAATTTTTTTTCTCTTTTTTCTTGAAAGGTATCCAGTTGGAAAAAATGCGCATTATATATACCAGTTACTTCGTGAGAGAATAATTTTAAATAATCTCAAATTTTACAATTTTATTTCACATAAAATCATAATATGAGCGATTGCATGTCAAGTGATCAAGGTGGAGAAAAATTTTTCTCCAATCGTAGCAAAACTTGGGGCTTTTGTAGTACTCATAGATAGTAATTTTTTGTGAAAATATTTTTTTACCTAGTCCAATATTTTTCGAGGGGGAGGGGGTTAAATTTTTGTGTTTTTCAGTACAATGCTTATTTCAATAATTTTTTACTCTTAAACAATTAAACATACAAATTTGACAAAGTACATTTTGGAAAGTTTTTTTCATCCTCTTTCGATTGGAAATAAGCATTTTGAAAAAAAATGTCAATAATTTTCATTATAATACGTATGATGCGTGATTAAAATTAAAATTGTAATTTTTGTAAAAATGTTATTTATTATTTTCTATTTATACATTATGTGTCAGAATCTGTATTTTTTTAAATTAAAGTACTTGATTTTCTAGTAAATATTTTTGAGACAGAAAAAAAGTCAAAAATGAACGTAAAATCACGAGGAAAAGGGAAAATAAAACTTGAACGAGAAAATACTTTAGGAAATTTTGAAACATTGCTATCTCTCTGCCCCCAGAGGAAAACTAAAAATCCTTGGTTCATTAACCTGACAACTTTTAAACTATATATAGTTTCTATCTTCGTATATATATATATATCAAATAATAAGTTGACGCTACGAGAGTAATAACTTTCAAGTAAAAAGTTACATGTCAAAAGGTTCGCAAATTCTTCGACACTTCCAAATCCCAACTATATTTATATAGATTACAAACTTTTCCCTTTAATTTAATTGAAAAAATATTTTTTTTTTACTTTTCATCAATAATCCAATAACAAATCAATTTTCATCTCTGAATATTCAGGCATATTTGAATTTACACATATATTTATTTTTTACATGATAAATATATCACAAAAATATAGTATTATTGAAAAAATAAAATAAATATTCAAAGATGAGTAAATAAATTTCACTAAACAGATACAAATGTAACATAATTTATTTTTTGTAAAACAAGTATCAGGACACGAAACATCGTAATAGTTTTGATTTACATATATAAATAAAATTTCGCTATATAATCGTGAAATTCGTCTCTTGTCATGTGCTGACTAATATGTCAAATTAGATGAATGATTGATAGTCGTGAGTCAAGAAAATAACGAGCAAATAAAATTCTTGTATATTAATACATGTATGGCATCAATTTAATAACGCCCAGTATTAAAATAAGAGTGGAAGTTTTTTTTAAAATGTTTTCACTACCTACTTATTTATGTTGTTATAGAAGAAAAACAAAAATAAATAGGAGAAGAAATATTTGAAAGAGAAAAGTTGAACCTTATTATTAAATTTTTCAGCACTCGGTGAAGGCTCTCATTTTTTTCTCAAAATGCAAATGTGCAAAAACAAAAGAAATTTGACCTATTTCAGGTGCTTACGAGGATACCATTATATGTTCTAAAAGTGAATTATTACGGGTTGAATAATTTAAAAGCAGGGAACAATAATATAAATGTTTTATATGTATGTTTTTAATTTACTCAATTCAAACACATTATTTTCTATTTAAAATCTTCGTCACTATTTACATTATTTTTCATTTTTCTTCTTTCTAATTTTTCTATTTTACATTTTATTTTATTTCATATTAAATTTTTTAGATATTAATTAATTGAAATGTTATTAATTTTGATAAATCTGGTTTTTAAAAGATGAGGGCAATTAATTAAATATTTTTTTTATAGAAGAAATTACCGCGATTAAGTGAGCACTCTTTATGAGTTCTAATTTGAAATGAATGTTCTAGCTTCCCTTCTAAAAGCTCGGTGTGAAACGTTGAACCAGCTAAGCTGACGTAAGTGAATTATCATCATTCTTTAAAGGTCAAAAAGTCGCTAGGGCAGAAATGCGGAAAATGTCTTATCCCTTATTTAGTTAACATTCTTTTTTTACAAAAACAAAAATAAAATAATGATAATCGTATCATACTTACTGAGCATTTTTCAAATGGATTTTTTTATATTTATCTTTATAGTGGTAAATAAAAAGAAGTTGAAACCAAAATATCACGTTTTGAAAGCAAATGAAAAAATTGTTTCATGTATTTTTTTAAATAAAATATTTACATTTGGAGAAAAACATTGTTTAAATTAAATTTTCTTGAATTAGACAATTTTTCCTTTTGATACAAGAATGTATAAATAGAAAATGAATAAGGGAGAAATTTTATATCTGAAAATAATTTTAATAGACATAACTCACTTTTCTTTTCGTCTTTTGTAAAGTTTTATTAGAAAAATTTTCAATTTAAGGGAAATGTAATCGAGACAATTCTCTGTTTCGAGTATTATTCGAGCATTTTGGCTCATGAGTTTCCGACACTCTAATTAGTATTTGCAATTTATTATCACAGAGCTTGATTGTCAGCCAAGTTAATTTCCTCTTAGATTGATAAGATCTAAAGTGTAGTGAAGCAGATCTTATTATAACACCAAACGTCTACTTTACTTATAATTTACTTCATTTATCTTATTTTGAAAGAAGGTGTTATTGAAATAGTTTTTTAAATTTTCTTTTTTTGAAATATCTTTTATAAAATATAATGTTGAAATAAATAAATATTATTATTATTATTATTATAATATTAATTAACTTTAATAAAAATTTGCTAAATGGATTAAAATGAAAATTTTCAAAAAAATTATAGTTGAAAGAAAGAAAATATATTAATATATAATACACTGTAAAAAATTTAGGGAGTTAACGGACTCGGGAGTAGGGAGTTAAATTTTTAGAGTTAAAAATTAACTCCAAAAGAGAGTTAATTTTTAACTCCCTTCATTTAACACCCGCGGGAGTTATTTTTTCCATGGGGAGTTAGCATTTGGGTGTTAAATTTTAACTCCTTTTATTTAACTCCCCTCGCATTAACTCCCAAATTGGGTGCGACTTTTATAGACTCCCTGGGGAGTTAAAATTTAACTCCTTTTTTTTACAGTGTACATGAATTTAAAAATATATTTTTTTTTCTTTCAACTATAATTTTTTTGAAAATTTTCATTTTAATCCCTTTAGCAAATTTTTATTAAAGTTAATTAAAATAATAATAATATTATTTACTTTTTTTCAACATTACATTTTATAAAAGAGATTTCAAAAAAATAAAATTTAATAAACTATATATAATAAAAATATATAATTAATATAATTTCCAAAAAATGGACTGAATTCGAATATAATATTTTTGATTCAAAAAAAATATTTCGTGAGTAAACAATCTAATATTTAAAAATTTGTTTTCTATCTAAAGAATCGTAAAATGAAAATTTTCGTTTTTCTTGTTATTAACTTTTATTTTAGAGAACAATATTTTTTATATCAAGTCAAATGTATGTTTCAAAGATATATTGTTTATCAAATTGTATTTTTTATTAACATTAACATTACAAAAATTTAATAATGTTTGATCTCTACAAGGTTATCAACAAATAAAAAAATTTGAAATAAAAAATTTGATTAAAAGTTTCATTTTATATATAAAATTCTTAGTTTTCTTATGACATATTAAAAAAAATTGTTTTTTTTAAATCATAAATTAAATTTGTTCTATTTTTTTATACATGTATTACTACTATTTTCTTAGTTAAATAATCACTGTAAAAAGAAAGGTTCTACTTTAGAACCAATTTTGGTACTAAATCGTAATTTTGTTCTATTTTAATACCGAAATCAGCTCTAATTTAGAACCTTTTTTTACAGTGATAAGAAAATGAATAAATATTAATGCTTTTTTTAAAAATATTTTCTTGATTAACTTTTCTGTTTATAAAATCAGTTTTCCAAAAAAGTTAACTGTTTTAAAGATTAATATTTTATATTTGAAAAACATATGTCGTGAGTAATTAATCTAACCTTTAAAAATTTGTTTTCTATCTAAAAAATCGTAAAATTAAAATATTCGTTTTTCACGTTATCAGCTTTTATTTTAGATAAAAATATTTTTTTATATCTAGTCAAATATATCTTTCAAAGATATATTGTTTATCACATTATACGTATTTAGTTTATGATATTTTAAACTATTTTCACAATTATTAAGAAATTGAGATTTTCTGTTAATATTAATTTTAATGGAATAGTAACGTAAAATTATAAATTTAATTCTTCTTGATTTATATTTTGTTTCATATTAATAAAAAAGTGATTAAGTGAAAAATATTTTTCTGTATATAATATAATTTTAAATTATTTCTTATAAATGATAAAATTTATAGTTCTTCAATATTCTTTAGTTTATTATTATTTCAATAACAAGACTGAAAAGAACATTTTTAATGAACGGAACTGAATTAACATAAAATTTTTTATACTTTTGACAATATAATAAACTGTAATAAGAAATTACATTTTTGAAAATATAATTTTTGTGTTCCTCAGGTTAGGAAACCTGAAAGAAACTTAAGTTAAATTTAAGGCTTCTAATGCGTCATCCAATGTCATTTGCATGCAATAAAATAGACCATCACGATGCTTAATACACTTTTCTGAAATTTCAAAGAAAATATTACTTTTATTATTTATAATATACATCAAAAATTATAATTTTTAATCTAAATATTTTTTTTTATTTGCTATTAATTTATAATGTAAATTATTTTTTATAATAAAATTTTTAATTTACCTCTTGCCTTGTCTATTGAATAAAACTTCTTATTCTTATTTGTTACACATTTATAAACGGTATATTCACCACCACCAGATCGTTTAGAAGGCCAGGATTGTATTTTTTTAATCTTCTGTTTTGTTTTAATACAGTTGACTGAAATTATTGTAATATCATCTTAGTAATCTAAATTCGTTTATAATTATTTAAATATTACAATTTGATTTTTAAATTTTGATTTTAATTAAATAGCAGTAATTGATGAGAAAAAAAATTTTACTTAATTTAAATAGATATATAAGTTTGGATAATCTAATTAATATTTACTATAATTAAATTTGTTTTGCATAGTTTTATAACTATATATGGTTATATACTATTCATTTTCATTAAATAATTTATGATAATTATAATTATATAATTAATAACATAATTTTTAAAAAATTGATTCAACTTTAATATATAATATTTTTTATTCAAAAATATATTTTTCTTATGGTATGGAAAAAAATATCACCTTCTGCTTCTTCCAATGTATCATAACCAAGTGACTCGTACTGATTCATGGCGGAAACAGGATGATAATTGTTAATTACAAAACAAAAAACGAATAAAATTAGAGAAATTACAACTTTCATTTTGAATGTATTTCAATAAGTTCGTTAAAAATTGTAGAACCTTTACAACAGTTTATACTAGACTGACAATATTTTTTTTTAAATTCCATTTGTATACGGGAAAAACTGCGTAAATAATATTATAGTGCTTTCGTGAGTAGATAATCTGAAATATAAAAAATTAATTTTTTTCTATTTTTTTATGCACGTATTACTACTATTTTCTTAGTTAAATGATAAAAAAATTATTTAATATTAATGCTTTTTAAAAAACTGTTTATAAAATCAGTTTTCCAAAAAAGTTAACTGTTTTAAAGATTAATATTTTAGATTTAAAAAACATATGTCGTGAGTAATTAATCTAACCTTTAAAAATTTGTTTTCTATCTAAAAAATCGTAAAATTAAAATATTCGTTTTTCACGTTAGTATCAGCTTTTATTATAGATAAAAATAGTTTTTTATATCTAGTCGAATGTATCTTTCAAAGATATATTGTTTATCACATTATACGTATTTATTTTATGATATTTTTAACTATTTTCACAATTATTAAGAAATTGAATTATTATTTAATTATTTGGTCAATGTTCTAGAAAATAAATTTTTTCCTCCGAAAATATATAAATTAGAACATAATATCTCCAAATAAAAACATAAATAATATTAATTAATACAAAGAACAATGAATTTGGTAATTTATTATCAATCTAGAAATGTTGTAAGAATTACAAATAGCTTGAGATTGATTATAGGTGAATTGGAATATAATACAATGAAGGAAGTTTAGGTTTTAGTGAAGCCAGTGAATATTGCAATTAATTTCGATGAAACTTTGGTATTTACAGTGTTAACACTTGCTATATGGTTAGAAGCTATTCTCAATTTGTGGCTCGATATGTTATCAATATAACATAGTTTATGTAATTTTAAACTGTATAGAATTTATAAAGAGGATTACTATATATATACATATATTCTCTAGTTAAAAGTTTATCTATGCCATAGAATTTGATTAAAACAATATATGACGAGTACCTATTACAAAATTATCCCTTTTGGTATAAACAATTTGCCAATGTAACAGTGAACTTTAAAATAATTATTTTTTCTTTTTTAATTAAAAAAAGGAAAAGATTACATTTTTTCAAATTTATATTATTAATTAATTATTAATGAGCAAAACTTAATTTTTTAAACTTATTATTTAAATTCTAAAATAAACAAAATAATTGTTTTCAAGCTTTATTAAAGAGGAATAAATCTATTTATTAAAAAAGAATGGGGAATTTTCAGAATAAGTTAATTTTTTATCAAAAATCATCCATACATATATAGTAAAATTTCGGCAGTGAATAAAGTTTAAAAAAGAGCAAAAAGCAAAAAAAAAAAAAAATCTTTATTAGTTGGAGTATTTTTCCAGAAAGCATTAAACAAAAACAAAATACTTGTGTCTTGCGAACGTTTGGACAAAGTACTTGCAGTTTCATTACAACACGAGAGTAATATCCATCAAGCAGAGTACTTCCTCTACGAGAAGGTACTATTTTACTGCCTGTGGGTAAACACGCACAGGTAAATATCAGCAAGATGTATGTTTGCACATGTACATCCGTATATTTATACACGTTTCTACCCCTTGGTATTATATGTCACTCATTATTTTATGTACTGACTTCTTTTTCTCTATCTCTTTCTCTCATTCTCTATTTTTTATTTTCCAACTCCTCCCCCCCCCCCAAAGTAATTATAATACAAGACGAATGATTATTTGAAAATGACAATTAAGTCGTAAAGACTAAACACAGTTTGCTATGTATGGAAAACGTTTATTTATAATGATGACTAAAAAACAATATTCATCATCACAATTCTAATAGGGGTCGTGGCGGAGCTAATAATAGTGAAAATCGATACTATACATAATATACTGTAATATGTATATTCAAATATCGTATAACGTTTCTGTACGAACTGTATAGTATAATAATAATAATAATATTAATAATAATAATAGTAGGTGTATTACATTTACACCTATTTTATTATATAATAATAATAAATGTATCCCTCGACAATTTTTTTATTTTTTCTTTATGACCGAAATTTCTATTTTCTATTAATTAAATATTCACTGCAAAAATTGAGTAACTTTCAAGGAACTTCAAATTACTTCTCTTTATTATTATTTTAGTAAATATATTTTTAAAAGAATACGATGAATTATTATTATTATTATTATTATTGTTATTATTTTATTTTATTTTAGTATTTATTCATCACAGAATTAATTAAGAATTTTTTTCTCTCTCCCTAAAAAAAAAACAATGAACTCAATTAATTTTCTAAAACAAAGTATTTTCACAGATTGGAAATTTTTGAAAAATCATTCTTCATTTTTAAAAAACGAATTGATTTCCCTATCAAATGGAAAACAGTGCAAAAAGTAGAGAAAAAAAGAATGAAAAGGAGGAAGAAAAAAGAAAAACTGTCAGTGCATTAATATTCACTGCATTTGATTTGAAAGAATGTGAAGTGATCGTGTGTGCTTGACACTTCATGATAAGCCAAATGATTGAGTGGTTTATTAGTGGCTTTATACATCTATACGGCTAAAGTCTAGAATAGGTCAACTCTTGACCTTTACTCAAAAATTCATTATTGAACAAAATAATTCTGCTCAATAATAATAATAATAATAATAATAATAATAATAATCATGAAAATTGAATATAATTTTACTTGGGAAATTAATTTTTTTTTAATCAAAATGTATTTGTTATTAGTTTCTATGCATTGCAGCGCTAAAAATTTGTTTTTAGGAACTGAGTCTAAAATTTGTTGATGTTATTTTTTTTTGTCTCTGGAAAAAAGTTGTGTTATTCAAAACTGAATAAAATTCGTTTACTCTGTTAATCACTGTAATGCAAAAACCCACTGCCACTAGAAAATAATATAGAATAATAGAAAATAAATGAATAAAACTTATTATGAACGAATTATTATAATAGTCCAAGATGTATATTCTGTCATTTTATTATTATAATTATTATAATTATTGAAAGTATTATAAATAATAATAATTATTTTAAATTAAAAAATTTAAATTGAATTTAAAATTAAAAATCAGACAGAGAAGCAGACGCAATGCACCTACATCATAAGGTTTCGTGGCCTAAAATGACAAAAATGATGATAATGGGTTGCCATGGCAACGGTTGTTAAGACTTAGGACTTAAGACCTTCTTATACCAAAGTCTCGGTATAAGACTTAAGACTTAATACATAAGATTTAAAAACTACGGACGGACACCGAAGTCTCGCTATAAGGGTTTTGGCCCTTGGCCACGAAACCCTAAAAATGAAACATATAAAATAGGTAATTTCAAAATTGTGTTAATTACAAAATCGATGACTCGTTTTTGTAACGATGAAAATTTCCATTGACGATAAATTGCAATGAAATAAACGATCCACTAAATTTTGGTGACACAATATAAAGGGTAAATTCAAAATAATAGTTGACAATTTAAAGAGCTGTAAAATAGATTACGTGGTTATGAATTGTATATATATATATATGTATACGTAAAATTGTGTATGTATATTTATAAATATATTTTTGTATGTATATGTATTTATTTAGAGTGACTATATATTGCCTGATTCTAATATAGTCTCGAGTAAAAATAATGATTTAACATACATTTCTAATAATAGAATCTTTCCCTTTGCAGCACTGGATAGTAATAGTTATTACCATTGTCGTCATTATTATAATGTACATTTACATAGTCGACTATCATACCTATAATACATCTAAGTATCGTTCAACTTCGTGTTTAATATTTTATGTCTAAATTCTAAATACACGTAGTTTTGCAACTCGCAATATTTTTAACATTTTACAACTATTTTTAACTTTTAACAAATAATAAAACAATGAAATAAATATGAATTTTAGTAAATTTTTAATCCAATGGAATGTTTTATTTAAATTAAATATATTATATCCTGGAGGATAAAAAAAGGATAAAAAACAATAAAAAAACGTTAAAAAATGAAAAAAAAACTTAAATTTTTTACTGTCGAAGATTTAATAAAAAGACTAATTATTACTATTATTTGCGACTCAAGTCAAAAAATATTTTTTCATAATTTTTAATTTAGAAAATTTTTTTCTAATTAATAATTAGTTTTAAAAAATTGTTACTAAGTTATAGAGAATTTTTATTGTTTTTTAGCAGAAATGAACAAACTTCTAAATGCTTTTTCCTTCGTCTGACTAATGCTGACTTTTACTATATTTTATTAAAATTGCTCGAGATTTCAAATGCTTCGTCTGTGTTTTATTAAATTGTACATACTTCTGATACATAAATTTCAGGAATATTAATTGAGATGTCTGCCAAAAACCTTTGTTTACTACTGAAAATTTAATTAGAAGACTATTTATTATTATTATTTCTGACTTAAGCTGACTTTTACTACTTTTTATCTAAATTATTCTGAATTTCTCAGCGCTCGGTCTGACTAAAATTAAATTTTACTACTGTTAGATAAATTTCAAGAATAATGCTTGTTATCTCTGACAAAATTCGACAAAATACTTATCTAAATTGTGGGAATTTTAAGATGCTTTGTGTTTTGTCTGACTAAAGACCCTTTATACTATTTTTTATTGAAATAAGAAAAAATTTAAAAGTTTTCTCTTTTTTTGAAAAAATTTTATAATTATTACGAAATTCAAGTAGAAAATATTTGCGAGATGAGTTCTTTGCGTTTTTTAACTTATTTAAAATTATTTTTATTCTTTTAAAAATATTTTTCGCTGACTAACTGGTTTTTTCTACTTTTTACCGAAATTATTTTAGAAAATATTTTGCTCTAGTAAAACTGACAATTATTACTGAAATTTTAGTTTAAAAAATAATTGAAATTGAATTTATATTTAATTTATATTTAATAAAAATTTACTTTATATTTAATTTATATTTAATTTACATTTAATTTAATTTTAATTTATTTTTAATTTACATTTAATTTACTTTTAATTTAAATTTAACTTATATTAAACTTTAGTCATTTTTCGTCAGAGTAAATTTATTTTCAGTACAATTTATATTACTATTACTATATTTTTTTACAATATTCGATTTTTCTTGTAAGATTATCTCTCAAGTAAAATTTATATTGAAAACATATTTTTTTCCAAATATTCTTTACATATATTACAAACCAAAAAAATACTGAGAACGTTTCATATTATTTAATCAAAGTAATGCATTTATTTTTCTTTTTCTCTCATAAAAATGCATATTGTTAAGTCGCTATCATTTTGTAACTGCAATAAGCAGCACACTCTGTGTATGTAAGCGTGTCATTTTCTCAAGTCTGGATTTTATTTCCTTTTTATTAACTTCTTTTTATTTTGTCCAATTTTGTGTAGCTAAAGTACGTGAGGAAAGTCGTAAAAACGAGAGCATTGCGAAAGATCACGAGGATTTCTTTTTCGCGTAAAATGTTCCTTTTTTGCAGTAATCACACGAATAGCGTGGAAAAAGATAAAACCACTACACAAAGTGCACATGTTTTCGTTTATAATCAGAAACTTTTCTTTTTTTTAATAGTTCTATTATTCTTCTTTTTTCTGTCCTTTTTAGTAAGCTCATCATTTAGTAAAGTTACGTGGGATTTAAAAATTCTTCTTTTGTATATAGAACGTTCACTCAATATATTATTTACGTTAAAATAAAAAAATAACGAAATAATTCTCTTGTAAATGAATTTTGAATTTTAGTCGAATTATTTTTGAAGTTCGATCAAAATTATTAATTTCATGATGAATTTATAAATGAGAAAAGAGAAAATAGAACATAGATAATCTATTTGTACTGTTTAGTGATTATATGGATTTATCAGAATTTCGCATTATTTGATTACATTAGTCGATTGATAGACAATATATTCGATTTCGAAATATTAATTACATATTATTGTTATATTTTAATTATATTATTGAATTTGAATTACAAATAATATTCTTGATATGTAATATTATTATTAACTACAACTTTATTATTAAATTTAAGAATAATTAATGTTACTATTATTTTAAAATATTAGTTATTGATGTTGTATAATAATATTGTAGAATAATAATAATAATAATAATAATAATAATAATAATCATTGGGTTTATTTAAATGAGTTAAGTTTAATATCCAATATTTTGTTATAATTTATTTACAAATATTTAAAAGCAGTTAAAATAAATATCTTCAAGTAAATTTTATTTTCAAATGATTTTGTTTTGCATTTACCGACGTTTACGAAACAAAAATACGAAATTGAAATAAAACTATAATTTTTTTTAAAAACAAAAAAGGAAAATTTCACTATTCTGCAAATAGAAAAATGTGCTTGATTTTTTTATCTTTTCCTTTTATTGCATCAGTGTTTGCGATAGTTTCATATAATTTACCTACTTAAATAAATAAAATAATACATTTTTTTTAAAGTTAATAATATATTATTTTACTTATTTAGTAATTATTATAAATAATTTTTAATTATTATTAATGATGATAATAATTTTGTTTTTAATATTAAAGTAGTGGATAATAAGGAAAAGAAACTTTCTTCTACTTTCTTGAGAGTAAAATTTCTTTGGTTATTATTTTGAAGGACTTGTGACATTTTCTAAGATAAGATGAATCAGTGGAAGCAAATTTCACTGCTGGTGTGAAACAAACGATGTTAATAAGAGGTGGCAGCGTTCTAGCTTCAAGTTTAAAATGACGTCGCAAATATTCTGAGTTTCACTTCGTTATATAGTGCGGTTGAACTAACGGATATTACGCAAGTTACTTCCGACTTCGTTCTAAAATCATACAAGAAAATAGGCTTCACAAAAATATTTCCTCTCAACCTGATTATCAAGATTAAAAACTGTAGATCGTTTTTCTTAACGATATTATATTAGCTTAACATTAGCTTAATAGTTATTATTATCTCTTTTAAAAAATTTTACATTCTTTACGATCATTTAAATTATCGAGTATAAATTGTTTAAATTGTAAATTGATTTTCTTTCCTTTTTTATTTTGGCAACATTGTTATTAGTTATATCGTAATTTTTATATCGTAATTATCTTAATTGAAATGGATTGAAATTGATTAGAAAAACGAGTGAAATAGAACATTCCTGCGTGGGTAATTTTGCTAGTAATTTACTGTTGCAGAAAAGAAGGGGCGAAAAAATCGATTGATGGTATTATTCAGACAACCAGGTTTTTAATTCATCACACACAGTGTTTTAACTACAGATACTGAAATATTGCTATGATTCCCATTTACAGTGTGGCAGCTGGTTGATTGCCCGATTTTTGTATTTTTTTTCTACCGCACATGCAAGATCAAAGGCCTTTTATTTTCGTGTTCACCTTTGAAATCATCTGGCTCCCTATACATTTCATGCTATCAAAGTGATAGGCGAGATATGCAGCATAGATTACTTTTTCCGCGGGTTAAAATTGAACGAAAGTATATATATATATATATATATATATATATATATACACAGACACACACACACCTAAACCTACATTTGCTGACCTAAAAAGAAATTAAACTTTGAAAAATCTTTAATTAATCTTTGCCAAAAAAAATGTTTCTTTATAAGTGATTAATTTTAAAATTTATTTTTCTGCTTTTAAAAGAAACACTTTTTTCATTACACAGTTTTTCTAAGGGTATCAAATTCAAGCATGAAACAAATCAAAATTGCCAAAGGTCAGAAAAATTTGTGAAAAGTCAGGAATTTTTATTAAAATTGTGGAAAAAAATTAAATTTTTCGAATTAATAAGAAATTTCTGAATTTTAGTCTTTTTTGTTTAATACTTCATGTTTTTATTTTTGTTAAATTTTTAATAAATTGCTAAAAATAATGGATTTTCAAAAAAATTTTAGTTAAAATCACTGAAAAAAGAATTTTTGGAAAAGTTACAGAAATTCAATTATTTTCAAAAGTAATTAAAATTCTTCGTAAAAATTCAATTCAATTAAAAAAAATGTTGATAAAATTCTTCGCGAAAATTCAATTATTTTCAAAAATAAAAATTTAAGAGGAATTCAATTAAAATTTGTTTATAAAATTCTTTTCAAAATTCAATTATTTTCATAAGTAATAAGAATTTTACAGGAATTCAATTATTTTCATAATTAATAAGAATTTTAAAGGAATTTAATTATTTTTAAAAAATTATTAAAAGTCGGTGTAAAAATTCCATTATTTTTATAACTATAATAATACTTAACGCAGGATTTCAATTATTTTTAATACAATTTTAAATTAATTTCTCAAAAAAACTAATTTTTTTCAACATTTTATTGAAATATTTTAAAAGAATTCAATGGTTTAAAAAAATTCAATACAATTTGTTTATTAGAATTAAATAATTATTTTCCAAAAAGAATAGAATTATTTAAAAATAATTTTAATACATTTTAATTTTTTTTTTAAAATAAAACTTTCAGAACCAAAAAGATAATTTTTTATAAATGTAAATAAGTGAATATTTTTTCGGTAATAATAAAAAAACGTTTGATTATTTTGTGACCAGTTGTTAATTATTTCAAAGTAATTCATTAAATTAAAAAAAAATAATTTAAAAATAATTTTTTAAAATAATTTCTTTACAAATATTTTAAAGCAGTTAAAATACATATCTTTAAGTATATTTTAGTTTCAAACGATTCAGGTTCTAAATTTAACAACGGTTATGAAACAGAAGAACACGAATTTGAAATAAAAAAATAATTTCTTTTACAACAGAAGGAGTTAACAATTTTTTTTATCACGTTTAAGAAACATTTCATTATTTAAAAAATTATTTATTTTCTTGTTGAAATATTAAAAAAATGACTTTAGATTAAATTTTAAGATAATAATTAAATATTAAATGTATTATAGCGTGAATTTTTATAAATAACTTAATTTTTAAAAGTTCTCAAATTAAAATCTTTGACAATTTGAATTTTTCATGCTTTCAACAAACAATGATGTAGAATTTTTTTTTTTAAAGTTTAATTGAATTTCTTTGGAAATAATTTGCAGTTCTTATTTTCTAAAAAATGTTTAATTAAAGAATTTACAAATAATCGAAATTTTGTAAAATTTAATTATAAACAAATAGATTTGAAAATTGTCAATTGCTTGGAAAATTAAAAATTTATTTAAATATCAAATATATCTTTCCGAAGAAATATTTTTTGTCGAAAAACAATTCTTTTTCGATTACCATTTTAAAGAAAACAGAAATAATGTTGACATCAATAATTCTTTTCATGAATAAAAATTTGCAACATTTTCAAACATTTTCTACTATTTGAAAATTCTGACAAAAGAAAACCCTCTAAATTTTACTTTGAAAATAAATAACCATCTGTATCAAATACAAGGTAATTTTAAAAATTGTCGAGACTATTTTTCAAGAGCATGTTCAAAGATCTACTATATATATCGGAGTAGAGAAAGAATTGATCCTTTTTCTATACAATACGGATTCAAAGAAAAATGTTTCAAGACACAACGTTTGCCAGACACTGTGAAAGAACAAATCGCGACCAATATGTCCCATAGGATCTTCTAATATTAGGAGAGTGCAACCGTTAATATTTCTTCGCTTTTTTTTTTTTTTTTTTTTTTTGAAAAAGAGAATAAGGAGGGAGAAGAAAACTCTAAACAAGAGCTGTACCTGTAACTACGTCGCTTCACTATACTTCCGCTTTTCTCGCGTTGCTTCTTATATAGTGCCGTGCCAGTTCAAGATGTAATAACTCAAGTCCCTGGGGACTCTAGGAATTGTTCCTAGAAAGAAGAAAGGTAGGAAAAAGAAGGAAGAGAGAAAAAAAAACTTCCAGTTCTCCAGCATTGCTTACAATCGTCGATGTACCATTGTTTATCGCGACGTCGATTTTCCACCCCCTTCTTACACCGTTCTATTTTACTTTCTTACATCCAATTTTCGAAGGATATATCATTTTTTTGTTTCGCTATTTTCAAATAAAGGGGCTATTTTTTTCATTTATAGTTTCAATTTTTCATTGTGTTCCGACGAACATCATTAATAAATGTATTCACTCTCTAGGACTTTTTAAAATTGTTTTTATTGATAAATAAATTAATAAAAAAAAATTTTAATCAAGTTTCCAAAGAGCTCTTTTACTAATATGCAATATTACAATATTAATAATAAATTGTAAGAAATAATAGATGAATAAAGTATTTTCTTTTTTTTGTTTCAGGTGAGTTAAACAGCATATGTTTCCTGTCAAGCGTATTTTGTAAGTAAATATATATTATAAATAAACTATCAAATTAATTAATTATCCAACTAATTATTAATTCCTCTAGCGCGCGGAACGTTATAGTTAATTTATTATAATGCAAATTGCAATTTTTTTTATTTTCAAATTAATTAATTAATAATTAATTAATTAATTAGTTCATAATCAAAATTTGAAAAATTCACTTATTAAGTAATTTATTTATTGTTTAAAAATATTATTATTATTATTATTATTATTTATTTTTAAATAACTCTTCGTAAGAATTTAAATATTTTCATAAAAAGAAAAATTCTTCACAGAAATTACATTATTTTTATTTTTTAATAAAATTTTACGAACGAATTTAATTACTTTCTGAAATTTGCATAAATCCATTGAAAAAATTCAAATATTTACTAAAGCCCTTTGCAAACATTCAATTCTCCTAAAAATAATTCTTAAAGTGATTTAATCTAAAAAATTCTATTATTTCTACAATTATCTGCAAAATTTATTTTAAAATCCAATTATTTCACAAATTTTTAAGAAAATTCTTGTAAAATATTAAATTATTTTCTATAAAAATTAAAAAACGAAACAATTTGTTTATGACATTTTTTTAATGCAAATCTTTTAATAAAATTTCATTGAAAGATTTGGAAAAAATTTCCGTAAATTTTTTTCCAATTTTTAATCAAATTTTTTGAAAAAATTCATTTATTTTTTGAAATAATTCAATTATTTTTAAAAATAGTAAATTTCCTTGCAAGAATTAAATTGTGTTTATAAATAATAAAATTTTTTCACAGGAATTTAATTATTTACAAAGCAATTTAAATAACCTTCAAAAATAATGTACTTATAATTTTTATCAGAAGCGATTATTTTAAAAACTTGAAAGAAATTCTTCATAAAAATTAATTACTTTCAAACTATTTTTTATTAAAATTATTTAAAAAATAGATTATTTAAGAAAAATTCAAAGAAATTCGTCAAAAAAATTTAATTTGGATTTTGAAAATCTTTAATAAAATTCTTCAAAAGAATTTAATCTGGATTTTGTAAATTTATAATAAAGTTCTTTGCTCTGAATGTAATTAATTTTATTAAGAAGAAAAATTCTTCAAAGAAATGATATTATTTTTAATTTAATTGCAGTAAAATTTTTCGAAGAAATACAATTATTTAAAAAAATATTTATTAACTTCAATTATTTTCCAAAATTCTGATAAAAGTCCTTCAGAAAAACGGAAATATTTTTTTAAATAATTTATTTATTTATTTCATGTATCAACGGGCTTACAAAAAATAAAAAGGCCCTTTTGTACTAAGTACTAATATTTTATAAAAAGAAAGAGAAAAAAAGTAGATCATAATTATAAAAAAATGATCAATGAAATCAAATATTTACGCTGTGTTATAATAAAATTATTTTATTATTATTATTATTATTAATATATATTATCTAAGGAATAATTTAAAACCTATTGTTTATTCTTTTTTTATCAAAAATTTTGATAATTAAATTATTTTTTCTTTCTTATTCTTTTTTCTAAATTAATTTTTGAACTGAATCTCGAGAAAGAAGGTCAAGATTGTTACATTTTTTTTCTCTTTCTTTTTTTCTGTGTTCGTAACGAGCATTTTGTTTTTTCTTTGTTTTCTTTATTTTTATTCTTTAGTTTTGTCGTTTACTGAACTTTAAACCTCCCCCAACAGTTTTAAAGCCTCTTGCTTGCCAGTTGTTTGACTAAAATAAAAGTAGATACCTTTATTTATGAAATATGCAACAGTTCGCCTCGAGATGGTTGTAAACGTTTTCTTCATTCCAAGCAGACATCTTTGCTTATACTTACTTTCTTTATAGAAACTTTTTGCATTGCCCCAACGTCAAATGATATACATATTCACATTCCTGACAGTTTTCCAGTATTCAAAATCAGAAAGAAAGAAAAAAAAATTATTTTCAATGTAAAACAATTTCTCTCAGTTTTTACCATTCATCTCAATTTTTATCTATAAAATAGATTATTCTTTTTTTTTATTAAAAAAAAGTTCAATAATCAAATGAAAAACTAATTTAATTTAAAATTGTTATTGACAAAAAGGGAGTATTAATTAAAATTTATTTCAATTAAAAAGTAAAGTTTATTGATTTAAAATATGTTAAAAGTTGAAAAAAAATTTTCAGCTCTACAATATTATTATTTTTTATAATTTTGTGATTTTGGTAGATTAAAAATTAAATAATCAGGAAGGTTCATTTTAATACTCCACTTTGTAGTTGATAATCATTTTTTATTTATTCATACATACATACATACATAGAATTTTGTAACTGTCGTTCACAAAATGCACTATAAATTTTTCTTTACAAATAATACAAGTAAAAATTTTAACAATGATTACCAGGCGCAAATATAGTGTCCATCGTCAGTTTTCTTAGTGCAACTTTCTGAAATTGAAATAATTAAAAATTGTATTAAATTTTTTTTATTAACAATTAATTTTTTTTCGACTTTATTTTTAATTCTTTCATTAGATTTCATATTTTTCTACTTTTAAATAATTTCAATAACAAATATAATAATAATAATAATAATAATAATAATAATTTAATAAACATTAAATGTCTTTTACCAGCTGCTATCGAGTAATTATTAGACTTATATTTTTGGTCAATGCAGCAGTACAATGTATAATTTTTATATTTTTTTAATTTGAAATCCGTGAGAGTCCTCATCTTGTAGGGGAAGACGCATTTTTCTAAAATAATAATTATTATTCTGTACTTAGTTTTTTTAAAATATTTTTTCTTTCAAAAAATAATATATTAGTATTTAAAAGAAATAATTTAAATTTTTGAAACACTTGAAATTTTACTTTGTAATTCATAATAAAATAAAAATCAAATAAAAAAATAAATAAATAAATAAAAATTTAGAAATATATTTACTTTTGGCTTCATCAAACGTATCGAAAACTTCATCTTTAAGTTTCATGGCTGAAATTGATTACTAATTAAGTAAATTATGGTAAATAAAATTATAATACTTGGAATTAAAAAGAAGAGTTAATTTTAGAAAAGTAATAGTAATAATTATTATATTCATTGTAAAAAAATCATATTTTATAAAAATTAGAAAAAATGTATATACTAGGTAGTTCTGTAGTAAAAGCAGGTTTTTCTGCATTAAGAGTGGTCTGCTTATCTGTGATTAAAAAAAACGATAATATTAATATTTTCTAAGGGACAAAATTATTTCCCCTTTTAAGAACAATTTAAATTTTATTTTGTAACTTATATTGAAAAATTGAAAAAATTTCGAATTTAGTATTTAATGAATAAATAAAAATAAATTAAATCTACTTTAAAGTTAAGATTTCTTTTCTTTTTTCAATAATTTATACTCAAAATTGATACAAACCTAAATCTTCACTATTTTCTTGTCCAGAAACGGTGGCCAAAATAATTTGATAATTGCAAATTATCGAGCAGAAAATGAATAAAATTATCGAAATTTTAACAGTCATTTTGAATGTTGAAAATTAATTTTTATAATAAATTCGCGAAAATTTCCACCAAAAAAGTATATCTTTAAATTTTTTTTCATTTTAGTTTTGGAATTTTTTTTTATCTTAAAGACTAATATGACAGATTACTACAAATATTTTTATTTTTATAAAAGTTTATTACAGCTTCAGGTTTCTTGATAATTGTCAAGGTTCAACGTGATATAGACATTTATTTTATATTTCAATAAATTTTATTGTTTTAGATAGAACAATATTTTTTATAGTTTGGACATGAAAAAAGTTTGTATGTTACTAAAACTTGAAATTTTGTATCAAAATTATTTTTTAACATTGATAAGCATATGTATTTGATAAAATATTTCTAAATAAAGTGGAATATTTTTTAAAGAAATCTATTCTGCACATAAATTTTTTTATTTAAATATAAATTAATTTAATATTTATTTTTTTTAATTTCATTTTGTATTTTATTTCATTATTTTGATTATATAATTGAATTGCGAATTTCGAAAAGGGCTCAACTCAGATTTTTTCAAATTTCACTTTTTTGTATTTTTTGCATTATTATATATTCATTGACGTTTTCTTAAAATGAAAATTTCATCTGAGGTATTTTTAACGGAGAAAATTGCATTAAACTGTGTTTTCCTTTGACTTTTAACCTAAGATTATTTGTTTTCTAACCTATTGCTGAATTGTTTTTGAGCCAAAAAAAAAGTTATTACATTTTAAAATTAAATAAAAAAATAATTGAATTCATTCTCGATAGTAAAATATTTAATTAGTATATTTTTATGATTAAAACGATTAAATTTTTTTCTTGAATTTTGAAAAGGGCTCAACTCTGACAACTATAATATCAATTTTCTCCAACTTACTTTAATTTAAGACAATTATTTTATCATTTTCTCATACAAAATAGCATCTAATTACTATGAAAAAGAACTGGACTCTTTTAATTAAATCTGTTTAGAATAAAATGTTTTTTGTCTCTCCTGTAAAATTTAAAAAAACCGAGTTGAGCCCTTTTCGAAATTCGCAATTCAATTTTTTTTCATTTTTTTTTATTTTGTAATTTTATTATTTTTATTATATTATTTTTTATTTTAGTAAGTTTAATTTAAATTCGAAATTTTTCAGCGAATAATTTAAAACACAATAGCAAGCGTATAGTTGGGTATAATATTATAAATTTCACAATTTATAAAAAATTTGAATGTTTTAACCGTGGAAGATAGCTAGTTTTATATAAAACAAAATGTAAAATAATGAGTGAGAAGAAAAATAAGAATAAAAGTAAATAGAAATTGCAGTATACTTTAGAAGAGAAGAGAGAAAGAGAGTGAGAGTGCCTAGGGATTTACAGCAATATTATTTCTCTGCAATCAATGCGGATACAATTTTCCCAATCAGCTTGAGAGGCTGGTTTGAGGGACAAAATGCACCATACTTACTTTCTCAGTCCAAGAAATACGTAGAGATTGAAATATATAAATGAAAGAGCGATAAAAGGTTTTTTAGTAGCCAATGAGTGTTCTAAGGAGAAAAAAAGGGGAAAAAGTTTTTTTAGAAAAAAGAAGAAGAAGAAGAAGAAGAAGAAAAATCAAAAGAGAATTTAAAGGGGAAGATTTGAGTTACATTGAGAAGTCTAGAGGCAATTTCCGAGTAAAATGTTCTTTCTTGAATTATTTGTCCAAGAGGAAGCTTTTAAAGCATTAATGAAGTAATTCGATTTTTAAACGGAACGTTTTATTATAGTCGAAGACTCTCTGTGTACTTTCATATTGAGAGAATTTTTTCCTTCTTTTTTTCTAATTCATTTATTAAAAGCTTCAAAACAAATATTAAATTTACGAAAAAAATGTCCTCTGCTGCACTTGCATCAATCTCTAAATGATTTTCAAAATGTTTTATATTTTAGAGTAATTTTTTATTTTCACCTTAACTACAGACTGGGGGGAAAAATTGATTCGATTCATATTAGTTATTTATTATTAAATAAATCTTTTAATTTAATGAAAGAAATTGATAATTTAGTAAAAAAATAAATGTCGAAATATTTCAATAATTATTTATTTAATTAAGTACAAAATTATTGGTTTTAGTAGAATTTATTTGATATTCATACAAATATTTGATTCTAGTAAATATTTATTTCACACTAAAAAAATAGTAATCGTTTACTTTATAGTTTTTCTAAGAATATTAAATTCAGAAAAAAAAGGAATGTGAAAAGAGTTTCTTTTTTTTGCCTACTCTTCTCCAGGGAAGAATTGCAAATTTTCTTCCAAATCCTCTTAGAATTTATTTCACTACTTAAGGACACTTAATTTCGTTTTAACGGGAAATTAATTAAATCTTAAGAATATAATTTAACTGTTGAAGACATTGAACGAAGATATTATATTTCTTTGCAAAATTTTTTTCTCCTTTTCTTCTTATCGTTTCTTATAGAAAGGAAAAATTTTTTTTTCGAGTTGCTATTGGAGGATTTTCAGACAAGGAATAAGGGAATTCATTATGAGGATTTAGTCTTTTAGTAAAGCTAATATTTATGCTGGTGTAATTTAATTGAAACCAAAGACAAGATAGGCGTGTTAGAGGAGACGAAAGATGGGCTTTCGGATTATGGTACACTACGATACTGTCGCGCTTATATTTCATGGATGATGTAATTTGTTGTCTATCAATTACCGACTATGGTTGGCATTTTTTTTGTAGCATATGAAAAATTATGGATTACTGGAAAAATTTATTTAATAGAATATTTTATTTTGAACTCTCTCTTTTATTTATTTGAAAAAATATTTGTGAAATACGTCCGAAAGAAGTATATATTCTAACAAAATGCATGCTTAATAATGAATAAGAAATAATACCATTTTCATGACATATATTTGAAATTGAAATAATTAACTTCGGAATTTGAAGTAAATACTTACGTAATTTTTTCACTCTATTGATTGCATCTGTATTGGCTCGTGCTCGTTAGCGCATATCTAATTAAAACGTAATCAATTCTGTTGATTAATTACGGACGTTCCAATATATTTGGAGCAATTTTGAAAAATAGAATATTTGATAAAAGAAAAATTATTCTGATATTTTTTTAAGCTGTGAAAAAATATTTATTTCATTCAAATAAACGAGTATACTTGTCTATTATTAAATAAATATTTTATAATAATAGATGAAAATCGAAGATATTTGAAAAGGCGTCTCATGTTTTGACTAAATTGTTTATAAAAACTCACGTGGAATATTTAACAGGTTTAACCTTTAACTAAAAATATTGAATCCGAAGATGTTTATTTATAAAAACCAATATAACATTAGCCTTCACTCTATTTGAAATGTTCCTTGAACTGGAAGGTGAAATCAACATTTATGAAGATTATAACATTATGAATTTTAATATTGAAGATTTCTGTGATGTGAAATTATTGAACTGGATAAATAATTTTTCCGGAAAAGAAAGATATATAATAGAAAAATTCTTTCATTTCACATATTTTGTTGTGAGTGTTTTCTTAGTCTTTATTTTTTTTTGTTTCTGTTAAGCCTCCACGTTATAAATAATTTTTTGTAAAATACTTTTAGTTAATTATTAATTTATTTCTTATTCATTAATTATTAATTTACTATTTTATTATTATTATTATTTATTATTATTATTATTATTATTTTGATTTATTTATTAATTATTAACTTTTTATTAATTAATCCCTAATTAATATATTTTTGATTAATTAATTAGTAATTAATTGATTAATTTCAGTAACTAATGAAAAATTGTTCGAAAGTTATTTTAAAATTTAATTTTCTAAAGAGGTTTTCTCAACATAAGAGAATAGAACAAAAAAAAAGTGGGAAATGTTATAAGTCTTGTAGAACTTGTTACATTTTGAATAAACGCTCGAATGTAAACCTCAAAAGTTAGGCAAAAATTAAGGTGAAGTTTACTCAAGTATTTATCAAACTTTCCGTTAAAACACTTTTGAAATGAGTTTGAGATTTTCTTTTTCTTTATTTATTTCTTAAACATTTTTAACTTTCTTTGAAAAATTATATATTCTATAAATGAAAAATTAAGAGAAATAAAATAACTACATAGAAAGTTTGTTTAAAATCCGTTTTTAATGTTTTTGCACAACTTTTTTTTTTGCCAAATTATTAAGCATAAAATTAGTAATAAAAAATGTGAATATAATTAAAAGACTGACTTTGAAAATTACCAATAAACAAATTAGTAATTAGCTAATTAATAAATTAACGATTTTTGAAATATAATAATCCATCTTTTCGCTCTCGTTTTTTTTATTTTTTTTTGTGAATTTAGGAACCATTATTTTCAATAGAACACGACAAGTTAAGAATCCCCTTGTTCTCTCCTTTTTTTTCTTTACTCTGATGATGATTATTATCATGAGAAAACGAGAAGATCAACTCTTCTCGCAGACTTATGAATTTCAATAGCATCAACTTGAAAAAAAAGAGAGGCCGCAAAAGCCATTCCATTTCGTCCGGCAATAAATTTACCCACCCCATATATAAAACCCCATTAATCATTGGGAATTCTAGAGAAGGAAGAAAGGAGGAGAGAGAAAAAAATCCCTATCCAGAAACGAGACATCATCTTCTTGAAAAGTATAGAGATCGATACTTAAAGACGTGTATGACACGTGGGGATTCTATATAGTGTATATATATATATATATATATATATGAATTCTGCTTGTAGGTCAAGTTTGAGATGACATCTCGAAGCCGGAGGGTTTAGTTTTCCAACATTTAACCGCGCGATAGAGAAATTTTTCGTCGAGAGCAAGGAAACGTATTTTTTTGCATTCAGCATCTCGAGGTCTTTTCTTGAAAAATTGTTGTTTACCATATTTGCGCTTCAATTTACCCTCATGTATATACACGATTTTCTTAATACCGCGTGTCAAACAGGCTTTTACTTTGCTTTCATTTCATTAAGCTTAAATTCACATTGCTTTTAGTACTCTTTCTACTCTCCTCATCGCTTTAAAAGTTTAAATCCCAAACATTACCGTTGAATTATTTATGAAGACGAATTTTTGAAATTTTTTTTCACGACATTTTTTTAATGACAGGTCGAGTGTTGATAATAAGTTTGCATATAATTGTAAACGATTTTAAAGAATGCTATTTTTTATTATTAATATTGCACACTGCTTTTTTATTATTTTTTTTTTTTTTGCAAAAATTGTTTCCTAAATTCTCAAATAAAATCAGAGAAATACCCTGTAAAATTATTGAAAAATTAAGAAAAGAATGGGAAACAAAAAAAAAAGAAAAAAGAATTGAAAGGAAAAAAAACGCAAATATTTTTTTCTTTAGTTTATAAAATAATGCGCCACAAACTAAACGGAAAAAAATTTATCCCTTGCCAAAAAAACGGAAATTTTCATTTTCTTCAATCAACAGCCACTGGTGTGTGAGATACCTGTCCTTTTTTTCTCTACAACAATCTGACAACTCGTCTCTTTTTTTTATCTCTCTTTCTCACTCAAACGCTCTTTCACGTTTTCGTTTAATTTCGGGGCAAATTGTACCAAGTCTGAACGTCACGTTCGACCTGGTTTTTTTTTTTTTTTGGGTACACACATTTACCGAATCTCCAGCATCGAATGGTCAAAGATTCGAGAGAGAGAGAGATATTTTGATACGTTTCGTGGGAGGAAAACAGCTGTTCTTAACGTTCAACTTTAAAGTCGCGGCGACTTGGCAAAACTTCATTCTCGATAAAAAGAATAAAAAAAAATGAAGAAAAAAAATCCCCATCTTCCGGAAATGTTCTGCTAATGGTCGACGAGAGAAAATCTATCGGAAAAGTATCGAAAAGCTAGAGGAAGGAAAACGATACTTTGTTGAGGAGGGCGAGGGTGGAAAAAAAAAAATTAAAAGAGTGCAATACCTTGTATTGGAAAGTCTCTAATAGTAAAAAATAAGCGTTAAAAACTAACATGAGAAATTTAGAAAAAAGTTGTTATTTTCTCGATTTTAGTGAAAAGTGATTTACGAATTATTTTTTTTTATTATTGTGTATTTTTTTATTTTAGTACAAATTTTAGATTAGTTTTTTTTTATAAAATTGGTACTCGAACGAGGTCCTTAAAAATCGTGAAACATATTTAAGTTTAATTCAAACCAATTTTCTGGTTCAGTTTAAGAGATTATATATTGAAATCAAACATAAATTGTGATTGATTTTAAATTATCTGTAGTTAAGTTTTAAGTTTGATTCAAACATAAAATTTTTTAACATAATTTTTCTTGAAACCGAAACAGAAAATATGTTTGAATTAAATATAATTATTCAAGCAAATAACACTTTTGAATGAATGAAGTAGATATTTTTTATATATTGAGATTAAACTTACAAATTAATTGCAATTAAACAAAATCGTCTAACATTATTTTTGTATTTCATTTAAGTACAATGTTTTCTCAATGTAATTAAATAACTCTTTATTCTCCTATAATTTACAATTTACCATGTAGATTTTTGGCGTCGTAAAATTAAAAATCCATTTTTATTTTTAACCAACTTTAAAATAAACAATAGTTTCAGTTCTCGCATACATAAATTGAAGCATATTCTTGAGATTGAATGTGTGTTTATATATACACAGATTTGTAGAACAAAATGGAAAATACGGACAATGGATTAAAGATACAATGGACGTGATGTAGCAAAGATTAATTAATGAAAATCAGGATTGAATTGAAGTGGGTCGTTGAAATGTAAAGACAGGAGTACAATTAACGACACTTTGGCGTTGAAAATGGAGATTCGGAAGGGGATGAGGGACAGAGAGACCTTTACACCATCATTCGTCCGCAACACCTTTCCTAACTTTGGAAACCCTTGTTCCAACACTTCTCGATGAGTTTATCTGCCAGGTAAAGGCGCAGAATCCCCGTTCCCTTTATTCTATTTAATTAGAGTGCGGATCAAGGACTTAGATGGTATATATATCCCCGGACCTTTCGTCTAACGAGCTCTTCCCATTGCTAGAAACACGTTCTAAGTGCAGTTGCTACTTGAAGAGTTCTTGCTTCCTTTGGCTTTAATTAATTTCCAACCATTCACCGCATCGCTTGTTTTCGTCTTTCAATTTTCCAAAATTTATTTCATGTTGTTTTTAATATTTTATTTTAATGTCGTGCTTTTCATTTATACCTGAATTTAAAAGTTGTTAGAGATATTAAAGGCATTAAAGATTTTATAGATATTAAAGATTTTAATGATTTTAAAAATTTTAATGATCTTAAAGATTTTAAAGGTACTTTAAAGAATCACGGAAATGGAGTAATTTCGTGCAGAGGAATAATTTGTTGGGAAACTGGAGACTAGCTTTTTGGAGAAATCAATAATATAGAATTCTCTCTTGACTGACGAACGAACGGTAACATAATCCAAAAGCTGAGACAAAGCATTGGATTGCAGCCAGAAATTTTATACGAAGACATTCTGGAAAAGATGGTTTCTGAGTAGTCTTGGAGGGGAATAAAAAAACCAGGGAGAAAGAACTGAGTCCAATCGGTATAGCACCCAAAAGGATCCTTGAAAGTGCCATCGAGAAGGAAATCTCAAGTCCTCTGTTTTCATTTGGTCTTCATGAAAAAAAGAGCCTCTAGAGTTTAAAATCCTTTTCTGCCCATCAATGCATTCGATGAGAACATTAAAAACAAAGAGTCGAAGGTCTCAATCTTTTTTTTTTACAAAAGCTAAACTACTTTTAAAACAAAAAGAAAATTTTAAAAATATTATTTACTTACAATACTGTAAAGATTTGTATACACATACATTATCTACTTAATATTTTTCCTCCTTGTTTTTATTGCCTACCGATTGATAACAACTTCTATTTTAAAACTCTATTTTTAAGCCAGCGAAAAAATATTTTCCATTTTCCATTTCGACTAAGTATAAACAGAAAAAGAAATATTGTGAATAATTCCGAAAAATAGCAAACATTTAATTGAAGGAATTTAATAACAAAAATTGTTACTTTTTATTTTCTATTAATATTGTTTTTAATTAAAGAGTATTTTTTTCTTCGATATTTGTATTATTTTCTAACTATTCGATTTTTGAAAAACACATTCACTTTTATATAAATATTTAGTTTTTTTAAACAAACTTTTAATATGAATTTTTGTATTTTTCATATCGTTGAAAGATGCTGAATTTTTTTTTCTCCTCATATTGTATTGATTCGATTCTCTACACTTTATTGAAATAAACAAAATTTATTTTTGATTTAATAAAACATTCATGAAAAAGTAACTCCATGATGAACCTACACAAATTTTTTCCAATCAAAATATAGAATTTCCAATAAACAAAAAAAAAGAAAAACTTTACTGTTTCGATGTACATTTTTTGTCTTCAATACCAATTAAAATTGGTTAAATGAAAAAAATTTCGAAACGTATTTTTCTTTCAAAAATATTGAAAAATAGAAAAATATCAGAAATTTGGAGAAAAAAAGAAAATTGTCTTTTTTTTTAATTTATAAAGGGAACTTTGTTAATTTTATTAATTTATAGTGTTTCTTGCAGTTGGATTAAATTTGTAAAAATGAGAGAGAAAAAAAAGGCAAAAAGAAAAAAATTCGAGTTAATGATGAGTGCCAAAAAGAAAAGTGGTATAAAAATGCATTAGAGCGTATATAATTTAGATCTGGGTCAGTACCAAGAGTGGTGTGTCCTTTTATGTTTGATACGGCCCTGTAAGTGCAATCGACCAGTCACCCGTGTGAAACAGAGATGAAGTTTCCGTTTAGCAGGGCTTTCGGCTGAGTAAATACTTGGGTATGGGTTCCGGACTTGAGCCTTGAAATTTTTCAATCCCTCCTAAGCAGAAGGTGTTTGGATGAATTCTCTTGACCCAAAACGATGTAAATTTTCCTTCCATTCCCCCTATACGCACACTTTTTATCACTCTTGTTGCAAAAAGTAAAAAAAAATATAGTAACAGCAATAATAATACAATAGGGGAGAATCCATGACAAGTACTCTTAATTTTTTTTAACCTCCATTTGTATTTATTATCTTTGCTACATTTATGTTTTATGGAAAATATTTTTTATTCCACGGAAAAAATTGAATTCTTTTTAGTTATAACAATGTTACAATTTCGAATATATAATACTAGACGAAACATTTCATAGAATTTTACGAAAACAATTCACTTCACTTTGTTTATGAGCGAATTTTCATGCCATCTAGACGGCAATTTAATGAACTGAATTGGCGCCAAATTCAAAAGAAGAAAAATTTAATTAATGGAGAAATAAAAATTCTACTGAAATTTTATAGTAATTTTTTGACTGTGAGTAAGATTGTTCCAGTGAAATTCTACACATACAGATTTTTTTCCCTTTGGAACGAAAATGAAAAAATTGAATAATAAAATAGGAGAAAAAATCGAAAATCTCGGCTACAATTTTCATTTTCCCCGCTCTATAAATTGAATCCATTTTGAAAATGAAGTTAAACAAAAATGTTTATAAGAAAACATTTTCGTGAGTAAGGGCTTTTTTATTGGCAATTCCTAGGTTAAAAAAAGAGTATCCAATAAAATAGACTCAACGAAAAACAGGAAGTTCGCAAATATTGTGATGGAGTGTAGCACTAGTATATACGCCATAAAGTTGAAAACCATAAACAAGCTTCTCACAAATTTCTATGGTTGGAGCGAACGGAATAAACGTCAACCTACAAAACGAGTAATTTCACACAGTAGAAAAAAAGAGGGATAGAATAAATTTTTTTTCTCTTTTCTATATACGCGTCTAAAATGAAATATTTCACTCAAGAGAGAAAAGGATTCACCTTCAAGAAAGAATTTTAATCTCATCTACACCTATATATATATATATACTTTTTCTACAACAGTGGCAACTATGACACTATAACAATTTTTATATTAAAGACACAAAAAAAAATTTCCATTTTTTTTATCAGAAAATCTTTAATAAACGACGTGATAAGAATATTTCCAAAAAGAGGGAAATTTAAAGAGAAAAAAATTAATTACACTGTAAAAAAAAGGAGTTAAATTTTAACTCCCCAGGGAGTCTATAAAAGTCGCACCCAATTTGGGAGTTAACGCCAGGGGAGTTAAATAAAAGGAGTTAAAATTTAACACCCAAATGCTAACTCCCCATGGAAAAAATAACTCCCGCGGGTGTTAAATGAAGGGAGTTAAAAATTAACTCTCTTTTGGAGTTAATTTTTAACTCTAAAAATTTAACTCCCTACTCCCGAGTCCGTTAACTCCCTAAATTTTTTACAGTGTACAACTCGAAAAAATTAATTCTGATTAAAATTTTCTTTTTTTTTTGTCCTGAGGCAGGAAAATTTTCTCTGGCCATAGATTTCTCATTTACTACTGGCGCATTTCAAACAAATTAATTCACAAATGGAATATTTTTTCTCTTCAATTTTTACCCACATTTTTTCCTATAATTTTTTTGTATTAATTTCATCTCTATTTAATTTATTAAAATCAAGTCATATTTTTCTGTAAATGAAATTTTGAGAATTAAAATTATAAAAATAATGAAAATGAAAATTAAAGTGAAAATAAAAGTCTTTCGAAGTGAAATTCAAAAATAGTAAAAATAAAACAAAACTAACGAAGTTTTGGAAAAGTTTTCTTAAATAGCAGAATATCTTCTCGATATTGACATGAAAAATAAAGGATTAGAAATTATTGGAGGAAATAAAAAAAAAGATAATGACCAAGTGGGGGAAATTTTTCATATGCGAGATGAGAATTTGTATGTTAGGAAAATAGCAAACAAACATAGTGAAGCCTCGGATCGGGTGACGTTCTTTGGGCCATGAGATCAATAACTAAAGGCTGTGAAAGAGAGGCTGAGAAGACGTCGACGATGGGCGTCGAGACGTCTCGGCGCCTTTTCAAATGAACATGAAATGTTTTTTCAACATCGCATTTAAGCATAACCACTCAACAATCACTCTTAAATATTACACAGATATACAGTCGACTTTTTTTTTCTCCCCTAGCTTATTTTTTCTTATCACTTGTCGCCCATTTATTTCTCATTAAGGAAAAATTGTACATATAAATTTTAGAATGCAAAAATAAAATAAAACTATATTTTAGGAGAAAAAGAATATATTTTGTTTCCAGTCACGAATTTTGCTCTAGATATTCAGTAATTATATATTTCCTACTAAATATATTAGTATTACATTTTTCTTGTTTTTGAATTTCGCGCCAAAATAGTTTCGCTAAATTGCCGTCCAGATGGCGTGAAAATTCGCTCATAAATGAAATGAAAAGGACTGTAGACTGTACTGAAAGAAGGGACGATAAAAAAGTTCTTTTTACTGTTTCTTACAAAAAGAAATTGTTAAATAATTTTAATTAATGAATAACATTGGAAAAATAGATAAATTTGCGCTTTTATTTTGTAGAAATAATTTCGTGCCTATTGATGGAATTTTTCTGTGTTTTTATTTTTTTCTAATATTTCATTGAAATTTTTTTTTTTTTTGCAGTACATCGAGGAATCAAAAACTAGAAAGCACTAAAGGACATCAAAATGGCGGCTTTCGTGGCGAAGCAGATGGTCGGAAACAAACTTAACGCCGTTAAAGGTAAGCAGCAAAATGCATATCTAATTAATATGGAAACTAGCTGCGGTATTCATATATTATCAAACGTGACTTGGTTAATCGAGAAGTTGCCTTTAAACTTAAAACCTCTCGCAACTTCATTTAAAGTCTTTTTAATATTTTTTTTCTAATATAATCGCATTCGATCGAAATTTTGATAATATATTTTATGACTCGCGCGTTTTTTAAAAATTAAGATGATGAAAATTTATACTTTCCGTTCGAAACTTTATATCATTCACAACGAAGGTGGAATGTTCAATTTTTAATTTACGATGTAGTAAAATTTATAGAGAAAATTTCACTTTTGCTGAATTTTAACTTCAGCTAATTTTTTTTTCATGGAAAGAAAAGAATGACTGACAGAATAAAAATTAGACGGTATATTTTTGTACTTTTAATCATTTAACTGAAAATAGTAATAAAAAATTGTTATTTCCAATTTTGTCTGGTGAATCATATTTTACTGATGGAATATTTTATTTTTATTTGAAATTTTAAACGCAAGGTTGAAAATAAATTCGTTATTCATAGTTTTAAATTGAAAACATGTTTTATCCCAAAAAATATATATATACAATTCTGTTAATTTTTTATGTTTACTGCCGGATTCTCTGTCTTCAAAATGAATTTTATAAACTTGTTTCTTTTTTGACAGTTAAATTTCGTGGGATATTTTTAATACGCTGAATAACTAAAAAAAATTTTGTAAATTTCCTACGAGGATCTTTTTTGTAAAGCTTGAAAAATAGTTATTTTCTTGATACTTGATATTTAAAAGTAGTTATTTTTATTATCAGTCTTTTTTTCGTTTGTGAGAGGATTTCCATGCCATCTAGGCGGTAGTTTAGTGAAACTATTTCGGCGCGAAATTCAAAAAGAAGAAAAATTTAATTGAGAATATTTAATAGATATTTTACGAAAATGTAGAAAAAATACTAAAAATAGGAATATTTGTATTAATTATACCAAGTACGAAAATTGGAAAACTTTAACAGCAATGTCTTGGAAGAAAAAGTGTAACAACCATTCCCATGCTGTCAGAGGTACATTCTTGGCTAAATGAAAGAACTGTGAAAATCGTACATCTGTGCTGGAGCATATACATATAAATAGTTATAAAAGTTGTATATTTTTGAGTTATTATCATAAAGCTGTGCGCGACTATATATCTACAAGTAAAATCCCTTGCTGTGGCGATATAACGTTATAAACTTTAAAACAGCCAAACAAAATGTGCCATGTGTACATATATTGTTCTTTCTCATGCGCGCACTGTTCCAAAAAGTTGTGCACAACTGTCATGAAAATATACACACACTCTCTCCCTCTCTCTCTCACACAAAAATACACATAAAGAGACCTTAAATGGAAAATCCTCTCATCCAAAATAAGTACTCCTTTTACGACAACGACAATTTAGAAATTTTCAAAAACCAATTTCAAATGTTCACAGTTTCATTCATTCGGCTAACTTTTCCATATGAGGTATATGAAAGCGAATCTCCATTAGTTTTATTGCCAATTCAATAATATTGTTAGGCTTTCATGGATAATCTACTAAATTAAAAATTTAACTCAAAATAACAAAATGCTTATATTTGGATAAGAATTTCTAATGAGGAAACTATACGACTATTTCTCAAAAGCAAAAATTCGTTTTGATTTATAATTCACACTATTTTCCTTCTCACAGTATTTCCAAAGATATCAAAATTGAGACAAAAAAGAAAAGTTTTGATTCTTTGCTTTTTTGTCTCAATTTGATAACCCTAGAAAAATTACGCTAATAGAACAACAAATAAACAGAAAAGACAACATTAAATTGAAATGGTTAAAAAAAACATAAAACTACTGAAACTTAAATTACTTTAAAATGAGAGCACAAGTGAAATGTGGGGTATAATATTTTCATGAAAAGTGGAAAATTTATGTATATATGTATATATAACTAGTTTTGAGATGTATGAGCCAGCACATAATTTAGACTATATGCTCGTAAAGTTAGAAAGTGGTGGAAATTCTCAATTTTGTTTTATCGCCGGTTTTGGCAGCCCAATTACAGTTGGTCCGTAATCGCATAAACAGCGGAAACCAAGTTACTTTGACCAATTTCACCATGTGGAACCACAATAAACCTCGAGTCGAGCATTGCATATGGTAATGTACCCCAAAAGCGTTTAGGGAATATCTACAAATTCACACCGCGAGTACTATATACGTATATATGTGTGCCTCGTCAAATTTCTCCAGAATGCAATCTATATTTATACACAGACTTTTGACTATAAAAAAAAGGAAACTTTCATTAGGAAAAACTAATCATCGTAAAAATCAATAGTTTTTATGTTTTATAATTCAGTGGACGATATTTTCGAAAAAGAGAATACTGAACTTTTTTTTCAATATCAAATTGAGACAATAAAAAATAAAACCAAATCAAAACGTTGCGATGAAAAAATATTTTTATGCAACTTTCAGATTTTTCATTAAAAAAAACAAACATTTTTCTATTTTCTGAGTAAATTTTAATGTGTTGAAAGTAAATTTTACTTAATTTATTAAAATTTACTTCGAAGTTGTTTCACTTTGAAAGTAATAAAATTTATGAAGGAAATAGTAAAATTTATTTAGAGAAAGGGTAAATTAAATTTTTTTTAATTACCCGCTAAAATAATTCATGAAATTGACGCCTAGAAGCATAAAAAATCTCTCACAATTAGAAGAAAGCTTTAAAGGTTTTAATTTCAAATTTTCAAGAACTTAGATTTAAAAAATTTTAAAATTTAAAAATTTTAATAATCCAATTCTCTTATGAAATTATTTATTTAATTTTAAAATATAGTGGATTTATAGAAGAATTTTAGTTAAAAACTTTAAAAAATTAAATTTTAGTGAAGATAGAAATGATTGCAGAGATTCAATTATTTTCAAATGTAATAAAATTCTTCCCAGAAATTCAATTATAAAAATTTTTTTTTTTAAATTCCTGACAAATGTTTAATTAAAATTATGAATAATATAATTAGTATTCTCTAAAATTAAATTATTTTCGAAAATTTTCTTCAATTTAATGATTTTCAAATATTTACTATTTTAATAAAATAATAAAACTAATCGCAGAATTTATTTATAATTTTTTATCTACATATTTATATTGGTTTTTAATACAATTTTTATCGGATTTCTCGAAATTCTCAAATTTTATTCTTAAAAGTTTAATTAAAATTCAACCAAAGAAATTCAATTATTTAAAAATTTGTTGATACAATGCTTTAGGAGAATTAAATTTTAAGAAATATTCAATTATTCAATAAATTGTTTAGTTTTGTTTTCAAACAATTGGATTTTCGTAAAATTTTCCTATAAAATAATTGAATTGTATACAAATGAACTTGAAAATTAAAATTCACAAAAAAACGGTTTTAAAAATTAATTCAAATATTTAATTTCGAGAAGAATTTTTTATCTTTATTTATAATAAGTTGTTAAATTTCAAAAAGGTTTGAATTATAAATTTTTTGAAAAACTTTTAGTAAATAATTTCTTCTATTTTTTCCGGAATAAAAATTCAGCCACAATTTCTTTACAATTACGTTGAGATGATGCCATTAGGTTAATTGCTTCTAATAAGCGAAAATTGCGTCTAATTTGCTAATTTTCATTTACTTTGGTGGGTAATAATGTTTAATAATATTATGTTCCTGTTATAAACAAATTAAGGTGTAAAATAATTGTATTAAAATATTAAAAAAAAATTCTTCTAGTTTTGTAAATATTTTATTACTGTTAGTTCTAGAAAATATTGTACTGACTTTGGTATAATATTTTCTTAAGATTTGAAAATATTCTTTTTTATTGAAAAATATTCTTTTTATTCATCGAAAATATTATTTGGGGGGAATATTCTTTTTCGTTTGAAAATATTCTCCAGCCATTGAAAGAATATTTTTTTTTTTTTGAATCTATGAAAATATTCTCCATAATTTATTAATTTGTCTTAACTATTTTATAAAAATAGCTCCTTTCCTCGTATTTAAGCTCTACTTTGAAATCCCAACGGGGATTAGAATGATTCAAAGAAACTATTCCTGTCTATTAAATAGAAAATAATATTCCACTTTATTGTATAGAGAAAGATAAATATATATTTATTTTTTCTGTCTGAAAAATCAACATTTCCGTTTGATTTATGTATAACGTTGGAGAGCGAATGTCAATTACCGGTTTGTGTCTCGCTTTATTTATTTGCATCACTGTCAATGTCAATTATCTCCGGACATTGTGATTCTTATGCGAATATATCTAAATAGAAATTTCCACCAAGGGAGAGAGAGAAAGACTTAACCTAAGAGATGTAATTCGTATTGTCAGAATGTATGTACGGTTTCTAATTGAGAATCCGTTATAAATCCAGTTCCTAATGGATTGTATTCCAGTCGAAGTCGATTGATCCGCATAGGGATTTCAATTAACTCGAAACGAAAAATGAGTGAGTCGCAGTAAACTGTTAGTGGCAGGAATGGTCGTCGCAGTAGTAATACTAGTCGAAATAGTAGTAGTAATAGTAATTGTAGTAGTTCCAAGTTCTAAATGTGACTCGGTTTACAAAACCTCGACGGGCTTTCATTGGCGGTCGCGGGGTTTCAATTGAGGTCTGTCTCTTGCATCTTTCTCTCTCCCTCTCTTTCTCTCTCTCTCTTTCTCTCTTTGTACAAACACACACACACACACATACATGTATTTCTCCTTTTGCAAACAACTTCTCTTAAAATTGCATTCTTTAGTTTTGCGTATCCATCATTTTTTTCTACTTTAAAAAAAGGCTTTTCTCTTTTCAAATACTCTCTAGATTTTAATCAGTAAATATTTTTAAATTTCGGAATTTGAATTGCGGTGACTGACTTTTTGCTTTTTAATTAGTAAAGTTTACTAATAAATTGACAGAAATTACTATTTTTTAGTTGAATTACTAATAAATAGAAAGTTCTACTAATTTATTAGTAAAATTTACTATTTTCAATTCGGAGGAAAAAATCAGTTGTTAATTTAATTTAGCAAACATTTTTATAATAATTCAAGTTCAGAGAGTAGGAGAATTTTTATTTCTCTTCTCTACTTTCTAAATCTGAATTAGTTAAAAATTACCATTATTAATATTATTTAAGTAATTAATAAATTAATTAAAAGATATTTTCAATTGTGTCATTACAATGTTTTGAAAATTTAAATTTGAAAAATTTCAACTTCTGTGGAAAAAATATGAATTTCAATATCTATTTATTTAACAAAATTATATTCAACTTTTAAATAATTGAATCCAATCCAAATTCATCCAATTAATCGAAAATTGTAATAAAAATTGATTCATCAAATTAATATTAATTTAGTGAAATAAAAAATTCAACTAGTATTCAATGTTCCCTATTGTTTTATAATTTTTCTAATAACACATCAAGAATGAGGGTCCTTGTCAATATATCAATTCTCGAAAAATTTATTAGTCCACACAAAAACTGAGGGTTATCGATATTGGAGCGATTCACGATAAAAATGTGTGCAAGAAAAATGATATATATATATAAAAGAAATGAACGACGAGGAGTTCTACTTGAGTGAGTTAAGGCTCTTTCGAACGGAAAAAATTTTCCAACATACAGGGCGTAAAAGTTAAGGACATTTTTTGACGAAGGTCACTAACTAAAATTAATTTCTCAAAAAAAATATCTTTTCAAATTTATATTCCCTTCTGGTTATCGCAAGCAAAGTATCGCACAAGAGAATTAATTTGCCCGAGAATAAAAAACTCTCTAAAGTATTAACTGTGAAATAAATAAAACAATTCATAAATTTAAAAAATGAAAAATATTTTTAAACTATTAAATGAAAGGGGAAAAAATAATTTTAAATATTATTTGATGGAGAATAAAAATAAATAATGATAAATAGTATTAAATATTTTGTAAGAATAATAATTTATTTAGGTAAAAAAAATTTATTCTTGAAAGAAAATTGTTAATTTTATGAAAAAGCAATTTTTTTACTCCATCATTTTTCATTTTTCGCCTCATTGTTAATCAAGGGAATACTTTCCAAAAAAAAGAAAGAAAAAAAATGTTTAAAGGAAACAAGAAAAATTTAAATTTTTTCTTTATTTTTTAATTAAAAAATTTTTAATAACAAAATAATGGATATTTTTCAGAAATAAAAAAATTAAATTTTAGAATAGAAAATTACCACTATTACACTCATAGAGATAGATAAATTATAATTTCGAGTAGTACCTATGTATATTTATGGAATGATATTTGAGTATATCATTTAATATGTTTAGCTTACTCAGTGAGTCGAAAATGCTCATTACAATTGTGAAATTTAATTATTGAATATTATAATGAAATAGTATATAGACAACTATGCGAGAGGGTTAATTTAACTCTTTTTAAGAGAATTCCAGTTGAATCAATAATTAATATCTTTGTAATTATTATGTAAAATTAATCTCTATCCACATTTTGGAATTTAATTCATTCTATTATTATAATCGATTCCCCCCCCCCTTTATTTGTTGTTATTATCATTAAAATTTTACATGTGGAAATTTTCAATAATAATTATTCTATTTTCATGGAAATTATGCAAAATTCATTTACAAACAAACAGCGGAGAAATTTACATTTTGAAGAGAAAAAAGTTTGGGAAAATAAATTCGAAATTGTTTAAAAATAACAAAGAGCAAAAAAATGACGAAAATGGGAGTTTGATTTTTGTTGTTTTAGTTTTCAGTTTGACGGATTTTTATTTTTACTTGGACATTTTTTTCAGTCTTGATTTTATTTTGATAGATTTTTATTTTTGACTTTGACAGCTTGTCATTTTTATTTTGGTGGATTTTTTTTTACTTTGACAATGTTTTTTTACTTTTACTTTTACTTTGATTGATTTCAATTTTTTCTTTAATTGTTTTTTGTCTTTCTATCAAAGTTAATGTTAAATAAGATATATTTATTGTTAATTTATTTTTGTTAGATTTCTTTTCAGTTACTTTAATAAATTTTTTATCAATTTTTTAATTGCACTAATAATGGAAATAAAAATATATCGAAGTAAAAAAGAAAGTGAAAATAAAAGTAAAAATAAAAATCTTTCAAAATGAGTGCAAAGTAAAAATAAAATTACAAATTGGCCCCCAGAATAAAATAAAGTAAATAACTGTCAGATATTAATTACTTTTACAATTATTTTTCCATTCAATTATATTTCCGAAAAATATTTTCTCTATTTTTCTAATGAAAACTTGTGCCACAATCTTTATGTGCGTTAATAATTTTATTGTAAAATTGAAAATTCTCTCGCCATATACTAGAAAGGTTATATTTTCACAATAGAAATCAATTTTCCTTTACACAATAGAAAACAATAATAAAATATTGACATTTTTGGCATAAAATCTAATATATTGCGTCGTGTATCATCTTTATTATTATATAAAATACAAAGTACATCGGAGAAATGATTTTTTAACCATAAATTATATCAGATAGACTATATGACTTTAAAGAGAAAAGTAAAATAAATGTTTTAAAGACAGAAAATACACTTTTTTTTGTTTAAAATTTAATTTTGTTTATTCCTCTCCTTTTTCAAACTTTCATTATTAAATTCATTTGCATTTATATTCGAATAATTGGATTTTCATCGGATATATTATTATTGCCACGTGATAGACAATTGCACCGATTAATTTAGGCAGTTGAATGAATGCAATGTCATTAACGAATCGAGTAAAATATAATTCCAAACACGTATTTCTCCCTTGAAAACAGCAATTTGAATGAATATGCGCGCTAATGAGTTTGACAGGCAGTTTTGCAATCGATATTAGTAATGATCTAAAGCAAGTAAGCAAAATCACTTTGTCATTTGTCGATTGTAATTATAGTCGAAACAAATTTATGTCAAATGGTTTATGCAACACATGCGATAACAAATTGGCTCCTCTCGAATGTCCACAAAATATACAAAATTAACTTTGGACATATTAATGATAGCTTTGTTTTTTAATTGCCTTTTATCGGGAATATTCATGTATTTTGAAAACAGATTTTTTTTCGGGGAAATGCAATTTTTTTTAATTTTTAAAGTTTTTTCTTTTTTTTTTTTTTTTGCTCGTTTGTCAATTAAGCTTGAAACGGGAAAAGCGCTGAAAAAAGGTTTATTGGAGTTGGAAAATTATTTGCTTTAATTAAACAGCTTTTTGTTCGGTTAAAATTTGAAATAAATGAATAAAATTGAATTGTTGCGGACAACATTTTTTATTCTCATTATATATTTAAAGGAACAAAAATTATTTAATTGGTTTGGAAATATTTTAAGTATGGAAATATTTTCTTAGCATTGAAAATATTTTTGTTGTCTTTCAAAATATTTTTTCAACCTTAAAAATTCTTGGGTGGCTTTAAAAAATGTTTCCCCCTCTTACTAAAATTTTCTTTCGACTTTGTCGACCCTTTCGACACAGGGTAAAATTTTTTGTTTAAGAAGAAATTTTTTTTTTTCAAGAGAAGGAATAAATTATTTGTCTTGGCGAAAATTGATTTATTTAACATTATTAACGGGTTGTTGAAGTTTATATTTGAAAAAGTCGGCGGGGAAAAATTTTAATTGAATTCAATGCTTGTCCATATGGCAAAAGAGCTAATTATATGGAGGTTGAACACAATGACAGGAAGAACTCATTTAGGTCACCAAGCTTATGTTAACTTTGCGGTTGACTCTCTTAAGCTTCATGTCACTTTCGAGAACAAGAGCTTTAAATGTGCACAAAATCATAAATTTCAACTTTAATTGTCTCGGACGATTAATCTTCAAGTTGGCTCATCTTTTCTAAAATGAAAATAACGCCATTTAATATAACTCCTTTATATTAACGGATATTATTACTTTTCTTGAAACTAATACACTTTTGTTGGCGAAAAAAAGGAAAAAGACCGAAAAAATAACGAGACAGGAAAAATAATCTTTGTCTAGAAATTAAAAACGAATATTAAGCTCTTCGCCTTTCTATAACTTTTACTAAATTTCATAAATTCATAATTGCAATTTTCTTCCACCAAGACAAAAAAAAATGCGCTAATAAAACTTTTTTTTGCTATTCTCCATTTTGATTTTCTTCCTTTAGGCGAAAACTTTTGGCGTGAAAACAGAAATTCCCTAGGGACTTTGGTCTCACTTTTTTTATACATTTACAGAAAGTCAAGAATAGCAAGAAATAAAATTAAAAAAAACTTTTTTTTTAAATGAATCATAGTAAATATTTTCTGTATAAATTTTTTTTTGTGAAAAATTATTTTTACAGTTTTATTGAAATATTCCAAAATATTTATATTATCAGATAATAATAATAATAATAATAATAATAATATTGAGAATGTATGAAAGAAACATAAAAGAAAATTGATAATACTCTCACTTAATATAGGAATGAGAGTTTGTAAAGGGAAATTTGTATAAGAAAAAGGAAGAAGAGATGGGGGGGAAGAGTCGAAATTTTCCTAATTATGCATGAGCACGAAATTTCCGACATCTAAACTCGGAAAAGTCGTGAATTAATGCCGCTGAAAGTTTTCGAGACCACAGCCTGGAAACTGAAATCAACTCCGGGAATTCCTGGTAATTACCCGACCTCTATCGTTTTCACGGGACTAAAGAGAGAGAGAGAGATGGGAGGGTGAAAAAGGGGGAAAAGAGTGAAAGAACGGGATATAGAAAAGACGAGGGGCTTTTTTCTCAAATCGTTAACCGACCACGTTTATCTATTATTTCCTGGATAAATGTTCCACTCGGTTTAAGATCCTTAATTTCAAGCAAATATATTTTCTGTTCGATTTTTTTTCTCTTCCTAAAGTTAAAGTTTCATAAATTTTTTTAACCATTTATTTTTATTTTCAGAAAACTATATTTAAAAGACAGATAACAGAATAATTTTTTGCCCTATTTTTAGAAAATCAATTAAATTTATTGTTTGAGGTTTTATTTTTAAAAAATTCTAATGGAGGAAAAAAATTTAAATATAATAATAACAAAGAAATTAAATTAAAATACTGTTTAGTAAATAAAAAACTCTCATAGCAGCATAAAAGTACTATTTATCCAATCTTCGTAGATAGTTCATTGCTAATTAAAATTATCTAAATAATAACTCGAAAGTTTTGAGAAAATAATTTTACACAAAAATAACATTTTACTAAAATTAAATATTATTTTAACATTTATTTCATTAATTATAAGAGGAAGTTTCATATATTTTCTCTTGGAAATGAATAAAATTGTAAAAATATAGAAGATTAAATAATAAAATGAAAAAATACGGAATAAAACTAAAATTTATAAATATAAAACTGAAAGAGAATTTTTCACTTTCAAATTATTTTCTCCCGTTTTGTAGTGGAATAAAAAATATTTTTAAAAAATGTTTTTGAAATATTTATTTACCGAGAATGCTTTGAATAACAAATACAGACAACTTCAAAGTTTTGAAATAATTTCATTTGTTCCAATTTATTCGCAAAAATGTAATGAAAACTGAAACAATGTCAAATAATATAATTTGAATTTGACCAACAAATAATATTGTTGTTCAATAAATTTTTAAAATTGCTCCTCATGGTAAAAGTATATTACAATCATATGTTTGAATGTAAATGAAAATTCGAACAAAATTATTTTCATTTAAATTAAATTTTTAATGCAATGAAATAATTATGTGTTACTACGAAAAAAAATTAATTAACAATATTTTTAAACGTGGAATTTAAATATTTAATTTTAATTTTAATTAGGAATTTTAATTAGTTATTATTAAAAAAATTCAGTAGTTCCTAAGGAAAATGTGCGCGAAACGAATATTTTTCCAAGGAAAGAAAAAGAAGAGAACTTTTCTAAGAAAGCGAAATAAAATTTTTATTCACACTTCTCAATTTGTAACTTTACCATTTTTAGTGTATGTCAAATTGAGAATGGTAAAATGATAAAAGGACTGTAACACTGATGTATAACCACAGTGGAATACGTGATTTAAACATATATAAACCCTCATTGAAAAACACTTTTCTTTGGAAAAAAGAAATTAATCTTTATGTGCTCGTTAAAGTTTTAAGTTGAATTTTTTTATTAAACTTTTCACTCCTTGGACGAATAAAAAAATTTCTTTTATGATTTAGTCGATAAAATCGCCTCCGGAAAATGTGTGTTGATATATATAAATTTAACGTTACACGTTACAAAAACTATTTTTAATCGAATATAAAATTCGCAGCACACTTCAAACTAATCGTTAAGTTGTAAAAAGTCTTGGCGAGAGAGAACTAATCAATAATTTATTTTAATAATATTTTTATCAAATATTTGTATATATATTATAAAATATACCTTTTTTCATAGCATTTTTACTATATTGGAAAAATTAATAAATGATCACTTTTTGTTTGCAAAGTAGCGTGTAAAACAAATTTTATGAGCGGTGAATTTTAAAATATACTTGATGTTAATAATTTGAGGAGTAATTATAAAACATCTATAAAACATTACGTAATTTTACACTGAGAAAAAAAAATTTTAAACCAAACATACACTGAGAAAAAAAATTATTTGATTCAAACAAATTTTGTTTAAATCAAACTTAAAATATCTTTGCTATACAGTCAAACATATTTAAGTTTTGTTCAAACATATTTTCTGGTTCAATTTAAGAGATTATATATTGAAATCAAACATAAATTGTCATTGATTTTAAATTATTTATAACCAACTTTTAAGTTTGATTCAAACATAAAATTTTTAAACATAATTTTTGTTTAAACCGTAACAGAAAATATGTTTGAATTAAATATAATTATTCAAACAAATAATACTTTGGAATCAATGCAGTAGATATTTTCTATATATTGAGATTAAACTTACAAATTAATTTCAATTAAACAAAGTCGTCTTACATTATTTTTGTGTTTCATTTAAGTATAATGTTTTCTCAGTGTAATCAGTCAATCAAAAAGATATGTTGAAGTTAAAGATATTTTATTATTGAATTAAACTTAATTTTTATTGAATCAAACTTATTAAATATTTGAATCAAAATTATTATGTTTCAATCAAACATAATTTTTGGTGGACTGTATAATAAAGATAATTATGTTTGATTCTAATATATTGTTTTTTCAATTACTATTTACTTAGTTACTATTTGAAATCATTATTTTTTAATAAAATAAAAAATCATTAATTTTTAATAAAATAAATAATTGGTAATTATGTGAAATGAATAAATTTGTAAAAATTGAGGGAATTAGACAATAATTAAATAGAGGGAATGAATTTTGATCGAGAAAGAGTTAAAAATTGTGTGAGTATATAATCGGATCAATGATAACTTTTGAAGCGAAGTGGAAAATTAATTAAAGGCGGAATAAAAATACGCGGATGCATCGGAGGAGTGAAAGAATTCGTATCTATAGATTGGTGAATATTAAATGGAAAATCGAATATAGTGAAGTTCCTCGAGCAACTGAGAAATTCAGGTGACGCGCCGCAGGTATTTAATATGTTGCAGGAATGCGAGCATCAAGGAAGGTCGATTGGGTGAGGGTGGCAGTAGTGAAGATATGTCGGATAAAAAGGGGGCAAAGAGGGGTTTTCAAATCGATGGCCTCGCTCTCTCTCTCTCACTCTTTCACTGTCTCTCACTGTCTCTCTGTGTGGCAAGATATACGCATCGATATTTCAAACCCTATGCATTCTATGCCGCCTCGAAATTGAGACGCCTCTACGAACTTTCGTCAAACTTAAGAACCTATCTTTTACACACATACACATATCTTTACATATATTTACACTTCTTTACACATCTTTCATGTGTTTTTATGTATCTATACATTTATCTATATGTGTTTTTAATTTTTTATACATCTATCCATATGCATCACTGTAAAAAGAAAGGTACTATATTTGTAACCAATTTTGGTACTAAATCGTAATTTTGTTCTATTTTAATGCCGAAATCAGCTCTAATTTAGAACATTTTTTTACATTGGCATAGATATGTAATTCTAGATATAAAGATGTAGAAAGTAAAAGATCTCAAATAGTATTGGAAGAGTAAATTCATTTAAAGGGGCACTTAGAACTTTCTCCCAAAGAGATCCCTCTATAGAGAGATCATTTTTCTTTTCACAATCCCTCCCCAAAAAGCAATAAGTGATTCATTTCTCTAACGGATGTGTGGGGGAAGTAAGTACACAAAACTTTTTAATAACAACCTATGCAAGAAATTCATGCTGAATCACTATTTTTTATGCACTGATCTGAATTAATGATTTATACATTCAATATTACAATTAAAAATTGTTTCAATAACAGGGGAGAAGGAATCAAAGTTGTCATGACGCAGTTTTTCTGAATTACCCCTAAACTATAAGATCTAATAAATTTAAAAGACTTAGGTTTCGTTAACCTTTTTTCCCTACTTCGAAATACTACTCTAAATTAATCGTCTGACCCAAAAATAACCAAATGTGAATACAATTTGTAATAACAAAATTGTAAATTAAGCCCAAATGTTGACGAACAATAATTTTTAAAATTGAGTCCAAACGTTTTTTTTTTTGGAAAATTAGAACAAGAAGATGAAATTAAACGAGAAGTAGTAAAAACTTTCTGATAAAATTAACGATAAAAAATTAAATTGATAAATTTATTTGATGAAGTAAATGGAAAAAGAATTTATTATGTAAATATAATTGTGTGAGTGTTTATGGACTTGCGATTAATGAAGTTAAAGCTTATTTTGTCGTGTTCGAAAAATACAAATTGTCCCGCAAACAACAACGCAACGCTTTGAATTGAATTAATGCACAAAACTGTTAAGAGAAGATTGTAGGAAAAGCGCATTCAAGCGGTTTACGAGCTGCGACGCCAGACCACCACCTCGTTAAAAGAACGACTTCATTTTCAAATTGAAGAAAAAGAAAATAAAAATTCTCCACCTCTCTTGTTGAAATAATCACAATGTTGCTGTTGGAAAGAATTTTTGAATCAAGTTATAAACATTCCTTTTCAAAAAAAAGAATATTTTTGAAAAATTCCTTCTCTGATACATTTTACCATTTAAAAGTAAAGTAAAGTATTGTTTCGAAAGTGAATTAAAAGAAAAAGTGAAATGAACAATTTCTGATGAGTTGAAAATTAAAGAAAATATGGAAAATATTTTATACGCTGAAATCAAAAATTAATACTAGTGTAAAAATGATAAAATCTTTCGGCGGTATTTTTTGAGTAGTTAAAATGTTGCCTTTAAGAGGAATTTCGTTTGTTTAACACAAAAGTAAATATTTATATTTTTCGAAATAGGTTGTACGGCAGTTTTTTGGTGGCAGACAATGTGAGATTGCAATTAGTGAGGGATTTTGATGTTTTCAATTGTTGTTTTAATGGAGATGTGTGTTGTTTTGAACAATTGATGCTTGAATGATGGTTCGCGTGTGACAACAAAAATATTGTCGTTTATAGTATGATTATGGTAATTAGTGGAGCGACCGCAATCGCCTCCGTTGCTGTCCATTTTCATTCCCTGATTACTCATGGCGAACGCTAGAGATCGATGAGTGACACTGGCAAATTAATTAACCATCTAACGCTAACTACACTGATCGTTTAGATTGATGACATAATCCCCAACTTGCATTACTCGATGTCCCTTCAATAAAATTCGATTTTTTTTGCTCCAACTCAGCTAGAGAAGCTGTAGATTCAGCAGCTTTTTTGGTACCTTAAAAATCCTGTCTTTCTTATGATTTAAATAGAAAAAAAATTTATACATTTTCGTAAGTTACGATTTTTTTAAAAATATTTTTATACGAGATTTTTGTGATGCTTTTAATTAAATATTCTATTCACTTATTTTTAAAAGTAATATAATTTTTCGCGAAAATCCATTTATGGTTGAATTCTAATAAATGTTGATTTAAAAATAAATTTTAATGAAAATTTTGGATTATAATTGAATATCACATTCAAAAATATTTATTTCTTAGAAAATTCTACGAGAATTAATTTATTTAACTCTAAAAATAAGCATTTTATTAAATACTTGAACTTTATCAACAAATTTTTAAATAATAATTGAATGCTTTAAAACTTTTTTTAATAATTGCATTTTTAGAGAAATATCATGAAAATTTTGTATATTAAGAATAATTGAAATTCTGACAAGAATTTAAAAAAAAAATTTGAAAATAATTGAATTTCGGAGAAAAATTTTATTATTTATAAAGATAATTAAAATTTTGACTGGAATTCTTGGCAATTTTAGAACATAAGTGGATTTTTGCAAAAAATTACGTTGCTATTGAAAATAATTGTATTCTTGAAACTAATTTTATTAAAAATTTATTTTTTAAATAATTGAATTGTTTCGTGAAATTGTATTGAAACAGTAGACATTAAAAATAATTGAAGTTTGAGAAATTTTTTGAAATTTAGTAAATTTCTACGAAGAATATATTTTAAATTATTTTGAAAAAAAATTAAATTGTCACATATAAGAATTTCTTTGGAATTTTTGAAAATAATTTAATTCTTTGAGGAATGAGTGTCAAATGAATGATAAAAAAAATAATTGAACTTAAACATTTTTTTTTACTTACTTATTTTAAAATTTTATAATTTCTATATGAAAAAATAATAAGGATTAAATATTTATTGAAAAATTAACTAACTGACCTAATTGTTCTCGAAATTTGTAGTCAATTTTAGTCAGATACCGAGAATTTGTATTCTTTTCATTTTTCTTAGCATTAGACATGAAATTCAATGATTGTAGTTGGATATAAGTATTGAATTTGCATAATTAAAGTGTCAGTGGTAAAAGTCAGTTTTAGTCGGCCAAACAATTAGTATTCTTGTGTGTTTAGTATCAGCTGTAAAAGACAGCTTTAGTCAGACGGAATATTATGTCGTAAAATAACATGATATAATGAAAATTGACCTAAGGGTAAGCAACTATTGTTGAATATAACTCTATTGTTCTTCCGGAATGTTTCTTGAAATAACGATAGAGACAGGTGTCGTAATTGAGATAAGGTTGATATTATTACGTTCAATAGAGCACTGCCTTCTCTCTCTTGCTCTCTCTCTCTCTCTCACGATCTAACCATCTCTTGTAAATATGTATTTAGCTTAGAATTCTGACGCTTAGGCTATATATATATATATATATATTCACTAATACTATATATATATATAATTATATGTACAGTCATCCACCCTCGACATAATTCCACAACCCTCTTCCTTTATTCTCGGATCTCACCACTCGGACTATATTAAGGATTCCTTTAGGTATAGTGATTACGGATATCCCACCAAGGAGATTGTAGAGGAGGTATTTGAATAATGACGCATTATTCCAGGCTAAGTAAAAGTCCTGAGCATTTTTTTTTGTTCCTTTTATTACCCCCTTAATACTTTCGTTCGAGAGAAAATGCTTAAATGTAATATTAAGCCTAGGCAAATCTGTGTCATTTAGAGAGGAAAAGATCTCGTGTGTATTTTAAGTGAAATTCCTTTTTTTCTCTTCAAACTGCGCTCACAGTTATACGATATATATATATATATATACTTGAAGAAAAAAGTTTCTATTCGTTGAAAATCTTAACAAGATAAGTCTTATAAAAATTTGTCTCTCTTTCCTCCTCTCCCAGAGACATTCCTTTACGAGTAATTTTGAAATTTACTCTTTTTTTATTAGAAAAATATTTTAAATGTACACAAATTTCCTCGTGTAGTGTGAGGAAACATTTTTTGCATTTAATGAAATTTTTTCTCGTTGACCTACAAAGTATTTGGAATGAAAGGAGAATATATTTTTTTTAGTTATTGCTTTTTAGATTTAGTGGAAATTTGGATGTTAATTTTAAATTATTGTATAAATTTGGACTTGTTTTTAAAGATTTTTTTATTTGGTAGGTAACATTTTTCTACTTGTTTTAATGACTGAATGTTGTAAAATGAAAAAAATATTTTTAATCTTAGAGAATTAGGGTTAATTAATTTTTTGTATTTTTCAACTACAAAGAATTAAAATTCGAATTTCGTTAGTGATAGTATAAAAAAAACTTTTTTTTATAGAAAGACTTTGTGGTTTGAGGACTAAATAGAATTTTTGTAATGCTTTCTATTTAAATAAAATTAGAATAAAATTGAAGACAATTGAGAAGCACCCATCTGTGTATAGTTTAACGACGACAAATCTGGACAGACGACGATTTTACCGCATGAGAATTGCGACGATGCTTCCACTGATGACAATGGGCTATGATGGTTGGAGTGCTAACGCTTTCTTGGAACCATTAAATGGGCATTCAACGCATTCAATTTCAACGTCTCAGGACGAGGAAAAATTCTCGACAACAGACTTGTTGTGTGTATGACGCTTTATTAAGTCTGAATTGGAGTCGGAATAGAATGTCAACGACGCGTCGTGTCGCCATTGCCATCATATAATGTCAATGACCTATAACTATATCTGTATATATACGTATGGCTCTATAATATTCTATAAAACAGGAGATAAATGATGGAAGGAAAAAGAGAGAAGGAGCAAAACTGCCAAGATCGAAGGTTTTGAAGGCTTGAGAAAAAATGTGCAGTTTGCGGTCGATTGCTTTGGCAAATTGCTTTTTTCTTCCACCCCTTGTACTGCTCTTCAGATATGTCACCTGGAATTCGATGATTGCATGTTTAAATTGGTTATCCTGGAAGGTTGGGAAATTTTTCCCCTGAGCTACTTCTTTAATGATATTGGTGAAATTTAATTTTTCTAAAAAGTACTTTTCTCATCAGGAAAATGATGCTCTGTTTTCTCTAATTGTATTTAAATGTGTGGGTTTTTATGGCGTTTTTTCATCCTTATTATTTCTATGACGATTATTCGAATTTTTAAATATCTTTTTGAGAGACCGAGTGGAAATAATTTCTTTATTCTCTAATTAGAACGAGTGCTTTTTGTATTAAATTATCAAAAGACTATACTATCAGCCAAAACGTCCAGGAAAAAAATCTTATTTTCTTTCACTATCAAGTAAAATTATAGACTTAGCTAATTTTTTTCTACTTTATAACATTTTTCTATTATTGGCAGTTTTTTAGGTGCCTTTACCCCAAGTTTATAAATTAATATAAACTACATTGAGAAAAACATTATTCTTAATTTTAATAGAAAAATAATTTAAAGTAATTTTCTTTAATTGAAATTAGTTTATAAGCTTAATTCTAATATATTGAAAATATTTACTGCTTTGATTCAAAAATATTTTTTGTTTAAATAATTATGTTTAATTGAAACATATTTTCTGTTTTAACTTAAACAAAAAACATTTTTTCGAATATTATGTTTGATTAAGTTTTAATTCAAACTTAAAAGTTGATTATAAATAATTTATAATCATCCACAACTTATGTTTGAATTAAATAAGTCTTTTCTTTAAATGAACCAAAAAAATATGTTTGAATTAAACTAAAATATGTTTGACTATAAAGCAAATATATTTTAAGTTTGATTTAACCAAAATTTGTTTGAATCAAACAATTCTTTTTCTCAGTGTAAACAAAATATGTTTAAATAAAGTAAATAATTTTCTCAGTGTAGAATTGAAAAATTTCAAGAAAAGAAACATAAGCAGTCAAAAGTATAACAGTTGTAAATAATATTAGGACTAGTAAAAATATGAAATAGTAATAAAAGCAGAATAGAAATAAAAATTTTACTGTCACACAATTTGATCTTTAAATTAAAACTAACTACTTTTAAGACGCAAGTAATTTCAACCCTAAGATAAAATTTCAGTTTTCTCATAAAATACTCTATTTCCTTTTTTTTATACTTTCTTTTTATCCTTTTTCTACAATTCGAAACGACGAAATTTATATTTCACTACATTATATGAATATTTTTTCGAAAAAAACCACGTTAAACTTGATAAAGACAGCTTCTTTTTGCGGAATAAAAGCACATTTCTCAACTGTATTCTACTTTAAAAAAATATTTATCTGTTTGAGTGAAGTAAAAAAGTTTAAAATAATACTGTTGGAGAATAACGCGCTCCTAGTTATATATATAAGAAAAAAATACGTTATATATCTTCGTGAAAAGTGAAGGAAAAACTTAAAAATGCTTTCTAAGAAAATGTTTCAGTCTTTATGGTTGGAAAGATATAAGCAATAAAAGTCAGATAGTCACACTTTTTATTACAGGACTTAATGTACAACTTTTCCAATATTTTAAGCTTCCAAATCATTTGGGAGTTTTTTTTACTTTTCTTTTTACTTTTTTTTACATATAATGTATAATGTTCAAGTTGACGTCTTTGTGGTGGTGGTGGGGGGGAAAATTGATAGGAATTTTGTGATCCTCGACAAAAATTCCTTGAGGAGAAACTGGAGGCTTAATAAATTGACATTTGTGAACATCTTGACAAGCTTCAAACCCTCATTCCTCGAGGGACTTTACGTTCTACTTTCAAGACAAAAGCGTTTTACTTGTCATTGACGTTTTCCTTCTCATGTATATAGTATGGGGAGGGGGAATATTGTTAGCTAATGAATTCCTTTAATGCTCCTGCTGCTGCTAATTTTATTACAGTGTTGTTAATTTTCATTCAGTCGTTTATTACTTTTGTCGTAAAAAGATATTTGATCAAAGTGCAAAGAATTTAGTAGAACGTACAGTCTGACTGAAAGTGGGTTTTACTACTGAAATTATACGATTGTGGAATTCGATATTTTGCTTGACTGAAAACTCCTTTTACTATATACAGGTACTTGACTGAGAAAATTAGTTCGACTTTCAGTCCTTTTACTCCTGGTGTCTAAATTACTCAATTTTGAAAAAATGTATATACTTTAAAATGAATTATTAAATTTTCTTGATTTATTTCTTATTATTGCAATAATTTAGAGAATGATAAAGTCTGAACAAAGAGTTACTTTACTACTGATAGCAGAATAAAATAAAAAAAAACTTTTAGGAAAAAAAAATGTCTTACAAATATAAGACCGACACTAATAATCCACTATTTCGTTAATTAAATTCTCTTTTATTTTCTATAGAAATTTTTCCCCCTGCAATTTGGTATAAAGAAATAAGACTTCTTTTTTTGCTGGTCTGTAATGACTTCTTTTTTTCTTAAACACATATAACGTGTATATATATATAAAACGTTGAGTCTAGAAAACCATCAGGGCACTTGAAATTGCGAAACGCTAAAGTAACGATTGCAGTGGTCGCAATTTAATAAATTGCCAACTTTCTTCTCACGCGCAACGCTAACAAGAGACTCGTTCACGAATGGGTGGCACTCACTGAACTTACCTTTTATTCCTCATACCACCATTTCACTTTATTATTCTACGCTCAACTACTTGAAACAATTAGAAATGCGTTGTTAAGAGTCCGTATCACGAATTTCAACGTATTTTTCCTATTCTCTATTTTTCCCACTCTCTCTCTCACTTTCTCTCTCCTTATATATATAGTTAAGTTTCATTTTAATTTCTTGTCGCTTTAATGTTCTTGCAAGGAATTCAGAATAGGTGCCGGAGCTTGAATTTCAAATTTCGTTTCAACTTGCCCGTGAGACAATGGATTATGTATTTAATTCCATAGGAATTGAAAAGGAACGCTTTTAATAGTGCACTTTGCCTCGCACCATTTCTTCATGATGGATGAAATTTATCTTTTTGTATTGTTTAATAATTTTTAAAAATTCTTTTTGTATTTTTGGCGATACTTTTTTGTCACTTTCTGTCTCATTTGCATTTTTTTTTGCTCCTTTTTTTCTTTCGTTATAGTTGGTTTTGTTTTTTATTTACTATATTTTCAATTATTCATTCCGTGTAAATGTTTGTTGTTTTAATTTTTGAATTTTTACATTTACTTTCCGTTGGAAAAAGTGTTTGTTGAAAGAAAATTCTCGAGTGTATGTTTCGCAACAAACCACGAGACTCGTCAGAGTTATCACTGCTAGTCCGGTAAACAACATCGTCAGGAGACATTGAGACGCAAACTACGAAGGTCTAACCTCGTTTCTAAAAGCCGCGAACACAGGGCCGACTTCATGCAAATAATTAGTAGTTACAACTTGAATTTACTGCAAACCAGAAATGACCCGGTTTCAAGACCTCACTTCATGTATATCAAGTACTTGAACTCAAAACAAAATCCACTCTTGTAAATTATACTGTGTTATGCGTTTTGTTATAAATTACATGAGAGAATATAGTGGCAGCAACTTAAACAACGTGAAAGAATATAGTTCTACTTTAGATGTCTGACTAAGCCCGTCTTTTACTACTGATCTTAACGGTTAGTTGAGTCTCTTATTCTTTAGGTATGACTGAAAACTGTCTTTTATCACTGATGACAAACTTTATGTGGGAATATTGAACTGAATATTTTAATTTTAAGGAGTATTTGATGTTAAAAATATTTTTAGTGTTCATTTTAATGGGTTTTTTGATCTTTTTAAAACTTTTATGACTGACTGGAACGTTGATTTAGTACTTGTAGTTAACTTCAAAGGATTATTATCATTGTCTGACAGAGAATGACTTTTACTACTTGTGCAAAAAAAATTAAAATTAAAACCATTATTAATTTTAAAAATTTACAATTTAAATGTAAAAATAATTTCACAAAATTTTCCCAATTGACAAAATTTATACTGTTATTATTTATTATTATTCTCCTTCGACCTTTAATAAGAAAAAGTACGGCTCATTTAGAGTTTAACATAATTTATTTACAAAAGTTCTAAAAATACTAAAAATACTATAAAAGTATTACGAAAAATAAATATAAATAAATACCTCCAAGTGTTTGTGTTACACAAATTTTTTTTCCAAAGATCGTTACTCATTTACTATATTTTAATGACCTCAATTTTTTCTCCTTTTTTTGGTCACTGAGCATATATAGAATATATTTATAATCAGTGAGACAAGCTTAATAAAACGTGCCGCGCGTTAAACATAGAATAAAACGTGAATGCGCAGTGATTATTGCTGAGATGGATTATATCCGCACGCCGGATCGTAATTCGCGAAATGACCCGGCTCGAGGCGATAAAAAATAACAAAAAAAAAGAAGAAAATTTTTATTCGGTTTGTGAATTGCCGTTGATAATCTGAGAATTATGGAGCCAAAACGAAAAGAAAAAGTCAAAACGAGCAATTTTTATGTGGGGCCCTTAATATAACTCTCCATGGCATAACTGAATCGTTCTGTTGGGAGGCTGTTTAGTTTTTTTTATCACCCTTACGGTAATGCTTTTCTTCCATCGAATATATATATATTTTTTTTTTCTATACATTTTATATATGTATATATAGAAAGAGAGAAGCGGTGTGATAGTAAAAAAATGAAAAATTTTCCTTCACTTTGTATTTTATGACCGAATCCGTTAAACTTGGCTTTTAACTCTAGTCATATATATTTTATCTGAATTTTTCTTACATAATTTATATTACAAATAGGACATTTTTGTGTAATAGATGATAACTTTATTTGTTATTAGTAAATTTTACTAATAAATTACTATTTATTGGTAAATTTTACCAATAAAATATTAAATACATAAATTAATATGCAGCTGATAAATTATTTAATATACATTTTTTATATAAGTAGAAATTACAATCTATTAGTAAAGTTTAGTAATTTTTCTTCTTCGAAAACTGAATTAGATCAAAATTTGTTAATATTTTGTTAAATATTTTGATTTGTTAATATCGTTAATATTTTTATTTGTTAAATATTTTGATTCTAGAAAATTATTTTTAAAAAATTATTATATATTTAATTAGAAGATTTTTTTCCTTTGAAAACTAAATTAGAACAAAATTAACCAATTTTCATTTATTTTAGTTTCCAAAAAAAGAATTCTATCAATTTTTCTCGACATTAGTTTCCGTGAAAAGAAAAATTCTATTAATTTTCATCTAATTTAGTTTGTTAAAAAATAAATTGAATTTCACTGTGAATTTAATGGAACAACGTTTATATATATATTGTATTATAAAGATTGCTTTCTGAGAGGGAAAATTGAATCAATTTAAAGGAGGTGAACTTGACCAAAATGGTTAATGTTGGCTGCCGTTGACAAACAACATTGGTAGCAGTTACGATTGGGCCGAGAGAGAAGAGAGAGAGAGAGAGAGAGAGTAGGTATACTATAATCTTCTCAACAAAAGCTGCCGCCTATTACCGCAATTCGAAATCAATAGCTTCTGGTTTGTGAGTGCTATCCATTATGCCATGTATAATCGATAACTTGCAATTAGCTTGGTTCTGGATGAACGTCTCTCTTAGTCTGCTAATGATCGTCGTGATTTTCAAGATCAGGCAGATTGAAAATAAAAAGAAAAAATTTCCAATCAACCCCCAATATTCCTCAAAATATATTTTTTTTATTTCTAAAGGACTCTCTAAATTTCAATTAGCGGATTTTTTTTTTGCAAATTAGAGAGGAAATTCATTTTGAATACATAAAAATATCTGTCAAAATAAATGCAAGCAAATAATAATAAACAATAACAAATAATAACAAATAATAATAAATATTAATAAATATTAATAAATAATAATAAATAGTAATAAATAATAGCACAAGAAAAAAATCTTCACCTGGAACAACTATGAAATTCACTATATTAGCGAAATTTTTAGTTATTGCAACGAATACTTTGGCTGTTTCAGCGAAAGTAGTCGCTGTTCCAGTTAAAGGTTTTTTCCCCAGTAAATTAATAAATAAAAAGAAAATAATTAAATGTAACTAAACAAAATATATTTTCCAAAAAAAACACCATAAAATCATTAAAGTTAGTTAATAAATTAATAACTAACTTGTAGAATAAAATTTAAAGAAATAAAAAATTTGTTGTCTATAGAATTATTTTTATTTGTTATTATAAATTTTTTTGAAAGTTAAAAAGGTTTTTTATTTTTTTTTCTAAAAAAACGGTATTAAATTGATAAATAAAAAATAGGTGTGATGTAAAATTGAGAATCTGGAGTCACCGGATATATAATTTTTTTGCCCTCCTTTCAAAAAGTGATCCTATATCAGAAAGTGTTTCCCTGTACGCAATTGCACGCTATATATATGTATATATAGCTATATATACCTATATGAAGTTATGGGAATTCGTTTCTGGTCGTTTTACCCTCGGGGTCCCTCTTGTAATCGCATTTGAACTGTGAAATATGGAAAATTGGCAATATTAAATCGTCCCTTTCGAAATGCGCAAAAAAGATCCAAGGATCTGGCACACCTTTTATATTTCGATTTTCATTCACCCCCTCTGTTTACACATTTGTAAATTTGATTTACTACCTACGCCTTATAATACAAATATTATTCATCAAAACGAAGTCAACTTTTCTTCCTTTTGAATACATTTCTATTAGAAATTTTTTTATCTACAAGTAAATATAATACGAATATGTATAAAAAAAATTAAAAAATATTGATAAAATATCTCTCTGAATCTTAATTAGTTAAAAATTATTATAATTGAGTAAAGAAATAGGTTCGAAAATAATCAAGTTTCTCTAATTGAATTACCAAAAGTTTCAGTTATTCAAAAATGAAAATTATATAAATTTGTCTGCAAGCAAAAAAATTTGTTTGTTAATTTTATTTTTTTCTTGTTTGTTTCAGGTAAGCTTCATTTGATTCAAATATATTTCAATATTTACTGGGAAATTGGTGAGTAAATCCAGTCATAATCATATTATATGTGCATAAATTAATTTTCGATGAGGGATTTTTTTTTACTTTTAATAACAATAGACTTTGTATTGATTTTATTTTAATATATATATATATATATATATATATATATATTTGTCAAATATAATAATTACTGTAATAATTATTATCACTACTAGGAAAAATAATCATAATAATTATTTAAATAATAACTATAACTATAATAATTATTACAAACATCATTGTAATTACTATAGTAATTATTGTAATAATTACTGCAATAATTATTATAATTGTTAGGCACAACAATCATTTTAAAAATTATTTAAATAATCATTAAAATAATTACTTTAAGAATTATTATATTAATTATTTTAAGAATTATTATAATAATGACTTTAAAAATTACTATAGTAATTATTATAACAATGAATATACCATTAATTAATACAATAATTATTGCAATCTATTAGTTACTTCTCTTATTATAATAATTACTGCAATGACTATTGCAATTATCACAATAATAAAACAATACATTCAATAATGAGAATAATTAATTCTGAATTGGATAATAATTATCATCGTACGATTGAAGATAAATTTAATAAGAAGATAGTAAAAAAAAATTTATTCGAACACTAAAAAAAGAAAAGAAAAAAATATATCTTGAAATATGCGAAAAATATTCTCTTTTTGATGTCCCAACAGTGAAAAAGAAAGATTTTGACAGAAAACAATTTTTCTTTCGCGATTGGGAACACATACTTTATGAAATTGCTTAAATATTTCAAAAACTATGAGCAAGAAACCTAAACGAACGTGACGTTCGTGTGTATCATGATTGGTAGTGGTTTTAAAAAACTGTTTTATCGTTCAACATTTTTAGTTCACTTTGACAACTCACTGGAAAATAGGTTTGTCACCAGCAGTATGGGTATTCCTCTTTTATTCTAACAGAATTCCTTGAAAAGAAATTTCCTCTCTCAAAGTACATCAAAGAGACAATCGTTTTCAATTTTTTTTTTTTTTTTTTTTTTTTTTTTTTGTTATTTGCGGAGAAGAGCAGGGAGGAGGGGAGGAAGAGAAATTAATGTGAAACAATCGATTTTGGAAAGCGATTATTAAAACAATTTGTCTTTTCGTTTTAAATCTATCGCTGCGCGTGAACTGTAATTTCAATTATTCAATCGACAATTTCTATTCAATTTTTTGGAATTGAAATTTTTTTTGCAACAAAGAAGAAAGAAGAAAAGCTTTTGTGTATTTTTTTATTTTTCTATTGTGTATATAAATATGGGGGGAAAATAGAACAAATATTTATTTTTTTACACCTGGAGGTCGATTATGAAATTTTGTTATTAGTTTAAAATTTGAATTTTATTTTCAGTTTTACTTTGGTGTATAATTTTTAATTTTTATTTTTACTGTCATTTAGATATACTTTTTTAAGCTTTTCTTTTTACGTTTATTGATTTTTATTTTTACTGTCACATGGACAAATTTTTTTTTACTTTCAGTTTTAAATTTTATTTACACTTTTAATTTGACAGATTTTTATTCTCACTTTCTATTTAAGTGGAAGTGAAAGTAAAAATTGTTCAAGCAAAAAAAATGTCAAACCGAAAATAAAATATTTTCATTTTCAAAATTGTTTACCATTAATTTCTAATTTTATGTAATAAATCATGCAAATTAATAAAAAAACAACTTTCAACTTTTCTTCTTTATGATTGAAACTTATGTTTTATAGAAACTAACAATAAGTTGATAGAAGATATAAAAGAAAAATTAAAAATCAATAAAAAATAAAGAGGGTAATAAGTATTGAAGAAAAAAATAAAGAAAAATTATTGCTATTCCAGGTGAAATGTTTTTTCTCTTAAAAGAAAATAAAATTTTTTTAAAGCAAAAGTTTAAAGGGACAATCTATCAAAATAGAAATGAAAATGAAAGTAACTATAAAAATTTAGAACAGTGAAAATGTCAGAAATGAAAGGTATTTAAATTTAAAGCTATTTTTTGTAAAATACTAAATTTTCTTTGTGTTTTGAAATAAAATAGCTTTAAATTTAAATAATGAACAAAAATATCACAATTCGTAACTAAAACTCAGAAATTTGTGGTAACATCTAAAAATACTTAGAATAGCAACCGCAAAAAAACAATTTCCAAGCATATTTTGAATTTACATTTTACAATAATGAAAGTCATAAATACAATCGTATTATACAGCAAAATGAGCGTGTTAAACAATCGAGCGAGTAATTAGCATTGGACGCTATCTTTCACCATTGATTTGAGCTTCATGGTTATATTACTTTGGTCAGCTTATTCGGAATATTGAAACAGCTCTCGATGCGTTAATTCATATACATTCAATATGCGCTGCCTACATATGTCAAAGGGTGTGTGGGTGTATTTATATTCATGTGTATATATATATAAGTGTACCGTCAAGTTAATAGGATCTGTGTACATGTTCGAGAGGAAGGGGGAGGGGGGAGAGATTCAAACCAGGCCAGGACTATACACGGTCATGTTCTATTTATCCACGTTGACCAAATTGCCCGTGCCACATTCAACTCTCCACCACTGGACTTGCAGCATAGTTCAACAGTGATTCCTATTTCTCACTATAGTGTCATATGTAGTTGACATCGAAACATCTGCGAATTGGCGCACACAGCAACGCGGAAAACGCCAACATTGCTCGATTGTGTTCGAAATCATTCCGTTTGATTTCAACCATTTTAGATTTTCTGAAAAACAGTTATCTCGTAAAAACTACGATTTAATGGGTTTTTTTTACAATTTGCTACTATTTTGATACTTTTTTTTAAATTTGAGATATTGAAAAAAACTTTTTTCTTTCTTCTTTTTTTTAAAGAGTTTGCATTTAATTTACAACTCTATAGAGTTAAAATAAAAAAATAATTCTCAACACTGAATGAAATGTATATTAAATTTTGTAAAAGTATTTTACAATTTGGGGAAAAAGTGCTACAAACCGAAATTTTTATATGAAAAAAACAAAACTATAAAAAAAATTATGTGGAATTTAGTAAAGTTATATATTACAATATTGAATTAACATTCTCGATATTTGGTATAATTATAATAAACTCCACATAATTTTTTTATAGTTTAGTATTTTTCATATCAAAATTGCAGTTTGTAGCACTTTTTCCCCAAATTGTAAAATACATAATTATACAAAATTTTATATATATTTTCTTTCAGTGAATATTTGTAATGAAATGCTTTGCTTTCAAACGATTCAATTATTTTCGTAAATTCAAAAAATTAAAACTAATTCTTGAAAAGAATTGACATATTTTCATAAATAGTACATCTTTTCACGATTTTTGAATTCACTTCGTACAGTTAACTTGAAAAAGTATTAAATTATCATCTTTTTTTTCTCACTTTTTTAAATAATATTAAGTTTCATAAATAATAGAGTTTCAAAATTTTTAATTCTAATTTTTTTCACAAAAAATACCATGAATTCTAATACTAAACCATTAAATATTTCTTTTGATAACAATATTTTTTTTTTAATTAACTTAAATTTTTAAAAAACTATCATAAAATCATTTCTTACAAATTATTTAATAAATATTGATCCAATTAATTTCATAAAAATTTTTTAATTCTAGACAAAATTTCAATTATTTTTATAAATAACAGAATTCTTCTCTAAAATTAAATTATTTTGACAAATTTTAATAAAATTCTAGACAAAATTTCAATTAATTTTATAAATAACAGAATTCTTCTCTGAAATTAAATTATTTTGAAAAATTTTATTAAAATTCTTTATTAAATTTCACATTGAAGAAAGAAATGTTATTATTTGACAGATCATTTATTTTTGTATTAAAATAATTGAATTATTCTATAACTTTCTAATAAAAAAATGTATTTAAAAATTAATTTCAGTAAAAATTTTAGTTAATAAACAGTTTAATACTAAAAACATTGGATCATGAATTTTTAGAAATAATCTTTGAAATCTTTCAATTCTAAAAAATGTTAATACATTTTTTTTATGATTCAATTACTTCTATAAAAACTTTAATAAAATTCTTAGAAACAGTTGAAAAAATTAAATAATATTATTTCCACTTTTTATTAGTAGAAAACAACTAATTCAAAGTTGGAGAGTAAAAATAATTAATTTTAATTTCTAATAAATCTAGAAAAAAATTATACAATCAAATAAATGTATAATTTTAATATATATCCGAAAAAAATTTTAAATTAATAATAAGACTAATAATAAAAAATTGACAGCGACCGTTACTCGCTGTGTTATCTTATCAGCGTGGATTTGAAATCTGTATATATAGCACGTCAACATTACAAGCGTAGAAAGGGGACAGAGGGTGAAAAAAAAGTGCATGAAATTAATTGCGTTCTTATCTCGATTAGCTCTCGATTCAACATTATCCGACGATTGTAAATGACGTAATCGGTCCAGGATCGACAGAGGGCTTACTGTTGTAACCCTGCTTTAATAAATCTGCTTTCCCCGCAGTGTAACAGACAGGTAGCTCGAGCACGTCGGATCGAACAACGAGCTTCCAAGGCAGAGAGAGTTGTACTAGCTAGCTCCTCACACAGACAGTGAGCTTAATCCTTGTCGAATCATTGCCAACTATTCTCTTCCATGATTAACGATATTTGCCTTTGATTGCCGTCTACCCATAACTCTCCCTCTCTCTCTCACTCACTCTCCCATAATTCTAATAAGACACCACACCAGTGATACCAATTCCCTTGGAAGTTAATTTTCACTTCTCAGAGCACAATTATTTTCTTTTTACGAAACTCGATTATTGGCTCATTATACTGCTAGTTGAATTATTTGCTGGAATTATTTGCATGCGATAAATCAATCTAATTCGACATCTATAAATTTCCGTGTGAAATATATACCAATTGGAGTATGACGAGGTCACAGGTGAATAATCTCTATATGTGAATAATGAGTTGGAATTTCAAATTATATAGTGGGAAATTTGGATGTTTTCGAAATGTAGTGTTGGGTGGTGAACGAGACTCGATCGACGAATTCTCGTCGAGAATATCGTCAAAATAACAATTAAATCAATTGAATTTTATAAAAAACAAATTACATGTATCTTTAAAAAATATTACTTCTTAAATCTAAAATATGCAGGTATTTTTTTGTGATTTAAAGTAAAATAATATTAGATTAAAATTATTAAATTTAAAATTTGTGAAATTAATTAAAATACCAAAATCAATTCTGGCCGAGAATTGTATAAAAAATTTTTTTAGTGAATTATTTTTTTCTAGAAATTTTATATAAATGTTATTTTAAAGAATTGGATTTTCTGTAAGAATTTTATTATTTAAGAATATAATTGAACATTTTGCTATAATAATTTTATCAAAATTTATTATAAATAATTAAACTCTTTTAGTAAATTTCATTAAAACAGATATTGTAAAGAATTTAATTTCGTAAAATGTATTAAAAATAATGAAAAATATATTCAAAATTTAATATAATTTTTAATTTTGTAATTTTTTTAATGAAATTTTTTAATGCAATTTCATAATAAAATAATATTAAAATGCTGCGATAAATTTTTTAACTAATTGACATTTTGTCCTGGATTTAATTAAAATTCAAATTTTTTTTGAAAATCATTGAATTTCAGAAAAGAATTCTGTTCTTTATAAAAATAATTGAAATTTTTCCACGAATTTTCTTGAAATTCAAATTTTTTTAAAGTGATTGAATTTTAGAAAAGAATTCTGTTCTTTCTAAAGATAATTGAAATTTCGTCCAGAATTTTATTAAAATTTTTGAAAATAATTGAAGTTTTTCCACGAATTTTATTACAATTTTTCTACGAGTATAATTATTCCATTTGTGTTGATTTCATTGAATCATTAGTGTAATGACTGGGCAGAAAGCAATCCTCCGGAAAAGTCCAGTCAAGCTAAATTGAATAATAGTTGGATTTTCACAATAGATATTCTGACCGAAGGTAAATTATCGGCGTATTTCCGACAGATCGAAGATGCGATATTAAAGTGATGAAACGAAAAAGGAAAAAGGGGGAAAAAGAAAGGAAAAAATAGAAGGAAATTAAAAAAAAAAGTGAAATAAAATAAAAGAAAAAAAATAGAAAATAGAAAAAATAAGAGAAAAGAAGGAGAAAAAGGGGAAGAGAAAGAGAAAAGAAAGAGAAATGATGGAGAAAATAAAGAGAAAGAAAAGAAAAAAATGGAAAAAATAGAGTAGGGAAAAAATGCTGACTCGTCGAGACCAAGAAAAGAAAAGAATGTTCAATCAGTTCAATATGGTGAATTATATTAATCAAGAATGTATGCTTATCACATTTTGTAAATACGAATGCATTCAAGTGAAATGCCTGCTTTATTTATATATGCATACATAGGTATATTATATTAAAGGGAAAAGACCCCCTTTTTTTCTTTCTTTTTATTACAAATACATATATACTCACACGTATGTATATATATATATATAACGAGAAAGCAGAATCTTTTTGCTGAACGAACAAGATTTATTGCAGCTTCGTATCCTACGCCTTCTCGTACATTGTACGTGACAGAAACTCGATAAAATACTCGTGTAATAAACAGGGCAAACGCAAATTTATACACGGTACAGTGTATCAACCTGCAACTGAGCTCATCCTGTCAACTTTACCGTTATATAGCAATAGTTTTTCTTTTTTGTATCATCTCAAAATTATAATAATCAAATTTCGTGTGTGTATATATGTATTTCTCATCATCGGCAGTTTTTTTATATATAGAGAGTGGAGATGAAAAATTGCAGCAGTGGAAAAGAAAAGGATGCTGTCAATATCGAAAGAGGATTTCTCTTATATTTGCAGTAATATTTTACTTCTTAATTCTTTATTTTTTACTTTATTTATTTATTGGCTGTAATTTCAAACTGAATTTTTCGATTTATGATTTTAACGAATTTTCTAATTTTTTTTTCTTTTTTATTATTTTCTAGGATGATAAATACAAAGTTTTATCTGAGAAATGTAAAGATTTTTTATAAAATTTTTGTCCACTCTCTAAATTACATTGGAAAAAATGTTAACTAATTTGAAGTTATGTAACTTTTTATTTTTCAATTAGAAAATTTGTTAAATTTCTATAAATTTAAATTTAATTAAAAAATACTAGTAAATTTATCTAATTTTACTAATTTGAATTTGTAACTAACTTTTTACTTTTGAATTAGTAAATTTATTAATTTAAATAAAAAATACTAGTAAATTTTAATAATTTTACTAATTTAATTTGATGACTAACATTTTACTTTTCAATTAGTAAATTTTTAAGTTTATATAAAAAATAATAATTGTTAGTAATTCAAGAGCAAGAAGCAACTAATTCAGATTAGTAAACACTTTTACTAATTAAAATTATTTTATTATTTATCATGTAAAATAAACAAAAATAAAAGAAAATTTTATTAAAAATTTTTAACTGAAATTAATCAGACAATTTTTTTTATTTTCTGCCTGCTCTCTAAATTTTTTATAGTAAAAATGTTTATTTTCACTTTAAAAAATTTAGAGAGCAGGCAAAAAATATAAAAATTTGGCTTATTAATTACAGTTTTTAATTTTCAATTCACATTTTTTTAAAAAGTATAAAAACATTGTAATTTACAATTGAGATTAAAAAATGTAATAATTTAGAACAAAAAATTAAATTTTATATTTTCTTCTTTGAATTATTCCAAAATTGTTAGTTTTATAATTTTTATAGCACTTTTTAAAAGAATTGTTTACCTTTCTCCTGGGTTTTTTCATTCGAAAATTTTATTTTCATTTTATTATAAAATCTAAACTAAAAACAGTTTTTTTGATTTATTAAGTAATAAATTACTTTACAGGAAAGAGCAAAAAGAAATTTAAAAAAATAATAAATAAAATAAATAATACATTTTTCATTAAAAATAAAAGTTTTAAATAATTTTATTGAATATTTTTCTCATATTTGAGATTTTATTCTTTTTATTCTGGAAGAAGAAGAAAAAGAAAGAACGATAAAACGAAAATAAAAGCAAATATAAAGAAAAGTTTCAATTTCATCAATGCATCAAATAAAAAGCAAATTCTCTCAAATATTAAATTGAACGTAAATTTCTGTGTATCGAATTCCTCTACAGGATATTCTAAAATTTTGTTTGGCACATTTTCGTTCTCATTTTAATTCGATTTTAAATGAATGAATAATTGGATTTTTCTAATTAATATAATTTTCCTTTCTTTTTAATTTAATTTTCAAATGAACCAAATTTTAAATTTAATTGAATTACAATTTTAATTCAATTTTAAATTTTATTCAATTATAATTTAATTTGAATTCTAATTGGAATTCCAATTTGAATTTTAATTTAGTTAGTTTTCTTTTGACGTTATTTATTAACTTTAATTTATAATCTAACTGAAAATTTTTTAAATTTTAATTTAATTTTGAGTTAACTTTTTTTCCCTTTGTAATTTCATTTTTATTTTTTTTTCTGTAGAATTTTAGTTTTTTAGGACCAAAAATATTTTGTTTGCAAAAATCTGTAAACAAATGAAGACACTGTTTTTTCTGAGAAAAAAATTTATTCATTTGGGACAAAAAACGAATAAAAATTGTTAGAATTGGAAAAGAATTGAAGAAAACTTAAAATGAAAGAAAATAAATTTATGATCTCAAGTTAAAATTTTCCCCAAAGAAAGATATTATTTTATTTTTCAAAAAAAAACGGAAAAATATTGAATTCGATTTTCCGCATTTTCTGTGACGAAAAGAAAATTTCTATTCTTGACGTTTTATATATAGTTTGAATCAGTTTTTCAAAGTTGTATTTAATTGGAAATTCTTTTGTGTTTGTCTTCGCTCTTGAATTTTTTTTTCTTCACCCTTTTGCGCCATGAACTGATTTGAAAACTCGAGTGTCACGTCCGGATCTTCCGCGACAGAGTCGTTAAAACTTTCTAAGGCGTATATTTACGCCGTAATTCTTTCAGTAGAAGAGAGACCTGGCTTTTGAGTTAAAAAGAAAGAAATTGTAAAGTGGAACCGCATATATATGTTATATATTTTTTTTGTATCTAAATCTATATATATATATTTTATATATAGAGTAAAAAAGTGAATACTAGAAGTCGACAATGTCGCACGCATTATCCTTCCAAGACTTCGTGCCTGAAAGCTAGCGTGCTACTTTTCTTCATTTTTCCCTGATTTTCTTTTCCAATTTTTGCCTCCCTTTTTTTTCTTCCTATTCGAGGTATAGCTTTTATCGTCTTTTTTTTCTTATATATGCACTTCGTGACTATCACCGCAGAATACAATAATCGCGATAACGATGCTATGAGAAGGTGGAGGAGGAGGAAAAAAAATGTCAAGATGCGACCAACATTGACATCAGAATAAAGAGTTCGACAGTGCAGAAGTAAAAAATGAAAAATGCAACAGAAAAAAAGGAATAAAAGAAACTTGAATTTGTTTGGGAAAATGTTGAGAAAAATTTCCCTTTTTTCGTAATAATTAATTTTTCGTTTCGAAATGGCACAAAAAAAGAGTCTCTTTTTTTTATTTCTATTTTTCTATTCATAAAATTGTGATAATAAAAATATTTTTTGACTCACTCACTCCCTCTCTCTCTCTCTCTCTTTTTCTCTCTTACCCTGAAATGCATCTGGATAAGCTTGCAACACTTTAGGAAACATCTGGTGCAATATTTCCTATTTTTCATATAAAAGTAAAGAAATAAAATGAAAAATGTTCTTTCGGAAATTGCATTTTTATTGTTAAAGAATGCAACGTTTTTCCATCAATATTTTTCAATAATATTTGGATTTTTACTGAAAATTACAAATTAAATAATATCGCGTTTTTTATATTTAAATATTAAATAGTAAAGAAGTTTGGAAAATTTATTAAATTATGATAAATAATAATAATAATAATAATAATAATAATAATAATGATAATAATAATAATAATAATAATAATAATAATGATAATGTAAAAGATTTGCATAGAATTTCATCAAAAAGAATGTTTAAAAAATGTTTTTATTGTTTTTGATAATAATTGAATTGTTTTGAAGAATTTTTTTTTTAAATATTTAAAATAGTCGTATCTAACAATAATTATAATTAAATATTGTTTTAATTGTATTGAAAATAATTAAATCTTTCAGAAGAATTTTATTGTTGATAAAAATAATTTAAACTTTGCGGAATAATTTTGCAACTTATAAAAATAATTTAATTGTTTTGAAAGATTTACTACAATTTTAGAAAACAATCCAATTTCTTTAAAAATATTATTACTCTTTTTTAAAAATTGAACTCTATAATAAAATTTTATTAAAATTTGTTTTTTAAATTATTTTTTATTTTATTATTAAAAATTTACTCTTTCTAGAAATAATTGAATTTTCGCAAATAATTTTACTATTTATAGAAATAATTTAATTGTTTTGAAGAATTTATTAAAATTTTAGAAAATAATGTAATTCTCTTTAAAAATTATCTTATAACTTTTGAAAATATAAACAATAATAATTAATTATGTGCTTCATATAATAAATATTAAATGAAAAGTAAATAATAATTTCAATAATGAAAGTATAATTTAATAATATAAGGATAAAAAGAAAAAAAAATGATAATAATAATAAAAAGAAGAAGAAAGTATACGTTCATTGTATAAAAACTGTTGAAGATGAAAAATAAAACAAAAGTCCTTTCGTGTGAAAAATGAGAAGACTCTGTCTTATCGCGAGTCTAGGATGAGCTTTAGAGAATTCCCTAAGGGGATCATTCCAAAAAAACTAAGCCTGGCGCTGACAGACGAACCCGTATCGAAAGGAAAGTCCTTCGACTTATCCCTGAATCCTTAGACTTTTCACGGTGTTTGGAAATTCGAAATCGTTTTACATTCCTGTCCGCTTTATAATTAATCATTTTCTTTCTTTCTCTACTTTTTATTTAAAAAAAAAAAAATCAACTAACTTCCGAAAATTTGTACACTACAATTTTTATCAAACATTCAATTCTAATTACTTGATTATAAAAATTAATATATTAAAATTTTAGTATTATTCATTATTATTATTATTATTATTACTGAATAGGTAAAAAAATACATAATAATAAATTTAAAAAATTGTACAAGTTTGCTTCTGAACTAAATTTCAATTTTCTTCTTCTTCTTTTTTTCTACATCTCATAATAATAAATTATCGTTTTTCGCTTATGAATAGCAGAGTTGTGAAAAAAATCTCAATTTTACACGTTATGCCTTTGAAAGTGCAAAGTTTCGCGGTTATCATGGGAGAAAGTTAGCGATGTGAAACTGAGTAAAAATTGGATATGTCCTATTTAATAGGATAGGGGCAAATCGTCGAGGAAGGATTTACGATTGGCAATATTTTTTTCCTCCCGCATCGTTTCTCTCTATTTTAAATGAAAAAGTTTTCACGTTTTCGAAATAACGAATAGCAAAAAAAAGGGAAATACTACTAGTGAAAAATGTAATAATAGTTTTTTTTCCTAATAAAATGATATTGAAATGATTTTTTGTTAATTTAAAATATTTTTTCTCTTATTCAAAGGAATTGAGAATTGGATTTTTAATTGAAGATGGAACATTCTGTTTGGATTGTATAATTGGAATTAAATTAAAAAATTTCAAATATAAATAGTAAAATATTTAAATATTATTATTAATTTTGAATATAAGAAAAAAATTATATTTTTGAGGAAGTGACAGTTTCTATATAATAATAATAATGAATGGATCTAAATTGTAAAATGAAACGAATGTTTGTTTCTCTCTCGGATTCCCTTGAAGTTGTCCTAATAAAGATGATGGGGTGGATTGAAATTCAAAATGTCTCGCTGTCCATTCGGAAATTTGGTTGTTATCGCAGTAACAACGGATGCCGCTTACCTAATGAGATTAACCAATGAAAATGGATACAATGACGTTTCGCTATAACTTGGTAAAATAGGATATCAGAATATACGCTTCGATGGTTATACTGACGACCCAGATTCCAATTATGACAATATCGAATTCTCTAGGGCCACAACTAATTCCTTTAAAATCGATGTTATCTTATATTCGACAGAGAAGAGAGAATAAAATAACTTTTGTTCTCGAAACTGAGAGAGCGCCCTCTTATTAGTTAATTAATTTCTCTTCAAATTGTCTGATAATTGTCTCTAATATTTTCCATTAAAATCCACTCTTTAAAAAAATTAATTTTACTTTTAATTCTAATTTTTATATTCTTTAATAATTATTTAAATTTAATCATTTTTCACTTTATTTTCAATTTTATTTCAGCAGCTCACTTATTTAAATAAAACTAATAATTTTTACAAGAACTTATATTTTTAATTAATTTTATTGGAAATTCTAAAAGAACTAAGATTTTGAAAAAATAAAAATTAAAAAAAAATTAAAAATTTTAATAATACTAATTCTTCTGAAATTAATTAAATTTTTTAAATATAACATTATTAATTGTTGAAAGTAATGAATTTATAGAAGAATTACATTTAAAAATACTAAAAAAAAATTTTTTTTGAAGAAGTAATAAATGATTGCAGTATACTTTACAAAAGTAATAACATTTTTATCACAAAATTCAATTATCGTCAAAATTTAAAAACATCGTCAAAATTTCTTTAAAAATCTAATTATTTTATATAAAATTTTAATCGAATTCTGTGAAAAATGTAACTATTCTTGAAAAATTGATTAATATTCGCAAAAAGAATTCAATTATTTAAAAATTTGTTTATATAAGAATTAAATTATACAAATCTTCAATTACAATTAGTTTTTCTTTTATATTCAAATAATTGAATACGAATAAAATTTTTAAGAAGTTACAATAGAAATATTCTTCTAAAATAAAATAATGTTTTTATTATCTGATCATCTTAAATTATTATAAAACATGTTTTATGATAATATTTTTATAAGTTTTTTTAATTTCGAAAACGTTTGAATTTGAGTACAATTTTTTTCTTTATTTTCTAAACATTCAAAAAATTTTAATTTTAATGAAAATTAAAATTAAAATTAGTTGACAAATAGAATTTATAAACATCTTTTTCTTTTATTTTTATAAAACTTTGAATTTTTTAAAACAATTGTAATTAAGAAATAAAAATGATGCAAATTATTTTCTTATTAAAATTCAAATTTTCTACAAAAAATAGGAATTTATTTTCTGTTTCTTAATTATAATTTTTTTAACTGTTAACAATTTTCTATTTTTTATAAATAAAAAGGACAAAAATGTGCATAATTTAGATCCGTCAAGCGAAATTTGTCATAGAAAAAAGCATATAATAAACAAAATAGCAATTTTTATATTTAATAAATAAAGAAATATTTTTAATTTGTTAATCATAATTTTTTCCAATTTTCTGATACTACTTTATTTATTATATTTATTACTTTATTACGAGTACCTTTGCTTTATTATTAATCAGGAAAAATTATTTATTTATTTTTATCTTTATTATTGTGTTATGTTTATTGTCTTAATCATTTTTACTATTCTATACTATTTTTTATTGTTTTTTTACTTTAATTTATTTATTTACAATATAAACGGAACAAGACATTTATTTCCATTTTATTTTTTTTTTATTTTTATTTTGGTTTAATACATACTTTTTGTTCTTTTTTTTACCAATAGTTCAAAGATTATCAGAAATCCCCCTTTTAATTTGTCGCAAACTATAAAAAAAGTAAAAAGAAGAAGAGAATTTACTTTGATAATAACAATTGAGTTTGGATATTTTTTATGACGTGGATTTTGTGGGAATGATCTTGTGGCTATAAAAAAAAGAAGAAAAGAGAAAGACGACAGTTAATCTTTATAAGAATGAATGATTCATTTCTCCTTGAGACGAAAGAAATAGCGGCGATCACAATTAATCAGTTGAAGCTCGCGGCAAAAGGCAATGTCATCATTGGTTTATGGTTAGTCGTATAACCACGCAAACTGTCGTAGCCAAAAGATTTTCTATGGCCATTCTTATATATATATATATATAGAAAGAGAGAGGGAGAGAGAGAGAGAGAGTGAGAAAACTATAAGGATATGGGAAAGGCAATAGGAAGCGAAGCTATAAAATGATAAGTAATGCCTACACGCTCCTACAAATGCTTGATCTCTAAAATACCTTTTTCAAAGTATACGCGAGATAAAACCAAAAAAAAAGTAATTCCTTCTTGTCTCGTTGAATTTTTTAAAGCGGCGCTTACATTTTTTATAGAGATTCGCTTGAGAATTATCAGAAAATCGTCTGAGATGACAGAGGAGTAAAAATTTCTCCTGTCCTTCTTCTCTTTTTCTTCCTTCGTGGCACTTTCCAGTGTTATTAATAAATATTTTTTGCACTTTTTTTCATATTTTACGTATTTTCAATTTTATGTCAGAATGCACTTGAAATCATTTGGTACGAAATGGTGGAAAAAATTTGTTATTTTTCAAACAAGTAAACGTATTAAAGTATTTCGTACGTGAATATTTAGCGAATAAATATTTAGTATCCAAACATTTATTTTGTGAGTATTCAGTACAAATTTTTCCTGTTAGTCTAAAATTTGTTAGTCAAAGTAAGAATTTAATGAAAGCGAAATTTTTTTAATAAAAGTGCGAATATTTCGATTCAAATTGGCAAATTTCTCTGAGTTAAAATATAATTTTTCAATCCTCCTTCTAAATATTCTATTTCGAATTATGGTTTTCCATTTTCCGAAATTTCAAATACAATTTGTTCATTTTCTTTTGGCGAATATTGTGACAAAAAATATAGATTCGTGAAGAGTAATATGTCAAAGAATTTGAGAGGTGTCGTACAGGAAGCTTATATATATAACTGTACGACAGATAACAGAGCAAGAAGTAAAAAAGAAAAAAAATGATGGAAACAGATGAAACAAAAATACAGTCTTTTTGGTGTATATATATAGTGTATCTAGTCAGCAGAAGCGAAACTATCTCTACGTTTTCGTTTTCTTCTCATTCTTTTTTTTTGTTTTATTTTATCAGTTTCTCCTTTTTCCCTCTTTCTCCTCTTTTTACGACTTTTTATTCCAACAATCCCTCGTCTTAACATCGTGTCAGGTCGACATGAGCCAGACGATATCGTCTTGTAGAACTTGTACCTTCGTCGTACACGAAAAGAAAACCAAAAACCGGAAGTAGCACACACGAGAGAGGTTCACTTCCTGAACTGACTTTCAAGTTCTGAGACAACATTCCAGTGAGATGCAATCCAAACTATCACTCGAAATTGTATTTCGAGCAGTCAAATATTCTCACGATGGGAAAGTTTTTCTTTCGGGGGAAGGGGGGAAGTTGGTTTTAAAAAAAAGTATTTGATAAATTATTAAAACGATTAAGACGATTAATTTATACTTAAAAAGAAATTAATAAAAAAATAATGAAGGGAATTTTTTTTTGTAAACTCGTCTGAATGAAATAAAACTTTTTCGATTGGGAAATATTTTTGATTTCTTTTTACTTTAGACGTCAGGTAGAATTTTTAATAAACGTAGAAATAAATAAATAAATAAATAAAGATACAAAATTAATAAAAAAATTTCTAAAGAAAATGTAAAATAAATTCAGAAGTAAATATTTAGAATTTTTTTATCACTAATAAAGTAAATAAGTAAATAAAAAATTGCTAAAGAAAATATAAAATAAATTCTGAAATAAATATTTAAACTTTTTTTTATTAGTAATAAATATGTAAATAAAATATATAAAAAATTTCTCCTTTGTCTGATGAGAGATTTCGATTGAGAATGATTTTCTACTTTACGATGAATACATTTTCACTTGTGTTTCAATTATTATTATTATAACAAACAATTCACATTGAAGTGTATTTGCATTTAAAACCACTTTAACATGAAAGCGTTTCAATTTGCAATAATTTCTATTCAAAAGGAATTTAAATTAAACAAATTTTAATTTACTCCAATTTAAAAGTCTTTTTCATTTTGAACTCGTTTTCAGGAATTCATAAAATTCGATTCGATTGACTATGATACCTGCATATATAGAATATTACAGAGAAAAGTAAATTGTGAATTTTATTTTCACTCTTCTTGATTGTTTCCCATAGAATAGTTTTTTTACTTTTAATCATTTTTTTAGAATTAATATCCAGATTATTTTAAATTTTATTTTCAATTATAAATTTATTTTTCGAGTAAAAGTTTTGCTTTTTTTCTTGAATGTTCCTTTTTTTTCTAAATTCTTAATAATTGAAAGTTGTTTGCAATTAGTATCTTTTTACCAATCAAACCCGAATAATTCGATTAATTCAGCAACTACTTAATTAATAGTAATTAATTATGCACAAAAGGACAAATTTTTTATTTGTTTGCCCGAATAGTGTTTAAATAAATAATTACATTTTCATTTTATTTAAATTTTATACAAATTTCATTTAAAATGAAGTAATAAATAAATTTGCGATTTTTTGTTTTTGAGTTAATTTCATTAATAGAAAGTACTATTAATTAGTAAAATTTACCAACTGAAAAGCAGAATCTCAGTCAGTGGTTTAAATTTAGAAAGTAGAATTTAGTAATACATTGTAATTTATTAATTACAAGTAGAATTGACCCAATGATATTGAGGGAGTGTATTTTCCAACAAGGATTCTGAGAATTTTTTCGAACAAAAACGATGGTGATAACGTATAATGTAATAAAAGAAATTTTCTTTTGTATGGAAAAAAGAGAGCCATTAATTACTAATTACTAATTAAAAAATTGTGCACAGTTGCAGCCTTGGAATTATCTGAAATCTGAGATTTTAAATTCTCATTTATCTCACAGTGGAGAGAATACTTGAGGGAAAATTAGGTCGGTCGTTAGTGATTTCATAGAGATTAGACTTGAAATAATCTACAGACACGTGAGTAATATAAATTTTCATGAGCAATAAGCAAGGTTTCTTTGTATATTTACCTAAATTATGAATATTATATGTATACTAAATATAAAGAATTAAAAATAAAAATTACTATTAGAGGTAAAACTTTATAATCTTAACAATGTTTACATATTATGTGGGTATTTATATATATATATATAAGTGTACAGGAGTTATGAATAATATGCGTCTGCATATGCAGGAGTTTTCAAATATACTTGTATATTATTGCGTTGTGGTATAATAGAGATAGGGTTCTCGCGTTTTCATGAAACGTTTGCCCCATGCTATCTAAACGATTATCTTTAACCTATTTTGCCCTGAACTATCTGCACGATCGCTTTAGTAAAACAAACGACTATCGATAAAGCAACTTTAATTTATGATACGACCATTGTGGAGACAGATCAAACGTTCTGCAATTTCCAGTTTCTTGCATCTGGTGCTTAAATTAGAAAAAAATAGATTTCTTTCTTTGGGAAATTTTATTTTTCATTTAAAAGTCATTGAGTCTTGTTTTTAAGAATCTGGATCAAATTATCATGTGGTCCACATTTTTTATAATAAAAATTAATATTCTAGGTAATGTCTGGATAAAATTTTCTATTCCTACCGCTACTAGAAACAAATAGGTTTAACCACCTCTGTCTGATACTTACTGTATGTTACTACTTACAACCGTCTGACTCAAATTGACCTTTACTACTAACGTAAAACTAAACTTTTAAAATTTGTCACTACTACCGATGAGGGAAATTCTTTTAAACTCCAAAATAGTCATGTCTGACTTTAAATTGAGTCTTACTACTGATGAAAATAAAATTACATTTGAAATTGTTCTGTTTGACTTAAATTGACTTTTACTACTCGTGCAGTGAAAAGAGGAATTAAAAAAAGTCTTCTTCTGATCTAAACTGACCTTTAGTACTTACACAATCGAAATAAATATACCTTAAAGTTCCGTCAGACTTAAATTGACTTTTACTGCTTGCACTATAAATGTAAAAATTAAAAAAGTCTCCTCCAACTTAAAATCTTCTTTACTACTTCTACAATCAATATAAATTGTCCACATCGTTCTGTCTGACTGATATCGACTTTTACTACTCCTACAGTAAAAATAAAAAAAAATACTTTCGTCCGACTTGAATTGTTTTTATTACTGAAACAAAAAAATCAGTAAATCTAATTTGTAACAATATTCACACTGTAAGTAATTTATAATAATTATTTCGAGCATAAAAATAATAATTTTAGCTTTTTGAAAAAAAATCCATATACAAATAAAACTCTAAAAAAGAACATTATTTTCCAATATCATTAAAAATCGGCCTCACTGTGATACAAACTATTTCACACAATTGTTTCTCTTTGTTTTTTCACTGAAGAAGATTATATAGCCCAAGGATAAAACTTCTTATAATGAAAAAAAAACTGTGCACAAAAAAATTCCTCCCCAAAGGAAAAGAGAAAGAGAGAGACAGAGAGAATAAGAATCGAGAAAAAAAGGGTGACAACGATGAAAGAGCAAAAAACCGCAGGAACGCAATAACCGCTGCGTATTTTTCAACCCGATCATTGTCAGGTTATTAATTTCCATACTTCTTTTTTTTGTGCGAATACTTGATCCAGTTTTAATTAAAATTTAGTGCCAGGTTAAATGAAGCGTTAATGAAAAAAAAGTTATTGCTATTTTTATATATACATAAAAAAACATATATGTATATAAAAGAGAATTCATTGTTCTAGCCAAAAAATTTGACTAATTATATTTTCAGAAAAAATACTTCCCCCATAAATGTTCAATTAACGATTATATTTTTATAATTGATTTCCCAACGGCTACCGGTTGAAATAGTTTATGATCGAAAGAAAAATGAAACCAATTTGTATTGTAAATTTCATTTCTTCGATATTAAATTCTAAAAATTTATTTCCTGTGATTTAAACAAAAAAAAGAAGTAAATTCAATATTTAAAAAAATATACGGAAACATACAAATATTTTTCAATTACTCATTGAATGAAGAAAGTAATTGATTATTTAATGACAAATTTCAACACAATTTACTCACACAATGAAATAAAAGTTTAAATGTGTGTGTATTTGTACTATTTGAAGAGAGAAACAAATTCGCGTATGGGCTTTGAATTAATGAAATAAACAAATAGAAAAAAACATCAATATAATGTAATTTATCAGGAATTTTTTTTTCTTTTTTTTGACGGGAAATTTATATTTCAAAAAAAATGTATTCTAATTCTCAACACGTTTCATATTACCTGTCATACAAAAGTTCGTTACCGACATTTTGTTATTTTCTCGAATCCAAGCGCTTTATAAAAAAGAAAATAACAAATAAGTAGCGAGAGAACGACGTGAGAGTTAAATCTTACAGATTTATTGGATTCTTGTCCTAAAAATAATGTAATAACAATTGACTTTTTCGAAATGTGTTCAATATTTTCTTTTCAGTCGTAAAAATTTTTATATCCATTTTTTTAGTGGAATAAAAATCCTAGAAAAAATAGAAATAAAATAAGAAAATGGTGTACTAATAAAAGTCCTAGAAAAGCACAAAAAAGTAAATAAATTAAGAATATAGGATAAAATTTTTTTTTAATTATATAAATTAAAATAAGTAATAATTTTTTTTTAATTCTAAGTTAATTTATATTGTAAAATAAATTTAATTATAGTCTTCCTGACTAGGGTTAGGGATTAATTTTTTTCAAAAATTTTGTTGAAAGAAAAAATTGTTTTTTCTAAAATTGAAGAAAAAACATTTTTTAACATTAAAGTAAACGAAAGTTGAAGGCAGGAAAAATAAATAAATAATTGTTTTTGAGAACAGTTGAAAAGTAATTTCGTGTAATTTCATTAAATTGGAAAAATGTTGTTAATTAATCTAAATTTGCAGCGTGTCTAACGGAACTCGTTAGAAATGTGATCGTAGTTAGGAAGCCCATGAAATCAATGACTTCCACTTTATCTCAATCGCTTTGTCAACTGTGGCTAGTGAAGGAAACACATGAAGAACAAAAAAAACATCAATCGATTCTTTCTACAATTCTTACACAACTATTTTGGTCCATTAGACATTTTCTAGTTCTCCACATTGTGTGACCTACTTTGTCTTTATTGAACGATTCGAATAATTAGACATAAATAAAATTAATTTACTCTAATAATTTTTGTCTAAAGGTTCTTCAAAAAGGAAAATAAATAAAAAGAATAAATTAAAAAAAAATTGAAAAAATTAAAACGAAATTTAAAACAAAAATTATGAAAAAGAAATCAAAAGAAAGAAAAAAAAATTAAATTGAAATAAAATACAAAACAGAGAAATTAATAGAAAATTATAAAAAGGAATCAAAAGAAAATTGAAAAGAGAAATTAAAAAAAAATTAAAGAACGAAATCGAAACCAGAAAGTAAAAAAAGAAATCAAAACAAGAAATTAAAAAAAGTAATTTAAAAAAGAACTGAAAAAGAACTAAAGAAGGAAATTAAAAATGAACTAAAAAAGAATTATTAAAAAAGTGGCCAGTAATTTTTTCCCCCGATAATTTCGGAAAGTAATTAAAAATCTAAAAGTGAATATTTAAATTAACATTTTTATGTATATTCGTAACAATTTTTTCCTCCACTAAAGAGCCAATTTTTTTCCCACGACAAATGCGGTGAAAATAAAATTTAGTGGTAGATAATGAAGAGTCATCACGATGAAAGCTTTTCAACGCCGTCAGGAATTTAATTAAAAGAATAAATTAAATTTCAGTTTTAAAAGTTAGTGACAGTTAAGAACATGAAATTGTTGGCTAGTAAAATGATTTTTATCTTAAGAGGGAAAAGAGAGAGAGAGAAAAAAGGAAAAAAAGAGATAAACAACGGGAAATATAACTGGAGAAATAATTTTCATGTAATATATGTTGATGTTCTTCGTTACAGCCTTGGAGATGATTCTCGATCCACATGGAAATATTTAACCGAGATTTCAGTTCCATGCGTTGGCAAGTGGCCAAATTAAATTTTCAATAAAACTAGGAAAATGAAAAAGTAACGGGATAAATATACGTACGGAAAATATATATTTTTTTTTAGGAAAACACGAAATGTAGAAAGATACAAAGATTTAAAAATTCAAAATTGTAATATAATATATGTAATTATTTTATGATTTTCATAGCAATTCCTTTGAGCTTTTCTCTGAAAATAATTTATTTTTTATTTTATTCATTTAATTTTTTTTAATACAATTATATTTTTCTATATTTATTTTGTAACTTAATTTTCTTTTTTTTATGTTTCAGGTAAGCGAAACGACTTCAACTTTGAGGCCATAGTTATTTTACTGTAAGTTATAAAACAGAATTTTCTTTTTTTGTTAATGACACATATAATTATTTATATAAAAAAATGAATAATTCAGAAAATAATTAATTATTTTTGAAAATTGTAACTGTACCGCACTTCATTGATGTTTTAAAAATTTAGGTAAAAATTTCTTACTTTATCTACTTTAATATTTAGAAATTAACTATCAACGTTTTTTTATGACAATTCGAACTGTAAAACAATTTTGAATCAGAAAAGCACTAACAGATTGTCTTGATTTTTATTATACATAATTCATATTAGGTAGTTATTAACATTTCAATTTTGAATTCACTTTAATTTGCTCAATTTTTATGCTCTTTAATTTTCTCCAGTTTATTTTCGTCCTTGAATTAATTTGTTTACTAAATAAATATATAATTATTAAGAATAGAGAAAAAATTTGTTAAATGAAACATCAAGAAAGTAGTAAAATTTGTGGATTTCTGGACGAAATTAGTAAACTTAGTGGTTTGTTTTGACGAAATTAGTATAAGTAGTAATTTATCTATAAAAATATTAAACAAAAGTTTTATGAAAAAGTTTGAAAAAATATCGCTTGCCTGAAAATTCGAATTTCGCGCCATTACACTTCGGTAACTATTCGACAGATGGCAAAGACTGTTATTACTCAGAAGCAGTGAACAATTTGCCTGTCGAACGTTGAAAGTCCTAAATTATTTCCACGACTAAAGCTGAATGAATTACTTCCGCCCTCATTCAACATATTATTGAGCATAAAATTTTGGAGAATTTAATTAATAATCCAGAGTCAATAAATAACTTTTATTAAATAATAAAGTAAAAGTAAATGTTAATGTCAAACTAAATTATTCGAGATCGATCGCCCACTGTTCTACTTTCAATTTACATCCTCCTCTCCGAATAGTATTGAGAACTAATTGCAAGGAGTAGTTCGAAGATATTGGTCAGGATAATGAATTACCATTTATATTCCGAATAGGGGTTATACAGGAACTGGGAAGTATGTATGGTCAGGGGTGGGTGGCACGAGAGAGAGAGAGAGGAATGACGTAAAAGAGATATATGGAGATAGAGAGAAGGATTCTGCGGGACTGAAACTATTAAGTAGATGTTTCCTTCTTGCGCTATCTATAGGGTCAGAAAATATACTTGCACACACCACAATGCCAGAGGAGTGTAAATGCGGGGGAATTCCTAAACCTAAAGTGTAACAGAACAATAGATACACTGTGTGTGTGTGTGTGTTCAATATATACAACAAGAAACGATAAATCTAAGTTTCCATGTTTTGCACTTTCGGTTAGATTCAGTCCATAAATTTACTCGTGAGCTTTACTCACACGTTCATAAGATAAAAACTTATCTTTTAACATTTGAGTGATAAAATATAATCCATCAAATGTGGCGAAGAATGGAAAATATCTTGACAATCAATTTTGTTTATTATTTTCTATATTCTTCTGTATATTTTAATCGTCTTATGGTTTCATAAATCATTTTTTTCCTTTACTGTTCATCCTCTTGTTTGTTTATTTGTTTTGCTCTTTATTTTTTATTTTTTCTCCTTATTTTATATTTTTTTTCTCTTCTCTCTAAATTTGAATTAGTAAATTTACGAATTTAATTAGTGATAAACAAAAATTGTATTTCAAAAAATGAAACATTATTTCTGCTTTAATAACTTTTTTCTAGGTAAACGAATAATTATTATTTTTCAAAAAATACTTTATTTTCTTTGGTAAACGAATTAATTTTTTGGATGAAAAAAATATTTTTATTGATAAGATGTAGATTATCTATTTCTATTAAAGCAACAAAAATTTGATATGTGAAAACAATGAAAATTTGTTTTCAAAAAGTTTTTTCCATTTCTCTGATTTCAATTTCCCCTTACCCCACATTTTTCCCTTTATTTATATCATCAACTAATTCATTTCCTCCTCTGTACCAAATTTCACCTATTTCACTTTTATTCATTATCATTTTTGTCCAATTAATCAAAACTCCCCCACCGAAATTTATTGAAAACCCGAAAATTTTTAGCAAACAAAAACGTACAATTTGACCCTTAATTAATTTTCGAATAAAAGAATTCTTTTTTTTCGGAAATATATTTTTTTTCCTAACACATTAAATCGATCGAGCGGTATATATGTTTCTTCTCTCTTTTTCTTCTTTTTTTTGACAATGACCTAGAAAAAAAGAGCATTTATTAATTTTCCATTTCGTGTGGAAAAAGCAGAAAAAACATATTTAAAGAAGAAAAAAAGTTTTTTTTTGCCAAATATCTTCTCATTGGTGAAATAGGTCACACCAAAAATTTCTTATATACACTCGAGGAAAGGGTACTCTGTAACGCTATATATGAATATAAGAAACTGTTGCAGAAATAAACAGAGCATGAAAAGGGAGAAACTCGGTTAAGGTTAAAGGGGATGGCATCGTACGTGAAATATCTAATAACTAAATGGAATTTCAAGTGAAAACGTGCGCAGTGTCCCTGTTAAAAACGATACCGAATTTCCATGTACGAATGAAAAAGAAAAGAAGAAAGGATAGAAGGAGGAAAACATGTAGAAAGAGAAAAAATTTTCTACGAATGGAGAAGAAAAGAAGGAAGGAAATAAGAAGGAAAAAATATGGAAAGAGAAAAAATTTGCAAAAGAGAAAAAGAAAACGAAAGGGGGAAAGAAAAAGGAAAGGAAAGAAAGAGAAAGTGTGTCGCGTAATTGTTTTTAATTCAATTAAGAGATAGTCTTTCGTGTATTTTCATTACCTTAAGAGGTCCGAATATCAAGAGACTCATCTTAGTACATCCAAGTTTTCCACGCCGTTTCATTTTCGTAATGAGAAACAGTCTATGCGGTGAGAGACACCCACCCTCATATATACTGTATATAGATAAAAGAAAAAGCAAAACATCCGCTCATGTAACAGAGGGTAACACCGCAATTTTATGGTGCCAAGCGTCTTACGCAATTGCATTTGTAATGGTGATTCTTTTATATTCTCTCCAGTGGAATAAACTTTTCTTCCTGTGCCGGAGGAACATCACTCAGTAATTCCTGAATTTATTTTTTTTGTTCTTATTCTCAGCCACGTTGTTACTTTTCCTTGTATAGCCTCATGTTTCTCATTGGTAAACTGTTGAATTTTTCCAACACTGGATAGACAGTTGAGCTTTCCAGAGTCTCTCTCTCTCTCTGTGTGTGTGTGTGTGTGTATGTGTCGGAAATCATTGAAAAGAAAATAAAGAAGGAAAAAAAATAAGATAAGAGTATAGCGAGAAAGTGTAAAATACTACTGATATATTCTTTCCAGAAGAGTGTGTATTGGAATTCTCTCTGATTCCGCTCGCATTCCTTGTGGACCAGCTCTTAGGTTAGTTGGATTTTTAAATTAAAAGTCAGTAACTTACCTTCCTCACATCCATTCTCCACAAAACCTCTTTAGCTCTAAACAGTCTATTCACACAAAAAAAAGAGAGTGCGAGAGAGTCTGAATTCTTAAAAGTCAGGGGAAATCGAAAATACTTCTTTCTTTTGAAAAATAGAAAAAATTTCGAAAGATTCCTCAGCATTTTTTTTTTGTGGATTTGAAAAAAAATTTCTTTTGTTATAGAAAAGTAGAAATTATACTTCTATAATTAAACATTCTATATATGTTTGTCTGAAACAATAATTTTTGTAAATTTTAACTAATTGAATTTGAACATAATTTAAATGATGAACACTGAGAAAACTTTTTTTTGATCAACAAAATTAAAACAACATTTTTCCATCCAACTGTAAATTGTTTTCATTAAAAAACCATTGATTATACAGTCAAAAAAAAAAAGATTCCCCTCTCAAAAACAAATATATTTCTCTCCATGTATTTTGTAAGCATTATAATTTCCAGCAATGTTTGTTTTTAATGCTACCTATTCAAATTTACCAGTTATCTAATTGGACACGTATGCCATTATCTGCACTTGGTTTGGCAATCTTAATTGTTGAAAATGCATTTATGCTCTGATTATTTGCACCTTAATTAACGAAGCTACGAAACTATAGAAATACTATATTTAGCTATAAAATTAATAGAAATGACAATAATGAATTCTATTCAAAACAATTCCATTAAAATATACTTTTTTCCATTAAAATAATTTGCAAAAATTTTCTACGCCATTTTCTTTATATTATATGTATAAATAAATTTTAAAATGTATTCATTATCTAAATTCGAGAACAAACTAATATTTATTTTTATAATATAAAGTAATAAATTTATATTAATATGAATTTTTCAATAATCACTACCCAATTATTGAGGTATAAACAATTTAATTAATAATGTAAAAGCGCACAGAATTGAAATTTCAGATTAAACAGACCATAATTGAATTTAAAATATATTGTAAATTTGAATTTATTTTATGAAACAAACAAGAATATACAGGTAATAGCATAATACGCAATTGATTTAGCGACCCATTAAACAAGTAGTGGAGATATTAATATTAAATTTTGCAAAATAAATATGAGAAAATATATATTTTTTAATAATAATGAAATGACTAGTAGAAATATTTTATTTACTTGGGATTTTAAATGACAATTTTATTATTGTGTGCTGAGTGAAAGGGAGGGGAAATTTTGCACTTGAATTTTCACTGGTCCACGTCATACGATTACACAGTGATAGTCGAAATAGGATCGTTTCAACAACGAAACCCATATTATGCTCAACGAGCAGTGCATATTGGAGCCACGCCTATTTGAAGTACACGAGAGAGGACTGCTTCCTCTTGTAGAATGCTTATTTGCAATTTACATTCCAACATCACTTGATACATTTATAAAGAAAATAAATAGGAAAAAGATAAAAGAAAACACTGTTCAAGAAATGTTTTTGTAGTGTGATTTTTTTTTGCTCTTGATTCAATTTTTATGTAAATTGTTTTTAATCCGAATGTTTTTTTATTTCATCAATTTTTCGTTATAATCACACTCGGGCAAATTTCAATCAATTCATAATTTTCACCATTAGTAGAAAAATAATGAATATGATGGAAAAAATAAAAATGTGTTCGTCTCTTTTGAAAATCAAAAAGAGGCGCCACGTGCTTCGAAATCGAGCCTTACACAGTGGAAGAGAGAGGGAAAAAAAGGAACTTTAGACAGCTTCACAAAAAGCAATATAAATGCAAAGGCGTTTTAGTTCAGTGTGCACGAGAGAGCCAGGGTTAAAAGGAGAGTTGGAGCAAGCGAATGGCCTGATTGATATTCCACTCAGGATATCCGAAAACCGGCGGATGTGACGATCGCATCATCGGATTAGAATGAGAGATTCTATCTCGGTTGGATGAGCTAGGATTCCCGTTTCGCGCGCTAACTCGCTCCATTAATCGAACCTTCCAATCATTATACTACCTTTCTTTTATATTTCCCTTTGAGTCAAAGTGTTTCAAAAAAAAAAAAAAAAAAAATCAACCGAAATCAGAACTCCTGGAAATTAAAATTTTTATTCTACTCCTTTACTGAATCTAGCAGAAAACGAACATTTGTTTCAAAAGTTTAAAAACATTTCCACTCTGCAAATAATTTTAGACAAATTTCAAAAAAAAAATTACTCGAAACAAAATTTTTTATTGACATAACAATTTTCTCAACTCTTGGATTTTTGTAATTAAAATCCATAACAAAAATTGTTATCCACTGAAAAGGCCACTAGTTAATATTTAGTAAAAAATTAATCTGTTTTTGTAAAATATAAACAAGTTTTGTTTAAAAACTTTAATAACGTTATTCAACTGGGGTTTTATGAAAAAAAGTAACTAAAATAGCAATTCACATGCATGTAATCATATTTTGTTAAACTTTTATACTTTGTTCTCGGTTTTAAATACTAAAATCCAATTTATTGTTGAGAGTTATGTAGAGTTTTGAAAACAATGCCAGGGGATAAAAAATAGACGAAAAGTTTAATTTAAATCTCACTGTGTTAATATAATTAGAATAATTAAAAATTTAGTATAAAGGAATTCTTAGATAAACAGAATTATAATTATTCATTATAATAATGTGTGCAATTATGAACGTGTATATTTGTAGAAAAGAAGGAAATTTAGCAAATCTACTTTTTATTTCGAACAATGTTTGGTTTTGAAAATCAAAAAAAAAATTCTTACGAAAATCGTCATTTTAACGTAATTTTTGTGCAAACTTGTCTAAAGTATTTATATATTCTGTCTGACGAAAATTTTCCTTCACTACTGTCACTCTTAATTGCAGAATTCAAAATATTTTTGTCTTATTGCAAAATGGAATTATTTTATTTTTATCAAAAAAATTTAAAACTAATGGAGTAAATTAATAAAATAACTTAATTTTTGGTCTGACTAAAAAGTAAGATTTTGGCTTAAGTTCGATTATTATACGACTGATTTCCAAACTACAGGATTTAAGAAAAAAATTCTATACTAATAAAGATTAATAATCTTAAAATCTTTACTAATAAAGAATTTTTCTGATTGTAAATTATCTTTTACTAATTGTTAAATAGGAATAACAAAGAAATTATAAAACAATTGCAAATCAAAATATTTTTGTCTAACTATAATTTACTTTGACTCCTCAGGATAAAATTGAAGAATTAACAAAATGTGTCGTCTTGGAAAAAATCATTTCTTCTACTGAAATTGAAAAAATGATTCTAAGTAGAAAAACAAATGAAAAAATATTTATAATTGAAACTGTACAAAATAAACAATTCCCTATAAAAAATCAAGAATTTCGTCCAAAATTAAAAAAGTATAACAGTAAATATGAATCAAAGAAAAAAATGTTTAAAAATCGAAGAAGTGAATAAAAATAGAAAAAATGTGTAAAAATAGAAATACAATCTTTTCTCTATAAGGAAGAAAAAAAATTATTATTATTATTACTATTATTATTATTAGTAGTAGTAGTAATTGTATTTTATTGTTTTATTTTTATTACTATTTATACCTAACTTCACGAATTTTCCATTTTCACGACGCTTTCTTCGTCTTCAACTTCATTTTTATATCAAACTTTTGAAAATTTATTAACTTTACGTGTTCATGACTTATACACAAAAGTTTATGTAGATCTAAAGTGCAATATGTATACTATGAGATGCGCAGAGAGTAAGTTTTGTCGAAACAAAACTTGAACTTACACGTAATGCGATTAGCAATTTCTCCTAAGTCGTCACTAAGACTGTTCAAGTTCCTAAGAAAACGTATAATAGTCGAAAATAACTTTTGTAAGCACTGAATATTATTATCCTTGTGAGACAAATGTTGAATTGCAAAATCCAAAAAAAGAAGTAAGTAGAAATAGCTCTCTTACAAGTTGATAAAAAATTCACATCAGTTTTATTATTACTGAAAAAAGAAATATTTTGTATATAAATTAAAAGCAGTATTGTTTAATAATAGAATACTGTATAATAACTCAAAAAGCTTTAAAGGTCTTTTTTTAATTTTAAGAAGCAGGGGATGATTTTTTATAAAGACAATAAAAAGCAGGTTATTTTTTAACACTTTCGGTAAATTAGTATTTTGCAGTCGACGTTTTGATTGTGTTATTTTTTCACTTTTCTTTCTGTTCTTCTTTTTTTTGTTTCTTTTCGTTTTTTTGTATTTTTATTTTTTCGTTTTGCTTTTGATTTCTTTTTATTTTGCTTTTTGATTTTTTTTACATTGTCTTTTTCATTTCGTTTGTTCCTTTTTTTCTTCTTTTTTTGTCTCTTTTATTTTTGTCCAACTGCTTTTTTTATTTTCTTAATGTAAAAACATTATAGTTTACAAAAGGGAGAATAGGGGAATGAAAGAACAAGGCACTTCATAGTGGAGTATGAGTTTTACGTCTGGTTTCGCAGGCGGGACGAAGTTAGCAGAACGTAATATAGTTGTAAGTTTTTTTTCTGTTTTTTCTTTTTTTTTTGTAAATTTATGGTAACTGCCATTGAGATAACCCAGAAACGTGTTTTCCTAGCTAGGTACTTCTAAACGTACATTTTAAGCGTGTGTCCTATAGTTATAAACCCAATTTTTGTCAACTTATCTTTGTTTTTCATAGCAGTGGTAAAAAAAATTTTGAAGACGCATTTTTGATGAGCTTTATAGTGCTCAAATGCAATTCTCTGCTTTGTGGAGTGATGCTTTGGAGATAAAATGTTTTATTTTTCATAGTTAGAAAAAAATTCTAATTTTTAATTCATGATGTGTTTCAAGTGAGTTGTATATGAGACAATTTTTAGTCAGACACAAAAGACGAAATTCTTTTGTATTTTTTTTTGTCAATAGGGAAATATCTGTTTTTATTTAGACGAAAGAGGTGAAATTGGATTCTTTTGTAATTTAAGTAATAAGAGAGATTTTAGTCAGACTGTACTTTTTTCTATTACAAAATAGATTTTATTACAAAAATTACCAAAACGAAAGAAATTTCTTTTTCTCTTTAAAAAAATTGTCAATTGACAATTTCACATCACAAAAAAAGAATATATCGAATTTTTATGATTAAAAGACAATTCTTTCCCGTTTCATATTATCGCGCGAATGAAATAACAATATTCCAGAACGAAGAAGACGTTTGGATATATAAGATGAAAATTTATAATCCCAGGTAAAGCCGGAATGGTTTATGTGCAATAAAAAATGTTAAAACCCTTATATAGTTTGATGGTTTTTGAGAGCCACTGAAAGTTATTTATCTTAATATGGAATCTCATAATGGCACTATAATTGTCGATACTCTTTTATAGCGTAAGTTTTCATTTAATATAAGAATGAGGAGAGAAAAAGAATACAAAATTTATTTGCCACCGCTAATGAGGTCAAAGCTTTGACTTAAGGCTTTTAAAAAATTTCTCTCGTTTAACGAGAATGGCAAATTATAATAAAATATCTACATTTATATCATCATGACTTTTCATTTCAACTAATAATAAACCTTCTATTTTCATATTTCCATTAAATTCTCTATATACTAACAAGTAGCTTTAATAACAGATATATAAAGTGAATTGGAACAACAACAACAACAACAACAAAAAAGAGACGAACGAATTTTAATTTCAGCAATTTTATTATTTTATACACTTCATAAAATTCAATAATATTCGCATATTTCAGTTATCAGGTAAATCATAGGAGTTAAATTAACGCTCTCCTCGTTTTTATTTGCGCTTTAGGAGTTATAGTTTTTAATTTTATTTCGTAGTTATAATATATTTATTTCGTAATTAATATTATTTTTAAGCATAAATCCGTTTCTTGGTTATTAAAACAAATAACGTTCTATCCAAAAGATTAGAATTTTTGTATTTAAAATTAAAGTCAAGAAACAAAATAAATTCGATAAAGTAGTAAAAATACGAATATAATATAGAATAATAGGAAAATAGAAAATCACAAAAATAGTTAAGTACAAAAATAGTAAAAATACAAAAAAAGTAAAAGTAAAAAAATATTAAGAATACTAAAATAATAAAAATATAAAAATAGTCAAAATAGACAAGGTATAAAAATAAAAAATTGTTTTATTTCTGTAAAATGGACAGCTTTGACTTGACCTGTTTCTCGTGCGCCTTCACGCAGTAATTAGATCGAAGGCAACAAAGGCAATGGGTGGTGCTTTTTGGTATTGTTGAGTTTCGTCAATGCCTACAAATTCTCGGGTGCGTAGTATTTGATTTTGAATGCTTGTGGGTGGGAGTTTGAATAATCGAAATGCACATATATTCAACGGATTCTCTTATACAAAGGTCAAAAAGGTTTAATTATTTCCTTCTCTCTCTCTCTCTCTCCCCTTCGAAACCACAAAATTAAAGCTCGAGAAATTTCCTCTCACAATATAAACAGAAGCAAATTTTCAAAAATCAATATTTTATTTTATGTGTAAATATTTCTAGTTTTGTATTTTTTATTTTTCTATCTTTCTATTTTTCTATTTTTCACTGTAATAATTTTATTAATTTCGAAAGTATAAAAAATTTTTAGTTTAGATTAAAATAATGTAGTTTTTGGTGGAAAAATGAAAATAATAAAAATACAGAAAATAATAATTTTGGAAAAGTGGTGTGAAAATAATAATAAGGAAAATAGTGAAAATAGTAAAATAAATATAGTAAATAAAAATGGTAAATATAATATAAGTATTAATTGCGAAAGTAAGGTAAAAGAAAATAAATAAAAATTTGCAGAAAATAAATAATCTTGAAAATAGTAATAGGAAAATAATTCGATTTGATAAAAGTTTATGAAAAATATTGTGAACAGGATCGTCTTTAACGATATTTATTAAAAGCATATATCAAGTGAACGAGTAATTTACTTTAATGAACATCCTTAGAAGGATAACAAGGATATATAGAAGTTTTGTGTATCAAGAAGGATCGTGATTGAATTTGGTGCAAGTTGCTACCCGATCATGCGATTATCGCCATGAACGCTATTAAATAGGAAACTATACCTCGTTCCAATTACATATCAGATTTTTATCTTTTATCCATCGTTAAACATTATATCAACTAATTGACCTCCTCTTTATAAAAAAAAAAAGAAAGAAAATCTCTTTCATTTTTAATATTGCAAAATACCGTTATTTTACCTTTACCACACATTTATATTTTCACGATTCTTTTTATTATTTTTTCATTCTTTACTTTTTTCTTATTTTATGTTTCTTTTATTTCTCTTTCATTTCTCTCTTTCATTTCTCTCTAACATTTTTTATAAAAAAAATTATTTGTTTTAAAAATTTTAATATTTTTTCATTACAATTTAGTTTTTCGAATGTTTTTCTTACCCTTGAAGACGAAATTATTGTCACATTTTGATTTATAAGAGTACCTTTTATATCGAGTAATTTATTAAATAATTATGTTTCAAACTACAGGGAAGTAGTAATTAAATATGTTTTTAATTTGAAATAAAATTCCAAGAAAATGCGAAGAAAAGAAAAGAGAAATGATTAATAATAATGAGCACCGCGAAAGGCTTTTTTTGCACTAAAAGGAGAAAATTAATTTTTCTCTCAATTTTCATGAATGCAGGTAAATTTTTTAACGTTCCCTTCGTGGGAAAAGTGGAAAACTGTGTTTTACATAAATATATTGCCACTTGGGTAAATAATAATGAAGTAGAAACATCGACTATAGAAGAAAAATGGTCACAGCTCTATTTTTCATTTTTTTTTCTTTTTTTTTACTCAGGACTGTCCCGCGTCGGAAGTAGTTTGCGTGCAAGGTAAATTGGTCCACGGAGAGAGAGAGAGAAAGAAAGGGAGAGTGAGTGAGCTTTCGCGAGTTATCACGGAACTTTGACGAGCAGCTTTTCGAAAGCATCGCCGAAACGAATTAATCACAAGCCGCATACACAAGCTCTCTACAATATTTTTTTACTCTCTTTCTCTCTCTCTTTTTTTCCCTCTTGTATATATTCGTTTTTTCTTTTCTCTATTCAGGCTCAATTTTTTTTACCTATTCTTTCTTGTTTATATTATAGGAAAAATTCCCACGAGAAACACGCGTTTTCCCGTCCCCACGATGACAAATTACACTGACGAAATTACACTCGCGGTAACGAGCTGCGAAACGCCACTCCCGATTTTAACCATAGGCATTATTCACGCAACACTCATTGCTTCTTTCTTCATTGTTTTGAATTTTTTTTTTTTTTTTTTGAAAAAGTTTTTTCTTTCTAAATGAAAACCAACGTATTTAGAAATAATTTTCCCAAGCAAAAAAATTTATTAATCATTGCTTTACAAGGGAAAAAATGAGAAATAAAAAGTAAAAATAATAAAAAAAATTGAATAGTAAAAAAATTAAATTTAAATAAGGAGACTAAACAAATTAAACAACAAAAAACACAAATAGTAAAGGAAAATAAAATAGAAAAAAATAATCATACAAAAAAAGGGCCAAAAAATTAAAATAAAAAAATAACAGAGTATAAATAATAAATGAACAATAAATTTTAATTAGCAAAAATGTTTGTTAATTTGAATTACTGACTGTCTATTTGCTTTTGAAATAGTAAATTTTAATAAGAAATTTATAGAAATTATTATTTATTAGTTAAATTAACAAATTGATTGCTTTTTGTTTTTGAATTAGTAAATTTGACTAATAAATAGTATTGATAAATTCTACTAATTTATCAATAAAATTTACTAATTCAAAATCAAAAAGTCAGTCAATAAAACAAAATAGTAAAAATGTTTACTAATTCAATTTTAGAGAGAAACTAAATAGTAAAAATAATAAAATAAAACAAAAATAATTATTAAAAAATTAAACTATAAAAAGACCATTAAAAAATGTAGATTATAAAGAGAAACTAAAATATTAAAAATATAAAAAAAATGAAATTGAAAAAAGTTATAACAAAAAGATAGTAAAAATATACAAAAATAAAACTTAAAAATTAAAACAGTCGACAGAAACTAAAAATGCAATGAATAATAAAAAAAAGTAGTAAAAAATAAAACTATAAAAAGAGAACTAAAAAAGTAAAGATAATAAAAATAAATCAAGTAATAAGTATACAATAAAAATAAATAATAAAAAGAAAATAAGAAAAAGTACAAAGTATTAAAAATTAAATCTATATAAAGGAGACTAAAAAAGACAAAATAATTTTAAAGAATCAAGTAACGAGTAATAAAAATAATAAAATAGAAACCAGTAAACTATAAACTAATACAATAACAATAATAAAAAAATGATAAGAATAAAAATAATAAAAGAAAATAAAAATGGAGATATAACACCATAAGTAATAATAAAAAAGCGTGAGGAAAATATAACTATTTAATTTGCAATTAAATGAATGTTCAAATTTAAAATTCAAACTAAAACAAGAAAATTGCAAAATTAAATACCAAAACAAAATAATTTTCCACCCAATTTGAAGAATTACCATAAAATAATTATAATAACGAAAAAAAATCTAATGAATAATAATTAAAATTATAAATCAAAGTTAATAAAATTTGAAATCAAACTTTTCTCCGAACATACTCTGCTGGAGTTGATATAATATTTCGTGGGTGTGTGTGTGTCTGTGATGAAATTCGACATTGATGGGACAGTTGAAACTTTCAGTTTATATACATCCAGCTGTATATATATAGGTATATATATATTTTGACGAATATAGACGAAAACGAAGAGATGAAAACGTTTTGTGTCACTGTCTCGATTTCTGATGCACTTGCATAACATATGCCACGAGCATTATATGAGATGTCGGCATTATCATTACGAACTTGCATTTACGCGCGTGATAAATTTATTATGTACCTCCCAACCGCGGTAGCTGTCTCTATTATTGCGTGCGGTCCGCTTCTAAATGGACTCGGTAATTATAATTCGATTAAATAGATGATTCAAAATTAACAGGAGATGAGAAAATTTATCTAACGTTTCGATTTAATTATTTCTTGACCTAAATGGACCTGAAACTTTAATTGGCAATTTCTTCATTTTCCGATTTTCATACTAATTAGTGTTATTGTTATTATCGTTTCGCACTCGATTCGATTTGAGAATTTATAAACAAATTCAATTTTCATTCTGACATCGATCATGAAATTTTCATTGTAATATGTTTTACATTTAATGGTATGAATTTTTGATGTTATTAACTTTAAATTCATTCAAACTTATTATTATTACTATTTTTATCTGTTTTTATTGTACAATATTTTTTAATATTACTATTTACTTGTTTCTTTGTTTGTCAATTCAGATATTTTTTACATTAACATTAATTTGATAGTTTATTTCTCGGTTTTCTTCCTTGTTTGTTTTTATTTAAAGTTTGTCGATTTTTATGGTTTTTGTATGTTTATTTTTCTATTAGAAGGTTTATTATTATTTTTTGCTTTTTTTGTTTTTATTTTATTTTTTTATTTTTCTTCTTTTGTTCATTTACTTTTCTGGTAGTTTCTTTATTATTATTTTGTTTGATTATTTTTAGTTTTCTTGTTTAGTTTCTTTTTTAGTTTATTATTTTTTTGTCCCTTAATTTTTTTTGTTAATTTCAAGTTTGTTTATTTGTTTTTTCAATTTTTTCCAGTTTATTCGTTTGTTTCTCTATTTGGCAAAAAGAAAATGTCAAAAAGGAAGCAATGAATTTATTTATTAATAATAAAGCACGTAGCGTTCACGTTTTGCGATACTTTCAGATCGGAGAAAATGAATTTCGCATTAAAACATAAATTACATTTTATGACTGTTCATATAAATTTAGCAGGCAAGTACTTGTGTTGTAATTTCGATTGTCGAAGGAATTATATAGCTTCCTATATATCACACTAGTCAGGCGTAAAAACCAGGTCACTGACCAATGAAAAAGAATGTAAACGGTGTTCGCCAGTTGAACTTCTTCTACCTCATTTAGTCACAAAATTGGAACTTTGCACTCTTATAGAACTCCTTCGAATTCCCGTAAACTAAGCTTTTCATTTCACATAAATAATGCTTTAAATCGCTGCAAAAATGCTCCAGTAAAATAACGAATCGAATTTATCGAAAGCTGTTGTTTTTTCTTCACTTGAGAGGATACTTTTTGCCGGTACAATAAAAATACTAAAAAAAAGTACAAAAAAATTATCGAAACAAAATAAATTTAGTACTCTTATATTTAAAAATTCTCTAAAAGAGTATTTTAATTCTCCCTCTTTTTAATTTTTTTTCCAAACTAAAAGATTAATTGCCAGAAAGAATAAATTCCGTCAATTATGCTTTGAACAAAAAAATATTATTTATTGAGGAAAAAATTGAAGCGTTTTGTTTAGAGAAATAGGAAGAAATTATTTTAAAAAGCTGACAAACTTTGCAAAGCGAGAAATTGAGAAAATAAATATTGCTAAATAATATTTCCCTTTGACGAAAAAACGAAACGAATTTTTTTTTTGATTTTTTTCTTTTTAAAGTCAAAAAGTCAGAGGGAGATTTGAAGCTATATAAAAATAACGTTTCTAAATCCTTTTCATGAGTGGACAATATTTTTTAAATGGATGTGACAAGAAAAAAATTTGCTATTTTGCGCAAATATTTTACTGTTCTCTTTATTTTCGAAGCGAATTCCTGGTAGTTATTTGTTGGAAAAATATTAAATTGGTGGAAGGAGAATTAATTAATTAAAGAGATAAAGTGAAGAAATAAAAGAATATTAAATGAATAAAATTCAAGTTTAACAGATATGCAATAAAAAAAATAAAAAAGTACAAATAAATAGAAAATAAATTGAAACTAAATAGAAAATATATAGAAAATATATATAAATTAGATAAAAAATAAATAGCTAATTAAATAAGAATACAAAATAAATAAGAAAAAATAAAAATAGAAATAAAAATTAAACAGTATAGAGGTTGGTAATTTCAGTGAAAAGACACATTGAAAATTGTAAGGCGACACTTTTATTGCACTTGACAAAAAATATCCAACATAAAGTTTTAAAAACGGCAAAAAACCACAATTGAAAAGATTAACAACCTTCTATAAATTCAATGTAATTAAATTTCTTTTTTTCGTTTATTTTTTTTTTACTCTCTCTTTCTATTTTGTGAAGAGCAATAAAAAAGAGGAACTTTAACGTTAGTCAACGTTGAAATTATCGTCTTTTCTCATGTGTATCGCTCTGTTTACTTTGCTCAATTAGAAAAGTCGATTGATAGACGCAAGGCGAGACGGACAAAGGAAGTCAGACAGAGTTATTGGATTAACCTGCTCTTAACAAGACTTTTCACTAATTCCAATCTTTCTTATCCGTTCTTCTTTCAAGAACTACTTTCTTGGCGTAAATGAAAAAAAAAATAAATAACTTGAAAAAATATCTAAATTTTCTGCTCTTATTCTTTAGTTTCGAAAAAAGGAAATACTCTTTAGTTTTAAAGAAATAAAATTTTTGACTGCTATTATCTTTTGGTTTCGAGAAAATGAGTTCTTTAAACTTTAGTTTAAGAAAAGGAAATATTTTACTGTTTTGTTTAAAAAGAAGAAGAAATAAAAATTTTTTATTTTAAGTAAATAAAATTTATATGATCCTAAAATAAAATTTACTTGAATCAAATAAATACAAAATATTATTTCTAAATTAAATATTCTAAATTAATTGAGTATTTCAAAATATAAAAAAATACTAAAATCTTACTAAGAGTTTATTTTCAGAAACATATTTTCTTGACATTTGCTACTAGAAAAAAATGAGATATTCGTTTTTATAAAATTTCAAAGAATTGAGTAATGTTTTTTGTATTGAAAACTATCGAGATTTTTTTTTCAGTTAGATAAGTTTAAAAAGAAAAGCTCCCTTATGATTTGACACAAAACACGTCCGAAAATACGGGTAACATATTTTCTGAAAGCAAAAGATATAGGCAACACTTGCAACATTGTCAAAGAAATAATATATATATATATATATTCACTAGACTATTGGATTTTTCCCCTTTGCGCCTCCACACTAGGGATTTAAACTTTCAGTTCACCTGTTATTTTCTAGTTTTCACAATTCTTCTTTATTTTTTATTTGCTTTTTTTGCTTACTTTGGTTTACTTCCACTTGCTTATATTCTTTTTGATTTTTATACCTTTTCGATTTTCTAATCATACTTTGTCAATCAAAAGCAATATTCCCTATTACGAATAAAATTCGCTTGATTCCAAAAACTCGATATTGACATTTTTAAAAAAATAAACTTCTTTTTTTAATTTAAAATTCAGTGAAATTTAAATTTAAATTTTTTGAATAATTTTAAATTAAATAAAATTTTGTTTAATGTTTTTTAAAATTTTTAATTGAATAAAATTTTTATTTAGTGTTTTTAAATTTTTAATTAAATATAATTGTTGTTTACAGTTTTTTTTTAAATTTTTAATTAAATAAGATTTTTATTTACAGTTTTTTTTATTTTTAATTAAATAAGATTTATATTTACGGTTTCTTGTAAATTTTCAATTAAATAAGATTTTCATTTAAAGTTTTTTCTAAATTTAAAATTAAATTAACTGAATTAGAAAAAAATGTACAAACTGTTTATTTTTAGTGTGGAAATATTTAATTTTTTATTTAAGCAGAAGAGATTTTTTTTGTATAAATATTTATTTGCTTGGGGGAAAATTGCTATTATTTATTTATTTTTTGCGCATCTTTTGGATTTTTTTAAAGAAACAGACTGTCGGACTGGGTAGGTCTTCCCACAAGAGATTACGACACAGTTACATACTAAAGAGCATTAGGTACGGCTTCTTACGCAAATCCAGAAGCATGACTTCTTCATAAAATCACCTTTTACCAACCATGTATTCTATGCAAAACTGCTTCTCGATATCTTCTTATAAAATTTTATTCATGAAAATAGAATTCTCGATAGGGAGAATAAAAATAATCTTTCTTATTATTGAATCGAAATTGAGATAATTTTCAATTCAACCAATTTTCATAATTATTTTCGTTCACTTGAGTGTTCATTACTTAATGAAATTAAAATTATGAACGAAATTATTTTATCAATATAACTATTTTTGCAATGAAAATCGAAAAATGGATGTTAACATTTTCTAATTTTTACTATTTATACATTTTATCGAACAGTTATTCTAAGAATATCGAATTAAGACAACAATTTTAACAAACATGTTGCGAAGCAAAGTTTTGAATTACGCTTTTTGTTTCAAATTGATATCCTTAGAAAAACTGCTCGATAAAATGAAAAATAAAAAAATTTAATTAAATAATAAATAACTTGTTAAATATCCAATTTATCATAGTATTAAGAAGGGGCCAATTTTTTCCCCTCGAAAATTAATCATCGAGCGATGAAAATTGTGTTCTTGGAAAATAAAAATTTGTTCCTTTTTTTGCGTCGATGTCGAATAAACAAAAGCAAAAAACAAAATCTACCCTCTAAAATCTGAAATGAAGGCAGCAAAAAAAGCGTTAGGGCTTAAAAGTCAACAAGTTGAAAGTTTTGAATTTCACTCTCTTGAAGGGATGTCTGCATGTACGAACTGAAGTTGATGTTTGCCCGAAGCGAGCATGATTAATGAACTTCGGGGTTTGACGTGGTCTGATACCCTAGTCAAATTGCAAACTCATCAGACCTACTTCCGCTTCTATACCACGTGACTCACACCTCACAATTTACAAAGCAAGACTCACGAGTCTTCACCTACGTCATTTGACAATTAAAGAGTGCTGAGCTCGAAACTTGTGCATTATTCCGCAAGTTTCATTCGTCACTCTCTCGACAAGATTCGACAAAAAAAAAGAAAAAAGAAAAAAGAACTTTTGATCCTTTCTTTTGTTTCAATTCCAAATGGTTAGAAAAAATGGGTTTTGTTATTATTTTCAACTGTAATTGTTACTTGTTTTTTACTTTATTACTTTCGTTACTTTATACTGTTGTCGATTTGTAATTTTACTGGTGGTTGATTTTATTAGGTCAGACTACGATTGTTACAATTACTTAAATTTAAATTTAAAGAAAATAATTAAAGTAATCAGAGTAATTAATGTAGAAAAGAAGATGAATTTCGTCTAGGAATATATAATAATTGTCCGACTACTTAACTAAATTGGTGATGCAATACATACATTAAAAGAGAAGCACGTCGCAGATGCTTTAGAATTTGAAAAGCGTAACAAAAGTGCGGGATGTTCTGGCACACAAACATTGCCAAAGTGAGAAAGAAATGGATGAGAGAAAAAGGCTTTGTAAGAGAGAGAAAGATAGTGAAAAAAATCTCTGAGAGAAAGAGAGAGAGAGAGAGAGAAAAAAAGAGAGTTCAGCCGGATATCATGCGAGATAAAAATCAAATTAACCTCATATACCGCACCAGGTGACCCAAAAAAGGCAAACCGTGTGGTCGTCGAGAGAGAGAGAAAGAGAGAGAGAGAGAAAGAGAGGGAGAATTCCTCCCCGTTGGCTTTACATTACCCGCCGAGATTGCAATTTCGAGACTCGCAGCCTTTCCATCCTTGATGCCCTCTGCACCCTGCCAGTTTTCCTCTTTCTCGTTAGCATTCGTCGGAGAGCGGAATCTCGTAATAAAACCTTTCCCACCTCCCTTTTGCATACCGTGCGAGAATTTAATGCCGCACAGCTCGCATAAGTTGATTGCAAAGTCTCCGTGTACACGTGTTCCAATTTTTTCTTTTTTTTTCCTTTTTCGGCTCATTTATGTATACTATATGTTCAACAATCGTTTTATGCATTTTCAATAGGATATAATACGCAATCTGTGATTCAATAAATTTTACACCCCAGTTTCCGTTTTTTTTGTATTCTTTTTTTTCACTTCTTCCTCTTTTAAATTGGATGTAAAAATTATGGATTATTCATGTAATAATTAAAAATTATAGGTACTCTTTAAAATTATGGGCACCCTTTAAAGAAAAATGTGCACATTTTGAAGATGAAATTTTTAATGGTTAATTAAAAAAGTTTTCCATTGATTATGCATACATTCTTTAGATGAATGAGTAATTTTTTTTATGTCGTGGGATTTTTAGTGAAGAAAATACTGGGTTGAGGGGATTTTTTTTCAAATGTTGCAAATATTTTTTATCTTAAACAATATTGATTAAAAAATATTAGTTGAGGTGAGGGAAGCTTTCAATTTTTACTAAATTTAAATAGAAATTTAAAATTTTTATTTTTAAGTAGAAATTTGAATACGTCAAAATCTAAATATTTAAACATAAAAAAAAGTATTTCATTCATTTAAACAATTGAAACATTAGAAAAACTTTATTTAAAAAATTGATTTTTCAATCATTTTCAATATTTTCTAAAATATTTTTAATATTTTTAAAGATTGATGAACAACAAAAAGAATCCTATTTTCTTTGCCAGCAACCTTTAGAAGTATCAAAAATATTTCATTTTTATTTTGAATATTTTTTTTGATTATCTTATAAGTTATAAGCTTTCAAGTCACGACGAATTTTACTACAAAAGCTTAATTTTTTTCTTGAAAGCGAAAGTCAAAGTGAAATTTAAAAAATCGATTTTCCATGGGAAAATATTATAATTATTAATTATTACAAAAATTTTATTTATATTTCGAACTAATTTTGCAATTCAAAATAGTCACAATTAGAAAATTTTAATTCTTTATCTGATAACCTTTCGAATGGTTCAGAATATCGATTAAGGTCAGGGGAAAAGTCAAAATTCTATCTAAAAATCAATAAAAAGTCAGAAAAAGTAAACTTAAATTTTTGTGTCAATCTTGTCAAGAAAAAAATTCCAATAACCGAGAAAAATCAAATTAAAAAAAAGGGATTTTATTTACGAAAATATTTTTCACTTTAGAAAGAAATATTTTAATTTTATAAAATAAGAAATATTTTCATTTTATAGATAAAATATATTTTATTTTTGTATAAAAAAATTTTAATTCCATATAAAAATATATTTTTATTTCAAACAAAGAAAATTTTTTTTTTATTTAACAAACATGAATACTGTTACTAATTTATTCCCCTGATTTCATAAACATAAATATTTTAATTTTAGAAAGAAAATAATTAACACTCTTTGAAAAGTTATTAATCAAAAAAATATTTTTCTCTGTTTCAGGTGAGCCTATAACTTCTTTCTCTATCAAATAAATAATTAAGTAAGTAAGTAACAAAAATGACAAAAAAATGCAAATATACTTTTTTACAATATTATGTAAAAATTAATAAGATATTAAAATATTCCCATCACGAAAATTTTAAACCACGTGGGAAAAAATGTCTCTAATATAAAAAAATTCTTCACTTTTTTAATTAAATTTTTCCAAACAAAGACACACAATTTAACTTTTTATATTTCTCTCATCCTCGAAGTGAGCTTAATAAATGGAATAAAAATGCGCAATTTATTTTTTAAAAAAAGTAAAAAATAATAAAATAAAATACCATTGGATTACCATATATATATATCGATGAGAAAATATCGAAACTAGTAAGTTAACTATAACTCAAAATAAAAACTCGAAATCCGCCCGTTATTTTCTCGATTTGCTTATATACGTCTTGGAATCTCACGATTGCGGCTCACGCTTCCATTTTCTTCTTTATATAAATTCCTCTCTCCTTTTTATTCCTTTCTTTTCGTTCCCTTTCTCTTCTTTGTAGTCTCTATCTTTTTTATCTGTCTCTTCATTTTTGTTTTCTCTTTTTTCCTCTTTTCTTTTTTTCTCTTTTTCCATTTTTTCTTTTTTGTCTTTTTCCCTCTTCTTTTTCCCCCTTTTTCCTGTTTCTTTTTTCTTTCTTTTTCCATCTTTCCTTTTTTCTCTCTCTCTTCTTTTTCTCATTTTTCTCTTCCTCCCTCTCTCTTTTCCTCTTTCCTTTTTTCTTATGTTTTCTATCCTCTTCCCCCCCCCCCTTTTTCCTTCTTTCATTTTTTTCTTTCTTCATTTTTTCTCTCTCTTTCCTTTTTTCTATCTTCTTATCTTTCTCTTTTTCCCTCTTTATTTCTTTTTTTTCTCTTTTTCCCTCTATCTTTCTTTCTTAATTTTTTTCACTCTCTTTTTCTCTTTCCGTGAATTCATGCTCTAAATTCACTGTCTATAAAGTGCATTCATTTTCCTTTGGAGAATGTTATACACCCGATATTGTTGGCCGTACTTAAGATTATCCCTCTGATTCTCTCTCGCACGTGTGACCAGACTAACTGCATGTGCAAGCATTTTCTGGCGCACAAATACTCACACAAACACAAAGAGACACTGTATAGAGTGCCCAGATGGATATACACGTATATAGTATACGTATCTGCAGTGCCTGAAATTGTGCGGTCGACTATAAAACTCGCACGAGTTTTGCCTTTACCTCTCGTTTTATTTCTACTAAAAACAAAACTCTTTCACGAGACTAACCTACTGCGAGAGAGAACAAGTAAGTGAGTGAGAGAAAGGGTTAATGCGAATCTTTGGATGTAATACTATTACAATATTTAATTCTGCCCTGAGAGAGCCAAAAACATTTCTAAAAACCAAATTTCAAAACCACCGAATATTTTGGTCTTGGTTTGTAGAAGAAATAATAGTCACAAATGTTTGGACTATTCTAAATTGGAATTAATTTTGAGACAACATTTTTTTAAAGCCACAAATAAGGAGAGAGGGAAAAAAGTAATAAAGAGTTGCCTATAATTTATTTTTAAAGCAAATTTCACAATGGAAAATAAAATAAAATGACTTTCTCTTTGACGATTATTGGAACGTTACTTTTTGTCATTATATTTAAAAAATTCCCTTTTTGTCGAGAAATAATGCAGAGCCATTTGGCTTTTCTAATTTAATCCATTTTATGTATAAATAATTCATATCGTGAAATAATAAATAATTAATATAAAGTATATCAAATTTTGTGCATACAGAGTTCGTTTTAATTAGATTAAAAATCGTTTAGCACACAAATTTCACATATATTCCCCTGCCTCTTGATATATATGATAAATAATTCACCGACTGAATTGTATTCATGTATGCAAAGAGAAGTTTAATTTATAAAATACGAGCTTACTTTAGTAAATTAAAATAAGTCCAGTGAAATATTTCACTGTAAAAATTGTTATTATTAATTAAATATTGTGTTCTATTTACAGAATCAATCATTATTTGATGTAGTGACTTTAATTTAGAACAATTTAATTTCGGAATTTAATTTGTATCAAATTTTAAATTAGAATTTAATTTATATAAAAGTTTTAATTAGAATTTCATTCAGAAAATTCTGAACTAGAATTTAATTTATAAAATTAAAAATTATAAATTAATTTTTTCATTGAATTTGAGAAGGAATAATAATTGTTTGATGAAAGAAAACGTTTCATTAAAATTGTATTGAAAAATTTAATGACTCACGTTTTTTTCTTCTTTTAAAGAATGTAATTAAAAAAATGTGTCAGTAAGAAATATTCATTCTAGTGAAGAGGGTAGGATAAGAGAGATAAAGGGACATTGGGCACTTTTCGCGTAGGCGAAAGACCGAGAAGGAAAAAAGTATCAGATTGACTCGCACATTAAATTAGAGTTCATTAGATCGGATTAAATGGAGCTTATTAGATTCCCCTCAAAGGAGAGGATATTTAAAAGCTCCGTTCCGAGTGACACAAAAGCTCTATTTTTCCCTATATAAATATTTTTTTTTAAAGTTCAAATATAAACATAAATTATTAAAATTATTTTCAAAATAAAATTTTTAAGTAAAATTCGAATTTAAAAACCAAATTCTTGATTGTTTGAAAAATATTCGTATGATTTGACCAAAATGTCCAAAAAATTCTCATAATTAAATGTATTTTGAAATTTTTTTTACTTTTGTCAAATTTCTTAAATTAAATTTTAAAGCTGGTATATTTTTGGAGAGAATTATAACATTATTAACTATTATATACATAAATTGCACGTAAAATTAAATTTAAAACAAGTCAAAGAACATAAACAGGCAGCCACATAATTTTGAGTATTAAATTTTAAAGCTAGATATTCTTTTTGTTTAAAACCGAGATAGAATTTTGAAAAATTAACTAGGTGCCAGTTTCAGCTTCATTCAAAGAACATTATTAAAACTAGTAATTATTTCAGAAATTATGTTAATTTTCACAAAAGGCAAACTGGAAAATTTTTTACCTATCTATTTTTCCTCTAATAGGAAACATTTTTTTCAAGACAAATTTTTTTGCAGTAACACAATTATTCGAAATTTAATTAAAAGAAAAAGAAAAAATTTCTAGTTACACTCTAACTGGGGAAATTAAAGTTTTTAATTAAAACATCCAGAAGGATTTTTTTTGTTTCAGTTTCATTAAATAGAAAAATTTCTGTTTGTAATTTTAAGAGAGAAAAGACAATTTTTTAAGAACCAAAAATAACAAAATTAGAATAAAAGTAAATGTACATTTTATTTAAATTTAAATATAAAGTTGTATTTTTGAAAAATTTCTTTTGTAATTTTAATATTTAAACGTATATGCACATGAAAAGAAAAAGAGTTTATTATTAAAAGTAGTAAAACTTTGATGTGGACTGAAATTGAAAATTTTATGTACAATTGTGTATATATATATGTGTGTGTGTGTGTTCATATAAATATGAAAATTTATGCGAAATAAAAATGAATCGATGAGCATTGTCAGATTGAAGAGATTTTAGTAGTTTATAAAAAAAATGAATACATATGCAAAGAAAAGTGTATTTTTTAAATGAGATCAACAATTTTAATTATATTTCTAATAAAGTAAATTATTACTAAAAATACAATTGAAATTAAATAGATAATTTTGTAAATTTATTAAGGATATTTGACGTCATAATGGTTCAAATGCTCTTAATAAAAAATGGAAAAATAAAAAAATAAATAAAAAAAAAAATAAAATAAAAAATAAAAAAAATAAAGAGAATAAAGAAAATAAAGAATAAAGAATAGAAATAAAACAGTAATGAAGAAGTAATAAAGACAATAAAATAATTAAGACAGTAATGAAAAGATAAGAAAAAAAATAAAAAAGGAAAAATGTTTTCAAGGAAAAATTGAAAAAATATTTCACCGAGGTAACTGGAATTGAGTTAATTAAAGTATCACTTTGTAAAGTTAATAAATTACCCTTTGTCGCAAATTATTTAGTGCAAAAAAGGAGTAATGCAGCAAAAAAAAGAAATTTATAAAAACTAAAGCTGGAATCAAGACGTTCATTGTAAAGAATTAGATGAGCATAGAACAGGGTAATTTACGTCACATCTTCAAAGAATGTCCCGGTAATAATATTTCAGGTCCTTTTGTTTCATAGAAGGATTTACATTTTCTTTCCCGTATCATAAAGCAAACAGAGAGAGAAAGAGAGAGAGAGAGTGAGGTTTCACCAAAGACAAGTCTGTTAAGTTGTGCAGAATAATAGCAAAAAGGAGAAAAATAAAAAGAGAGAGAGAGAAAAGTTCAAGTAAAACTTTCAAGAGAGACCAAAACCCCAGTGAAATCGTCCCTTGAAAGAATAAATTTCACGGTATTATCGAAGCTCGAATATCCCCCATAAGATTTTTCCTCAGTTGTCTTTTTACTACTATAAAAGTTCATTTTTTTTGTCCTTGAAAACTGGGACGCAAGTGAACTTTCTGCACACATACATATATACAGACTGAGAGAAAGAGAGAAAAGAAAGTTTTGTGGTTTTCTTTGCTAAAGGAAATCGAGATAGAGCAGTAAGGTAAAACGAGAAATGCGAAAAAGGGGTAAGAAGTTCAAATCATTGGCTATGATCCAAAAATCCCTCCTTTCTGGAAATCTTATTGCTGGCCGTTAAAATTTATGTCTTTTTCCTATACGTGGAAAATTTTTGCCTATTCTCTCTCTCTCCCCCAAAAAACCATTCATACGTCAAATAAATTCCCTCCCTTTAAATACGACGAAAATGAGAAAAGTAGGTTGAAAGAAATTTATAAGTCATTTTCTCCATATAGAGCGAAAACATTTGAATGTCCTCTCTTCTTTTTGAGTAATGTTATACTCTTTCTAAGATTAATGTAAATAAATAATAATTTACGGATTATAATAAAATTGTAATAATTAATATTTTTAAATATTAAAATCTTTTTAATTTTTTATTATTTATTTTTATTAATAATTAAAAATAAACTGTTTTAATTATTGTCGTTGTTAGTTTTTCGTCTTCTGTTTATTGTTTTTTAAAACTTCTTTTCGTGTATAAAAGAGAACAAATAACGAAACATGGGGGAGATTTTAATTAAATGACCTAAATTATATTAATTAAATGTCATTTAAGTCAGTTCACTCGTAACAATGAAAAATATGGTAAAGAGCATGATTTATTTTAAATTACAAAAGTTTCTGCCACTTAGTAAAGTATTATATTTTTCACAGCAGGAAAAAAGAACGTTTTCAAACAAGCGATCATGAATCACAATTAAAAGTTGTAGTTAACAATTTCTTTAAACGCCAAAATTCGAATAATTTTCATTCTTACATTCTTCTAAGGTAATTTATATTTTTAAGCAAAAAGAAAATGATTAAATTAAATATTTAAATTTCAATATAATTTGTAATATAAATGATAAAAGGTAATTTTTTGTACAAATATTCCTGGAAAATAATATTTCTATTTAATTTTTTGAAATATTTAAACAAGTTGCTCATTTCTGGAACATTTTAGCTTTCTCAGAATGTATACAAAGTTCTTATTTTTTTTGCCACTAAAATTTATTCCTTTGCGTTAATTTTTTTTTCCATGATTAAATTGATGGATTTTTTCTCAATATTAATATTAAGTAATTTAATAGTTGGAAACTCGATACTTGGAAATGTTGAATGCAGAATAAGATAAAAATGCCTTATTAAAAGTTGAACTGAATTATAGGGTTTAGGTTGCTACTGTGTGCATAGTTGCAAGGTTCTTGGACTAACGAGAGTTCACTAACAATTATCCAGGTCTGAAACTTGGGGAGAATGTAGTTTCGTGAAAATACCTACATATTCTATAATTATACGTATATATAGAGAGAGAAGATTGTGTGTGTGAACGTAGAGGAAGCTTGAAGGCGTTCTCATTCGATGGAACATTTCTCTCGTGGAGAAATTGCCAAAATCAGCATCTAACCCGCAGGCCAGGGACTGACCAGTCACTAACTCTATTGATAGTGTTCGATATCGATATTCGACATTGCTCGTCTGCCCTTTCAACTTTAGATAGTCTCTCTCTCTCTGTTTCTCTCTCCTTTTTCGCTTTCTCTCTTAATCTAAATTTCAATTTCTCTTTTACTAGTGAAAATTGAAATGGCCGAGAGAGAGAAAGCGAAAAAGGAGAGACAGAGAGAGAGAAAAGAAAAGAGAAAATAGGGAGAGAGAGAAGAAAGAGAGAGGAAAGAGAGGGAAACTATCGAGGAAAACTTGAGTTCCTAGCTCTTCGACCAGAAACTTGAATGAACCCATAAACCGAAGTAACGTCACTTCAAACTATAGCTTCCATAGCCGACTAACTCTGCTAATCTCGCGATGCAATTTTGCCCTTTAGGGAGATCCCCGAACTACGTAATCAAAATTTCAAATTGGTCAAACCATCGCAGTGTTGATGGACATCAAAATTTGACAAGGGTTCATTTTTTTTCATCAAAAATTATCACAGAAATTAACAGGGACGATGGTCTCATATAAAGTCTATTTCACTGGGAAAAAAAAGTTTTATACACCGAAGCATACTATATTACTTAAGGCTGTGACTGAAAATAAAAAAAAACGAATTAATTACAACTAAAAATTTCCTATAAAAAGAATTTTTAAACATTCCGTCTGACTATAATGAAGACTATTGATATAATTGTTTAAATTCGAATTGCAAGAATTAAAGTTCTGGTGAAAAAAATACTTTTCCAAAGTTCCACTAAAGTGACTAAAATGTAAACTAAAGGCCTGACTGAAAAAGAACTTTTACTTCTGATCAAAAACAAAAATCTACTTTTTTAGTGATAAGCGAATAATTTTTTTTAATATTCATTTTTCTGTTTTTAATTTTTCAAAACTAGTAAATTAAGGATTTAGTCAGACAATAAGTACAATCCAGGAGGAACAACAAATTTCAAGCCTTCATATTCATTATATCATTGTGTCTAGACACTGTTTATTCGAAGGTAAAGTTCACATAATTGGGCATATTGAATATTGCATGGGAAAATTTACAAAGTTAATTCCCAGAGGGTTATAAACACACACAAACAAACACAAATATACATAAACTGTAACTTAATTTGTAAAATCCTAATTCTTGTTATTTTCGAAAGTTTTTGAGAAATAAATAATAGTAGACTTATGGCAAACTTGAAACTGAAAGTGATAATTAATTATCTTCTAATGGACGCTTATACCCTCTCATTGTTTTGAAGCTAACCCGAGGATACAAGCAAGATTCAATTCACCGTCAAGCGAGAAGTTTGAAAAGGCAAAGTTGAACACATCCCCCCATAGGATCGAAGCATTGAAGATGAATTTGGGGTCTCAAGAGTTTCAACCAATAAGATTATATAGTTTCAACACAAAATTTGTTCATCAACTAGTTATTACCAACTTTTCAGTTAGTACAAAATCAAATCACGACACGAACTAAATTAACTTTTGATGAATTAATTTCACCTTTTTGATGTATTATACAGAGAGGGGAATTTTCCGAATATGGTTCATTTTTCACAAACTTGTAACTTTCGACTACGGTCATATTTTTTTAAATTTTCTTCAAAATTTTTAAATCTTTAAAAAATAAACCTTTAATAAAGCTTGAAATTAATCAGAAAGTAACGCAAACATGAGAAATTTAGAAAAAATAGTTTAATATACAGTAAGTTAAATATTACGAAACTAGTTAACAAAATATAGATATCGATAAAAAGATAAAGATAAACAAGATAAGGAATTACAATTTCTAAAAAGTTTTTTTTCGAAAATTCTAATTTTTGATTTGTAAACTTTTGAATAATAAATTTGGAATTAGAATTTTCGAACAATTTCCGATATGTATGTACAATTCGTGCTCTATATTCGTGATGTATGTTGGAGAGGAAATTTTTCTGGATTTTTAAATTTCGAGTCAAATTGTCTCAATCGAATTCAAATCACGTCTTGACTCAATGATGTTAACCCTCGTCGAATAACGAGGATTCCCTTCCTATAAGTGTCTCTATTTGCAACAGATATTTGAAAGCACAATGTGAGAACGTGTTCAACCTTTGAATTCAATCCAATACACAATAGATAGGATCATAAAAAACCATATCAAAAATGTATCCCCCTAAAAAAATGCCCTTCTCACTTTTTTCATTCCATTTACTTTACGTCCGATCGTCTCAATAATTTTTGGTACCTACTTAATTTTTATCATATTTTTTTCTGTTTAAACGATAAGTTTTTTTATTTTTCCTTTTTTTATTTTTTTACTGAAATTAAAGAATTTAAAGATTTTAAAATTTCGAAAGCTTAAGAATTTTTTAATTTAAAAAAAATGTAATGTTTACTATTTGGGGGGTAATGTTTGTAGAATACTGTTTGGATTTCTAGCGTCGAGTTTTGATACATCCGAAGTGGATTTTACTACCTTTGGACTAAAATTGACAAACAAATTTTTACTTCGGAAATGGTAGAATTAATTCAGGAAATAGTAAAAGTTGAACTGTGGAATTGCGCAGAAGTTTCATGCCATTCAGCTATTATCCTTTTACCATATAAACGTAGTAAAAGTTACTTTATTCGCTTTTTCCCGTGAATTAATGTCAAAAATTTCATTGTTCCGAATTTTACACTTTTTGATTCGAAGTTATATCGCTGAATGAAAAAATGTTTTGGAAAATTATTTTATTTATAGTAGAAATTCACTAAACTTTTTACAAATTTCAAATATCATTTGATAACATTTTTTTGATATTTTTCATTGAATTTATATTTAAATATAAAATATAGTATTTAAATATTTAATAATAATTAAACAATATAATGCTTAGAATATTTACAATGAAAAAACATAATACGAGATTTTACTAACAATTAGTTCTTGTTAATTAATTTAAATTTAGAGAGATAAATTTTTTTTCACAGTATTAGTACTAACAGTCGATTTTAGTCAGACGAACCAATTTATATTCTAAAAAAACAATAAATTTTTATCAATATTAAAACTTTTTGTCGCAGTAGTATAGAATTGATTTAGTTTGGCCTACATTTTTCTAATATTTTTACTATTTAATTGGAAATCGAATCCGCATTCTCTAATTAATAGGAAAGCAGTAATTTAGTTTTCGAGTGTAAAAGAGGGAAACTACAAAGAGAGTACTTTGTTCAAAGAAAATAGAATAATTACAATTTTCTGTCGCTGTTGTAATTACTAATTTCATTATTAACAATTATTTTAATTAATACTCATTAAATTTAGTTCTTAATATTAATAACCACTTTTTAAAATTAATTTATGTGATTTTATTATCAATAATTTTTTCCTCATCAATAGTTCAAAAAAAATTAATTATTTATTGAAAAATTTTAAAAAGAATTTATTTACAAATTTTCAAACTATTTTTCTTTTTAAAACAAATTCAGAGCGAATAATTCACTCGAATAAAGAATTCAAATTTCGTTTACAAAAGCAAACAAACGTGAAAAAAATCCTGATTGCGAACTCTTTTTTTATAACACATTAAAGAAGAAACTTTTTTTTACATTTTGATTTTCAAGTCAAATTGTTTTCAATTGAATTCGTATCACGTGAATGATTTAGTAATGTTTACATCAGGAGAGAGAGAAAAATAGAGAGATAGAGAGAGAGAGAGAGCATACAAGAGTGGCACCACTTGCAAACAGACATTTGAAAATACGATGTGAATATACGATGTCCTTAAGTTACGAATCCCATTCAAAACGTATAAATTCGTGAGCACATTTTGGTATCAGACAAATAATGGTCGAAACTAGTGGGACTCTCGGAGATTTACTGTGAAAGACACTTTATAAAAGGGAGACAAAATGCTTTCCATTCCAGTTGTTTGGAATGAGTGGTAATAGTCGTTTTTAGTCAGATACAAAACGTTTTACATTCTAGTTGCTTTGAAAGAAGTAGTAAAAAGTCAATTTAGTCAGACAGAATTGTTTCAAATTTCTCATTATTTTTGCTCTTAGTGGAACACATCTTTTTTAATCAAACAAAACAAATTTTAATTCTAGTGCTGGAAATCTGGAAGTTGTAGAAAAAGAATAATTTTTTATGATTTTTTAATTTTATTACTGTCTTAAAATTCTTGTAATCGTAATATAAGTAGTGGGCTCCAATTTTAGACAGACGAAATATTAAGAATTTTTTAAATTTAGTTTAGTTAGTTATCTTTATGTAAACTAAAATTGAACTCAATTGGAATTTAATTATTATTAACTATTTGATGAGTATTAACTACTATGCATAAAAAAGAGAGTGGAAAAATTGTCGAAATGTTTCCTTTTTGATGTTCCTAAATTGAATTTGTTTCCAAATTAGTAATTTCGATGCGAAAGAAAGAAATTCTAATTATTTTACTCCCTTTTGAAAAATATACGATCTCTCTTTTTTCAGTTTTGTAATTTTCGTAAATTTCCTCCAAAGGGGATAAATAATAATGCTTAAATTGCTTTCTCATTACTTTGAAACTGATTATTAAAAAGTACTTGGTTTGAAATTACTGGTTTTCTCTAGCTAGGCATTTCTTTTTTTTTTTGCTCCCATCATATATAGCTTCCATATTTCGTAAAGCGGGCAGCCAACGTTTATTTGATGTTCTCTGGGGTGAAAAATTGAAAATTGTAGAATGCTCTTAAAGCCAGGTTCATGCGATAGGACGACTTGCGTCAGTTAAGTGGGTTCAATCGACTATAGGAAGACTAGCATTTTTCGAACAGACATTGCGCTATCTTTTTTTTTACTTCTCAGGTGTTTTTTTTCTTCTATTTTCATCCTTTTTTTCTAACTTCTTGACGATTCTTTTTTCTTTGCATTCGTGAACTACGCCTTTAGCGCTGTCTTTCTCATTTCTTGACGTCGATTTTACGTTTCGCTGAACATTTCGCCGTTACTCGGAAAGTTATTGAAAGATTCTTCACGGAAGTGGCAATTTGAGAGTCTGCCGCGCTCGCCAATCGCTTGACATTAACGACGCGAATTTACCACAAGAAAAAAATAATGATAATATTGAGAATTTGTTCAAGAAATGAATAATTTATTGCTGACAAAAGTTGATTGAATGAAAGAATTTTTAATTTTTTGGGAAATAATTTTATTGTTTCTTATGAATTTTTACCACGTGATTAGAATTTTTTTTAGAGAAGATGTGAAACAAATTTTTGCAGGGGTTCAAAATCTTTCAGTTAGGGATATTGGAATTAAAACAAAAATTTGATTTTTCTTGACTTCAAACTGAATATTTTTTTCCATGGTCTTTATATAAAGAAATCAAAAGAAACTTTGTTT